>OU461584.1:6084099-7284099 GCA_911812115.1 Pristionchus exspectatus
TTAAAATTGCAGGGACTCTGCCCAATCTGCAAAGTGCAGAAGACGGAGTGGAGAGAGATGAAGGACCACGTTGATGTTGGTGCAAGCTAATTTTCTTACTAAACTTTTTTCATAGAGAAATTTCTTTTTTTTTCTTCGCCTGTGACTGCAATGGTGATGATGAATTGAGTTTCACCAATGCCAAAAATACGGCTGTCATGGGCATCTTCGATAAGCACATTGCATTCAGTAGAGACAAAACTTTTCAATAAATTTCCAAGTGTTTACCTACTTTTGCTCGGGCAAAAATATGTTATATTATCTTATTTTAACCTCTTCCTGTCAGGAATGTCGTCGTCTCCATCAGCATCCGCTGCTCATGCGCACGTGTTACTGTCCGTACTGTCTGAAGAAGCACTCCGATGGGTATTCTATGTCGTCCCACGTACAGGTACCTTTCTTTTACTAATAAACCAGATTTAGAGAAAAAGGAGAGTCGTGATGATCTATCGGTTGGGGGGGGCTGGCTTAGGGGGACGTAGAAGGTTGGTAGTTTGGTTGTGCTGTCTGAAGAAGCACTCCGATGGGTATTCGATGTCGTCCCACGTACAGGTAATAGTACATTCAATTCAAGTTAATTGTCTTCAATGTCTCTCGAAAGAAGGAGCGTTTATCTTCGGGAAAAATGAGATCCCTTGTCTACGTTTTTATTACTTGATTTTCGAATATCAAAGAGTTATAACCGCACTGCAGAGCACGCACGCGGTCAACCTGCGCACGGCTGCGGACATTCTCACGAAGAAGACGGGCCAGATCGTGCCTATTGATGAGATATTGAAGCAGGCGGGGAAGGGAGGACGGTCGGGGGTTGGATGGCCCACGAAACTGGTGAGGACAATACGTTTTTTCGAGGTCAAATGTCTGTGCAATGCAGCATGGAAATGTAGGATGAGACGGACTTTACATTGGAGAAGTTCAGACAAGTATAGATTGATTTTTGAAATAATTTTTGCAGTTGCAAGAACCCTTCCCGTTCGCCTGCTCCGCGTGTGATCTCTGTTGGCCGACGGCGATTGGATTAGTCAGCCACTTCATCGCCAGAGAGCGGAAATTGGTGAGTGATATTATTATCACTATGAGTGATCTTGTTATCACTATGAGTGATCTTATTATCACTATACAGTCCTACAAGCGCGCAAACGCCACAAGTTCTAAAAGAACGAAATTACTTCATTCACATTTTTTGATCGCGTTTATCCATTTATCTCTCACCCTTTGAGAAATTTGAAATGGGATATGCTTCAGAGACAATATACGTTGGATTGTTGAATTGAAATTCCGATAACTGCGGAAAGAATGATTGATACAACACTTTAAACGCGTTCAGCGACACTCTAAACGCGCCGTTCTCCCTCCCGAAACACTTCTCATCTCAGGGCGGAAAAGGTTGCGGCGGGCACCTGTTCGTCACAGTCAAACCCGGCTCGAGGAGGATGACGGAGATGGACGATGCGGTGGCGTGCAGTGAGTTGTCGTTCATCTGTAGCACTTGAAAGACGTCTTAGTGCTTCTAAATCAGCAAATAATATGTAACACAGTCTTTCTCATTCGTCTCTGACAGAACCGGGATTTGATAACAAATGAAACTAGGTTGATTGTGAAATGTGTTTCAGACCGCTACGACTTTGCGGCGCGCATCACTTGCCCGTTCTGCACGGACGCCTTCGATGAGGCGTATGCGCTGAGCGAGCATGTCACGGTCAGTTAAATTGTCTGATTAACTATTTCATTAACAAGAAGAACCAATTATTGTGAGCATAAAAAGGTTGCGATTGAGTATAAATATTTTCTGTGAGCGGTGAGTGAGGGATTCTTTATCGATATGCCTTTTACGGACCGTGCAGATATTCGAACAAAAAAAAATTGAATGTATGAAAAAGCGTGAACGAAATGTGATTTCAGGACAAGCACGGCAAGTGGCAAACGAACATGGAGAAGCGCATCACTCCCGCGCTCGAGAATGCACCGATCAAGGCGAGTTTACATCCCATTTAGCTCTCACTAGAGTTTGAGATACGGGCAATGGTCTCTTCATTTCTCACACTCACTCGCCGGTCCGAAAGGCGAGATAGTGTGTACAATGAAGAGACGATTACCCGTGTTTCGAACTCTGTCTCTCACTGATTGCAAACTAGTCCGTTTATGCGAGCCCGTTTATTAAATGGGAGAGGTAGTTCCGACTTCTTCAATGTATCTCGGAAAAAAAACGTCGATTATGTTTCATCCAGGGATCATAAGTAAAGCTTACGGATATGCATCAATGTGTGTTGACAATTGATGTTAAATTTACAATCTTCATTGCAGAAGTACTACTTCGCTCCGTTCTCCTGCTCCAAATGTCGCTCTGCGTACAAAACGATGGTCGAGTGGGCGGAGCACGTGCATGAGCGGACTCTGGTGAGCATCCTTGACCATTTGTAGACCTCTTAATCCCTCCTTACATTTGATTCTGTATTTGCTACCAGTGTTGTCTCCTCCCCTAAGCTTCACAATGGGGCTGTCACGGTGAAGGTTCCGTCTTTACGATCCGTGCGCACTATTCACCCTAATCTGTGAGAGTGCACGAGAAATGAAGAGATGGATTCTCCACCTTCAAGGCTCCAAATAGGGTTTGTTAGGTTGACAGGAAGAGTAACTAATGAATGCTCATTTCAGAACGGCTCTCCCTGCAACGGCGAGCTGCGCGTGATGAAGAAGGTGCTGAAGGAGGATGGAGTGGGCGCGTTCCTCGGGAACGTTCCCCCGCAGCTACTTGGGATCAATGGACAAGGTATGGTTGCTTGAATACTGACAATCCTTTGATAGAAATAATAGCCTTTCAAAGCTCAAGTTGCAGAAGCTCAATCACATCTGAAGCAGCCAGCCAAGGTGAAACAGACGAACGGCGCTGCAGTCAAGGTGAGTATTAGTTTACAGTCCTAAAGTTATCGAGAGATTATTTTCCATTCCACGAGTAATTGACCTTTGACGAACTGAGTGGAGGGAGGAGGGTAGAAGAGACCGGGAGGAGGCTAGTGATCTACCTGCTCTCCTCCCCTACCTCTTCCCTTCCTCACTCTCCCAGACAATCAATTCGCTAACCAGCACATTGAGTTTGCTGAGCATTTGAAACGCACGATAACACTCTGTTTTTTTTCCAGCCTGAGCCTCTGGACGTGAGCGTTTCACTAGAATCTTCCCAAGCCGAGCCAATCCCCGACGACCCATCTACTGATGCAGTAAGTGATATTTATTGAATTTCTCAATAAGAAACCTTTCAACGGGCACTTTTAACGCGTTTTCACATTACAGGAAGACACTTCGCCAGCAGCCACTGCATCAGCTGCCGTAGGTCGAGCAGTCGTCAAGGACGAGCCACTGGATGAGGATGGGCCAGACGGCGTAGGGCCATCGACATCCAAACATCAGTTGCGCCCAGAGCATGCCAATGGCACCTCATCTCACTCGCAACATCACGATGACGGTCCGTCCACGTCGTCGCAGGAGGACCATCAGAAGGAAGACGAATATGCAGGGTATGTTAGTAACCAGCACTCTAACGTATGCGCAATAAAAATATGAATCACTTCTGAAAAAATGCTCAAATGGTACAACAATCATCTCAATTCAGGCCATTCGACTGCGAGGATTGCGGCGCCGTCTTCGACGATCAAAAAGCGTTCATCAAACACATGGGCGACCATGGCTACGAGTTGGCCACTGAGGTGAGTACAGCTACTTAGCTACAACTAAACTACTTGATTTGCTAAACTTCAATTTCAATTGACAGCAAACTAACTTCGATTGATATTCACTTTTGATCCCCGGATGAAACATATTCGGTGATCTCTCCACCCCTTCAATGATTTAACGCAAATTACGAATTTAACAGTACTTTCTAAAGCTATATTCCATAAAAAAATTAAGGATCAAATCGCTCGTCTCGACGCGGGTGAACAAATCGAGGACGACAGTGAACCGACAGCGAAGAAGATCAAGGTGGAGGATAATCAGCCAGTGAGTTCACCATTCAATCACTAATGGGTCTATGGTAGCAACAGTTTGAAAAATATTGGAATCTTCGAGCAAGGCATCACAGGAGCAATAACCCCTAGTAGCATGTACCATCCTTGATCCCTGGATGAAACTTATCCGGTGTCATTCGTATAGATTCTATAAATTCTGCCGGTGTTGTACGGCAGAAATAACAGCGAAAAGAATCTTATACCGACTAACTTTCCAGGGTCCCTCCACCCCTCGCTATCCGCCCCTCATCACCCTGTCCAGCCCGTCCGATAACTGGTTCGAGTGCGAACACTGCGGGCAGATGTGCGAGACGATGAGGGAGTTCCGGGAGCACAAACTGGTGTGCCCTAATGGGCAGAAGGTAACAACGCGTTCTCTTCTTTGCCTAAGCCACATTTGATCGGTTACATCGGTAAGAAGGACCCTAACAACAAGACAATCAAAAATGAGCCGTTAGTTCGTGTTTGTAAAATTTATTTCCTCCAAATAAAAAAAATCTCAGGGCCTGCCTGCGATGCACACCTGCAGCAAGTGCAAGAAGCGGAATTTCGGGAGCTCGGAAGAGCGGAACAAGCACGAGAAGGTGAGAACGAGAGAACCATCAACTGCTCAACGGAGACAAATGAAGAAAGTCTTCCTAGGAAATAAACCTTGTTCTGAGTGACTACTTTAGTCTTTGTCGAGTAGGCTCAGGATACAAAGCCGCACACATTTCCAGTCGTAGTTTGAGAAATACAAAAAAAATAGATAAAAAATAATTTGTTTTGAAAGTACATCATTGCAGGAGTGCGCCATCTTCCAGCTGGCCGAGGCGCGCGATAAGACCTTCAACGACACACAAGGGTGCAGGATGTGCAATAAGCGACTCGGGAACCCCTATGTCCTGCTGCACCACTTCATGGTGAGTTCAGGATCTTCCTTTGCCCTCAATAAGTACAGAGAATCATTTTGTTTTTAACGAAATGTTGTCGAAAAATAGGAGTGAATTAACAAATGTGCAATAAGCGATTGGGAAATCTGTACGTGCTACTGCATCATTTTATGGTGAGTTCGGGCTGACATGAGAGACTATCTCTGTATTCCTCTTATTATCTCGGATGTCAAAGTGTCGAGGGTTTACACAAAATAAATAGGCGGGTTGTTATTTCGAGTTCAAGAGCAACCGTCATTCACATTATAAATAGTGAAAGAAGGGTGAAATTTTGGAAGAGGGTAAAGAAAAAGAAGACCGTGAAATCAATAATCTGAAATACAAATCATTTCAAGGACGAGCACTACGACACGATGGAGAAGCTGCGCAAGCACTACCTCATGGCCCAGGATTTACTGGTAAGCCATCAATTCTGATTCAATACAAGCGAAAGAAAGACATGAAGTATTTCAATGCCCATTAGACTTTTTTTTTCGAAACATTGAACTGACATTGAGTAACCTAGCAGCACGCTTAGCTCTTGATCTCTGGATGAAACATATCCGGAGTTTGTTCTCCATCCCACTCTCAATTCTCGACTTTGTACACGACTTTATCTATACACGAAGTTGTTCGGCGGGACAGGACCACTTTAATCACGCCCATTCAGCCGTTCCGCTGTAACACGTGTCATGTCGGCTTCGAGGACCCGCGCACGCTGCTGAACCACTTCAAGTTGAGGGAGGAGGTGGGTGTCGGGTCATTATTTTTTCACGAACTTATGAGAGACTGATGAGAGAGCATCGGTGCGAGAGAGATTCAGTCTGTGGCTATATGAAAATTTCCCACCATTCTCATTTCACAATGTCTCTCGCCTCTCTAACGTGTGCAGCATTGAGGAATGAGATAGTTTGTCCGAGATGATGTTATTAGGCATATTTCCCATTACAGTTCGGCATTCCGTGCGGCGGCAATCTGTCCGTGCACATGTACATGCAGACACTACACACCAGAGAGGAGGTTCGTATTTGAGCATTCGACTGTAGTCCTGAACTTTTGTATAAGACATTTTGCCCTATGTTCAAACTGTCCTGGATTTTGTCACGAGGGAAGTACACCAGATCAAGCCCTCTGGAAGGAGTGTGCCTTGAATAGATACTGATATATAGCACGGATAACGTAAATGTCTTGATTAATGAACTAATTCCCCATTGTTGATTTTTTGTCTTACTATTGATTACAGACCGCCGAGTGGAAGCGGATACCCGTCCCAGTGCCGAGACTGACGGCGGCCGACGATCGGGAGGACGAGTACGATGAGTGTCCTAGTGAGTGACATCTTTATTACACAAATTGTACGCCTAAATTGTATTCCTTGTGACGACTCGTAGTTATGGCAATGTGGAATTAGCCCCCTGTATATCCAATAGAAGTATGCTTCAATCTTTATCACTTGCTGAAGCACATCCGACCTCCCTCCTTTTCTCTCCACCTCCATCCTTTTCATTGCGCTACAAATTAGAAAACCAAGTTGATACAAACCACTTCAGGAGATCCCCGTCCCTCGGACGACGTCGACCTCACGGGTAAGGTTCAGTGCCCCCATTGCACGGAAGACTGGCCGCGCACGCAACTGAAGCTGCACGTGAAGATGGAGCATCCGCGGCTGTACTTTGATGTGAGTGAACCTTTCTGGATCATTATTGAATGTCTCTTTTTGGTAGTGTTTCATGAAATCTAGATAGACTTGCTTCTGCCGCCCCTACTAATGGGTCGCACTTATTGCTATTGAAGTCATCATACGTCGACTGCAAAATCTAAATGAAGGAATATCTTGTTTCATAATGTATTTTTCAGTACGCCAAATACTTCTGCAAGAAGTGCAAGGGCAGCGTCGGCTACTTCTGCGAGTGGCGATACGCGGAGCACTATGAGGTATGCGGATTTGAATTGTCTGGAGTGCGTCTCTTCATTCATCGCGTTCTCTCTGACAATCCTACTTTGGATTGTTACTCATGATTCAAAATTTATGGAAATGTTTTACCGACGACATTTATTCACACTGTTTGGTTTGAAAGCTTTAGACCGGCCATTTTAGCTGATATTCTCATATCATGCTTAGTGAGGCGGTTGGGTGTCTACGACCCAATGGACCGAAACATCCAGCCGCATTATTCTAGGAAGTCTTTCTCCTCTCTGTGTGTCAGTTGGCAGTTTTTCTATTCCTCTTCAATTATAAACCAAGATTCTTTCTAATTACATATTGTATTTAGAAGTGCAAGGCGGACGAGGGCGGTCCAGTGGCGCCCTTCGACGTGCGCGAACTAGTTTGTGCTCCTCACAATGATCTGCCCATCGCTCCGCCCGCAGTCAGACATCGACTGCCGCCGATTCCGGAGGGTATGGGCAATGAGGTAACGCATTAATGATACGATGGTAATTTCACGCCTTTTTAACTAATCCGCGCGCTCGAACGCGTTAACTCTGCCTTCTGTCTTCCTTCACGGTAAAACCAGAAGCCCTGAATCGCATTTCTCCCATTGTTTTTTTCTGCATTGTTTTTAGTATTTTGGCGAGAATAACTACTCAAGAGCTAGAAATAATGAGAGAATTTCAGCTGCGCATCTGCCGCCACTGCAAGTTCTACCAATTAGCATGTTGGAAGAACAGATATCCCCCGGAGGAGCTGCTCAAGCACCAGAAGAGCCAGCATCCCGTCGAGTATTTCACTGTGAGATTTTTTGAAAAATTATTGGGAAAAACATTTGATTTTGGCCCAGGTAACAACCGCCTTGAATGTAGGAGATGTAGGCTGAAAAACAGAATATCGTACTATTAAAACACTTATCGTACTATCAAAACAGCGATTGGGGCATATGGGCGAGGAGTCCCTCATACGTATTTGATATAGGAATTATTTCGAATTGATTTCACCAATCTACCACCACTAATATGCTTCATTCTTGATTCGTGGATGAAACATATCCGGGGTTCGTTCTATCTATCTCACCCCCACGGCATTTTTACCAATGGTTTTGCAGAAAACGGAACATTTCTTTGAGAGACTACGATAACGGATAAGTTAGAATGAGAAATGAATACGAAATGATTTCAGGACGCTCCCTACCAGTGTCAGCGGTGCGAGGAGGCCGGCTTCTACTCGCACGATCACTACACGAAACATCTGAATGTAAGCCCCCTCACGTTCCCTGTTATCCTATTCACTGGAATTAAAATCAAACATAGTTTATGAGACGAAAATATTAGAGAAACTTCTAGGAAGAGACTAGATAATGAAAGACTTCCTAAAGAAATGCGGTTGGATGTTTCGGTCCATTGGGTCGTAGACACCCAACCGAAGTTTAGAGTACCTGAAAAGTGTGAAGTATGACGATCATTGAGAAGTAACTCAATATTACACAATTTAACTAATGCTGTTCACGCTGACTCTGCTCGCCCTAGAAGTGGAAATTGATTACTTGGTTTTGTAGCGGTGCACGGGCTCCGCCTCCGTTGCCGACCAGCACAACGTCTTTGCAATCACCGTAACTGAGATCGAGCAGAAGACCGGAAAGAGGCGAACTGAAAGTGAGTTGCACTATTTTGTGATTACTGAGCACTTTGCTCACTGATTCCTATCGAGTCTATTGATTTACAGATTATTCAACAGAACCAAACAATTGCTTCGCATGATGTTACCCCTCCTCACTCTAATAAATCAATGATTTGATCGACAGCTTTTATCTATACCGCATTCCATTCCAGCCCCATGCTACCGCGTGCTCATCGACGCCGACCGTCGGAGGTACGGCCATCTCGCCGCCTTCAATCGACCAATTAAGTGCACCCATTGCGATGTGAGTTTATCAATTGGGTCCAACTCCAATATGAAGAACTCCTAGATGATCTAGCATTCGATTTCGAAATCTGGGTAATCGTCTCTTCATTTCAAATACTCTCTCGCATCTCTTACAGGTGAGAGAGAATGGGAAATGACGAGACGAGTGTCTCGAACTCTATCAAGCACCACATATCTGTAATCAGAGGACAGCTCCATCGTAAAATCATAGCTCTATCGCTCCAAAAGATTAATGCCATCGTGATGTCTAAATTGCAGCACTGGGCCTCCTCGCTGCCCACCCTTGTCGAGCACCACGCCGACAACCACCGGACGAGGGAGCAACTGACGTTCATGTGCGGCGGTTGTGCGCGAGTGTGCTTCACGGTCGAAGAGTTGAAGGAGCATCTGGAGGAGGAGAGGGTTAGTTGCGGATTGTTTGCATCATCTCTCATCAGATTAGCAAAAGCCGCACGGGAACGTGAGGTGGTCAGGTCATTCTTTTGATATAGAACATGAGCGGGCCAATATTGAATTATTAGATGTGTCGCGAGTCCATGATGATGGAGACATAACACTAATGGCTGCTCGATAAATACAATCATTTGCAGGAAAAGGGCAACTCGCGCTGCTACGACCAGGGAATGCTGAACGGCAATGGCATTTTCACGCCCGCTCCGGTAAGCATTTATTGATCGCGCAGGTATTGTTCCTGTCAATACATTGGACAAAAATGTTTTAGTTGAAAGTTGATGCAACGTGAACAGTTGCAATAGTGCATCAAAGCAATAGGTTATCAACAACATCGTTGATCATCATTTCAACAAAATCATAAACTTCAGGGCCAGCACTGGGACGTGAACCGGTGGGTGAAGGACGACCGGCAGGCGCCCCTCATTCCCTCCCGGTCGGGAACGGCACCGAGGGGAGGATGTGAGTCGAATTATTAATTTTCCAAATCAACATTTATTTTGTATTCTCTTTATAGTTAGTATTTCCCTTTCGTTCACATATTATTATCTCTTTCCCTTCGTTGTCTTTAGTACTATTTCATATTTTCGTTATCGCTCCTCATTATCATTCATTCGGGCAGTCCTATTTTATGCTACTTTCTTGAAATTAAAACGAAAAATGATGAATGTATGAATGAATTTTCAGTGTCATCCAACTGGCGGCCGCCCACAGCTCCGGTCGATATTTCAACTGCCATGAAAGTGAGTAATAGAGCGAAGAGGATAAGTTTTGATTTTGTCGATGATGCATGCAAGAATTAGAGTTCCTTGACTGATAATAGTCGAATCTCCTATTCCAGTACAAGAGCCTCGCCTAACTGACCAGAAACTTTTCAGTACAAGAACCTCGCCCGACAAGAGGCCATGCAGAAACGGCACTCGTTCGTTTTCCAGCGACGACCCGATCAGCTACTGCCAATCCGACCCATCAATATCATGTGTGAGTTATCTCAACATACATTGGGACCTCATCTACTCATACACTTTTGCACGAATTCCATTAATCGTATCAGCCTCAAGAAGGTAACTAATGGGCCATTTTGATCTTTAATTGCATAGGTTAGCTGCCGAAAAGTGTACGCGTTGAAGTAATGAACAAGAAGGGGCTCTGTTCTGGTTGAAGGGTCCCACCCAAGTAGAAGGGTCCCAAAAAATTAGAAGGTCCCAAAAAAGTAGATGGGTCCCAGAAAAAGTAGATGGGTCCCAAAAAAAGTAGATGGGTCCCAAAATTGTAAAATTTTTCGGGAACAAGTTGAAGGGTCCGTAAAAAAGTAGAAGGGTCCCGAAAAAAGTAGAAGGGTCCCAACATTTAGGATTTCTTTCGATAAAAAGTTGAAGGGTCCCAAAAAAGTAGAAGGGTCCCAAAAAAGTAGATGGGTCCCGAAAAAATAGAAGGGTCCCTAATTTTTGGATTTTTTCAGAAAAAAAGTTGAAGGGTCCCAAAAAAAGTAGATGGGTCCCGAAAAAAATAGAAGGGTCCCAAATTTTAAGATTTCTTTAAAAAAAAGATGAAGGGTCCGTAAAAAGAAGATGGGTCCCGAAAAAAGCAGAAGGGTCCCAACTTTGAGAAATTTTTTGGGAACAGGTTGAAGGGTCCGCAAAAAAGTAGAAGGGTCCCACCTCCAGAGGCGTATGTAAATAAGTAATAAAAAGAAATTGAAGTTGCAAAGTTGCACAGCACATTTTTCTGATTATCGATTTATCGATAATGGTAGACAATTTAACTAATTTATTGATTGTGTAATATCACGCCTCTCACCTAAGAATCGACCGGAATTTGTCAGCGAGTAGATTTTCGTTATCGGGCTTTTTACGGTTTCGGACCCTCCCAGACCCAACTAGACCACCTGCGAACGGAATAGCGCCAGAAGTCATTCCCGACCGCCCTGCAGCACCTTGTCGGGTGCAGCCTTCCATCTTTGAGGAATTTGTTCTACCCTTCAACGTGGCCTTAGAAAAATATTTTCTTCTGGAGCTACCCTTATTTTTCGATTCTCTTTCGATCAGAACAGGTTAGAATTCGATAACTTTCTTTAGAACAACACTATAAAAGAACGAGGTTTAACTCAAAAACCGCCTCAAAACCCTGGGTTTTTATTTCATACAATTGTAGAGCTGGTGACAACGATTCGAATGATAGGTCTGCGCTCGCATATCGAGGGGCCTGAGTATGGTTTCATACCCAAAAACTGTCTCTAAAACTTTGGACTTTACTTTCACCAGTTTTTTGCAGCTTCATTTCTCACTTTCGCCTGCAAAAGTTGGGACCTTCTGCTTTTTTCGGGACCCATCTTCTTTTTACGGACCCTTCATCTTTTTTTTCTAAAGAAATCCTAAAATTAGGGACCCTTCTACTTTTTTCGGGACCCATCTACTTTTTTTCGGACCCTTCATCTTTTTTCTAAAGAAATCTTAAAATTTGGAACCCTTCTATTTTTTTCGGGACCCATCTACTTTTTTTGGGACCCTTCAACTTTTTTTCTGAAAAAATCCAAAAATTAGGGACCCTTCTATTTTTTTCGGGACCCATCTACTTTTTTGGGACCCTTCTACTTTTTTGGGACCCTTCAACTTTTTATCGAAAGAAATCCTAAATGTTGGGACCCTTCTACTTTTTTCGGGACCCTTCTACTTTTTTACGGACCCTTCAACTTGTTCCCGAAAAATTTTACAATTTTGGGACCCATCTACTTTTTTTGGGACCCATCTACTTTTTCTGGGACCCATCTACTTTTTTGGGACCCTTCTAATTTTGGCTCTGTAGTAGAAGAAGGGTCCGAAAAAAATAGAAAGGTCCCAAAAATGAAAGAGAGGTCCCAATAATGAAAGAAAGGTCCCAATAATGAAAGAAAGGTCCCAATAATGAAAGAGAGGTCCCAATAATGAAAGAAAGGTCCCAAAATAGAAAGGTCCCATCTTTTATGAAATAGAAAGGTCCTTTAGGATAGAAAGGTCCCAAAAATGAAAGAAAGGTCCCAAATAGGGCAAAAAAATAGAAAGGTCCCTTCCAAGAGAGAAAGGTCCCTAGGACGCAGAAAAGACACGATGAGTCAGGGAAAAATAGAAAGGCCCCTTGCTGATAGAAAGGTCCCAAAATAGAAAGGTCTCAAAAACAGACTTTGAAAATAGAAAGGTCCCAAAAACAGCTTTTGAAAATAGAAAGGTCCCAAAACAGCCTTTGAAATAGAAAGGTCCCAAAATTACATTTGAAAATTGAAAGATTCCGAACCAACAAAAAAAATAGAAGGGGGCGGGAGGCGTTGGACGCCACTATATGAGGCCGTTTGCGAAAAAAAGGAATATTGCTTCTGAGTAATCAGACAAGAGTTGGCACAGGTCAAAAATGTCAACTCTCTGAAAATTTGCGTTTTGGGGTTCTTGAGGATGCTAATGACGATGGGCATACTCATTTTAGCCACCGGGCAGATTTTTTAAAAAACTATATTTTTCATTAATTATTTTAATTATTTTGTAAAGGGAACACCCTCGTGAACCCCAAAAAGCAACGTTTCAGAGAGTCGAAATTTTTTGGCTGTGCCAGAGTCATTCGGATTTGTTTGATTCTCTCGCAAACGGCATATGTGTCTATAAATAAAATGCTTAGGCTTAGGCAATACGTATCCTTAGGCCGGCGTAACGCACATGCCCCGTACACGCAGATTCATGGTTTCCTCGTTAATAATGCAATGAAAGATTACACGCTAATAGGTCTATTTGCGGAAATGTGCGAAACGCCGGCTTAAGCTGCGAGGGACGCCTCCCTGAGCTGCGTGTTGCACGGGGTATGTCCGTTACGCCGGCCTAAGCATGCGCATTGCCTAAGCCTAAGCCTAAGCATTTTATTTTCTATAGACACATAGTGACGTCCAGCGCCTGCCCTCTCTTTTTTGGTTTGGGACCTTTCTATTTTTAATTTTAGTTTTTGGGACCTTTCTATTTTCAAATGCAATTTTTGGGACCTTTCTATTTTCAAATGCAATTTTTGGGACCTTTCTATTTTCAAATGCAATTTTTGGGACCTTTCTATTTTCAAATGCAATTTTTGGGACCTTTCTATTTTCAACCTCTTCTCTGATGATTTTTTTGGGACCCTTCTTTTAATTTTGGGACCTTTCTTTCATTTTTGGGTCCTTTCTTTCATTTTTGAGACCTTTCTTTTTGGGACCTTTCTATTTTTTCCAGATTTTTTTGGGACCTCTCTTTCATTATTGGGACCTCTCTTTCATTATTGGGACCATTCTTTCATTATTGGGACCTTTCTTTCATTATTGGGACCTTTCTTTCATTATTGGGACCTTTCTATTTTTTTCGGACCCTTCTTCTACTACAGAGCCCTAATTTTTTGGGACCCTTCTACTTGGGTGGGACCCTTCAACCAGAACAGAGCCCAAGAAGGATGCTCACGGTAATGAATCCCCCTATTCCAGCCAAATCCCCGCTCTCGGGCGAGCGCAATCTCTTCCGGCAGCAGCAGATTGTCGCTGCTGCAAATATGCGCCAGAGAGGTCGCACCCTCGAGCAGCAGCAGGCCGTGTACAGCAGGCGACCGGAGGACTTTGCGTACAAGGTAAGACAAAGAGTCCTGTAGAAGAAAAGAAACCTTGCATCGCTAGAAACCGGAAACCATGGAGAACGTATGAAAAGTCATGGTGGTCTATGAAAGCGTCCACGCAAATGTGAATATTCTGAGCATATTTTTATCAATTTCAGCGCGTGGCGGCGCAGCAGCGGCAGCACGACTTCGCTCGCGTTGACTTCTCCACGCCGCTGAATCTGCCCGCGGAGCCGCAGAGCTATTCATCGAGACTGATGTCGAATGATGGGAGGAGGGTGACGGCGATTCATACACCGGTGAGCTATTGATTCATTCGAAGTTTCTGAGTCCAGCATGAGAAACCGTTGGTTGGTAATGGTTGGTGACTTTGATTATGATGCACACGCTTTGAACAATCCTATTGATTCATTATTGACTCTCTTTCGCAGACGCCTCCTCGCGCCTCGATCCTCTACCAGCCGTCTCGGGCACGGTCAAACTCGGTAACCATGCGGGCCCGTCCACTCGACCCGCTCAGACGATAGGCTATCCAGTGACGAACGCATCCGGGTCAATGCACAAGGTACGAATCCTATTACGATCACATTTACACTAATTGTAAGTGAAATGGCCCGCCGGACTTAATTTTAAACGTATAGAAGGCGCGATCATGATCATAAATTGCAGGCCACTTCCTCCTTCCGACCGTCCATCCTGGCCTCGTCAAGAAACTCCTCGTTCAACCCCACCAACAACGTGCGCATCATTCGCCCTCCTGCAGGCAGCGCCATTCCCTATCCGAGAGTGATCATCGAGGGACCGCCCACTCTCCAGCCTAATTCCCCTCAACCCAGTCCGTCCAAAGTCCCGAAGAAGGAGCCCAAGCAGAACCCGATTATTAGAAAGCGTTTTGTAGACACGGTTAATCATATCTCCAACGAGATTGCCTTATTTTTTGTTGGTGCTTTTAGTAAATTTGTTGACCTACCTCATAAACTTGAAGAATTCGATAAAATTTCAAGATTTAACTTTATTGAACACTTCGACGCACTGCCCTACCCGAGAGTGCTCATCGAGGGTCCACCGGTTCTCCAGCCCAACCCCCCCCCCCCCCCCACTCCCTTTGTTCCGTCCAAAGTCCCCAAGAAGGAGCTCAAGCAGGTGCCCAAGCAGGAACCCGATTATGAATGAATATCAGTTTAACTTTCGAGGCGCTTATCAGGATTGGCGATGAATTCTTCTCCGTTGGAGACCGATAATCAGAAAGCATTTTGTAGATTCGCAACGACGGTTGTTCATATCCCAAATGCGATTGCCTTGTTGTGTTATTGTTGATGCTTTTTGTATGCCAGTTGACCTACCTCGTTATGCATAAATCTTGCTTACGCACATTCAATCCTTTATTAATCATTCTGTTCCCTTCATCTCATCAAACTTTTCACAGATTTTTTTTCACATAACAGTTAAGTAAATACAATAGTAATAAATTAGATTATTGATTCACATTCGCCTTCATATCACTCCTTCTTCCGGAAGCAGAAAGTAATGTACATTGAGAAGACCTCCCACTCGGCCTTGGACAGTGTAGCCTGGAATTGTTTTTGTTATTTTTACGATCGAAGAGTTAATCGACCATCCACGATTCGTTGATTATGATTCCATGATTGTATCGTGACGATTTACATATGATATATGGAATCGGTTATATATTTGAATCGCTCACCAGTCTTCCTCCTTCCTCGCTGGTCAGCAGATCTTTCACGTGCTCGAATTGGCCCTCCTCCTCCGTGTCGAGTTGGGACTGAAATGGAATTGTTATTGAAAATATATTTCACACTTTCTCGGCACACTAGGAGATATGGCAGCCAAGTATTCAAAATAAATGAATGAATCGCCAACCGTTCTGTGGTTGAATTCCTTGAGTTTCCTGTATAGATTGCTTCTCCATCTCTCATTCTTCAGATATTCCTCGGCTGCCAGAGGAAACCGCTTCTCCCACAGCAGTTCCATGCCTTCCTCCTCGGCTAGTCTGAAAATTTCAGATGTACTAATCGTGATAAAATGATAAATGATTAATGATCTAATGATAAAAGTATATTTTTATTGGCCGCTGTGATAAATTCACTGCATTATATTCAATTCACTCGCTTACAAGACACAAGTGAAACTCACTTGACAAGCAGAGGAAAGTAGGCGAGGAACTCGGGACAGTTGACCTGAAATGTTTTAGTTACTCGGAAAACTAATGAAAAAATAAGGAATGGGGAATTATACAAACCTGTTCGTCCAGATTGAAGTCGAACTGGGCCCCGAAGAGGGGAGGGTCGTCGATCGGGGTCGAGCCATCGTAGTGGACACTGGAATGGTTTTGTTCGTCAGGGGAAAGTTAGGAATTGCTTCAAAAGAAATCGCAAATGATGAGTCGGGAACTTTTTCGTTACCTGCACACTCGATTCTCCCACTTGTTGTCGTTTGCGGCCGCACTTCTTGCTGCCCATCTGAAGAGAAAGAGATGCGATTATGCGATTATTTGTGATTGAATAAATCGCACAATTGACATGCAAGGGAGTGTCAAATTATGTTATTGTTTGGATCAGGAACATGCTCCAAATCACAAGAGATCAAAATGCTTACACGATCCTCTCCGCATCGGGCAGCGTGCCGATGAAGAGACCGCCCGGGCGAAGAGAGGCCACTGCGTTGCGCAGCATCTGTCTGGAAGGAGGATTGATTCAAGCTATCGAACGATTGTTGGTCGAATAGCTTATGCCCATTTAAGATGATACGGGAGAATAATCATGGTGGTGGATGTGTCAAATTGGCACTAAGTCTGTGGAAAGCTATGAAAGTGCAGGATTGGTTACCTCGCCGACGGCTCATTGACGAACGAGTAGTGGAACGCGAACTGGCACGAGACGAGGTCGATGGGGAGGAAGGCCGGGTCGATCAGCGGGGTGAGCTCGTTCTGGAAATAAAACAATTTTCAATGAAAAACCTATATTTTTTCCCATCCTCACGTTCGTCTCACAGGCGGATTAGTGAAAAGAACCATATTCACGTATAAGACGTTGACGTGGCTTTTTCGGACTTCTATTTCGACCAAAATGCATGACAATATAGATTGCACAAAACATTTTTCTCCGATATACATAATCTTTTTTTTTGTATTGAGCCAAGGGCCTATTTCCTACCATCTCTATACGAATTATTCATTCTCGATTCCTAGATGAAACACATCCGATGTTCGTTCACGACTCTCATTTCCGACTCTCGGCACTATTTGTATGACCCCTAACGTTTTTCATTCGACCTGTATAAAATGATGATCATGATGATGATTGCACGTCTTTTTGCCGATAGAAAACACCACAGGATTCTCGTTAGCGGGCGTGAGAGCGTGCAAAATAGAAAGACAGATGTATTTTTTCTCGAGTTCCAACTCACATTGCAGCTGTCTAGAGTGATGAATTGCGCGGGAAAGGGGCATCGTCGCTCCGCTCGCGACTCCTCGTACCGTCCCTTCGCCTGCTCGATGGATACGTCGGCGATGTCTAGAATAGGTCCGTCACAACCTTCATCAATGTGTCATAGTATGCCTGAGACTAGAGTTTAGGCTCTATTGAGCCCAAACTCTCGTCTCTGACTCTCCCAATTTCCCCTGATCTCTCGGTTTCTCTGACCCACGAGAGAGCAAACATCATACCTGTCAGCACGACACTGCCCACTCTCGCGATGCTCCACTTCGGTAGATCGCCTCCCTTGCCGCACGCGAGATCCAGCACCCGCGGTTGGTAGATCCTGTCGCGCTTGAGGAGGTCGATCGCTTCGTCTGAAATAAGATTCATTTATCATCTTTTATTTATCATCCCAATGATTAAGAGTTGTCAAGTGCTCAACTGCTTCACAAAAACGACAAGCTCTATCTCGATCTTTCGGATTCATCTTAAATTTTTAGGAGAACAGCATTCCCAACTACGAAACCACCTAATCAATGTCATAGCGAAAAAACGCACTGATCAGACAATTCTTCATCCAATTATTAATATTCCTCAAATGGAATATCTTGCTGTTCTTCCTTTCCTCGATGCCCTCCTGCTTGACGGCGTTGTAGTGCGAAGCGACCGTCTCGGAAGTCATTTCTGGAAATAAACTAATTCGTCCCCGTACTCGCCAACTTCCCACTCTTTCAGAATGCACACCGATGTGAATGATAGATATTCAAGAGTGTTTCAAACTCTTTAGTCTGAGGTCGACAACAATTTGAATGAAGAAGTGCGCTTTATCAGTATAAATTCGAATGATAGGTACTTCGAAAGAAGGACGCCTGACAGTGAGAGGAAACCAAGCGACGCCATTGGGTTCCGTGAGAGAACAAAGGAGTTGGATTAGAAAAGGAAAGGGAAAAAATGGCTGATAGGCGAAAACCGGAAAGAACGAACGAATTAGTGAGACAATCAAAATTAGCTTACGCCTTGATGTCGTCGTCTAGGCAGCCTGTTGTGCAATTCACATTTCCCTCTTTCTTCCCTTTCGAAACGGACACCGCTCATGCGCAAGCGCGTGCTAGCCCGGCGAGTGTGACGAGGAAGTTTCTTGGCAATTTGCCAGCCACTTCTTGCACCAGCTGTGTTTGTGTGATACATATTGCTAACAGCGATTTATAACAATTTATCAACAATAGTGAAAATTGTCAACATTAGTTTTCCTCATAGCGGAGAAGCCCTCGTGAAGTCCACACAAATCCCGGAGGTGCCGGAACCTGTGAATTTTAAATATTTGTCAATGTTTGTTTTCGAAATGCGGGGTTACATTTAAATCTTTGTTTGCTATTTACAATTTGCTAGGGAGTGATGTAATTTGAATCAATAAATGATACTGGGTAATTCTCGGCATGGTGAAGAATACTGTAGAGTCTTCTTAGTGGAGCAAGTGTGGGCAAGAGAGGAATTTGAATGGAATATTACTGACAGCTCGCGTGGCGAGAAGACTCCTCAAGCTGTCTTTGTACTGGAGAATGCCCTCGACACTGCGAACCTAAAAGTAAAGGAAAAGGTGTCTCCACGTCAAGCGATTTTACAGTCGTACGACAACGCTAGGTGGGACCCACTGATAAGGTCAGCTGTTTAGACGGACTACATACTGTACAGTGCGCACCTAGAATGTATTCAAATGAACACACATCTATGCCTATCTATCCACGGAAGGTTGTGTGAAGATCTCCCGGATAACTTTTCTCCCGCATGAAACGTTATGAAACTCTCACCCTTGCTGCCATTTCCCTGAACTCGTGATCAATGGCCACGACGTCGATTTGGCGGGCAATCTGGATAGGACAATCACAGTAGAGTTCGAAATACGGGTAATCGTCTCTTCATTTCCTGTGCTCTCTCACCGGACAGAGAGGCGAGAGAGTGTGTGAAATGAAGAGGCGGTGACCCGTATTTCGAACTCTAAATCACAGACACAGTCATGCTGAGGAATTAGCTTAGACATGCACTAAAATCGCCAAGTCTTCAACTCAACATGAGTTATGAATTTCGTACTGGAACTAGCGGCGGATTCAGCGCCGGATGCTGTTTGAACTGCGCACAATGGTATGCGCAAGGTGGTGGTTGTGACGGAATGTACTGCTGCAAGGGATTGCAAGAGATCAAACAGTTTAGCATTGAGAACGTGGTTTCCAGATCACCTGGGTGGGTGCACGGGACGCCTGATGATTATGCTGCTGCAAGATGTGCTGCAGTAGCTGCTGTCTCGCGAATTGCGACCTCTCTTCAACAGCAGCGGCTATGAGATCGATCTGAATGAGTACAATTCATTAGAGTTCGAAACACGGGTAATCATCTCTTCATTTCCCACCCACTCTCTCTCTCTACCGATCGAGCAATGCAAGAGTATGTGCAATAATAAATAGATAGCATCCCGTATTGCGTCTAATACGGAGCGCCACACACTTCAGATCGAAGGTCAAAGATTAAAAACTCGAGAGGCCGTATTTGATTTATCTATCAGTTGCGGTGTTCAATAATCCTCAAACTCACCACCGATTGCGGAACAGGGTCCGGCTGCATTCCTCTGCACTTCAGTTCCTCTCGGGCCATCACTTCGACGAAGAAGGCTTCCTGCAAGCTACAAACTGCAAACTACAAACTACAAACTGCAAACTACAAACTACAAACTACGGTAACGGATGAAAAAATTTACGTATTGACCGAAGAAAGGGCGAACGGACATTTACCCACTGCACAATATATACCTCAGCGTCTCCCAGCAGTCCGAAGGATCGCCTTTCCATTTCGATAAACAGTTCAGGAAGACACTACTGGTGACGACTATAGTCAGAAGGAACGCTGGCTAGATAGAGGACGAAAGTGAATGAGAAGAGCCTCATAAACGGAAGGAAGAGATTCTGATTCACCTCAGCGTGAGAAATCTCTTGCAGAAGAGAGAAGCACTTGCGCAATTCATTGATAGATCAGCAAGGAAAACAACTATTAGAAATAGGGATACTATTAGAATTAGAAAACTATTAGACATAAGGAGCTTCTCAGTTAGCGGGTATTTGTTGGCAAACACACAGTGCCGCTCTTACCTGAATGAGAGGTGTGAAAACCCGCGAAATAAAGCAGAAGGTCTCTTCAGTACAAGTCATGGCCGAATTCTTCCTTGCACTTGATTGAGTAATCTAAAAATCCGCAAAAATGCGTTCAATAATTGCAAAAAGATTTGCACGGAGTGGGGTTCGAACCCACGCACCCATACGGGTACCAGAACACCCAGGAGGCACTGAACTCGTGCCAAGCTTATCGCTTGAGTCTGGCGCCTTAGACCACTCGGCCATCCGTGCGTTGGGGTGATGTCTCGAGAGCGCGACTACGGAGACAGGGAGAGTGGAGAGGAAAAGGGACGCTAATCCTTTCATCTACTTTGTGTTTCACATGCACTCTTATACGATATGTTATGTCTGTATAACCTACTCTTAGATATTTTGATGCAAGTGTCTGAAACTCTACTTGCAAAAACAGTTCTATTTTGTAAGTTGGCTGATATTCTATTCTCAATGTCAATGTACAACATCATGAATACTCGAACAAGTTGTTTGCTCATCCTCGGTCATCCTTTTCTCTGACCAGCGATATAGCATGTATTGAGGGAGAGGGCCATTATTCTTGGGGGAGGAAGAAGGAAGGAGCAGGGGAGGGGGAAAGGAAGGAAGGGAGGGGGAGGGGGAGGGAGGGTAGGAGGGGAGAAGGTGGGGAGGGGGGGGGGAGGAAGGGAGGGGAAAGGGAGTAGGATCAGGAAGGAGAAGGAGTGGGGAAGAAGGAGAGGATGGCTATCATTGTGGGGGAGGGGAGGGGGGGATAATGCGACTGAGGTCCTCACTGCTTCGCATCTGTCTGATCCGGTGTTATGTCGATTTGCCGGGCAATAGTGAACTGCCACTGCGGGAAACTCTCTCAAGACTACACAATATCTCACACCTATTTGGCTTGTTGTTGACAGGTCCTTTTTATGTATTTCGCAATCGTCTGATCGGTTGTTGACAGGGGTGAGACGAAATGACGGACGCATTTCACAATGTTCCAACATAATTGCCTTGTTGACAGGTGCCATCCCACTTCAATCGTGACTGATGGTGATGGAATAAAACAGGCATTATGAAATGCTCTCTGTAACGTTCACAAAGCACTCAGCTCTCTCAATTATGTATTTCGCTACAATCTGATAGGTTGTTGACAGAGGCGGAGTGACGAATTGCAAATGAATGCATTTCACAATTTACTCAATCTCATAACTGCCCGACATGTTGTTGCCAAATACCAGTCCACTTCAGCCATGAGTAATGGTATCGGATGAAAATAGGCATTGTGCATTGCACTCCGAGTTTTCGATGACCTCAATTATACATTTCGCCACAGTCTGATCGATTGTTGACAGGGGTGGAGTGACGAAATGCAATTACACGAATTTCACAATGCGCTCTCTCATAATTGCCATTCATGTTGTTGGCAGGTTCCATCCCACTGCAGCGAAGTGTGAAGGCAGGGGAGGCAATATTGAATTGTGAAATTGATTCAGATCCCTCGCACTCGTGACTCGGTGACACATGATCCAATTGTGGTCATGACCCAATCATCATTAGGTGACTCTCCGGGCATGTACCTCGATAAGTCCTTGACTCTCCCCCAGTCCACGTGCTACCTCGAAAATGTTTGACGAAGCAAATGATACACGGATACCCATATTGTGCAACACATGCCACTTTTCGACAAAGACTCATCACACAGAGACAAGGCCAGGAATTTTGTCGCTTGGCCCATGTCATAAATCAATTGATTGATTGCATGGGCCAAGTGACAATACTCCATTGTCTCTTTGTCCTCTTTGTCCTCTTTGTCTCTGACAGGGACAGCCGGTATGCCACTTGCGAGAGGCTCTCTATCAAATCTGCACACTCCTTCAGGCTGCCTCTGTGCTCCCTCTCACCAAATTACTCATATCGATAGACTTTCTCCAATCTAGACACTCATTCATACCGTCTCTGACCTGCCTCTGTGTACCCTCTCACTAGAGTTCGAAATACGGGTCGCCGTCTCTTCATTTCGCACACTCTCTCGCCTCTCTGACCGGTGAGAGAGTGTGCGAAATGAAGAGACGGCGACCCGTATTTCGAACTCTACCTCTCACCCTCGATGATGACTAATGACTGGAGGCGAGGAAAGAAGTTGAACAGGAGCCCTTCCTGCCCATTTCTTTAGATGGCGCTGCTACTCTGGCCTAGCAGTGATCTTCCGCAGGACGCAAGTGCCTTGATTAACGGGATAACTTTTACCTTTACCGTTGCCCGTAACAGCTGGCCTTACCAGTGGGTCCGACCTAGCGTTGTCTTACGACATAAAATCGCTTGACGTGGATACACCTTTACCTTTTACTCCTCGCTAAGTGCTCGGCACTTCTCAGTTCACGCGCTACCTCACAAATAATTGGCTTGTTGATGGCAATTGGGGTGGAGTGGTAGGGAAGGGGGAAGGGGGAACCGGTCCGCATATTTCGCAATATTTACTACCCCAATGCACCTAACGCAATTATCCGACATGTTGTTGACAGGGGTCAAGTGACGAAATTCGCTCTTTCAAATCAACACCCTCGCTGTCTCTAACTCTCTCGTCTCGCCACAATCTATCTTACTACAAACTATAAACTATCTGTCTTGTTGTTGACATGTGCCATTCTTCTTCCCTGATTTATCAGGGATGGAATGGGCGGGAAAACTGGTCCGCACATTGCGCGGCGTTCTCTTAACCCAATACACTATCTCGTTCTGTCTCTGACTCTCTCCTTCTTTCTCCATTCTTCACGCTATCTCGCAACCAGGGGAGGGGAAGGGAGGGAAAACAGGCACCCCCTTAAACCTGCTCTCTATCTCGCTTTCTCTCTTTGACCTCGCTTCCTCCCACACGTGACACACTCGTGACCCAATCAATAGGATGACTCAGCAGCTGGTCAGGGAAGAAAAGGGAGGGAAACCGTTTCGCGCATTACGCCGGGCGCTCTCTCAACCTACACACTATCTCGTTTGTCTCAATCTCATTCTCTTGCTCAACTCCTCACACTATCTCGCAACTGAGGAAGGGAAGGGGAGAGAAATCGATCGCCGCATTGCGCCGCGATCTCTCATCCACACCCACTATCTCGGTCTGTCTGTAACCGCCTAGCCTCCTCCCTACTCCTCACACTATCTCGCTCTCTGCCTAACCCCCTCCCTCTCTCTCTCAACTCCACACGCGCTCTCGTATTCTCTGTGACCTCGCTTCCACTCACTCGTGACTCGTGTGGGCTCGTGATTGGCGCTAGGTCGAAAAAGAGCTTTTTCGTAATATATTTCGTAATACCCGGCATAACAGTTACTCAATCAATGGGATGAGTCAGAGAGCTTACTTCGTCTCTGGTCAAACGCGCTCTCCTTCGATTCCCATTGTTGTTGTTTTTGCCCCCCCCCCAACTTCTTGCTGCTATCAGTGCAAGATTTCATTCCCTCCGTGATTTTTCGGTTAACGAAAATTTAAAAACGAACAAAATTGTATTTCAAAGGCTCCAACTCAAAATACACTTGCGACTTTGACAATAATTCCAAACAACAATATACACAAAAAAACAAAGCTACATTGTAATTCAATACTAATCAAGTAACTCAAAAACAAGTTACATACCAAATATCTAACACAAGTTCAAAACTAGATTCAAGTATCGTGCGTTTCAAATGCTCAGCAAACTCAATGTGCTGTTTAGCGTATTGATTGTCTCGGAGAGAGAGGAAGGGAAGAGGTAGGGCGGAGGAGAGCAGGTAGATCACTCGCCTCTTCCCGGCCTCTTCCTAACTCCGCCCATCGAACGGTAGTCAAAGGTCAACTACGAGTGGAACGGAAAATCATTTCACGATACTTATTCTAACTTCAACTATGTATACAAGACCAAAATCAGAGCCAAATATTTTTAATATTCCGTAAGCTACTCATTCCATCTGAATGAGAATCGGTGTATTAGCCCGTATTCACGCCCGTTCAATCCTCAATCGATCATGATCCAGCGTCGTCGCCCTTGTCAAGCTCACTACTCCACCAGTAATCTCAAGATCTTCGATGAAAGGGTTGTCTGGCAAAGTTGACTACACTGAGGAGGAGGGGAGGGGGGAGGGGAGGAGGGTAGACAGTTTACCCACCCATACCAGAAACCTCAAGATCTTCGATGAAAGGGTTGCCTGGTAAAGATAGAAGGGGGAGGGGATTTACCCACAACTACTCTAGCCTGAGAAATCGTACTTCTTTCACTTCTCAGTTGCACCTCTTCAATATCAGACTCTAGGAAGCCATGTATACATTCCTTCGTCCATGCACAGTTTGATCAGAGCAACGGCTAAGAATGGTGAGACGGCTGTTTGCATAGATTCCCTCTTCGTTCTCTCTTCCTTTCTGCTCCTCTGTTCGCTTTGTCATGATATCTCAATACTCCTCAAAATGGTTAAGAACCATATAATATATAGGCGACTCAAACAAACGGTCACTCACCGTTTTTGAGTAACCTCACTCGAGGAAACTCACGAAGTTAAGTGTTCGGCGAACGCCGATTAGTTATCAGCTCACGAAGCAGTTTTCTCGAACACTTGAGATGATGGGAATCCGCCGGGGATTTCCGTCATGATGTTCCACGCTGCTGTATTGCAGCAACAATTGCATCTCCAAGTTTAAACTCTGACTCGACGTGCTCAAAGGGTGGCCATTTTGTCGTACTCTCACGCTGTAACTCCCAAGCGCGGCGAAGGCGAAAGAAGAACACTGGCGTAGCAACAACGGCTCTTCGAGCACCGGCGTAGTCAGCCTCGCCCTCCAGTCTTTTTCCTTTCGGCTTCCTCCTTCTTCCTTTCATAGGCTGGAGTTGATCATTTCTTTTCCGCGGTATGACAAGTTGGCTAAATCCAATGCTCGTTCACTTCATTCCACTGTTCTCTCGGATCACCAACTGTACTCACTGTACTACACAGTATGCATTTAAGTCCCTACTCTGCCTGAGGAAGCAAAGCAACGCTCACATGCATATTTCAGCGCCATCATCCTGTAAGGAATAAGGATGAGAAATCGAGATGAGCAAGCTTGGTTCTTCTTGCTTTTGAGTTCACGCTGATTCTGGCAGAGAAAAAGAGTGGCCATGAATTTTTTTGTTTAATTACACTCCGCTCTGTTCGCCGTGTTCAAACGTGAGGCACTGCTCTCTCATGCATCGCTGATGACGACGCATTCAAGTAGATGAAACCTTAGACAATGAGATCCTCCTCCTCATCTTCACGCCTTGTTCCACCTTGCCTCGATGTTCCCTCCTTCCTAACCTATGGCTAATGGAGACGCAAACATGAGACGAATCCCTCCTTAACGAGCTCGAACTCATTTGGCAGAATTTCTTCGACTCTTTTCATCTGTCCCATTCCTCCCATATCGCACCATCGCTCTCAGAGCCTAAAAAAATTGCTGACGAGCTATAGTGAAAGTGGAACGCAAGATAGAGGAGCGAGGGAAGAAGTAGAGACAAACCTCCTCCTTCCTCCCTCTTCTATCTGTCCCTCTCCCTTCCCTCTCTCAAATCCTGTTTGCTACGCTCCGCTCGCTCGTTCTTTGCCGATCGTGTTTACAGCGACGCACCCAAACACATGGAGATATCTTTGAAGAGATTTTTTTTTTCATAAACAACAACAACAACGTATACAATGCTTCGCCCGATCGTATTCTCTTCCTGGAATTGTATGGCTAGTCTATAGCTGATTTCTTCCGCCATAGAAACGCAGAAACGTGGTTCCGAATCTTACTAGTATGCCTACATCGAGTCCGGCTTGATACTACGAGTACTAGGCGCTCATGGAACTACTCATGGATACTCGTATACTCATGGAAGCTTGAGTCAACTGCTGAAGGGTATTGCGAAATACTTCCTTTTCTTATAGATAGCTTATACGCATTTCGCCGTATAGTAATGGTCTTTGTGGAAGCTCGAGGCATATACAACGTTTCTTATCAAATTCTTCTCCTTTATCAGTGGCCTCTCGACTTTTCGATAGACCAAGAAGGCCCTGATTCCACCTCATTCAATCTCCACTTCCACAATATCAACAACGCTCGTTGCCAACCTTCTTATCAGTCATACAAACACTGCCTATTCCTGTCGACTCCTTCGCTCGTTATCACTTAGTAAGTCACACACTTACCAGTGCTATCATTCCATTCTTCCATCGGAATGTATTTGACATAATCCGCATATTCGTGATCGTTATCTCTCTTTATCTCTCTCGAATTCGACTTCCCAAGTCAATCGCAGGGAAGGTAGGCATAGCGTAACTGGCAAAAACTATAGTACGCCTCCATCATCTATCCAGGGACACTCTAGGAGAATATTCTAGACTTATATCCATTTTGTTGTATATTGATTGCATAACATTCACAATCGTGATATGTCCATGTGTTTCTCCTCGATCACCCTCCGATGTGAACAGTGGCATTGACTGGCCTCAGTCTCTAGGTAGAGAAAGCTACTAGGCCTACTTCTAGTCGGTTTCTCAACCTAGAGATTGAGTCTAGACAGTGGAGCTGTTCGCATCATGGTTAACATGAATCATTTTATAGGTCGCCATAAGTTCTCGCTGATTGTGTGCCACACCAATTCCTCTGGAAGTTTGTCCGTGCCGATAAAGCAGGTTGGTTGAATTAGTCAAGTTTGAGAATGGCCAAATATCTTTCTTCCCTAGCCTCAATAAATCTTATAGCGTGATTTGCAGGCGCCTTCCACTGCTCGGCTCATTTCGCCACATCAATTTTCGTGAAGCTCGGCATTCGCTAGAATCCCAGGTAAATTAGCTCCACTGTGGCCTCACTATGTCCTATTCTGCCGCAGAGAAAGCAACACTTGTTGACTTCGTACTTCTCGAGAGAGGGGGAGGGGAGTGGAGGGGAGGACTCCTCGAGTTGCGTAGTGTGGATAGATAGAAAGGCTTCCTACCAGCAGGGGATCATTACTATTAGCCATGCGGAACTCGTAAGGACGTATTCTCGAATCAGCAGTCTTAGAATCTTATCTGAACCAACCAGCAGTAACAGTTCATTCAGTGGGGTTAGCGAGGTGAAGTGGTTGAGGGACGGCCGATTCTACTCGTCGATTAACTTACTGTTAAGTGCCAACAACGTCCCTCCATATATCTAGTTTCGATTATCAGCTATGTTCTGAATACGATTTTGCAGCAGTAACTTCAAAGATGGCCCGAAGAATGCACGGAAAACGAAGGGAACTGAAGGATACGCTGCCATGGACTCAAGAAGATGTGGACCATCTTGTATTGGAGAGTGGTAAGCGCAAACAATGTTCTACATTGGCATCCCCCGTTTCCGTATTTTCTCCCGGTTTTGTGCAATAGATAGATGTGATCCGCTTGCCCTATCCTAAGATTATGAAGCCACCATAACCATGGAAAAAACGATATCAACGATAATTGCTTCAGGAGCGGGCACGTCCCGAGAACGAGATGAGCTGCTCTTCACTACAGACGAGGGTAAAACATTTTTCATTGTTCTACTCACAGCAAGATGGCTAGTAGCTTTGGAAGAGTAACTATAATCTTCGCTCGAAATGATAAGCACTAAATGACTTATTTACATAATTAATAGTGATAAAATTGTAGAGATGGGCAAGAGCAACAATATTGTCTGAAACATGTTCATGAATTATTCCACGAAATGATAAACACTAAATGACTTATTTACATAGCTAACAGTGATAAAAATTGTAGAGATGGGCAAGAAGCTGATGTACTTGCTGATGGGATCGATGAAAGAGAAGAAAGGAAGGAGAGGAAAGCGAGGATGAGGGCCCGACTGGAAAGCGATAGCGAAAATATAAATAATTATGAAGGATTTCGAAATCGAGATGAGAATAAGGTATGCTAAGCGCACTCAACCAATCGCTAATGTGAAGCATTTCAGGATGATGATTCTATGCCGACCTCAAACAGCTTGCCCTAATCGCTTTAGATGCTATGAGCTCTCTTTCCAAGTCGGTACGGAGCCTCCTTCTATATTTTCTTGCGAAAACGTACATAAATATAAATCTCATTACAGGAGAAGCGAATGGCGGACCTGGAAAAGGATGCTTTTGATTGGGAAGATGAGGTGAAGAGGAAAGATGAAATCCTCGAGAAGATCTTCGAGTGGTACCTCCCTAACAAGGACATGGACAGTACGATCAAAAATGTGGAAGCAAGGATCAGAAGGGAGAAGAAGAAAGAGAGCGAAGAGGCGACGAGAAAGGCTATGAAGGAACTTGATGAGTCGAATGAGGACGAGGACGAGGAAGATGAAGAGAAAGAGAAGCAGACCATGGTGAGAAAATTGGCCAAGGAATACACAAGGCATGGCGGGATGGCCGAGTGGTGTCTGACACCACCGGAATGGTGCTGAGATCAATCCCTCGCCGATACAAAAAAAGCCCCTGAATAGCCGGGCTCCGAAAATTAGTTGTGGAGCAAAAAATTCGAGCATGGCTGCCTAAACTCCTGTAAGTTGACTACGGCTATACCAATGTTCATATTTCCAGACGTCTCGAGCCGATCGAGATGCGAGGAAGAAACAGAGAGACGAAGCGAAGGCAGCAAGAGAGAAGGAGAAGGTGATCTTTTTCGGTTCTCATTGGGATGCGCCAGCTAGGCAACCACGCGTCAGCTATACAATCATATGTTCGTGTGAAAGAGTCCCAGAACAGTAAACGGTCACATGAAAATTTCCTGAAAAAAGTCCCAACTTTGGGGTTTGTTTTCGATAAAGTTTAAGGGTATAAAAATATTAGAAAAACAATAAAATTCAGAAGGAGCGAGGCGAAACAAGCGCCGAGACAACGCCGGAGAGACCCACTCGAAAAAGTGAGAAGAGAGTCGGCATCAACGACTCTCATCAAACTCCCATCAAGCTGAGAATACGGCGATCACGGTATGTCATCGGAGTATGCTGACGTAACAAAGTTGATTTTTGCAGCTTCGAGAACGCGAACGAAAGGGAATCAACAGAGTCTGAAGAGCAAAGCGAATCACCGTCGATAGAAGTAAGTGCCATAGTAATGTCAATGGCTCATATCGATTGCTTCAGTCCTCCCGGAAGAGCAAAGAAGAAGAATCGAAAGCCAGCAGAGAGCGAAAGCCGAAGAAGAGAAGAAGAGAGCTGAGGTTACATTTTATTTGAAATCTAAACATCGACTTGCTTCCTATACGGAGAGCTGAGATAGAATATTACGTGAACTCGTATCTGTCTTTTACTCCTTTACTTTTCCACAGCATAACATTCCAAGTTTGATTCAGATAAAGCACAATCAGAGGGTGAGAAGGGACGAGGTCAGTGAAGGAACAAGTGCAGTGAGAACTGGAGAAGACTTTGCTGTTGTTCCGACAAAGCAGATGAGACGGAGGTGAGGACGGCATTTGGTCGGATTTTTCCATTGGAACTGAATCGTTCCCATGATTTGCGGGGAAGTTTGTCGAAGATTCGAGCGGATTCAACTTACCCATTCTCTACCTCACTAACAGCTGGCCTCACCAGTGGGTCCCACCCAGCGTTATCTTTCGACGAACAACCAGTAGACGTGGATGCACCTTCACCTTAAGCAACCTCTCTAGTCCGGGTTCGAGTTGTCCCCATCTTTCAATCTTTGCAGTCCCTCCGAAGAGGTCCACGGGCCGAACATCTCCCCGTCAATGCAATCACTTATGGCCGCTGTTGATGCTGCAATCGAAGAAATAGGCGGAGAAAAGCGGGCGGTCGTCCGAAGCAGATCGCCCTCCGTGGAGATCATCGAGTTCGTGCCGGCGGATGATGAGCGAAGTGGCGCCAGCAGACGAAGAGCGATGGAGGAAAGAGAGAGGGAGGAAAGGGAGAAGGAAGAGAGGGATGAGGTGGGTATTGTAGTTGATAGTATTGTAGTAGTATTGTAGTTAACTGATGGAAGAGAGAGAGAGGTGGAGGAACGGGAGAGGAAGAAGAGAGACGAGGTTGCTCTTACCATCGAAACACCAATAAACATTCTGATTCAGGCCAACCGAAGGGGATCGAGTGCGGGACCTAGTCGAGGAGGAGAAGACGGAAGAATTGGAGGAGGAGCGGCATTCGTCAATCAAAGACGAAGGTAAGCTATCCACTGTGAGATTCATCACTTCATACCTGCTTCATATCTTGGGATCGTTTTTTTCTTTTTTTTTTTCTTTTTTATCTTTTTTGGGATTTTTTTTTCAGTGCTTCTGGAGAGCACGTGGAGATGAGGGATCGAGCGGAGTCCGTCGATACAAGAGACATGCGAAATATGCGACTGGTTAGAAAAACGAATAGCCCTCTTTTTGAAAAGATAGGAATACTACTTCATGCTAAAGTCATAATAGCTAAAAGTCGCAACTATTGGTGGATACACCTTTACCCTTTACCTTAAGATCACATTCTCTTTTTCTCGCAATCCGATTCTGGCCCTACACTTTCTTTGTAGGAAGGTGAGCAATTGTTGCTCATACCTTCATCAGGCATTGTCACACTAGCGTTTTCCTTGTAGGAAGACGAGCCCATGGACCAATCGAGTGGAAGATCTCCCGACTCCGCTGTCCATAGTAGTGACGGGCCCGCCGACGAAATGGACATCATCGGCAATGTGGAGGAGAAAAACGAGGAGGAAGACGGAGAGGCTGAGGCTCAGTCTCACCATGATGAGGTACGTTGGCCGGTACACTCAAGAGAAATTTTTGGAGGGGGACAGAAGAACATACGTTATTAGTGGGAACTTCTGTGCTTTGGCCCAAGCTACGACTGCTATGAAGTAGTCAGAGCAAACTAGGGTGTAGGGGAATAAGAAAGATAGGGTGGGAATACTCTTCAAGAAAAAGCTGAGCCAAACAAACACAGACGTGTCAATTGGTGGTGCGTTCAGGAGCCCGCAACCGCTGCGCATCTTCACCTGTACAGAGCTCGTAAGGATGCTCTGTACGACGTGCAGGAGATTACCATCGCCAATTTCGAAAGCTATCTTCACGCCAATCCGACGTCATCCGAGCAGAAGCTGACGAATGTCAAGTTCCTGGCAAAGTTCGTTTTTCGCAAAACATTTCCATTTTCCTCGATTCCATGATGGTTGCCTATCCATCACACATTGCACCACCATCCCAGCGTCTAACAGCTGGCCTTACCAGTGGATCCCACCTAGCGTTGTCTCACGAGTGTTACGACACCTTTACCCGGCATTCAGGTACGGGCTCATCTATCAGGAGGTGGAATGCGTTGTCTGTAAGAGGAAGATGACATTGATGAAAAGGACTCGATGGATCCAGCCCGAGATGGCTTCGTGTGGAAGTGCACAAAGTGTCGGGATGCCCGACAGAGAGCGGTCGAGGTGTCCGTACGGTACGTTGCTTAGCTAGTCGTTTGTGAAAGAGCCTAGCTAATTTCAACACGTTAATAGTTTACTTTTAATAGACGAAATTGTAACCTGGCGTATTGATTAATTTTAAAACAGTCGTTTGCTGTTTCAGTACCGGTTGTTTCTTCGAGGGCTTTAATTTCTCGATCGGCCGAATCCTCCATTTGGCCTGCTTCTTCATGGAGAATCCTCGAAGACAACTGCAAGAGTTGGCCGAATTCCTTGGATCGGACATGATCACGGCGGATCACTTGAGGAGCTACTTCCTCGATATCTCTCAGGTTAGTCCTCTTTTTATCCTTTTCATTTTGTACGAACGAATTTTTGAAAACTAAGTACTTTTCAGGAGTTGGCGTTCGTAAACGCGGACAAGAAGAGGATTGGAGGTTGGCAGAAGCCTGTCGATGTCCAATTGGGCTACATCTTCAAGGATAAGTATGAGAAGGTGTGTATCATTTCCAGTACTAGATGTTAATTGAAGAGCAGACCATTATCATGGTGTTAGGCATTATCCTCGCAAGGCGGTCTGGTCACCCCATCGTCGAGTAGCAGCGACGGGGTGGCCGGCTTGCCCGATTATATGTATAGAGCTAGCGAGCTCTATAGAATCCTTGCATGTGAAGAGGGTTCCTTTGTATGGTTCCTACCTCTTCAAAACATTATATTCGTCATTTGAGGACCCGACGCGTAACTTCGCATACGCCCTCGTCTTCAAGGGCGTCGTCGAATTTGTTGTCGTCCCTGTCAAGAATCTTGACGCGAAGACACTCGCAAAGGCCGCAGCCAAGGCTCTTCTCGATGGTGAGCTGCGCATTGTTCGATTATTGGTATTCCGGAAAGACTTTTCATCTAGGGATCTCTAGTTTACGAACCTTTTAATGGTTTTTTCATCGTTCCTATTCCACATTTGCAGGCTCGAAGATCACTGTGGCGGCACCCCAACTGTTCGGCTCTGTGGCTGGCATCCAGAAATGCTTCGACGATCGATACGGCAAGAGTCGAATGCTCTTCCGCGCTGATCATACCGGATTCCCCGCAGAGGACGTGGAGGAGTTGAGGGGAGGCCGATCAACAAGGGCCCAGCTCGCCCTCGTCGATGTCGTTCGAGAGAATCTCCAGAAGCCCTTTAATGCGTTCCTCGTTGGAATGTCGGCCTACGACGTATTGGAGAGAGATTTGGAGTGTGGAGATGACCCTCTTTAATGGAATTTATCGGCAATCCTCTCTTGCAATTTATTAATCATTTATATTCTCTGAAGACCGAGTGAATTTTCACTTACCATGTACATGTAGTCAAAAACGAGTTTCTCATTTGTCGAATCTCTTTCTCTCAAATTGTATTGCTTTATCATTTCTTGAATCGAGTAGACGCCTTTCATTTCAACGTATTACATTTTTCGATCCCATCTTTGCTCTAGCTTTGTTTTGGTTATAACTAGCAAAAAATACGTCTAGGATAGGTCAGTATAATGTAGACGTTTTAATGCTTCGTAAGTTTCCTGCTAATGCTTCTTACCATGGATATTGCCATTTAGATCTATGATTACGACCTCTTATGTTCAAAAGATCTTGATTTTAGTTTTATTCTGAAAATCCGCCTAAAATTGTCCTTCTTCAAGTCAAAGTGGTCGTTGACCAGTCAATGTTTTGTGTAAGATGAACATCTCGATTATTATGCAGTAATTGCCTAAGAGCCATTCATTCCGAAGTATTGTAATTGCGGTTCACGACGTTAAGAATACATACCATTGATGAAATTTTGTTTTATTTGTGCGTGGAATTAAAAAACAAAAGAGAAAATCATTTCCATAACAAGGCACAAGTTAAAAAAGAATAAAGTTTCGAGTTCACTCAGAACTCGAGTTTGGTCGTTTTATTTTGGTCCAAAAAATCACAACCTTATCTGATTTGTTTAGATTGAACTTTATCTCAAGGATAATCAACTGTATTCCTTTTAAGTAGCAGCATCGCACCCAGTGGCAACTCTTTTGTAGTAATTCAATCACGTCGCGTTTTTTTATATATTCACGCGTCCGATCATTATTTATAACTTTTTTATGTTCATTCGTTTCTTTCTGTTCCATATTTAACAAAGTTTCATTTGACTAAAAGATTATCAACTTCAGATGGGACGCTTGAGGATCGATGGTAAACAGACAAAACAAAACACGAAGGTATTGGTTTAATTTTCTGTAAAACAAATATATTTTTTTCTTTTTAGACTGTTATTCGAGTGGATAAGAAGAATGAGCAGCGATATCAAGCGGTTATTCCGGAATTTACAGAAGGAGGTGAGCTTCCTTCTAGTTCTATTTACATAGGATCAACAAACATTCAATAAGTGAAAAATATCAAAGTAAATCATTTGATTCTTGTACAAAGTTTCCAAAATTGTCAGGCTCGAGATATGAATTAGAAGACAAAGATCAACTGCTATGGGCACCGCACAAAGGTTTAAATTTACCATTTTTTAACTATTCATTTTTATTACCGTAATTATATTGCAGGACTCAGAACAGCAACAGTAAATAAATTCCTGCGAGATTGGAAGTTGAAAAGGGACGGAATGGATGCGGACGATTTAGATTTCAGACCAAACAAAATTGAAGACTCGAAAACGGAAGAATCGGAAAATGTCGAAAATGGAAAGCAAAAGAAAAGCAAAAGAAAATCAAATAAAATGAAAGAAGTAGAAATTGAAGTGAGTTTTTTTGCGAACATTGAAAAACCCAATAAACACTTATTTAGGACACTGCAGAGGAGCAAGATCCTCTCATTTCCCGCTTCCTCAAGAATAGAGAGGACGAACTAGCTCTCTTCGCACTGCTCTCATCGGATCGAAAAACAGCCGAAGCTCTGAAATTTTCATCGAAAAGGGTAGCTATTCGAAAAAAAATAAGCTAAAGAGAAATACATAAACAATATTTCAGATGGACGAACGCAAGAAAGAGTTCGAAACAATTACGACAACAGTTGAAGAAAGGGAGAGAAAGCGAAGCGTTCGGAGACAATCAAGGCAAGAGAAGATGGAAATGGAGGTACAGTTATTTATTTTATTTTTTCTTTACTTGGTCATTCCTCACCGTGCAACCAGATAAACGTTCACAATTAGATGGCAACCTTAAATTTCACAAATAATTTCCCAAGAAAATGTAACCATAGATTAACGCTTAATTTACTTAAATAAGTGAAACAAAATAAAAAAGAAGTTGTAAATATTGAAATAATAATATGTTTCAGACGCCCGACCGACAGAAACGACAGGAAGAGCGGGACAGAGCGAGGGAGAGAGATGAGATGGAAGAAGATGAAGAAAGTGATAAAGAAGGAGAAGAACAAGAGCAAGAAGAAGAGCAAGAGGTAGTCCATCCACATTGCTTTGCGCAAGTCATATTCAATTTCGATAGTTAGGAACATTTTGTTGACATTAATACAAAATAATATGCTCAGGCGTTAGCTCAGGCAAAGAAGGACGCATAGGCAAAATCTGTTTTTTTAGATGAAAATCCGAGAAAAGGCACTCAATAAACGACAGAAAGCTATTGAGAAGAATGAAAAGATGTTTGAAAAACACAGAGCTCAAAAGCCACTGGTAGAAATAACAAAAATTTCGTTGCAAAAATGGATATGTTTTAGGTGAAAGTAAACGCAAATAAATTTATGGAACGAATCATCGTTACTGAGGAAATAGAAAATGTTCGACCAGAACTCCCAATTTCTTTCAACGCTGTAAGTTACAACGAGTAATTTGGAAAGCATTTTTTTTAATTAATCAGTCAGAACATGACATCAGCGATCGACACATAGCAATTGAAGTAAGGGAGAAATGGGTGGCGGATAAAGAGGCTGAAGTTGCTGCGAAAGCCTTATCGGTTCGTAAAGTTTTAATTGGCTGATGGATGTAGGATTGAAATAATGAAATGTCGTGTTACCTCAAAGAAGGACGCATCGGATAATTCTGATTTTTTCAGATGAAAATCCGCGAGAAAGAACTCAATCAACGACAGCAAGCTATTGAGGAGAGGGAGAAGACTGTTGATAAACGCAAAGCACGAAAGCCACTGGTAAAAAAATTATCAAAAACAATATATGGCATTAATGCTCACGTTTTTAGAACAAAGTAACAGCAAATAAATTCATGGAACGAATAATTATTTCTGAGGAAATAGAAAATGTGCGACCAGAACGAGCGATTTCTTCCAACGCAGTGAGTTAAAAGATTAATTTGAGAAAATGGAGTTTTAAAATTTCAGATAAAGTCAGCTTTGGAAGGAAATATATTCGACGGAATAAAGAAAATCGAACAAGATGCAGCGTTGGTGCTTGAAGACCTTCTAGTTACCGTGGTTCGTCAAACTGAAGAGAAAGAGTTTTTGGAGCAAGTTGAGCAGAAAACCAAATTGGTAAATTTACTCTACCAAACTATAACTTAAGTCACTTATTGTATTATTTTTCAGGCAAAAGACGCTGAAAAAGAACTAGAAGATAGAAGAATTGAATTCGAGAGCAAGGCAAGTGAACAAAAACTGCTTAAATTGCACTAATTATTGAATATACTGTAATGTTGCAGAAGGAATCAGCGGATAAAGAAATCTTAGATCGCCAACTAGCACTTGAGAAGAGAGAACAGGCGTTATTTGCACGAGAATCGCAGCATAGCGCATTCGTAAGTTTACAATATTTTCACTTTTTCACTTTCCGCTTTTCAAGAAACGCAAAATGCGGCATTGGTATTTTCAATATTGATTTCAAATGAATTGGGTATTCTAGACGCCAACTGATCGCAAGAAAAGTTGTGATGAACCAGAAAATGTACATAGATCGACCTGAAAGAGGTTGAGGCTAAATGGGATGAGCAGGATGAAATGGTTAATATAATTATTATTTTATTATATCAACGCAACGACGAACAAAAGTGGACAATCATCGAGCCACTTCAGGATTCTAGCAGCCTCGTTCGCCAATCGCCCCATGAAAATGGTCAGGATAGACCACGAGATGACTCAGCTTGTGAGAATAATGAAACATTACAAGAAGGTTTAACACCACGCACTACCAAGAGAAAAGATTCCCGTGACGATACTGATTCTATTTCACCGAAAAGGCAAAGGAAGAGGTACTTTTGCTATAGGATTGAGGAGTTGACAAATACACTTTGCAGTAGCAAAAGTGGTGAAAGCCTCGATGAGAACAACAATCAAAAAGATGAACGACGGTCCTTGCTCGATATTCTACTTGAAGACGACGTTTCTGAAGTATTAGAATTTTTTTTCTGACAGCTATTTTAAATTTATATTTTCAGGATGAAGATCATATCATCACTGAAGTCACTGAAGAAAGTTTCAGCGAAGGCAAAATTGAAAAGGTACACATTTATAGCCGCCAAAAGCTTGATTACCGTAAAAAATTTGCAGAATACGCCAGCTGTCCACGGCTGCAAAAGCAACACCAAGTCGATTGTACGCAGGGTACGATTATGACTATACTTCTTCTAGGAGAATCTGTAAAGTCCGGAGAATAATCTCGAGGGTTTTCAATTCCAGTAGCGACAGACGAGCCCTGTGGCCTCTAGTGGTACTAACTTATAAAAAAAAATAATTCAGGCCCGTCCCTCGCATCCTTCCAGAGGATCAATTCTGGATGAGCGACTGGGTGAGAAGCTGTGCGCGCCCGAGGAACTGTTGAAAATGGAAAAGATAACTAAAGACAATCTCCACGAACACCTGCACCTGAAAGCGGAGTCCAGTGAGGAGAAGCTCGAGAACCTAAAATTCCTGGCAAGGTCAGTGTTTGGTTGAGGTGCGTTCTAGTGCACCCATGAAGATATTGTGGACCATATTGTGGTCAAAAAATGGGCCCTCATGAAATAAGGGCCATCTTGAGGGCCATTTTATTTTAATGGTCCCCACTTTAATGCATTGGTCCCAAAATGTCAAAATTACCGGTAAATTAGTTTGTTGTTGGAATATGGTATACATGTGTGAGGAGTTGCCAGTTGAGCTCTTAGATTTTAATAAATTCCCATCGCTCTTTTCGCAATTCTCAGTTTGCAAACATAATAAGAACCTGGACTCTCCCAGGTACGGCATCATCTACAACAAGCATCAGTGCGAGTGCAAAGCCGCATCGACCCTCAATCGCAGCGGAAAACGGTCGAAAAAATCGGATGGATACCACTGGAAATGCTCACCTTGTGAACGCAGGAGTAAACAAGGCGTCAAGGTTTCGGTTCGGTAAGCGTTATTACTTCTTTAGGGAAAGATAGGCGCAAAAACTCGGCGGCTGGGTACACACAGATGCCATCCTATGGCAATGGGGAATGCCAATAACTGCAATTTATCTTCCAGCTTTTTCTACCCGGCCATATCTAATTCGGCTGATTTTCATCTTTAAATAAAAAAAATATCAAAACCAAATTACAGATATAAGTGCATGTTCGAATCCTGGAAGCAGCCGATCGCCTCAATTTTAATGGCTGCGGCGAAATTAATCGACAATCCGCTGAATATTGAAGACATTGCGAAGTCGCTGTCGAAAAAAATGACAGCCGAAGCGATGGTCCATTGGGAGCTTAACATTCTCGATGTGATTCAGGTATACATTTTCTGTATTTTTTTAAATTTAATTTTTTTTAAATTTATAATTGACAATTCAGGTGGTAGTTTTGAATGGAGCAACCAGGGAACAGATAGGAGGTCCCGACAAGATTGTCGATATGGAGCGAGCGTATTTGCATGCGGAGAAATTCACGCATCAAAGCAAACAAAAAAGAAAGCACGAAGAGTGCTTCATCTTCATGGAGAGAGACTCTACATTGTATTCCATTGTTCGAGTTGCCGCGTTCGGCCAAAACACACTGGACGAGGTGATCGCACGTACAGTTCGAGAGGGTACGCATTTTTCATTTATTTGATTTTTTCTCATTTTTTTTGAGTTTGTGCGTCGCTCTGACAGTTGAGAGACTTTGTAAAATAGGCTTGCAAGGCCGTTAACATTCCGCGTTGGTCTAATGAGCACATTCACATGTTCAGGCACCAAAATCGCTTCCAATGAATTCGATTGGGCCGGAGGAGGCGCTACCGAAGAAGCCCAGCAACAATCATTCGTTCAACTGCATCCCGACAGGGACATTCGCTTCTACAAGTGTGCGGCGCGCGAAGTGTCCTGGAACGGGGGCAAAAACTGGAAAGCGGTGGAAGACATGTACAGGCAGGCGTCGGCGTTGATGACGAACAGAGGAGATTTGACCCTTCTTTACGTACTCAATAGAATGTTCCCGAAACCGTTCAACGCGTTTCTGTTAGGTCTCTCCAAGTACGATACAAGTGATCCGCTATTGTGAAAATTTACGTGTCCTCACGTTTAAAATAATTTATAAATTAAATAAAAAAAACAAAATACGACTGCTTCCCTCTACACAGAGTTATTTCTGATAAACATTCTCATTCTGGTAGTTTTCCAGATTTATGCCGGCGTGGTAATGTTAATGTTTTATAATGTAATGTTTTGTTTTCTCCCTTGTCTCGATAATAGCAGGGGAAGAGACCATAAAACAAAACCATTCCCACATTTCCTATGCGCTCCTCTTTCGATTGCAAGAAGTAACAAACACTGCGTTGCACCTATGATTAGGAAACGCAGAATAACAGTAGTTGCAAAAATTCTAACTGTTTCCCATTCACTCTTATTATTACGGACTGCATCTCATAAAACAACACCTTTCCCCTACCCTCTCCTCTTCTCCTCTCCTTCGTTGCTATGGCTGCCGTGTCTACACGCAACGAAACATGCCGAGAGATAGCATTAAAGGGGAGATAAGAGAAGGGATAGCGGACCAGAGCCGATAACACAATTCTCGGCTCTGCTCGAAGTATGAGTGTACTTATTGCTGCATTCGCCACATTTATCGGACCGCTTTCCGCAAAACTGAATTGTATCTAAATGCTATTCTTTTTTGAGACAATTCTTTGCATAGTTGCCCTCGTAAGTCTTTTATGCCTGGAAATTGTAGTTTGTAGGTAATAGTAGTCGTTATTTTGTTTGTGAATGTCAAAAAAGTCCGACCGAATACTAAGATTTGAGTAAAGAATAAATTTAGCTGCAACAAACTACTCATTATCTCTTGCGCTGACAATCTAGATCTTGAAATTTTCGGTGTCAGAAAGCGTACCTGAACTCTGGCTTCCTCTCTATCTCTTTCCCCTCCTATTGTCCGATACTGCATTGCTTGTTACGACTCACGTTCGGTACACTATTTTAGCTTACAGCACTCTGAGCATTTCCAATAAGTCCATTTCTTCCCTTTCCATTCATTCCTTACACTCACCGTCATTGTTGTCATCGTCTGAAACAACATTCAGCCTGGTCCTGATACTACTGAATTCCCACGGACTACGATCGATCGTATATCTCTCATTTTCATATTCCTCCTTCCATTACTTCGTTTCTCGCACTCCTTCTAGTAAATCAGCTTCAGATCAATCGTGTTTTAGTCTCACGTGGAATTTTTCGACAAGCTGCAAAAATGTACCTGTTTTTCTTCCGCCACCGCATTTCTCTCGCAGTTCCGCTACAATACTTATTATGCCATTTTTGCAAACAGTTTGCTCAAATAGTAGACTATAGTTTCGCCGATCGCCCGTCTCTCCCGAATTCCCTCTCCACCTTCTCTCCGTTTTTGCCTCTTCTCGTATCAATCACACGCACGGGGCCTGCGTAGTCCCGGACAACATAAAGGCTTAGGGAAGGAGGGAAGAGAGGAGAGGGGAAATGGATACACATCCTGGAAACACTGAAGCCTCAAGAGGAGAGACTCTGCTTCTCTTCATTCCTCATTGTCTCTACCTTTGTCTGATCGACCATGGTGGAAGAAAAAGAGACCCATCCCAACCACACGCGGGGAGGTAGGAGAGTCATCCCTCTCAACGCGAAGCCCTCACATGATAGTATGTTGTTGTGCCGAGCTATTCTTTGCCTGACTTCCCGTGTAAAGTTGTGTTTCACCTTGCGATTATCGCTGACACTTCTGGACTGAAATGATTATACTGTCTTGTCGTCTACGAATTCATTTTGTGCAATCGCTGAAAATCGTCAAATTGCTTTGACTCCTGTTTTTTTTATCTGCGCAACTTTTTATCTCCTAGTCTCAAACTTTATCGGTATGTCGCTTATTTCACATTTTGCACCCTCACATCCATGAGTTGAGTTTCATCGCGCGCTCAATACTGATCCTTCTCGATCGAGTTGATTATTCCGTCCATTCTAATAAAAATACAATTCACCGCCTTCGGGTAATGTGTCCCTGCGACGTATAGTCGTTTGCCATTTCACCCTCTCCTCTCTATATAATCCACTCGTCGTTTAAAGAAGGCTTGATCTCATCTTTTCACTCATTAGTCGGAGAGGTGAGGGAACACGCCAATAAAGGACAGTCCTTTCTCCCCTCATTCCCGCCTGTTGTTAGGAAAGCGCGAGAGAAACTGTACTAAGTGACTGGCGCCGCTTAGGTACGTGGGAAAGGGAGGAAATGGCAACTCGAGCTAGCGAGAGAGTGTGTGGAATGAAGATACGGCGGCTCATTTCTCGAGCTGAAGTGGGAAAGGAAGGAAATGACCGGGCAAAGTGCTAGTGTAGGACAGATATATCTATACTAGCCGCTCACTTTACTTAGCACTTCACGGAAAGTACTATGGCGTACATTCTGGTTGGCATTTTTCTAATTTTTGTCAACCGTAAATTCCGATATCGCATCAAATTTGAGTAATTTTTGATCCCATCGCAAATACCATCGCTATTATCATCGACGCAGTTATTTTTCTATTAATCATTGATCTAAAACTGCAAATACTTCCAAGTGATGCAAATATATTAGCAATAGATAAGGTGAGATGGGATTGCGGCGTCGTCAACGATGTTTGATCTCATCTCTATTCCCTGAGGTATAGGCTCTTTCGCGTCTTTAACCGAAGAGAGCGCACGAGAAATTTGATGTTATTCCCATCGTTTTCGTGGTTCGTTGCCCCAGCAGCGAGCTAACGCCGGTGAATCATTCACGCATGATCATGTGTTGTTTTCCGAGGAAGTGCGACAATATCGAATCGAATTTGATGGTCACAACAAACATTCTTGTTAGGCAATCGGAAGAAAACCCGAAAGTGATTTTGCAACGACTCTATTCGCTTTTCTTTCTCAAGATTTGTTTCAATAGGTTCCGGCGTGTGACTCACAATCAGATCTTTGTAAATGTTTTCTTTCGAAATCACCTCTCCTCGTGGCTCTGCGAAATTAGTTTGTTGGTCTTTTCTCTTCCCTGGTTCGATGAGCTCGGGACCTCCTGCTGCTTGCTGAGTCATACACACCTGAAATTAGATTTAGAGTTGGAAGTTTGTGCAAAAAAACAATAGTGGCAACTGTGAACTGAATAAAACCGTAAAAGTTGGTCTTGCTCTCGGTCCTCTTGGTTTCTTACTCCTGCTTGTCTCACTGTCCGTGATTACTAGTTGCTGCAATAAGAATAGCCTTTGCGCACTTGTTTTGATGTTGCACGTTCCTCTGAAATCAGAAACAACGTTACAAGTCGAATTACAAGTCGAATAGACGCGATATTTGATGATTCGTCTAATTTGTCTGATCTCTGTCCCTAATTACTAGCTTCTGACATGCGAGCTAAGAATAGCCATAAGCACTTGCACTTATTTTTGGCTGTTGCGTGAAGTGAGAGAAGTTTGACGCTCTCTAGTAGTCGCTCAATAATCGCTTTATTTGTTAAAATCGTACATCCCCTTCCTTCCCATGGTTCTCGTGATTTTCCACTGTTTTTCTGTAGCTCATGCAACTTTTTTCCTTCGCTGATGTATGCTCCCTACCGACAGAGATAAGATCATGTTATTATAAGAGAGGGGCTAGACCCATTTTGTTTTTATTTGCGCGATTTGTTTCTGCCATTTGAGATAGCGTGCATTTCGAGGAGAGTCAGACAGAACAAATCTCCATTTGTAGCCATGGCTGAGAGCGGGGATGAAGTGAAGCTGGAGCGGAAGAAGAATGGAAGTGTTAAGAAGAAGAAAAAGGTGGTTATTGTTAATTTTTCATATTTTTATATTCTCAATTTTTATCATTTTCTCTACTTCCCTTACAATTAGCAAGACTCTTGCCTTGTCCGACGCTTTTCTTAGAAGTCGTAGTATGGTACTCGAGTACGAAATTATCCCCCACGCAAATTGTGCGTCAGTTCCGCCGCGAAATGAAACAAATTGCCACGAGGAAGTGAGAAATGCGGGATTTATTGGGTCGGGGTTTGCAACACCGCAATGAATTTTGCCCCACATGCATCAAAATGTTCACTAAAATTATATAATTTAGCAAATATTGATTAAAAAGATATTTATATTAAAAAAAGGTTTTTTGAGGTACTCGACGGTCCTCCTCCCAAGGCGTCCGATGTCGCGGGATCGAAGAAGATCCGCGTATTCAAGAACGGTGATATCCACCATCATGGAGTCAAGGTCGGATTCATCTTTGTTGATATTTTTGTCAAATCAGAAAAAAACCAACAAAATTGTTGATAAGAACATCATTATGGCGTCAAGATGCGTCACCCATCATAGCTGAAAATTGATCAAATCGATCAAAAATGTCATACTACTTCCTATACTTCTAGAAAAAGAAATAGGAGATGAAATTAAAAAAGACGATTTTTTCCAGTTCGTCGTCAATACGCGAACGACGTCCACGATGCAGGCGCTGCTGGATGCCGTGAACCAGAGAATTGAACTGCCGGTATGATTATTCTGAATAAAAAAAGGTAAAGGTTACCCCGTACTCTAGGCACACGAAGTCCTGCGGGAGCCCACTGCTAGGCCAGTGACTATTTTATAAGGCCAATTCAGTCCGTAGGGCCCAATCTATTCTTCGGACCTACTTTACCGCGTGATCTTGGCACTCCCAATTCTTCTGAATTCTATTCCGAATATTTATGAATATAATCCGAAAAATGCCTTCCACTGCCGAATAAGTACAGTTACCGGTATTGTTTACGACTCAATAAAATACTAGTTTTCAAGATTTAGCAAGAAAAAATGATGACAAATTCCGAATAGGATGAATATAAAAATATGTTCAGTACGGCGCGAAGAAGCTGTACTCGACCGGTGGCAAAGCGGTGAAGAGCATTGACGATTTGGAGAATGGGAAGGTATGTTCTATCTTCATGGTATTCTTCTTCCGAATCGGATAATATTCCACCTATCGAGCACCCAAACGTTATTAATAATCGTAATCATTCATTGGCCTTCGTACATGTTGTGAAACACATCTTGAATTGTACAAAATACTTCAAGTTCAATAATCGAACTCTATTTATTTTAGAATATCAAGGTTCTAAATAAAAATACACATTTTTCAGGTTTATCACAGTTTGTATCACAGTTTGGTCATGCGTTCACTGTTTTGGAGAAGCAAAGACTGCGATCAAATCTAACGTTAAATTATAATTGCAGGACTACATCGCGGCCTCGAACGTTTTCACTCCACTGCCGTATGGAGAGACGAAACCAGGAGAAATTCGATGGGGTGAGCAATAGGGTGGCGAAAGTGGCACATCGAGGCGCCGGTTTTACGACCTCTCTCGAGCTGACCTCGTGTCGTCGGGTACCCGAAAATTTCGAGCCGAAAACGAGCCGGCGTTTGAGCAAGGGGAATCAATCCACTATAGAAATGAAATTGGAACAACAAAAATACATCCCCGACAGAGAGAGAGATTCGAAGGGTTGATTGACATGAGATGCAGAAAAAGGAAAATAGAGGAAATTATGCACAAAAAAGCTAGAAAGTGATTCCACTCGATGAGATGACCATTCGATTCAAAGAAGTTAAGCCGCATAAATTATAAATCCGTGTCACCCAACGCAATTAGATACTTGTTGAAACATACCCCATCTTTTATTCCACTCTCTACTACCTCTGATACAATTTTTTTCAGAAATTTTTTTCAGAGACGCCGGGTTCCTCTTTCAAGGCCACGCCAACCGGGTCCGCCTCCACAATCACCCGCTCGAGAAGCACCGAGCCGATTGTGAAAAGTGCCAATTATATTGCATTGACGGATTACCTAGCAAACATGAGTTTGTTTCCGCGCGGTAGATTCCTATTGCACCGAGTATTCTCAAATATGAGATGATAATTAGGCATGAATCCCATTTCGTTTCAGCCGAAAAGAAGAAGACGATCCGCGCCAAGTCTCAGGCGCCGAACAAGTTGGTAAGCACAGTGATCGGAGATCGGGCTGATCTTTGATCTCTAATCTCACATTCAGGCCGCGCCCGCAACCGAAACGACCAAGAGCGACACGGACATTCCACCACTCGTGAAGAAGAAGAAGATCGTCAAGAAGAGGTGATTTTATAGTTCATCTCTCCCGGATGTAACGTGCAGATTCTTCTCACCTCCGGCATCCCTTTGGCCTTTCACTATGACATGTAGCAGAATAGGGACATCTAAAATTTTCAGCAGCATCGCTAAACCTTCATCGGGCACCAACGGCATCAATGGAGTGAACGGAACGCCGAAGAAACTTGTCAAGAAGGAGACGAATGGAGAGAAGAAGGCGGAGAAAAAGATTGAGGTTGGAAGACTTGCCTTTGTTCAATGTTCAAGTATGCTTCACGCATTCACCAAATACTCACTCGAATGAAAACTAATAATCCCGTGATGTCATCCAAGTGAAAAAGTGCTAATTCAGAAACCAGAGAAGCTCAACAACGGCATTGCCTCTCCTGAGAGGAAGAAAGTGCTGAAGAAGAAAGGTAAGCAATCAAAAGCAAACGAATCGCTACGAAATTAGACATTACCTACTGAGATATCTTTCACAGACACATTATAGTTAATGAAAAAGGTAAATCTACAATAATCCCATGATTTGCGTTTCAGTCATCAAAAAGAAGAGTGAGGCGAACGGTGACGCGCCCCTGTCGACGATTCCAGCAGTGGAAGCTGCGGCCGCTGCGGCAGGTATGTTCTTGGCTCCCTTACTCCCTGATGAGGTCTACCACGACACCTTTTATCATTTTCATTTGATTTGAAGCCGTAAAACATGGTCGCGGTCGACGATTAGACGGTAGACTTCGCATGTGTTTCAACATTTCAATATCTTCCCATTGAAGAACGCGAGTACAATTGCAAAGAACAGTATTCGATAAAAATAGTCATTTCCAGCCGCTGCCGCTGCCACTCACAAAGACCTACCGCGGACGGTAACAAGGAGTGAAAAGCGAGTAGAGATCAAGGAGAGGAGGGAGTCGGAGGTATGATTTGCAAAGTTGTCTCTACTTTTACTGTAGAAAATTTTGATAAATGTTAAAATAAGCCCTGAAGTTAGAAAAAGTTAGAACTCAATAAAATTTTCCCAGGTCAGTCACAAGGCTCCCCGATCGCCAGCGAGGAGCGAACACTCGAGGGTAACCACTTTTATCTTTTCAACATAATTTCCTATTTTTGACTGTAAACCTACAGACATCTTTTTGACTGTAAACCTACAGACAACCTTCATTCAATTCTGAGCGATTGCTGTTATAGCAAAGTAGGCTCTGGCTGGTTCGAAATTTCACAAGAGACCATGCAAAAAAAACTCTTGCAGCACTCCCGCTCGGCCTCTCCCCGCCGGTCGGACACCGACGGCGAGTCGGACAGGGACACCGATCGCAGTTATAATCAGAGTATGCCGAATAGTTATTTTCATTTACACAAACATTCCATGAGTTTCATTAGCATGCCTCCTGTCCTATCCCTGTCCTTTCCTAACTCTCACTGCAGATACCACCTCCTCTTCTGGCTCTTCGAGCAGATCCTCCTCTTCTTCCTCTTCATCTTCAAGGTCGTCAAATTCATCGAAGACATCCAGGCGAACCCTTCGTCATGAGCATCATGGTCATCAAGAGCATCACAAGGAACGTGACAGTCACCATGAAGGTCACCATGATGAGAAGAAGGAAGAGCATCATCATGAGCATGGGAAGCATCACGATCATCATGGACAGCCTCATGACAAGAAGGATGAGAAACATGGTCATCATGAGAAGAAACACCATGACGATCCCCATCATCATGAACATCACGGAAAGGACCATCGTCACAATCGAGGACGATCTCATTCCTCGAGTTCCGGCGGCTCGATCAAGTCGCATGTTTCGATTATAACTAGAGGTGATCACTGTCTGTCCTTTTCCGTATGCGATCTATGAATATCTCTTCTGTCTTATGATTGAGAAGGTGCTCACAATTCGCAATGACTAGGTGTAGGGCTGATGGCATGATGAACCCGTTTCTTCATTTAAAGGGAGACGGAGTTTTCATCCATACAGCCCTTAGACGCACTGTTTGCATGTCTCTATCTGTCCATTCCTCTAGGTCTCCCTACCGCTCACGAGAAAAGAGGCTCGTACACGATTGAGAGGAAGAGAACACCGAATGGAACCGTGCATGTGATACATCATCATAGTTCGAGACACGGTAATGCATGATCTGTCTTTACTGTCTTTCCTTTATGTCCTTTCTGTCTTCGAAATCAGTATTTCATTCAAGATGATAGGAAAAAACTCACGATGTAGGAAAAAATGCTGAGAAAAAGAGAAGCGAACACGAATCCAGGTTCGCCCGAGTCCTCTCGACCCGCAACGCGACGAACAGATAAGAAGAGGGATGATCACGAGAAGGACGAGGAGAGTGACAACGCTTCGGGTGAGATCATCCGTGCTGAGAAAGCATGAATTTGATTTGATTTATAAAAAATATTCATATTAGACGTTATAGGACAGAAAATGAAAACGAAAGAGAAGGCAATATTTTCAGTTTCATCCGGCGAATCAATGACCGGCAACAAGAAGAAGGGCAAATGATCGGTCGTCTATAAATCTGAAACCAATCCCATATTTGACGTAATCAGTATAGTCAATGTATGCCAGTTTAGCATTTTCCTAATCTACAGTTACAAACAACGTTCATTGATCTCTTCTGATTATACTTTTCACCATCGAGCTTATTCCGTTGTATACATGCAATATTATTTGGGCTACTACTGTTTTATGCTTCTGCCTTATCCTTTCCGTGTGATTGCTATGCACTTCTTCTTACATCGATAAAGCGTTTTCTTTTCATCCGTTGTTGCATGAAAATGTGAACAAATGATAAAGTTAACAGTTTAAAAAACTTTTAAAAAAACTCTCTAGATTGCCGTTACCGAGTGCCGAGTAGACCGCGTTTATCATCGGCTCTCGAATACTGGCAAAATAGGGCTAATTTATTGAACAATAGTGGAAAAGTCACAGCTCGTGTGAGCACTGAAATGAAGATGAATGGAATGGCTGTTATCGAGCTCAAAGTTGTCGCCAGATGAACAGTCGTTGCATTCTACAATCGATAAATATTTAATGATCAGTCCAAAGACGTTTTCTTATTACTGTCTTATTTCTTTATCCGGAAATCATAGATACCGCCAGCCGCGTCGTAAAATGATACTCTTGATACAAATTTCTATCTGCAATATCTCAAATATCTGAAACTTCAAACTATGAAACGCCAAGAACTTTGCCTCAACAATTTGCCATTCGATATCATTCTACAGGTCTTCTTTAGCGCTGACAAAAATCTGAACGCGGCTATGAGATCGGTATGAATATTTAAGGATTTATCAATTTTATTTAGATGTTTCAGATTTCACGTCATTGGAATCAAACGATTCGATGTAAGATATCAACGTTTCATTGGAAGCCAGAATTCGTAGGAACATATTTTAGTATTTGCTTCTTGAACAAATATCTTCGCTTTTTCGACTCGCTGATTGGAGACAATTTTCCGAACCGACCAACCTAACCGATGTGAGTATAACCAAAATTGAATTGCGTGAAATGGTTTCATATCAATCTGAACTGTTTAGCACTGCAAATTGGGCAACTCGTTCTGGAATAATGAATCGCTTTCGTTATGCACAATGCAAATTTTTAAAAATACATACCGAATTGAAAAAGTTCATTTGCACGGATCCATTTGCTTGGATAAGGCCAAGTGGGATATTCTTAGACGTGGAATAGGTCATACTCACATCGGCGAACTCATAATCGGACTGTATTCCACTGCAAGAAAGTGAGCATTCTTTTTTTCGTTTAAATCTTCTCAAGCAAATTCAACCTTAGTGTATTTGGAAATTGTTGAAGAAGGTTAAAGAAGGGGTTTTCTTTCAGGCCCGAAATTCTTGAGCTGCTCCGTTCCGGTTCCATCGATCGTTTGACACTTCTGCCTGACACTGTTGACTGGCACAAAGATGTAGTAATATTAAGTACGGTGATTGAATATTTTGTAATTAGTTAGCCATCGTACCTTGGGGCAAATGAGTCTTCATCGAGAATGTCCCATATTTTCTATATTTTGTAATTAGCTAATGAAGATTGAAAAATTTGAAAAGAGACTATTTAAAATTCCAGATTGCGGTTTCTTCATTGAAGCAGCTAAATTCGTCTCTGATGTGAAGGTGATATCAAATGTTTCCGAACCGCGTTTGTCATCGGCTCTGGGATACTGGCAAAATAGAGCTAATTTATTGAACAATAGTGGACAAGTCACAGCTCGTGTGAGCACTGAAAAGAAGATGAATGGAATGGCTGTTATCGAACTCAATGCTGTTGCCAGATGAACACTATTGTTGTTGTGTCGTGCTTTTGCTTGTATCATACAACCAAAAATAAACATCTTAAGAAGGAAATCATCCATGCTCAGTAAATCTGTGAGGGGCATCATCTGTGAGGGGCATCTTAAAGGGGATAGGCATCAATATTTTCGTCCATAAACAGGCAACGTGGAGTGATAGAGAATGCCCACCCGAGATCACTTTAAAAGTGCTAGAAACACGATGCAGGCTCTTCGTGGTGGGACCTTCCAACCCTTTAAACAAAAAAACGCCCTGAAAAATATCCTGCCAGCCGAGTCAGTAATAAACACTTTATTTTTTTCGAATTTCGATCTGCAATTTCAGAAATATCCGCAACTTTAATGGATGATCAAGAACTTTGTCTTACTCATTTACCATCAGATATCATTCGACTGATTCTCAGCTTTGACCGAGAACTATTCCTTACCATGAGATCGGTAATCATTTTTTAAATATTAATTTGTAGAGCAGTAACAGACCTTATTTAAACAATTAAATATAACAAAACATTTTAGTTTTATATTTCAGATTTCATCTCATTGGAATAATTCTATTAGCCAGCATCTTCCCAAGATATCAGAGTTTCACTGGAAACCGATAATTGGTGGAACATATTTTAGTTTTTGCTTCATCAACAAATACCTTCCATCGTTTCCTTTTAGTGACTGGCCCTATCACGCTATAACCTTATATGATGGCGTGAGTATGAATGAAAATTATGTGAAATGAGTAATTTAATTTAATTCTGATCAGCATTGCAAAATCGACAACTCAATCGGGAGTAATGGATTACTTTCGAAATGCGCATCGAGAATATTCGAGAAGTGTGCACGAATCGAAAATATGACGCTGGACGGAGCCGTGTGTTTGGATAAGGCCAAATTGGACATAATTAGCCAAGGATTGAGAATTATGTCTATTGGTCGGCTCACGATTGGCTTGGTTTCCCTTGCCCGCAAGTGAGTTGCAGTGTTTTTAAAAATATTTTTGTTCGAGCAATATTCACTGATCACGAAAACAGCAAAAAAAATCAGGATACATAATGCATTCGAATAGAGAAAAAATAAAGTGTAGACGTTTCTATTTAAAAAATCAATTTCAGCAATGATATCCTGAATCTCCTTCGCTCGGGTTCTATTGATCGTCTTGTGCTCCCTCATGACCCTACGGATTGGACCAAAGAAATTCTCAGTGAGACAGTTTTTCAGCTAACTAGTTTTTTTTTCCGACCGTAAAGAAGTTATCAATATACTACGGCTACCCTTGATCTCGAGAATTAATTGCATTACATTTTATGTGTAGCATTATTTCATTCGATCGGAGAATTTAGTTTCTCCCTCAAATAAGCAACACCTCAGATTGTCCATTCCTCATCAAAGCTGCGGCTCACGTAGATGAATTGATCGTAGTGTCCAAAGTACATTCTCGAAGATTATCATTAGCACTTGACTACTGGCAGAACAGGATTAGCTTTATGAACAATACGGGAAAAGTCGCAGCTCGAATGAGTACGGAAGAGACGTTGGACGAAATGGTAATTATCGAGCTGTGTGTTGTTGCTCGTTAAACAACCTGTTGCATTCTTCAATCGATAAATCGTATATTATCACTTTATTTCATATTAAATCATGATGATTTATGCATTTTTGTACCCTTTTATTAGCGTGAGTAATTCAATTTTTAACGCTCGGTTCTCTGATATTCGACTCAATTGCGTTTTGGCTTGTTCGATGATCATATTCTTCGTATCGTGTTCCTGCCACCCGCTTCAAGCGTAATTTTTCTGCGTGGTAATCAATCAAATCAGATCCAACCTTATAAAAATAGTAGTTGCTTGCCCGATGTCTTCTTCGGAGCTAATGGAGGATTTAAATTTGTCCACTTTACCATCCGATATTATAAGATCTATCATACGGATGCGCCAACAATCCATCGAGAGTATGCGATTAGTGAGTCTTTTTTACTGAACCACACCCATTTTCTCCTATTTGCAGATTTCGAATCACTGGAATAAAATGTCGATAGAGCATCTTGGAAATCGAAAACACCTGCCTTGCATCGAATATTTCCGCAGGACCGTCGACTGCAACGAGAACAAATCGAGCCTAATAATTCCCGCTGGATACCGAAACTATTTTGGCGTTGGCGACTGGGATGGCGATGAAACTGTTTGTGTTTACGTGTCATCTAATTTTTAATTTAAAAAATCCAGATTTTCAAGTCAGCGGCAGAGTGCGTGGTCACAGACATGTCAAAACGAGTGAGAACGAATTACAAACGCCTGTTCGCGAGGTGCTCATATATTGGCAAACTCGAGCTGAACATGAACATGGTTGACTGCGTGGAGGTCATTCGCATCAAATATTCACTGGGAAATGTTAGCGTTGATGAGCTTGTTTTGCCAATTTTGTGGAGTCTAACTCTTCGTTATAAGAATGAGTAAGGGAGTTTTGATGATAACAAAACAATTAAAAAATTTAGTTCGAGATCAGCTGTATTGGACCTTCTGCGAACTCGGTCTTTTCGCAATTTGACCCTCAAAAAAAGGACTAGAAGTGGCACAACTGGTCTTGATGGTATGATTCTTATAAGAGCAATTTTAGATTTGGCCTAAATTCCAGGTAACATTGCCCAGGGCCCGTTCTGTGGCTTCGTGCTTGAAGCGCTAACTCTGGTCTCATCTGTCCAGATAACAGCCTTAGCTCATTCAAGCAATATGGATCATTGGAACAGCGTGGCCAATGCTCTGAATGAGATTGCCGGGATCGAGGCTAAATTAAGTTTTCAAAACATCAACGCGAATAACATCTATGTCAATGCGACCAACTATCAGATTTGCATTACACCTTCACAGTAGATAGATTAATTTTCTTTTTTTTAGTCCCCAAACCGAAAACTCCTTGTCTATTTGTAAATAATTATTTCAACAATGATTTACTGTGAATCTTATCATTGATAAATAGCGAAAAAAATACATGGATCAAATTCACATCGCATCCATATTCAATTTTCGATTTATTTTACGTCTTTTTGTTCGTGATTTTGCAAACAAAAAAAATCAAAATATTAAATCTGAAGCCTTATTCGAAATCGTTTGAGAAGTTTCGCGCCAATAATCGCATTGATCCACAGTGCAACCCGCGTCTGCAAACATTCCTAGATCTCACTTTATCTTCTATTTAAAACATCATCACCATGACCTCTTGGACCATCGCTAATTTACCATCCGACATAGTCCGAAAGATAATCAGAGTAGGTCAAGAATCAATAGAGATCATGAGACTGGTGAGTACCATACGCAATTTTTATTAACAATTTTTATTTTAGCTGTTTGTTCATTTTTTTGTGAAGAATTTGTGTATTCTTCAGATTTCCCATCGCTGGAATGGCCTGGCAACTGAACGTCTCCCGCCAATCCATTGTTTGCGATTGACCTGGAATATGATTGACACATACATGATTGACATGAGTATCCCCCAAGAATTTCGAGACTATTTCGGAATAAATGAATGGGATATCGAAACCAGGCGAAGCACATATGAAGATTACGAATATGTGAGCATTTTAAAAGTTTTTTCTTTCGAAAACAAAATAATTCAGGTTGGCAACGCAACAAATTGTTTACGGAGTTACCGCCCAAGAACAGTAAACTCATGGAGTCGGATATTCGATCGAATCTTAAGTCGTTGCTCGTCAATTGGGACACTTGACCTGAGAATGGCCAAAGAAACGGAAAACGCGATAAGATCCATCAATGCTGACTCATTGAGAGGACTTAAAATAAACGAGCTCGTTTTGTTGGGACTGCTTGAAGACACAAATGAGCTGATCAGGTTCGAAGCGCACTTTTCCTGAATAAACTATTACAGCGAACCGTATTATATTCATTTAGCATGAGAAACGCTGTTTATAACCTCCTCCGCTCGAGATCCTTTCGCACGTTAATCCTCACCCATAAGGATGACTTTCCCCCGAAACTTATAAGTGAGCATTTACTGTTTTTCTAACAGTCATTATTTTGTACTTTAAAAAGTTCAATTAATACAAATTTATATATCTTTTCTCAGAGTTCCTCGCCAAACGCGATTGTCCATTTTTCAAGCAATGTCTACGTTATGTCTCTGCTATTCAACTGCATGCGGTGGGATCGGACCTCCAAAAGCAAAACGTCATGGCTATTTGGGAAAACATCGTAGTTGAACTGAACGGAACCGCATGGCTGCGAGCGAAATTTGAAGCAAAAGACAAAGCATGCGGACTAGTTGAGTATCTGATCGTGGTTACTGCATCTTAGTAGGGGATTCTGAAAATGAGTAATATCGACCCTCTTGATTAAGTTATTACGAATTTCGTCATGAATAAACAATTAATAATTACATCGATCATTTGATTTATTCGACGTATACATTATTTTCGTTATTTTCGCAAATATTTATCGAATATTTAAATCTCGAGCGAAGTCGTTAATCAATATTCGCGCCAATTTGTAGACCCTCAGTGCCACCCGCTTCTAGTGACTATTTTGCGCGATCTTTAAATATTTTCCATTTGAATCCTCGCCTCAACGCAATGTCGTCTTGCACCATCGCTAATTTACCAGCCGACGTAATCCGAAAAATAGTCAGAATCGGTCAAGAATCAGTAGAGAGCATGAGACTGGTGAGTACTATAGACGTACATTTAATTTTGATTACTATATTTAATTTATAATTTCAACTGTATGTTCGCTTTTTGTGCATTTTATATTTTTTCTTCAGATTTCCCGTCGCTGGAATGGCCTGGCAACTGAGCATTTCACCAAACGCGAATATCTTCCGCCGATTCATTGCCTGCGCGCGACCTTTAGCAATTTTCAATGTCAAATCACGATTTTCATGAGTATCCCCCAAGGATTTCAACACTATTTCGGAGTAGATGAGTGGGATATCGAAACCAGGCAAAGCGTATATGAAGATTACGAATATGTGAGCATTTTGAAAGTTTTTCCGTTTGAGAACATATTACTTCAGGCTGAAAACTCAACAAATTGTTCGCTGGATTATTGCCCAAGAGCTGCCATCTCATGGAGTCGGAATTTCGACCGAATCTTCGGCCGTTGTTCGTCGATTGGAAGACTTGAGCTGAGGATGGCCAAAGAAACGGAAAATGCAATAAGATCTATCAACGCTGACTCATTGAGAGGACTTTCCATACACGAATTCGCGTTATCGGGACTATTTGAAGGAACAAATGATCTGATCAGGTTTGAAACGCACTTTGCTATGAAAACACTGTTACGGAGAATTTTACTATTCTCATTTAGCATGCGAAACGATGTTTATAACCTCCTCTTCACCAGATCTGTGCGCACTTTAGTCCTTACTCATGAGTATGGCTATACTCTGACACTTATAAGTAAGCATTTATTGTTTTTTTTTCAAATATTCATCGTTCACAACACGTTAATTTCTTTAATTCAAATTTAAACTTGAACTGTATTTTTTCAGAGATCCTCGCTAAACGGGAATGTCCCTTTTCAAGCAATGTTTACGCTACGTCTCTGCTGTTCGAATCGATGGGATGGGAGATGCTTCCCATATGCCATTCTTCAAGCCTAATTGGGAAAATATCGTAGCTGAAATCAATGGAACCGGAGGGATACGTGCCGAGCTTGAAGCAAAGGATAAATCAATGAACAATGAGTTCGTAGACTATCGCATTATCATTACTGCACCGCAATAGGTAATTCTGCAAGTGTATAATCTTCATCATTAATCGTTGTGCGCATGCAACCATACATCTTTGTCTATTTTTAAGAGAACCTCTCCCCGTCTTACCTGTCTCTCTCCATTATCGATCCCTCTCCCTTCGCTTTGACCCCTCTTCATCCTCCTCGCTTTCGCGTCCCTTCCCATATAGCGTTTCCAACAAGAATTTTGCAAAACGGCAGTCTCTAAAAAGTCATTTCCCAATGAATATTTACAAGAAAAACTTTCCAAAACTAAATTTCCAATATTATTTTTACATTTTGGTTTAATACCCCTATATTATTTGTATCGGCCGTAGTACTTCGTTTTTCGCGTCACTAGCAATAATCAGTGTTCATCGCCCTCTACCTTATCGATAAAAATGTTTTTCTATTATATCTGTAAATTTCACGATCTTCCTCTCTCCTCACCTGGTCTCTCTGCACTACTTTACGTCGAGAATCAAAAATTAGATACGTCTAGAGATCACTGCGAAGAAAGGAGTTTAGATCGTTTTGGTTCCGAGGCCTGTCAGAGTCGATTTCTGCCTAAATCCTAAAAAAATATTTGTATATGTTGATCTACACCGTTTTCCACATAACTTGCAACAATCATTATGTTTCGCACTCAACTTTCGAAAATTTATTTTCTAATTTGTTTGTTACTTTCCTAAATTTTCGATCCCGATAATGATCGAGTGATTCTACGATCGATATCTCTTGATATATGACGATCAATCATTACTGATGGTATTCAAAACACGAGTGTGTTACCCGCCAAACGTGCACTTTATTTGCTTTATTGCCACTCGCATCAAGCGGGTGTCATTTTGAACATCGCTTTTGTAATTACGCGAGTGCTACTGACTTCAATTCCGACTCAGTTTGAGCGAGCAATGAATATTGCCGATTTGCCATCGGATATCGTTTGTAAGATTATCACATTTGGACAAGAATCGGTTGAAAGTTCACGACTGGTGGGATTATCCTACAATTTTTTTTACAATTGTATGTTACTGGATCGTTGATTTCAGATTTCACACCGATGGAATCGCCTAGTGGTTTCTCATCTGGACTCGCCCAAGTCATGGCAAAATCTTCCACCTATTAATTATCTACGATGGGACATCGGCAGACGGGAAAATATCCTATTCATAAGCGTTCCAGGCGGTTGCGCAAATTACTTCGGAATCGAATGCAGCGCCTTTGAAATAACTCCTGATGATATTCCTAACAGTGATTGTGTAAGTGTAGTTCGGTTTCTTTTTTCGGTTTTTTTTTTACAAAACAACACATTTGTCAGAATCCGGATTCCGTTCATCGTTCGGCTAAAATTCGTAAACGAAAAGTGCCGAAATTTCAACATCTATTCAATCGGTGCTCTATGATTGAGCGCCTTGAGCTCAGCATGGTTGATATCAAGCATTCAAGACACGTTGCTAACTTGTTGAATGCTTTGCAAGGCGTTAAAGTTAGCGAACTCGTCATTCCAGAACCCTACATCCATCCTAGAGATGCTAAGTGAGTGACGCCAATCGATTTAAGAAACGCCCATATGGACACTGGGCATTCCCTTAGCAGAAGATGTTTTTTTCCAATTTTATTATTTTTGAAAACTGAGTCTGAATGGTTCAGCTAGGGGAATGTCCGGCACATGACATGAATATGTTTGGAGACCAAATTTGTTTTCAGGACAGCTATACTCAATATCCTTGGAGCACAATGTGTTCAGAGCATTATCCTATGCGGTTGGAACATCCACGGTGAGTGGTTCAATTTTTCAAAAATGATTTCTCTTAATTTATTTTCTGTCAGCTTCGGAGGCACGAATCACGCAATTCGTGCAATCCCTAAAAGGCCTTGTTAAATCGGTTGAGATAGTGGAAGTATATTCTCCTAAAGTCATGGACGTGTTACTCCACGAATGGAAGAATATGGAGTCGCTTTTCAACAGGATCACCGGGCTACACGCCAAATTTCACTCGGAGTATCAAACACACGACAAGGTTGCGTGCGGTCTATTTATCTCGCTGGATGATGCTAATTAGATAATCATGATTTGTATCAGCCATTGTACATCATTTTGCGCTTTGTATCGTCTACTACTTTAATGAACGCAATCTTTTATCCGCAAGTTATGCGAGTAATTCTACAAATGCCTTCCGAGATCTTTGAAATGCTTGATCATCAGCTCCGCTACAATGGCCATGATCGAGGGCATCATCTGAACATTTTTTTCAGTAACAATTACAAATATATGTTAGATAATATAAAAGTAGCATTGCGGTCATCAGTCATTGCGGTAAATGATTAAGCGTTACTTGATGAAGAATGTATCAAATTTACCGATTTGACAACGTCCTTGGGAAGGTCGCCCTTCAGGTCCACAGACACGGCCAAATCGCACAGGTTCTTTCTCGCATTAGAGGGATCGGGACGCAATCGAAGAGCCGCGAGGTGCAGATTGGCCCTGAAAGACAAACGAGCATTACACAATTCTGCAAATTATCACATTATGATTCTGATTGCACTCGTTTTGCTGAACGCACCTCAGTTTATCCTTTCTCTCTGGTATTTCGGGAAGAATAATGGATCGAAAAACCATTGTGTATCCTGAAATCAATTTTTTATGATTTTGCGTTTTTGTCATGCTAAAGATAACCTTCAGAAGTTTTCTCGTACATTCTGGCAGTGAGCAATTCTCTCCCGGTCACCATCAGCACGTCGTTGGTGACGAACTGAAAAATATAAGACCAACGATTACTTTATAAATAAGGGATTTGAACGTGCTTAAATTTATATTCAGTCGCCATAAATTCACAGACAGAGATCAGACTAGATAAGCTAGCCCTTTGCAGCAAACCCACTCACATAGAAGATATCCGCATTGTCGTTCAGTGGAGCAAGAATATGGGAAGAATTAACAATTGAATTCCACTTAGGCAGCTCCTCGATTCTCTTTGAAATGTCCGAGTTGTTATGATTTAAAAAATAATTTCAACTCACATCCCATATCTCACGCTTGATTTGATCAATATTTCCATCCAGAACCATCTGAAATTACAAATTACAAACCCAGAAATTTTTTTTCAAAATTTAAACTTGAAAAATTACCGAAGCAACCGTGAGATTCGTTTTCAGCGTTGACTTGGTATGAATTGAGAATGTAGAATGTTGTCCTTCCTAAAAGCAAAGTTATTTTAGATTGAGTTGCTTTGCTATCAAGCCTTCTTCCATCCTTCTCGGTTCTCGAATGGCAGACTGGAAAATAATTTCTTGGTATCGCCAAGGGCCGATTCAGCTTCTTTTAGAGCGTTGGAATACTGTAAATAGGGACCGTTTTTATTTCTTATTCCTGGTAACTTTGGACAATCGGTCACTTGCCAATCACATCACAAACCTGACGTTCTTCCCTCCAAGAGTCAGTGTGAGTGTTGAGACATTCACAGGCACTTATGACGAACAGCACAAACGAAAATATACACGATAATGCAGTTGGCATAATTGTATCATTGATGATGTCGATATCGTTATCGAACGACCGTTATATTCTAGTGCGGCGGAAAATTGCAAATACTGGGCATTGGCCTCTGAACATCAGCCCTAATCGCTGGCGTAAATATTTGCGCGTTATTTTTATATTTGTTATCGTACGGCGCACTCTACGTTCGTCCTTGCAAAATCATATCACTGAGAGATAAAGTTTATGTGTCGAACTGGCTGAATCGGTCAAAGAGTCATTTTTGACCTTCTGATGTTATTGTTTTGCAAATGCAATCGGATAATGTTCAACAAAACACATTCACAAAATTATATGTGTTCATGAGTAAAGCGGAATTGTGAACTTTTTGTTATATTTTCTTTTTAGCACTACAACAACTTGTTTAAAGATAATTGAATGATATTTTAATTTAAATAAAGCACAAAAACATACGTTTCTTTGAGACGCGGTTGTCACCGTTGAATAATGTTCAATTCGCGGTAAGAGAACTCTTGCTATTGACGCTTGACACTCTTGACGATAAAGACAGTTTTATTTGCGAAGTTCGAATTGTTCGAATTATCGCACTCTCATGCCGTCTGCTGATGAGCTCACTCTTACAAGCCTTCCTTCGGATGTCATCCGCAAGATCATCACCATGGGACTTCAATCTATAAATAGTGCTAGAATGGCGAGTTGTCTTCTTTTTTCTCCTTTTTAAAAAAAATTTCTTAAATTTCTTATTTTTTCAAAACTTCAACGATCCGATCAATTTTATCTTGAAGATCTCGCCTCGTTGGAATCGCATGGCTACTGACCGTTCAAATCTGCCATCGCTAACGTCATTAGCATGGAATCTGTCGTCGCGTCAAGACAAGCTGACTATGCTCTTTCCTTACGGATATGAAAGCTACTTTGGTGCTAATAACGACAAATGGAGCATTTCTATTTCAGGCAGTTGTTCAAAGGCGTGTTTCTCATAATTTGTACCATAGAATTGCTCAAATTTCGCAAGTTTAGGCCGTTACCGATGCATTTTCAAGAATGAATAGGCCAGTTCTGATACACAATTTTTCTCGTATCTTCAATCGTTGTTCACGTATCGAGAGACTGGAGCTTGACATTGACATTTCCGAGCGTTCCGAGAAACTAGACGCTGTACTTGCTGCGGTTGCTCGTCTACCTATATCGACACTTGTATTATCTAGTGGCGGCGCGCTTGGATTCACTGTATGTGATGAGTAAGTAAATTAAGTTTTAAAATATTTGCGCGCATCCAGATGGCGTGGGATTCACTCCTTTACTGTATCATATTGGCAAATATGTCAACGCTTTTGAAATAATGTGCTTTACAAGTTAAATGATTTCAGAATCAAAATTCTAGCGATGCTTCGAGCTCACTCAATCGGAGAATTGGTTCTTCCCTTTTCCATGTGTCGTGAAATCGTCGCCACTCCAAGTATTTTTTCGCTTTGCATTGACCACAATTTAGATATCTATTCAGGGCTTCATCTACGACAAAATTGCGTATATTTCTGGTCTGCTGCAGTGCAGTATGTCGAATCGATATCGATCGTTGAAATAGTATACCTAAGTTTTGCGCAGTGCCTAACCGATGAGCTTAATAAGACGCACACCGTCACTGCTCGAATGGAGAGTAGACTTCTGAATAACTTGAGCACTTGCTACGATATTCATCTTCATCTTTGCGTTTAAACACTTTATTTGTTTCGTATCGAATACATTTCATCCTGTATGTTTCCACATTATTATTACGATAAAAGTACTCCATGTGATGGACTTCAACGGCGGGAGATTTGGGTGATGACTCTGATACGTTGTCGGCACTTTGTTCCAGTGAGGCGAAAACTGTGCGATATGATTGTGCAACCGATATTTTTGTAGGAAGGCAAGAAATCCGGGCGCTGGAGACACATTGAACGATGAAATAGATAGAGTGAAATGCCTGAAAAAAATTAGTTGGTAATGACATCAACCGTCTCTTTCAAGAGATTTGCAATCATTTCTTTCAATCATTTCATTTGAAATTTCGAAAGTCTTTTTAATCGCGGAATGAACTACAGACGCTATAGAGACGCTTGGCGCGAGACACAAGCCTATTTGAAGAATATTGCCGAACTTATTCCTCTAATAACCGATCTCACCCGATGCCATCTGATCATGAGCTCACCCTCGCAAGTCTTCCCTCTGATATTATCCGTCGAATAATCACTGTGGGGCAGAAATGCATAGAAATGCAGGTAAGTTGGATCCTATCGCTTTATAAACTTTTTTCACTTTTTCACCGAATTTCGAATAGTTATTTTCTTTCAGATATCGATTCGCTGGAATCTTCTGTCGATTGAGCACCTGAATCACCGTCCAAATCTTCCGTCGTTGATGTACTTAAAGTGGAATCGGTCAATTACTTAACACGAACATCTTGAACCTTCTCGTACCCGTCGCATACGAAAACTACTTTGGCTGGAAAAGGAACTGTTCATATCCGGGCTATACCAAGGTTTCGTCCCCTCCAGAAATTCGTTCATCTAATTTTGTTCGTTTAGGACAGAAACGTCGATAATTTCATCAGAATTTTCGTTCACGGTTCCCGAATTACGAATTTCGGTCGTCTCTTTAGTCGTTGTTCACGAATAGAAAAACTCGAGCTAGACATGAACATTGTCCAGTATTCTAAAGAGTTTGATGCGATTTTCAATGCCGTTGCTGGCTTGAATATTACCGACCTTATTCTACTGAAGGCTGCAGAGTTCACTCCGAAAGTGCAGTAAGTCATTTATGCCATAGTCACCTTCAAATACAAATAATTAAAACTTCGAGCGCATTCAGTCCAGCGATTGGTGATTGCATATTTTGCTAGCGGCTTATTTGTAAAGAGCGTACGTCACAATAATAACGGTGGTTTCTTTTCTGAGGCTGTAAAATTTGCCAAATCGATTTCAATTGTCGATAAATTTTTTAACGTTCGAATTGAATGAGACAAAATTTGTTACTGCGTCAGACTCAGGGGAATGATACTACTCTGAATGATATTCACATTACCGCGAGCAATTGTCTTAATCACATTTGATTGGCTTTATATTCATATCGTTCGCTAAGTTTGGTCAATCCACTAATTCAAGAATAAACAAACACCTTTAGTGATTCCATATTATTCGATAAAAAGAGCACGAATTCTTTTTATATGAAATCGAAGCGGGTGCCACGAATAATTGTATAGCAATATCATTTCAATGATCTGATCTGACTCGTGACGCGTGATGCGCAATTTTTTTACTGTCATAATAATCAGATCATATTTTTCACTTCTTTTTCAAATCATTGTTCGATGTCGTCTGTTAGTGAGCTCACTCTCGCAAGTCTTCCCTCGGATATTATGCGTCGAGTAATCACCGTGGGACAGAAATACATAGGCGTTGCAAGGCTGGTTAGTCGGCGTTACTCGTCGTATTCAAGCGTTTTTATCAAAATTTGAATAATTTTTGTTCGTAGATCTCGGATCGCTGGAATCTTCTGGCAATTCAGCACCTGAGTCACCGCCCTAATCGCCCGTTGATGAAGCGCTTCACCTGGCGACTATACCTAGACGAAATGATATTGACCTTAAATATTCCCAACGAATATGAGAGCTATTTTGGGGTTACTAACTGGAACTCGTACAATCTTGATTTTGCGACAGTCATGGCAAGTTTACTACTTACTCTTTCCTAACTGACACAGCGGCTCAGGAGACCAAGCAAAATATTTCTTGGATTCCTAAGCTCAATCGGCTCTTTAATCGTTGCTCGCGTATCGAAACACTAGAGCTCGACATGGATATTGTTGCACAGCACGCAAATTCGTTTACCAACGTGCTTACTGCTGTTGACGATTTATCGATTACGGAACTTGTCCTAACGAACTATGAAGCACTTCAGTTCACACGTGAAGCACAGTGAGCCCTGTAAGTGAACGAACCATTAATTTTCACCCACTTTCAGAGAACTCGTCGTGTCCATTCTCCGAATTTGCTCCATCGAACGATTGGCTATTCCTTATTCCATGTGTACTAATCTTCTTGCTCGTGCTGAACGTATGTTTTCCAAGCAGTTATAATACAATTTTGAATTTTCAGAACTGAATACGCACAATACGTGTGGGCCTTTCCTGTTCGAGGCTTTGAACTTTGTCAAAACAATTGTAATTGAAGAATTATACATTGATATGCGGGTCGTGCAATCGATAACCAACGAGCTGAATTTGACAGGAAAGGTCGTTGCTCGATTTGAGAGCAAAACTTTTGCAAATGGGCTAACGATCAGCTTCATTTATCTTGTACTGCCCGATCAACCAGTCTAACATATATACGTAATACAAACAGTTTCGTTCAATTCACAATAATAATATCTCGCAATGCCTCGATTATTCGACAATTTTTTTAGCATGTACAAACTTTTTTCATCTGTGAAATGTCGTCTTGGTTGGGGGTTTCATGTATATTCTTTATTGCGTTTTTCCAAGTCTTTCAACATATGTTTTGTCCCTCTGCCGCCCTTTGATCTGTGTGCGTCGATCTTTTGGCAGCTATTGAATGCGGAATGGTATCTATTCTCGCTTACTCTGATTACCTTTTTTGGTCACGGGTTCATCAGTTTCTAAAAATAATCTCAAAAACAGATTCTATAATGATAGTGCCATTGTTGTATGCATTTTTCATTATTTTCTGGTCAAAAAACTGCAGGAATACTCTCTAATCCTCTTCTCGGCCGTTCGATTCGTGCCCGAGGTCGAAATAATAGCGGCTGCAGGATGTCGAGGACGCAGGGCAAGGAAAGGCGAGTATCATACCGTTCCAGTTATCATTTCAGTGTGCAAAAAAAACAAGCAAAATTAGCCATTTATTTTGATGCAGAAGGTGCATTGGCACACAACTTTCCTTAGTTTCTCATGTCACTTGAGGGAGACCATCAAATCATCATCATCATCTTCATTTTTCAGACGCGTCTATTGGGTAGTTCTCAGCCAATTTCCGTAATTTCTTTTAATCGCCAAGAACTATTCTCGGCATGTAAGCACCCTCCAACCATGAACAACTTCACTGACAATGCAATTACTTTATTCACATGTCTACCACTACTCGATCAACCATTTCTCGTAACGTTCGTGATGTGGCTCGAAGGAAACGTCGTGGCCGTCATATCCCTCTCTCACGGCACTCATCCACATATTCCATCGGCTCTTGAACGACCATGTGCCATCATCGTTCTTCACCGGAGTAAGCATTTCCCATTCTCTCGCAACTCGAGCAGTGCTTGCTTGTCCGAACCACCAATGCGTGATATACCATCCATTGGACGACTTCAGCGCAACCTGTCGTGAAAGTGGATATGTGATATCATAATTCTCAGCGAATATTACCTCGTTATCGTTTATTTCCTCGATTTGAAAATATTGCTCAGGCGCACCATTTGACCACACAAATAAGGTGATGTGATTTTTAAAGTCCGTAAGATATCGTCCATTGTACGCCTTGAGCGTTCGCTTGCCTCCGTTCGGTCCCAACAGCTCCTGCATCAGAGTTGCTGAACGATAATGGGCTTCTTTGATCTTTGGTCTTTGATCTTTGACATTTGACCACGTTCACATTTCCACACTCACGTGTTGCTCTCAGAGACCGGGGCGGATGAGGGTACGGTAGAGTACGGTTGGATACGGTAGAAGGGGCCCGGGCCGAGATGGTCGTACGCGCGACCTGAAAGAAGTAGAAAATGTACGGTTGCATACGGTATATGAGGTATGGACCTAAAAGACACTTCGCATTGAGGCGAATTGATGACTACAATAGGCAAGGGGACAAATGTTGCCGTAATATTTCTTCAGAGAGACAAATAACGATAGGTCCTTAGTGTGCTTAGAGACAATCTTAGCCTACACTAGGGTACGACGGTGTGGTATGGTAGGACGCGGAAACGGCTCACCACAGTGAAAAGGAGAAGAGCGAGAAGAGACAGCGACCGCATTGCGAGACGAACGATGGTCGAAATGAGGGAAGGGAGAGCGGAGAGGGAAAGAGAATATTCTGCAATTTGCATTCAACTTAATTAAATTATCCAAATTATTCAAATTATGTTTTTGATCAACTGAAATCCGTTTGGGATCAACAATCCCGTTAAATTTGTGCTGTGAAGGCAGTTATGGTCATTTGAAGATGAAGTTTCAACACATATCGATAAATACGGTATTTCGTATTGAAACCAGATGGATTTTTTCTGACCTCCAATCGTACTTGTCAGTTTCATAAAAATCGGAAAGAAAGCAATTTTTGTAAAAAATGAGCTTCGCCTTGTTTTGTTCTTCGCGAAATGAATTTGTAAATATTTTCTCTACGGTCTTTGAAATTGCTATTTGCATTCTATCTGTGATTGTCGAATAAACGTATTACTCGAGTCATTTTTTATATCATTAATGTTTGAACATCACGCTTGCTAAATAGTGCCACACGCGTTGTTGTAACAACAATTTTAAGAGCGCGAACATACACGTGTACAAATATTTCGTGTTTTTACAAGGTCAAGTTCCTGATTTGAACAGTTAGCTCGATGTCACCTCCTGAGGATGCGCTCACTCTCGCCGACCTCCCATCGGATATTATTCGAATAATCGTCCAAATGGAACCAAAATTGATTACGAGAATGAGATTGGTTAGTCAGTTTGTGTTAATACTGTTGCTTGTTCCCTTCTTCAACTTTAGATCAGCAGTCAAAACATCTAAAAATACTGATTTTATATTTTCTTAATTAATATTTGTAACCGCTTTCAGATTGCGCCATCATGGTACATGCCTATCAGCATTATCAAACGAATACATTGGTGGATTATTGACCATGGGCACCTAATGACCCTGAATGCAGCGATTTCTTCTGTCCGCAATTTCGACCTGGATTGGTACGATCGATCAACCATTCTAAAATCCGATACTGAATTGGTGAGAATTAATCAATTTTCGAAGTTGCTTTGTCTGTTCTGAACGAGATTGAAAGAAAACTCGACAAAAAAGATTTTTTATATTTTTCAAATCTTTTTAGGAAGTGAATATCAACTCGCCGCTCCTCTTTTCTCGTGATCAGTTTATTCCGCCATCAATCACATCGCTATTCAGTAAATGCATGGCCATAGGCCGGCTCGAAATCGATATAATACGACCCAGGAATGACATTGAAATCGATGACATTTTCGCAGCAATATCAGGATTTCCCTTGCAGGAACTCTCCATCAGCGTATGCCGGCTTACAAGAGCATACGTAATGTGAGTTATTAATTGTTTTTTAAGTAATTAAATTTAATATGTGAATTATTTCAGAAAAAGAATAATTACATTTCTTAGTAGACGTACGGTGAAAAAACGTCTCGTTCTGACGGAAGACATGTTCGATTTCGTCAACTATTCGAAGCGGAAAGGTAGTTATATTTTTTAACTACTCTCTTAAAATGAGAATTTTCAATGCACTTCTTCAAAACCTTAAAAAAATTCAGAAACAATTTAAAAAAAATTTAGGACCACTATTCCTTTTCAAGGCAGTGAAATTCGTGCCTGAAGTTGAGATTGCGATAACAAAGAACATGTCGAGAACTCGCATCAACGAAAGGCAAGCAATCCGTTAACAATTTGTATTTGGTTGCATTTGTTCTCGCACGCTCCTTTCGAAATGTTCTCAAATTTGGCTCATGGTCATAGCAATAGATCGGTGCTAGTGGCTCTAAATGCGAAGAACACACTTCGCTGATCTGAGCGCTATTAAAATATAATAATTACTCATTATTGAACAGCAAAAATAACGCACTCTTCAAACATCTCTCATTTCAGACTCATCTACTGGGTGCAGATTGTGTCAGCACTGAACACAACAGGAAGGGTCCGAGCTGTCTTGAACATTGACGAAAATGTACAACGCTCCTGGATTACCGTAACTGCCAGTGAAGGTTTACCATATGGTCATGCGGATCGCTTTGTTATACTTGTTTGCATGGCAATGGTCATGGTTGTACTTTCATTTTTGATCTTTCTTCCTGTATATAATCATAAATAAAAATTTTTTAAAATAAATTATGAATACAAAAGATAAATGCATTCATTCGGGATATTGTCTGTGTGCTGGTCCGCTCCAACACACACAATATTCGTGTTTATTCAATGATTATTATTTATCACACTTGCTCGTGCCACACGCGTCGGGACATCAATTATGTTTAATGCAACTTATAAGCTATATTTAAAAAAATTTCAGTTATCCGAAAGTTTTTTCATTGAAGTTTCGCCTTTCTTGCTGTCTATTTCTTTGTTTCGACAGTGAACTTGATGTCTCCTCCTGAGGATGCGCTCACTCTCGCCGACCTCCCATCGGATATTATTCGAATAATCGTGCAAATGGAACCACAATCAATAACGAGCATGAGACTGGTTATTTTTTCTGTTAATTTTTGTTTCAATACTGCAAATTAGTTTGCATAGTGTTTTCCGAATTTCGAATAGTGAATTTCGATTAGTTTTCAGCGGTGGTTTTCAATAGACTTGCCAATTCTTTATTTAATTTGAATTTTTTTTCAGATAGCTCCAGCATGGTACATGCCAGTCAGCATTATCCAGCGATTTAAGTGGAAGATTGATTCCAATAGCCATGCCATTACTCTGCACCTCTCGAGTGCTTCTGTCGACTATTTCGACGTAGAGCAATGGCGCCATCGATCGACTACTATTAACGCCGATTCTCGTGTGGTGAGCTAAAAAATGTGTTGTTTTTTCCCTAAAATTAGTGTTTTTTTCCTAAAAATAATGTGGTTTTCTAAAAAAATAGTATGCTTTTAGTCGTCGAGGTATGTATGAAGAGTATCCAATTTTTAATAAATGATTCAGGAATTGGAAATCGTCTCGCCGCTCCTCTTTTCTCGCAGACGCTTCATTCATCCGATCATTACATCGTTGTTTAGTAAATGCACGGCAATTGACCGGCTTGAAATCAATCTCATCCGACCCAGGAACGATTTTGAAATTTGTAAAGTTTTCGCAGCAATTTCGGGATTTCCCGTTCGAGAACTCTCCGTCAGCTTTAGCCAGACTACGAGTGCATGCATAGAGTGAGTTATTCAGTATGATTAAATTTAAATGGTAAAATAATTCCAGAAAAAGGATCATCACATTTCTCAGTGGACGAACGGTTAAAAAAAGTCTCGTTCTGAAGGAAGACATGTGCGATTTCGACCATTATTGGCTGCGTAAAGGTAGTATATTTTATCTATTCTATTAAAAAAATAACTTCTTTGTACATGGTAAAGTATATAACTACTATTTGCAACTTCGAAATCAAGTAATAGCAATGCAGGATTGCAGTTGGGTCAAAAGTACGGAATTCCATTCCTATTCGAGGCAGTGAGATTCGTTCCTAAAGTGGAGATCGAGATAGCAGAGAAGATGTCGAGGAATCGTTTCAACGAAAGGCAAGTAATCCGATGGGCATTGTGATCTATAGGCTCATGCATGCTATGGCGTCGCGAGCCACTTACTCAAGGATTACGACCCATAAAACCCCCTCTTTCCTGATCTGAGAGCCACTAAGTTACTGAATTATTCAACGTTACTAAGACGGAAAAGCTGGCGCACCCGTCTCATCTTCTCATTTCAGACTCATCTACTGGGTGCAGATTGCGTCAGCACTGAACACAACAGGAAGGGTCCGAGCTGTCTTGCACATTGACGAAAACAACAATCGATCCTGGATTACCGTAGCCGCCAGTGAAGTTACGGCATATGGACTCGCGGGTCGCTGTGCTACACTTGTTTACATGGCTATATCTTTGGTTGTTATTGCATTTTTTGCTTTTTCGCCCTGTTAATAATCACAAATATAACTGACGAGCTATTCACGATAATAGATTGTGAATAAATAAATGCGGTACTTCTTTGTATACTTCTGTTAAAATATATTGCAATTATCACACTTGCTGGTGCCACACGCTTCGGAACATAAATTATGCGCAAAATCATAATCTGTAACATACAATATTTCAGTTATTCGCACATTGTTTTCGTTAATGTTTCGCTTTTTCTTCTGACTTTTTTCTTTTTTTTTGTTTCAACAGTGAACTTGATGTCACCACCCGACGATCAGCTCACTCTTGCCAATCTTCCATCCGACATTATTCGAGTGATTGTGCAAATGGAACCACACTCGACTGCAGGCATGAGATTGGCTAGTTTCATGTTATTTTCTAAATTTTTTTCTTTTTTTTTTATTGTACGAATTAAAGGAGGAGTGACAGGAAAGAATGTTAGAGACTCTCACAACGAAATGCCGGCCATGGGAAGCGACCGTAGTTAACAGTTGGCACTTTGCCAAGACCCTATTCCTTTCTCCCGTCCTCTGATAGGGAGAGGGAGGAAGGCGATCGATGGGAAGAGACAAGGGAAGACTGGGGTAGATCAGTGCGCAGTCCCTTCCCAGTGAAATCAACAGTTCAAAATCCCCGCCCTTTCCTGCCATGAGGGAAGCTTTGGCACAAGGCCAACTCGCTGTATCTCGGTTCAGAGATGAGATACAAATATGGGGACTTCAGAATTCTGATAAGGCTGTCGATAGCTACAGCACTACGTTGTCAACTTAGTGACTCAAACTTTCATGTTACTCCTCCTTTAAGTCGAGCACCAATTTTTTCTGCCCGCATATTTTTCGACTGTCTCTTTTTTTTAAATTTCGTATCACTTTCAGATTGCCCCATCATGGTACACGCCTATACACGTTATTAAGAGTCTCTCGTGGAAAATTGATTCTGATGTCCATATCGTGACCCTGCACCTTGCGAGTTCTTCTCTCGTCTATTTTGGGATGGAGCAGCGGCAGCAGCGATCCGCCACTACTAACGTCACTATTGAAGCTGTGAGTGATGCATTTTATTTGGTCGAGGAGAATTTTGATTCAGAATGTGGAAATTGATCACTTCATTCCTCCATTGATCACATCGTGTACGAGCCAACCTATGCGAGGTTGATTCGTTGGTTATTCGCGGTGTGAGAGAGAGCAACGATTGATCAATAAATAATATTCATTAATCTATTACGTTTACAAGAATAACGGTGAAATTCTACTCTCTATGATGAAATGGGGAGGGGAGTGGTGAATGAGGGAAGGAAGTGATTACCAACCTCGGTGACACACAATCGTTGTGTGATGGAAGGACGATGTCGGTGAAATTCCACTCGGGGAATTGGGCGGATACCGATGTCTTGGCGGTCGGGTGACGGACGATGTCGGTGAAATCGGGGCTCAACCGTGAGCTGCACCGATTCAGATGACACTGAACGAACGATTGACGTGTGAGATGATCGACACGACAATTAACGGGTGAAATGAGTGTGAGAATAAGTAGCGGCAACGTGCCACTAAAGCAAAAACTCAAGTGAAATGGAAAAAGGAAAAGTAGGCCAGTGGTGGGGAAATTTGGCCGTGGTACGGTAGTTGTCGTGGTGAGACCAATATCACGAGTCTTGGTTTAAATGAATTCGACCATTTTCGGACATGTGTGATTTGAGTGATAATCATTGTTTAATGATTAATAAATGCATTAATTGCTATTTATATTTAATAAAGAGGGATGACAGACGGGAATGCACTGAAACACACCACGATTAGTGCCTTGGGACGACCAAGAACACGTCGCAGCGTAGTAACTGCGCATTAGGGGTATTTTAGGACGGACTTTACACATAGAATGATTGTAATTAATGAATTAGTGAATGTATTTGGGTAACAAATTCATGGAATTTGGTACACTCCGGGGCCGAAAGTGCATGAATGGAATGAATGGTGAAGAATGAAGGAAAGTGTGGATGGAATGTGAATGAACGAAGTGGAGGAATGAAGAATAGTCAGCATGGCTGCTTTATGTAACGATGACATACGATACAGAGGGGCAGAACAATTACGGAGAGACAAGAACAGAAGGAACAAACAACTACTGAGGACACAATAATAACGATGAATTGATGGCACAGGGAGTCCATCGACGGAAGACTAGTCAATGGTGGTCACGGATAACGATCACTTATGCCTCGAGATTGGGATTACGGGGACAGAACCAGTCCATGTGGCGCTGGGGTCTGTCCGTCTCGTCGGTGCAGCCACGAGAGCATACATCGGGTTCGCACTTGGGCGAATGAGTCTCGTTTAGCTTTCTGAAGCATTTAGGACAATCGTCGTGGGGCATGATCTTGAGTCTCTTAGAGAGGGACTTGATAACAGTACAAAAACGAGAAAGGTGAACGGTTGAAGTGCAGAATGAACAACGAACAGGAGCCTTGTGAGGCACGGTGAAATTGGTAGAAGGGGTACGATTACGGATGGGTGAACGACTACGGTGATTCGATGAAGAGGGTTGGTTGCGAGTTACCGATGACTGACGATGGGAATGAATGGAGGAACGAGGGGCAATGACAACACGAGGGGTTGATGGAGCAACAGGAGTGGACAACTTGGTGACCAATGAAGACAATTGATCACTAACGGTGACAACCTTCTCGGTGAGTGACAGGATAGCGTCCCTGTTGTTTTGGATTTCGTTGTCCATTGCAATCAGTAGTGTGCGGTGGGAATCCAGCTCCTCTCGAATGTGCTTGGTCATGTCGTCGAGTGCCGACTGAATGAGATTGAGGTTGATTATGATCGATAATTGAAAGTGAGTGCAAGAGGGGAAGTGTGTGAACTAGTGATAAGCACCTGGATTGGATCGTTCAGAAGAGAAGCTTCATGGTCGATGTCTTGCTCGTACATGATGTGATCGGCGTGATGCTGAATATAAATGATAAGTGAATTGAAATTACGATGTGTTTGCACAGTGGAATCCTCGAGGGGGCGGGAAGAAACGGAAATGGGGTAAAAGTGATGGGTTGAATGAATGAGCGCGCTTATAGACTATTGGGAGCAGCTTGCTTGGTCCTGGACCGTGTGGTCATGGGGTGAGGCGCGGGAAGTGAAGTTGCAGCAAGTGATTGCTCTGGAGGTTCTATCGCTTGAATCTCTAGAGGAATGAGCAAATTGATTGGTCGCTCAATGACTCGACCTGCGTGGGATCGAAGTGTTGCTGAAGTGTCAGTCAATGAGAGTATCTGAGCCATTCTCCATTGTGAACGAGGGGTGTTTCCACTCTCATCTATTATCAGAACAATTGAACCACACTGAGGTGGAATGGGAGAAGATCGAGTGGACTGAAGAGGGTCAGACTTGCTGGTTGAGTCTCGAAGGGTACTCAAATACTCTTCATGCCATCTTTTCCAGAAGGAATCGATAACAGCGAGTGATCGAGAGAGCTGCTTGATCGCGGCTTCTCGGCTTGAGTTTTCCTCCTCGGGAGGAACGTAGTCATCATTTGAGGTGATTAGATTGAGTGGACAACCGAGGAATGAATGGGGCATTATAAGATCGATTGGGCGGAGAACTGGACCAGAGAATGACTGGACCTCATCCGATGATACATACGTGAGTGGTCTACTGTTCAGAAGAGCTTCAATCTCACACGCGATTGTGGTCAGCTCTTCAATCGACAGTTTTCGTCTACCGATGGAACGGGCTAATGATTCCTTGATGACTTTGATCAATCTCTCATATATGCCACCTTTCCATGGGGAATGAGCGGAAGTGAAGTTCCACGTAATTCCAACTGAGGAGAAATACGTGTTTACTTCTGAGTCGGGAAGGGAGCTTGGCTCTGCAAGCAGTGTACTCGCCATCTTGAGGGTTGTCGCTTTGTCCGACGTTACTCGAGAGGGCGTACCTCGTCGTGAGCAAAACCGGCGAAATGCAAAGATGAAAGTGGATGGGAGGAGTGATGACACTACTTCGAGGTGACTCAATCTCGTTGAAAAACAAGTGAATATTATGAGCCATTGTTTCTCGTTATCGGAAGTGTGGAAAGGGCCGGCGTAATCGAGACCACAGTGATTGAATGGTTTGCTTTGAGTGACTCGGTCACTCGGCAGTGGAGGAGACTGGGGATATCGAAATGGAAGGTTGTTGCTCTTCCGGCACGGAATGCATTGCCTTATCGTTGACTTCACTAATGAGCGAGCACGAGTAATGCAATACTTGCTCTTGAGTGAGTTGAGAACTATATCGATGCTAGCATGATGCGAGGAACAATGAATGTCCTTGATTATCAATCTCGCTAACGACGAATTGACTGATGTCGGAATGTAGATAGGCGACTTGAATTCCGATGACATATCTGAGTTCGACAGTCGTGTTCCGATTCTGAGTATGCCTGTCTCATCCTCGATGATTGACTTCCTTCTGAGAGGATCATCGATTGGCACATGTTGTGATTGATGAATGAATATCAGTCGATTCATTGCGAAACGTTTCTCGTTTGCCGATAACGATGAACTCGAACTATTAGGAATGTGACTCAACTTTTCGATGACTTTCGCATTCTTGGTTTGTATCGCACATTTCTTGACGAACTTGTACACCGTAGCGGTGACATTGATCGCCTTCTTGAGAGATGAATGACGATTCAAATCGATGACTGTCTCTAATGGTCGAGGAATTGCGGTTATGACGCCGATTGAGAGAGATAATGATTCGATCGCTGGGCACTGAAGATCGGAAAGATTCGGATTGGGCCATTGTGCAGGATCAGACTGCATCCATGGAGGGCCAATCCACCACTGATGACATGGGTTGTTCATCTCTGCCGATGAAAGACCACGAGTTGCATGATCAGCAGGATTGCATTCGCTTCTCACATGTCTGGGAGGATTGTAGACAAGAGAGTTGCAATTGACGAGTTCATCCGACATGGATCGAATGCTCTTGACTCTGTTAGTGACGAACACACCTAATGGCTTGTTGAAATCAGGCTTGAGCCAATGGAGAACAACAGCAGAGTCAGAGAAGGAATAGACCTTGATTGGCTTATCGGCGAATTCTTTGCGGATTGTTTCCACAGTGAACAGTAAGAGTGAATGAGCCATAGTGAGTGACTCCAATTCCATCTTAGGAATCGTTGAATTACTCTTTATCGGTGATAATCGAGTCTTTGAAATGAGAAGACTTGGCTGCTTGTTTGGAACCCAGCAGTAGACACAGGCCGCCATTGCATTCTTGGATGCATCACTGAATGCGACTAGTGTAATCTCGCTTGAATCGGATAGATGAGTGAATCGACTAATTGGAAGAGTGAACTTCTCGATTTCGTTGACTTGTTTGTGGAATGAATCTCGAGTAGTCTCGTCGACTGGATCATCCCATTTGAGAGATTGATTCCAGAGAGACTGTACAGTAAGTCGAGGAGGGAGAAGCAAGGGACTGATTAAGCCGAGAGGATCGTATGGGCTTGCAACTGCGCTGCACATGGAACGTTTCGATTCCTTCTCTTTCTTATCGGAGACAGGAATCTTGATCGACAAGGAATCTGTGGTAGTGTTCCACAGCAAACCAAGCAGTTTCTGGTCTGGATCCGGAGATCTATCAGACTCTGGGATTGCGTTTGAGAATGAGTGATCGTTGGATGAGAAATCTCTGAGGTTCATGGACATTGAATCGAACAGAGACTTAGATTGATTGTACATGCTTAGTGACGGCGAATCAGAGTTGATTATTACGTTGTCGACATAGAGATTGGTAACTAGTTGATGCACTAATTGAGGATCGTTGTCATCTGCATTTTCTCGGATATGATGCATGATCACCTTATTGAGGATGCATGGCGATTGATTGACGCCGAATGGCGTGACTGTGAATCGAAAATAGATCAGATTTCGATGACATACTGGCTGATCCAGATCCTTGAGCCAAATGAATCGTAGCATGTTCCTCTGTGAGGGACAGAGTTTCACTTGAAGAAATGCTTTCTCGACATCGGCGATTATTAGATATCGCCTTGACCGGGCTCGGAGAATCAATGATGGAATGCGCTCGAGATCGCTCGGGCCAGGATATAGTACGTCATTCAATGATGCTTTACCCTTGAGATGGGCGCTCGCATCATAGACGATTCTCAATGGAGTGGACGGTTTCTCTGGTCTAAGTACTGGCTGATGAGCCAAGTAATGAATGACTCCATCGTTATCCGATGAATCGACTCGTTCGATTTGACCATGTAGTAACTGTTCCTTGATCACTGAGTCATAGTATGTGAGGAGACTACGGCTCTTAGAGAGTGTACGCACAGTGGATGCTAGGCGAGATACTGCGAGGTCATGATTGTCAGGTAACTCGCTTGCCTCAGGCTTGATTGCATACTGTACATAATAACCGTCAGCTTGTTGCTGAACTGTATCGTTGAAATGCTTCGTCACTGCCTCATCAGCTAGTTTGCGAGATTCTCGCTCAGTGGTCTCGTAGACTCGAGCGATGGGGTCGACTGAGAATAGATGTTCGATCTTCTTCTCGAGAGAGTCTTCCATAGATGTGACTATTGCGGCGACCTTGAGAGAGGGTGCTGATGATTGTCGACTAATTGTCATTGATTGGGAGGAACCGACATGTTCGGAACCTGCCACTAATGGACCGATGACAGATTCTATGAGGCGATATCCACACGGCAGTGTGGTTGACTTTGCATTGTCCAGAATCTTGAGAGTTTCGGTGACACCAAGGAGGAGGTCAGGACATACAGACGAATCCGAAAAGTGACTCGGAACGGATGAGAGAGTTGTTTCGATGACTTCTAGATCAGCAGTGGACAATGGGGAGTGATGGATTGAACCAACTATGTCGTTGGTATCTCTCACTAACGCCTTGAATGTCTCTCTCCCTGTCTTAGTCATCATTTGGAACTCGACTATCTCATGAGTCGAGGGAGAGTCGGGAGTATCATTGGAACCCTTGAGGCCGTTGACATTAACGTTGACTTCACCCACAGGGGATAGTTGAAGACTGTTAGCAAGTGTGCGAGAGATGAGTGAAATCTGTGCACCAGTGTCGAGCAGCACGTTGGCCATTGAACATTTGGTGTCCGATGAATTCGTTAGCACAACTGGAGCCGTGAACAGTCTACTGTTGACTTGAAGGGGGAGATCGACAGTAATAGTATTTACTCCTGTACGAGGAGCCGATGACTTATCACACAATGACTTGTGGTGTTTGCCACCACATGAGAGACATGAACGAGAGCAATCATTTGTCGAATGATTCGAGGAGAAGCAACAATGACAAAGAGACTTCCTTCGGAGAATCTCTTTCCGCTCTTTCATGGAAGACACCTTAGTGCACTCGAAACTGAATTGATGTTCGCCACAGTAGATGCACTGAGGTTTCTTGAAAGGCTTGTGGTTGGATGGAGGATAGCTCTTATGGGGAGGCTTAGTGTTTTGAGTGACACGGTTCGATCTATTGTTCGATGACTTCGACTCATTATTACTCGATGAGTCTCGATGACTGGACTGTTGACATGACGAAAAAGCACTAATTGTTAGCACGTCCTCATACTCGGTGAGGAGCTCGTTCTCGATGAGTTCTAGAGCGGCTAGTAATGACTTAGGCTTATTGCGACTGATGAATGTAATAAAGCGAGGATTGATGGATTCTACGATCATTTGTTGCACGACTAGTGAGTCTATTCCTGATTCGGAGTGAATGGAATGTGCGATGCTGATCATTGATTGGACTGCTGCCAATTGGTCAGTGATTGACGCTGACTTAGAGCGAATGCTTCGCAGTGACTGGATCATCTTAGCCTGTGACAGGTTATGCCGCCCGTACTGTGATTCAAGTCGGGTCACGATTTTGTTGAGAAAATTCTCGTGGACAGGAATGGCGGCGACTAGATTGAAGGCTACTCCTCTCAGACTGCTGCGCAAATGAAACGCCTTCTCAACCTCAGTGAGATGTGCTTGATTGAGAATCAATTGGTCTATCTGATACCGAAAAGCAGGCCAGCGAGTAATGTCAGTACCGTCGAATGTCTCTAGTTTGACTGGAGGGAGCGCAACGCTGGGTCGCACATTGCTTGATGACGAAATTTGAGTAGCTAACTGACTGATACTGCTGCTCAATTGACCGATGATACGCGACTCATTATCGGCGAGTTGGTCGCTGACAGTGCCAGTGGGCACATGAGGGGGAGCGGCGCCAGAGGGCATGTTGGAGGGAACCGAGGCTAGCTCACTACTCGCGGGGAGGGAACTAGGCGGCTGCACTACGGGCAATGAGGCTAGGAGTTTGACTCGTTCGATTGTTTCGGAAAGGGAAAGAGAGTACTCAGATTTCGTTTCATTCATGAGAGATGAAAGACGTACCGCTCCAATCGGGAGATTTCCTCCATCCGTTGACATCATCTGCTGCTCGAAGTGTTCCTGCTCCTGCTCGCGCTTGCTCTGCTCGGTCTCATCCATCTCGGCGATCGACGATTGAAGTGTGTTCACTGAGACATTGTATTTATTGACACTGATTTGGGCTTTGACAATGATAGAGGAAGTGGCAGTGGCCAACTTATTGATTTCGTCACTATTTGTAAGTGAGAGGAGGGAGGCGGAAGCCTCATTGATTGCATCAAAATGTTTCTTGATTTCGGCGCGTATCTCATGGAGAGATTCGTAGTGAGTGTCAAAAGAAGACATTGTTGCAATATTGGCTCGCCTACGGGTTGTATTGACTGAACTCGGGAGCGCAATGGTTTGAGAATGCTCGTTGCCACGCGGGACTTCGGGTTTTTGAAACTGGTCGCGATGCACCATGTACGAGCCAACCTATGCGAGGTTGATTCGTTGGTTATTCGCGGTGTGAGAGAGAGCAACGATTGATCAATAAATAATATTCATTAATCTATTACGTTTACAAGAATAACGGTGAAATTCTACTCTCTATGATGAAATGGGGAGGGGAGTGGTGAATGAGGGAAGGAAGTGATTACCAACCTCGGTGACACACAATCGTTGTGTGATGGAAGGACGATGTCGGTGAAATTCCACTCGGGGAATTGGGCGGATACCGATGTCTTGGCGGTCGGGTGACGGACGATGTCGGTGAAATCGGGGCTCAACCGTGAGCTGCACCGATTCAGATGACACTGAACGAACGATTGACGTGTGAGATGATCGACACGACAATTAACGGGTGAAATGAGTGTGAGAATAAGTAGCGGCAACGTGCCACTAAAGCAAAAACTCAAGTGAAATGGAAAAAGGAAAAGTAGGCCAGTGGTGGGGAAATTTGGCCGTGGTACGGTAGTTGTCGTGGTGAGACCAATATCACGAGTCTTGGTTTAAATGAATTCGACCATTTTCGGACATGTGTGATTTGAGTGATAATCATTGTTTAATGATTAATAAATGCATTAATTGCTATTTATATTTAATAAAGAGGGATGACAGACGGGAATGCACTGAAACACACCACGATTAGTGCCTTGGGACGACCAAGAACACGTCGCAGCGTAGTAACTGCGCATTAGGGGTATTTTAGGACGGACTTTACACATAGAATGATTGTAATTAATGAATTAGTGAATGTATTTGGGTAACAAATTCATGGAATTTGGTACACATCGATCTTCCGTAAATGTATGGCCATCGGCCGGCTTGACATTATTCTGAGTCAACCCAGGAATGATTATGAAATAGATGAAATACTCCAAACAATTTCGAAATTTCCTGTGCAAATTCTCTCCTTGAACATCAATCACCGCACGAGGGTAGACCTTAGGTGAGTTATCATGAAATCCTCGGGACAAGGGAAGGTTGGCCGCTAGCTTCCCGGAGTCTAAACAAAAATAGATAAAAAAGCAACATAGACAGAAAGCAACGCGTGGAATGGAGAAAATCTATCGTTAGCCATGTGTGTGATATTACTATGATAAATTACAATAATTTTCAAATTGCTCGCAGAATTCTCAATCTTCTCCGTGGGGAATCAGTGCAAAAGCGTCTCGTATTGCATGCAGACATGTGTAATTTCGACAATTATCTGATTCGAAATGGTATTTATTTGCTGTCTATTAATTTTTTGTACTATTACCCACAACGTATTCCGTTGTGCCCTATACGTAATATTACATTTTAAATATTCGTTCCTCTTTTTTACCAACTATATGGAAGTTTTTTTTGCACGGAATCGATCAGTTCCGTCCCGGAAATGAGCGTGAAATTCAGTGCGCTCGGAACATGTGTGCGACCCTCCGTTTCTGTTCGAGGCCTTGAAATTCGTACCTGAAGTTCAGATTTTGTTGGCTGAGAGGATGACAAAGCAATACAGCAACCAAAAAGGCAAAAAAATTTCGAAATCCATTTTCACTTGTTTTCGTATTTTATTCATTTTTTTGGAGAGAAAACCGGAGAGAGGAGAGAAAAAAAGTGAGAGAAAAAAAAGAAGAGAAAAAAATTAGGAAAGGATTACTGAGCATAACGCGCAATGTGGGACGACGAGATTGCACGTTCATCAGCCTTTTCGTTTCAGCCTTTTTTACTGGACGCGGGTAGTCCCATTATTGAACGACACTGGAAGAGTCCGGGCTGCCCTACACAATGACGAACTCACCAATCGACACTGGGTTACCGTAACTGCCGTGGGTCATACGGTATACGCCAGCAGCATTGCTGCTCTTGTTTTCTTGATAATTTTGGGAATCTGTTGTTACATTTCTGTCCTATTTCTGCTTATACCCGCAAACGAAACTGATGAGCTGCTCAAGAAGTTAAGCTGGGAATTCCGAAAAATATTAAACCTGTCCACATATTATTCCTATTTGTCACTTCGCAATGTTGATTGAAGGATTTTGCTTATGTTCCTTCTTGTTCTAGTTGTGATTACTGACAAGAGGAAATCTGAATTGTTTACCCAATCGATAATGATCTTGAAAAAACAACGTCCTGTATTGTACGATAAAAACACAATATCATCCTTCTCAGCAGAACTAAACGATAAATGCGATCCCTTCTATATAGATATATTATGTGTATTCTACTGTTGTATTAGGTTAGACAACTCGCACAGAGGTGTGAACAAAATAATGTCATGCCACCCGCTCGGCATTTTAATAAAAAAAGCTCTTTAAAAAAGCTCGGCATAAAATGGCCTTCCTCCTGGAAATATTCCCTTTGCAGATTTATGTCGCACTTTTGCGCCTTAAAATTGGATCAAATTTACCGCCTCATAAAAACTTTATTGTGATACAGTAACAAATATATATTTTTAAAAGTCATACGAATGAATAGAGTACATGCATTTTTTTTCACGCAAGCATTATTATTGTTGATTTCCGAGTAACAATATTAATTTGTTGTGTATCCTTCCTTGTGTGTTGTCCACTGTCGATTATCGTGGCATAAACTATCAGTTTATCCACAATAAATAAGACAACAAATCTAAACGAGAGCACAGACGGGAACCTAAACGTGAACTAACTAGGGGAGCTCAGGAAACGAACTCCTTACGAATGATGCGTAGAATGACGCAAAATGTGCAAGTAAATGTGTGAGCAAACGCACGTAAGCATTAGGGAATAGGTCCTAGGCAAGTCGCACTCGGCGCACTACGAATACGGTAGTATCACACAATAAATATGTCAATCGACAATTGACTATATTAATACTAGCATTTCTTGTGTATACAACACCTCCCTTCTAAGATACGACCTCGGAGTATCTAACAATAACAAGAAAACATAGGAAACTAGATGAGGGCAGGCCGCGAAAATCAACAGAAAGGGTCATTGGGACTGGCTTTGCGCGACAGTATACTGGCTTTGCGCGTCAGTTAGTCTTCTGGTCGATCGGCCTCGCTGCGGGGTTGCATCGGTCGGGGATTGTTCGCATCGAATGTTTCATCGTGCGTCGAAGAACCATTCTCCGTCTCATCAGTTCCTTCTTCCATCTGACCAATCTTTCCAAGTCCGGAGTGTGAACCGGTCACAACTCGCTGTTTCAGCTCGTACATGAGCGAACTACTTTTCTCTGGCTCAGACGTGTGAATCTTCTGATCCTTCTCCTTTGCACAGTAGGCAACTGTGTCTTCCTCGACCATGATATTCTCCTCTGTCGAGTGGGTGGAGTCATCTTTCAGACTCGATCTCGTCGTAGACGCAGATCCCGATCTTGAACGATCGTGATGGTCAGTCACTTGACCATTTCCAGAATGGATCATCCTATCCATATCTGTGACCTCGATTCCTCCAATCGAGTGATTCCTGGGGTTTTCATCCACCAGTCCATTTCCAGAGTGAGGTGTTTCCTCCACTTCTGTGACCTCGATTTCGCACATCGAGTGAAACCTGGAGTGATCTTTCACACTTCCAGTACCAGAGCGGAGTCTTTCATCCATCTCTGTGACCTCGATACTCATGATCGAGTGGTTGAGCTGAGCCTCCGCCCTCTTGGGGATCAGTGTGAAGAAGAACTGCATGTGATCTTTTCCCAGCACGTTCGCATCTTCAGTGATGTAGACTTCTCCGAAAGTTGCAATTCCATTCATCTCCAAATTCACATCGCATTTTCCAACGACACGGAAAATCGATCCATTTGTGCACTCTGGAGTGACGTTAGTGCACCTTGCTCTCGGTGAACCAACCAATTTCCACGTGTGCTGCGAGATGAATGTTAGGTCGGAACCTGAGTCCACACTCATTTCCACCTCTTTCCCATTCGCTTTCATCAATACATCGAATTCTGATGAATTTCCTGATCGCTCGCTCTTGATCTTGTTGAACTTGGGTTTCGTTCCCTTGTTCTTTCCTGGACACTTCACTCTGATGTGACCAGTCTCGTTGCATTTGTGACAGATCGCATTCACAAATGGGCACCTCCCTCCATCGTGATCTCGACCACACCTTCCACATTCATCGTTTTCAGAGTCTGTGGAAGAACTTTGATCTCGTTGGGACTTGTCCTTCCCCTTTCCATTATGCTTCTTCACAGCATTCACTTGAGATCGATTTTGGCCAGTCACTGTCTGAGAGTCCAGCTGAGCTTCCTTGAAGCTATCAGCTATTTGGAGAATTTTCTCGAGAGTCGGACTCTCCTCATTCTTCATTCCATTGACGATGTGAAACATTGCACCTGTGTGTCTTGGAAGATCCACACCCGCCAGGAAGATCATGGTCTTTATTCTATCTGGAGTGAGTTGGGAGACATCCGCGTCTTCCACTACTCTATTCACGCGAGTCGCGAATTCCCTCATATCCTCGATATGTGTCTTCGACATTTTCAGGTTGAACATCTCCAGTCGTTTCTCGAATATTGTCTTCTTATCTCCAAACAATTTCACCATTACTTCCTTTACTTCCGAGAAAGTCATGTCAGTGACTTGCTTTGGACGAATATGGTCACGAAACTGCTTAAACACAGTATCTTCCATGTGTCTCAGCATCATTTGACTCTTGTCTCCATCCTCCAGTTTCACACTGTTGAAGATGCTCTCATGGCGTAACCACCATGCTTCAAAAGTCCATCCTTCGTCAGGATTGTATGAGAATGATCTGATTTGTTTCTCCAATGAGTCCACAGATAGTCCCTTACTCTGTGTTGCCACACTTCCACTCGTTGTTTCTCTTTGTTTGTACTCTTCTCTCAACTGTTTCATTTCTTCCTGTTGCGATTTCATCATTTGTTGCATCAATGCCAGCACTCGGGCAATTTCATCAGCCATTTTTCACTTATTTGACAAGCAAGTCACAATAGAAAAATGGGCAGAACCTCCGGCCGTACTGATGAAATTCGTCCGTTACTTCAGTTGAAAGAGACTGGGCGACAACCCTTCTCACTCCTTCAACTGATTGCAACTTGTCGGGACTGGGCTAACGGCCCTTATCACCCTTCAAGCTACTTTTGCCACTCGAGAGACCGGGCAACAACCCTTATCACTCTCGAGTTAGCTGACGAGTCGATGAAGAAGCTGATTCGAGACCGGGCAACAACCCTTATCACTCGAATCAGATGACGAAATCGGCGAGTAGTCCGAGTTACTTCTGAACGCCAATGTTGTGTATCCTTCCTTGTGTGTTGTCCACTGTCGATTATCGTGGCATAAACTATCAGTTTATCCACAATAAATAAGACAACAAATCTAAACGAGAGCACAGACGGGAACCTAAACGTGAACTAACTAGGGGAGCTCAGGAAACGAACTCCTTACGAATGATGCGTAGAATGACGCAAAATGTGCAAGTAAATGTGTGAGCAAACGCACGTAAGCATTAGGGAATAGGTCCTAGGCAAGTCGCACTCGGCGCACTACGAATACGGTAGTATCACACAATAAATATGTCAATCGACAATTGACTATATTAATACTAGCATTTCTTGTGTATACAACATAATTGTTTTGAGTTCAGTAGTTGCGTCGAACTTTCCCGAACTATTAAATGCGTTAGTCAAATCGTAATAACATAACCAATTGGTGGCCCAATGCGATTTGATCTGCACTTGAGCCACGAATCTCAGCGTTTCTTCAATAAACTGTCCCCATCCGTTGTGAGCAAAGATCGCTGAAAAGATAATCGGTATTTCATAAATACTTGAGAACCATAGCCTCACCATTAATATCCAAAACATTATCCATTATAATTAAACGTGGAATTGGAGTTGGATAAGAGCCAAGAAAGTCCCAGACAACCGACCTTCAATATTGTGAATTGAGTTTAAAGAAGCGTTACAGATTATAAAATTTATACATACTTTGCGTTATTTATGCAATCTTGATGTGGTCGGTGTTTGTGACTCGTGATTGCAAGGCTTCGAATAGGGAGCTCTCCCATAGCAATTATGACGAGATTGTTCATGTGAACTTCTTGGTGCTCGTCTATGTTGAATTCAACTCGTTCTATGCTTGAGCATCTCGCAAACAATTTTGCAAGTGCTTTCACACCAGTAAATCGACCCGATTTTACTGAGACGCACTGGAATTCTTTCTCATCTCAATTATTTTCAAGACGAGGATAGGAGGTCTGTACGGATTTACCAGAACTAAATTACCTCTTCGGATTCGTTTGTACTTGCCGCGAGACATGTCCAATTCTGCACTCCAAAGAAGGTCCTCAAGGTACTCGGGATGTGCATCCGTATGATAATTCCATTAACGCTCGTGTGCCAGCGAAGCATATTGATTGATGGAAGTAGCTCGCGGTCAATAGAAGAAAGATACTCGATCGATAACGTGTTCCAACGACGGGAAATCTGCTTTTACCATTGTGATTAAAATATATAATTATGGTTATTTGATTATTTGATAATAAATTAATCGTACAAAAATTGATTATTCAAAAAATTGTTTTTGTTTTAGTAACACTACGAAAATATTATGGGAATCTTGGACACCTCACCAATCGCAAGCAGTCGATGTGCTCTATGTGCCCCATATTGATACTCTTCCTGATGATGTCTGACGGTAGTTTGTTCAGATTCATGGTCACTAAGTCGGCAGAAGAAATCGTTTCACGACTGTGTAGTGTGCGCGTCGGTTGTGATTTTAAAAGCGCGGAAAATGACGCGCGCCCTTTCGAGCGGTTCGGTTCACACACAACTGGACTGTTTTCGAATTTTTTCATGCCACCCGCCTTCACACAACATGTACCACATAAATGATTGCTTTATTCGAGAATAATACAAAATGATTACACAAATGAATCGAAAACGAGCACAAATAATTATTTCTGCTCATTATTCGCAGTCAACCGCATACTGCGACGCTTCTTCCCGTCTTCCGAGTTCTCAACGACCAACCGAGCAACGATCTCTCCAGCCGCATTCATTTCGGCAATCATGTCTCTCCAAAAGCGTGCGTTATGAAAGTAGACTTTGCACAGATCGATTCGAACTTCGCGCGCGAATTGTAATACAAGGGAGACGAAGGATTTGCGACCGTCTCGCGCAGTGAACACTTTAAAAACAAAGATTAATAGAAGGTGCTGTGGAAATTCGTACAATAAAAATATCAGAAAATGCTCACACGAGAATCTGATGGTTTCACGTATCGTATTCTCAGCGATCTCCAAACATTTGATTGGAGTACGGCGCTTTTTGAGGAGATGTAGAAGAATTGCAGCTCTGAAAGAAAAATTTAAACAATCTATGAATCCGGAGAGGAAAATTAGTGTCCACGGAGAGGAAAATTAGCGGCACAACTATAGTGAGCCTCAACAAGTTGCTTGTGCTGTCGAAAATTACACATGCTGACTCACTTTGCGTCTTCGTTCAATGAGTATAGGCTAGTAATTGCGATTGTATCGATTTCGACATCCTCCATTGCAGTACCGATGAGTCTAATTTCATGCATATATTGATTAATGTTCATGTGCAAATTGACTCTTTCAACGTTCGAACAACGAACGAACATTCTTTCGAAATCTCGCAATGTATGGGCAGTAATACTATGTTGCGTAAAGATCGCGACACACTAAAATACCAAAAGATTGATATGATATTGGTACAATCGCTTACTCCGTTTGACTTGGCTATTGTCAAAAAATTGCAATGATCCACGCCAAAATAGTTCCGATAATCGGCCGGAATGTGCATGCCCATAGTCACAAGCCGATCGCTGTTTTTAATAGCGCTGATCGGGTCGAACCAACCAATCACTTTGATCGGGAGTCGGATCGCAACGTCGGTCACCAGCGCATCCCAACGGCGACTAATCTGTAGTAGAGATGTATTTGACCTGATGTCACGCCATCGTCTAACAGATGGTTAAGTACTTCAGGGAAAGGATTTGAAATGTGCAATAATGCTGGTTATTTGATGATTAAATTGGTCACATTGTTGAGGTCATTTTATAGCATTCGCTTAATTTCGGTAAATTGAAAAAAATCAACATAAGAAAACTACCTCACCATTCGAATGATATTGACATTTTCCGGTCCCGCATGGATAATCTTCCGCATAATGTCCGATGGAATATTGGAGAGGTTCATGGTGACTTGCTCAACAGACGACATCACTTTATCACAAGTGAGCGAGTCCTGTAGGACCGCGAAATATTTGCGTGAGTTAAAGAACGCCCGATTCAAATCACTTCACGCCACCCGCTTTGGTTCAAAATCCTGTCATATAATTAATTCATCCAGGAATTGTGCTAACAAGAACAAGAGAAAACAAAAATCGATTTATTTATGATTATTATTTTGCAGGCAAGCGCACACAGCGGCATTTATTGTCGTCTTCCGTGGTCACCAACTGAGCAACGATTTCTCCAGCTGAATTCAGATCAGCAACCATTTGCCTCCAGAAGAACACGCTGTTGTATTCATCACTCAGCTCAATTTGAACTTCGCGCGCGAATTTCAGACAATCATTCCTTACACCCGCATCGCTTTGGTTTACCTTTATTTACGATTTTCAGAACTTCGAATTACAACACGCGCTTAGAGTTTCGAGTCAAATGTTTCTTTTTTTAAATAGTTTTCTTTGTCGCTGGTTTACAAAGTATTCTCTTGTAGAAATGTCGTCTGCTCAAGAAGATCCTCTCAATCTCCACAATCTTCCGTCCGATATTGTCCGGGAAATTGTCGGCATGGATCGAGGATCGGTCCAGAGTATGAGAATGGTGAGTTTCTCTTACTCTTTCGTTTACTCGTCTTTCATTTTCCTCCCACACTCTTCATATTTTTATAGGTTTCTCATCGATGGAACAATTTGGTCACTGAAAACCACTCCGAAGGCAAGAACTTGCCGGCAATCGATGCGATTCGCTGGTACAACTACAACAGAGATTTCGTTGTATTAAAATTTAACGTCAAATCCGAGTACCTAACCTATTTTGGCTTGAGCAAGTTTAATTGCTACTTGAGGGCATACCCACGCCAAGCGGCTACTGAAGCTAGGAAGGTAGGAAATATTATTAGATGCAGTATTCAAGTACAGTTTTTGTCTGCGCTAAATGCCGATTAAGCTGTCTACTGAATATTTCCCGGACTAATAGAAATTATAATCGTTGTTATAAGAAAAAATTTCAGTTGGGAGAAATCGATTGGCAAAAGCATTTCAACAAATCAATTCTTCCTGATTTCTCTCGTTTGTTCAACCGATGCTCAAAGGTTGAACGATTTGAGTTGGAAGTTAATCGCAAATGGGATGCCAACGAGATGGAAATCCTCACAGACGTGCTAAAAGATGTAAAAATTGACACGTTTGTCATTGCGGGATATTCGAAATTTAAAGAATGTATTTCCGAAAAATCTGCGTAAGTGTTTCAAAATCTCAAGAAATTAAATAAAAGCACATCAACAGATATTTGCTCCGTGATGTGATTCGTGCAAAGGATATTGACCGTCTAATCCTATCTAATGGAATCGTGAGCCCTATGGATCTAAGAGACATCACCTTCCCAACACTGGGTGAGAATTTTTCAATTTTTTTTCTTTTTTTTTCTTTTTTTTCCAAGTCTGCATATTCCTTGAGTGCTATCTGCTAAAAAATAATTATTTCAGAAATGTTGAACCGAAGTCTCAAGTTCATTATGTCAGCTTTGCATGCAGGAATCAAAGAAATTCAAATTGTATGTCCGATCGATAAGAACACAGATTTCTATCGTAGTCTCGCACGGGAAATTAACGACATCTACGGATCAAGAAAGTATTCTGCCGAATTTGATGTTGTGAAGCATAGTCAAACGAATTCAAATATCCATTTCACCCTGGCTCTCATTCAGCAGTGAAAGTTTTACCCGTGTCTTTCTGGCATAAAACATTTTCGACTTGGATGCAATTTTTCAAGAAATTTCAAGGAAATACATTTTGCAATTTTTTTACACATTTACGTCGTTTTTATCATTTTTTTAGACTTCCTACCACCCGCGTTTCTCGGGTTTATTTCCACCTGACGAATTGAAAGATTTCGAATCGCAACACACGCTTAGAGCATCGAGCCGAATTTGCTCTGCTATTTTAAATACTTCTCTTGCCGCGGGTTTTCTGCATTGAATTATTGACCAGTAGCGATGCCGTCAGCTCATGAAGATGAGGTTTACCTCCACAATCTTCCATCTGATATTGTTCGGAAAATAGTCGGCATGGATCGAGCATCGGTACATGGAATGAGAATGGTGAGGAGTATGGCAAATGTTTGCCCTTTATTATTCGAGTTCTTTAATTGTATCGTCGTTATTCAAGGTTTCCCATCGCTGGAATAATTTGGTCGCTGAAATCTTTCTGAAGGGAAAAACCTTCCTACAATCGATACGATTCGCTGGTACAACTTGGGAAATGTCGCTCATTTGAAATTTAGCGTCAAATCCGAGTATCTGACCTATTTTGGCTTGGGCAAGTTTAATTGCATCACGGAGACGTTCGCTGAATCTAAGAAGGTAGGAACTAGAGTTTGGCAAAATACGGGTCGCCGTCTCTTCATTTCGCACACTCTCTCACCTGCTAGAGAGTGTGAAAAATGAGGAGACGATTACTCGTATTTCGAACTCTAGTTGGGACGACGCAGTATTGAAGACTATTTCATACAAACTAATAATGAAAATTCGTCCATTTCAGCTCGAGATGCAAAAAGATTTTGGCAAATCAAAATTGCCCGAACTCTCTCGCTTGTTCAACCGATGCTCTAAGATCGAACGAGTTCAGTTGGAGGTTGATCACACAGAAGATGTCAACGATATCAAAATTCTCACTAAAGTGCTTAGAGATGTGAAAATTGAAGCGTTCGCCTTGGCGGGACCATTGAAATTTGAAAAATGCATTTGCATCAAGTCTGCGTAAGTTCACAAAAATCGGCACCTCTTAGATTTTTTGGCCCAGACTTAATTCTCCCTTCAAATATCATTCCCCACCCCATAAAAATTCGGAGCTGTTGTCGCCTGGGCCAAAAACCGAAGAAGTTTCCAAAACTCTAAAGACATCTTAAGAATGTCATCTGATTTGCAAATACGTACCTTCTCAATAACCTTAATCAAACAGCTTCCAGAATCAACTCTTTAAATCTAAGGGAAATTGCATTAAAATGTTTATCGATAGTATATATTTAAGATCGCTACTCCTTGATTTTATTCGTGCGAAAATGTTTGACCGTCTAATCCTGTGCCTTGCAATCGTCAGCCCAATGGATCTAAACGAGCTCACCTACCCAACATTAGGTGAGACGGTTTTAAGTGATTTTTTGAAGGCTAGGAAAATCCTGACTGCCTGATAGCTGCCCAGTAGAGTGTGCTCTATATGTAAAGCAATATTTCAGAAATGTCAAACCGAGGCGTCAAGTTCATTATGGCAGCTCTGCTTATAGTCAAAGAAGTTCGAATTGAATGGCCCTGTTATGATGGAGAGACCAGTGACTTTCGTAGTCTCGCTCAGGATATCAATCAATTAGGAAAGTTGTCTGCCGTTGTAGACGTTGTGACCCGTAGTCCGGAGGATGTAGTGGTTTATTTCACTCTGGCTTTCGCTAAGGCGTGAATTATTTGTGTGGTCAAAATTATAATTTTTCCGTAATTAAATAAACGTTTTTAACCGCACTTTACACATTTTGGATATAACCATCAAATCTGGAATAAATGTTCGCCTCTGAACGAATTCGTTTCCATCTGTCCATCTGCCCATCGGCCCATTGCTGTCCCATTGCTGTTATCAATAAATTCATCATTTTTCCATTGTGAGTTTACTGCGAAATTGATTCGTCATTTGCTATTATTTCAGATTCTCTGTCTGTAATTATTTTTCTGTAGGACGTGATGCAAGCATTTTGTAATGAAGAATAGTGGAAAGTGAGACAGCAAATTCATCGAGAAAGAAAAGCGAAGCGTCAAATCAAAAGAGGCTGCTGCAATAAGCAAAATAGGGCTGCCCTCTCCATTCCGCACGCTATCTCGCTTTCTCTAACCTGCGCTCTCCAGCGACAGTTGTCTGGACTCTCTCATTTTCGTGAACTATCTCGCCTTCTCTGACCGCGCAGAAAACCTCAGTCTCGATTTCCCATTGTCTCTCGCCTCCTGTAGCCAGTGCTCTCTCATTTTCACGTACTATCTCGCCTTCTCTTCCACTCAATCCGTGCAGAAAATGACGGCGCCGCGATGAAGTCTGCCAATTAGACGGCCGCTTCCTCTTTTCTTCTGCCTCTCTTTTGCTGCCGCGCTTCCAAAGGGCAAAGTCCGAGCGCGTTTTTCCTTCTTCCGCAATCTTAATTCTCTCTCGAATTCCCCTGATCTTTGTCGGTTACAGCGATGTCAATTCTGGCCCTCCGAAAGCTGATCGGAAATTCGCAGTAGAAAAGTGCTTGCTAAGTTCAGTCTGAATCGCAGTTCATGCCTAACTTGTCATCCTTTTCAAGTATCGCAATCAAGATCGAATAAAATCAATGCTGTGGATACTAGGCAAATGTATCTCGAATAACATGCACAACATTGATTAGCTAATAAACGTCAACAAGGCCCATCGCAAATACCTATACTCCAACCGTTTCCACCTTCAAAATCCTACTACACCTCGCTCAGTTCTCGTGTATTTTCCCACCGTCACTGCATTAGTAGGAAGAGGAGGAAGAGCAGCGGTTAGAGGCTATTCCTATGATAAAATTCTCATTTATTTCATTTCCACCTAAGAGCGGTGGACGTTGCAAAGTCCTCATCTTACATACATGGAAATATCATTTATCCAAGATTTTTCATGGAATAGCGAGTATTTTCCCACCGTCACTACATTTACTAGGAGGAAGAGGGGAGAATAGCGGTGATCAATAGCTACCGCTTTGAGAGGTGGGAAAATCTCCTCTCCTTTGGTATCCATGGATCGCGTACCCCACTTCACTATGGGTCTCATTTCACATCCTTATTTTTTTGTTCATCTATCTGGCGCTCTTCCACACTCGTATACCCGCTCACCTACCATACATTGCCATACTGAATCGCATTGTGAACTGTGATAAATTCTTTCAAAAATAGATTTTTCACCTCTGGTATCCATGGGCGCAACTTTTTCTTCCATTTCCAGCTAGCACTCTGTCTGAATGGACAATGCGTCTCTCACTTTTGCACACTATCTTTTCTCACTGGCTCATCAGAGATCATCTGCAAAGGAGAAACTCTACTCATTGTCATCCTCGGTCCTTGGAGATTCAGTCCATTTTTCGCCGAGCACAAGCTAGTTGCATTGTTTCTCTGAACATTTGTTTCTCGGACTCAATCAAATAGGACTGTTCAAAATGTGATTCCTTGAAAATGTTTGCATCTAAAATCGCCTGATTGCTCGTTCCTCTCCGTAATCAGTGCTGTATTCACTCTCGATCGGTCACTAGGAGGGGAATAGTCTCTTCATTTCGCGCACTCTCTGATCGGTTAGAGAGATGAAAGAACACGCGAAATAAGGAGAATCACTGCCAAACCTTCACCATCGGTCACTAACCAGCCTGCATCCTTCCCCATTCCGCCAATATTTTTCTCATAATGTTCCATCCATTGATGATTCCTATTTATTTGCTCATGTTACACGATTTATTTGTAACGGGGATTGTAAAATTAATATCGCGTTCGCCCATTTTCGAATTTTTTTAAATTTCTCGCCAAAATAATAGCTGCTGTTCACTTAATGTAAACGCTCCTTGACCACTCCTAATTTCTCTCTCGAGGAACGGGGAAACGGGGGCATATTTACGTCCCGTTTCCGCCTTTTTGCTGTTGTTTTTGGATGGTTAGAGAGGGCGAGAGAGCACGCGAAATCGAGAGAGCAGCTCGTTTTTCGGTCGCTTTTCTGTGGACATTTGTAGCCGTCCGTTGTTCGCGCGATGGCTCTTGCTCAATTTATATGCTCTCTCTCACTCCCATTCTCTCTATTTTTCTCCCACCGCTCTTCTTCGCTCATTATGGGCGGGTGGTCGATCGTTTAGGCCCGTGTTGTTTTTATTAAAGCCGCTGCTTTGAAAGGAGATATAGGAATATCACCTTCGTTTCTCGCGAATTTGTGTGGTACTGATTGAGTTTGGAAAGAATCGAACACTTTTCGAAGTTGAACTCAGGTGATGTGATGCTGAAGCATATTCGAATCCGTATTTCCCACTCACATTCCGATCCTATTCTAATAACCTTATTTAGGATCATTTGATATATCCACTGACAAATTCTGATTTTTGACCAACTTGTATCTCGAGATGTGTGCTGATTTAACAAATTGTCTCGTCGCCAGATTTTGTAGTTTTCAAACTACACCGAATATTTCAGATTCCAATCAACATAAAAAGGAAAGACTCAATCTCCCAATCTGCTCCTAGCTTGCATTCCTCTGCATAGGCAGCTCGTTTATTCTCATTATGAAATTATTGTCCATGAATGGCGCACAGCTTTGCCCGTGCAGCGCCCTTGAGCCAGCTGAGTCCCCATTCACACTCTTAATCACACTCGCATTACCCCACGTTGACCACATACACTGTTGAATAAGGAGCATTCATCGCCGTATTATCGTTACTATTCGTGCGAGTGTCTGTATAGTCTAATTCCATTATCTTTGTGTATTTCGCATGGAAAAAGCCGATTCACATCTGCATTTGACAGCTTCCGTTGGGCAATGAGTGAATATGCTCGCTTCGTGAGAATTCGCAAGCTGCTAAATTTAAAGGAGGGGAAACAGGAAAGAATGTTGGTGACTCTCACACGGAAAACCCGGGACTTGCAAGAAACCGTAGTCAAATGAGGGAAGGGGAGGGAGGGGAGAGAGGGGAGGAAGACAGGCGTATGTAAATCAAAAGCGCACGCTTAATCAAATCCTCTGTTCCAATTCCCGCCGTTGCCTGGATTGAGGGGAATTCTGGAACTATGCCAAATCGCTATAACTCGGTTCATTGGTAGAGACATGGGAGTTTCAGATGTCTGATATGGTTATGGATTGCTATCATCTGACGTTGACAGAATAGTCACCAAAATATTCATGTTACTCCTCCTTTAAGAGATCAAGTTCTCTCTTGAAAAATATCTGATTTTGGCAGTTACCGTTAAAGTTTAAAAAAAAAAACGTTTTAAAAAATTAAAAGTATTGATACATTTTGAGAATATCAATCCAAAATAACCACTTTTCAATGCTCAAACAATTTCTTCGTATCCTCTGATACGACTTGGATCTATTTTCTCCACCAACTTTCGCGGAATTTCCCGCTGCTAATTTTGCACTGCTAAATGGCGGGAGGTCACGTAAGACGTCGGCTTTTTCATTCCTAGGAGAGTAGGGACACATTTCGCCCCTTCCGTCTCTCCATTTCAAGTGCTATCTCGCTGACTCTCTCGATTGCGCACGATCTCTCGGCGGTCAGAGAAAGCGAGAGAGTGGGCTAAATGGAGAGACCGTTGCTTCCTCGCGCGAATTCTTACTATACTCTTCTCACTTTTCGCTTGCTAAATTAGCGCTTTATTGCATGCTCGTCGAGGCGTTTTTGCCTTCCATTTTTCACTTAGAATTGTATTTCTCTGACTCTCTCGTTTGCGCGTGCTCTCTAGCTGCTCTGACAACTGACAAGGCGAATTGAGCAAAAACGTTCATTTACCTGATGCTTCCTTGATGCATTTCTCTCCTCTGAGAAGAATTGTGTTCCGTGCTGCCGTTTCCTTCTGTTCCCTGTTTGGGTTAACCCAATCTCTGATTGCAAGAATAGAGTAAAATGTTGAATTTCCCTGGAACTGTCGCTTCTCAAATAGTCTGTCACAATGAGTGAAAGTGTTTGAACATCGGTCGCCAGACGGAATCCAATCAATGAAGATACGCCTAGACCTGTCAAATAAAGTGCGTGAAACACATGCGAAATGCATTGCATTTTCGAATTTCGATGCACTTTTTATGCATCTGCGGAGCATTGCAGGAGTGTGTAGACATGGCGCTTTCACTTGCATTATTTTTGCCTGTCTGACCGACAATCGATGAATAAGAGAGGTGCGTGCCAAATTGCCTATTGTGATTTTCCACTGCACTTGACTTGTTTTTGTTGATTAACTCCCACGTTCAAGAGAATCTGAGCAATTAGCTTTTTCTCAATTTTTTTTCCTACTTCCGCCTGAACTAATTCACGCCCTTTCCCGTTCTCAAAAGTATCGCAGGCGGAGAAATTCTTTCCCATGGTCCTTCTCTCCCCATTTCACCCCCTTGCTTCCCGTTAAGGCAAGAGTTCACGAAACGTAAAATTTCAGATTTTCTAAGCGCCGAATTCGCATTGTACTTGATCGAAATCAGTTTCCTGATCTGCTGCCGACTCAGGACCAAAAAACGGACACTCCACTCTAACCATTTTCCGGATGTCCGACTTCCCGGTTCCTAAACTCTCCTCTCCATGGCCGGGTGCAATAGCCGGTCGCGCGCGCTTCCCTTTATCCTTCACTCGGAATAATTCATTAGCTATTGCCCCGATGAGTATGGATAGTCTGCCCACTCTCTCCATTCGCAACGCTCACTCGTTTCTCTGACAGAAGAGAGATAAGGCTAGATGAAGAGACGAGAACATTGCTTCCGATGAGCGAGAAAGTGCAGGGAATTCAATGAATTTCGCGTGGCGTTTAGGCTCCGCCCGCGCGTTATTTGCTCTTGACTTTTCGGCGATTTTGTAGATTTCTAACTGAAATTGGCTTGATATTTCCGCCACAAATATCGCGATACGGCTCTTGACTCGTTGGCTGCCAATCCATTTCCTGCCAAAAAAAAACGAGTGCAGGGCATTATCAAGAAGTCGCAATACTCATTATGATTATTCCTTCTGCTCCTTTCTCGCCGCTAATTTTGAGGCGCAAGCAGAATGGGGAAAATAATTTTTCATTCCTCATTTTCATTTCGAGTGTGTTTCAAACCAGCCTCTTGTCTTGTCGACTCAGAACTGCGATGATTCAGTGAAGGTGATTAGAAACAATATTGGCATCCCTTAGGCGATGGCTGCATTCTTCCTGTACTCTGTAGCATTTATCACCTCTCTATTCTCGCTTCTCCATCTCTCTAGTGAACACGCTAAATGAGAAGAATCGGCTGTTCCTGACGATTTGACATCCACTCCTCTTCTCTCTTCTCTGCCCGACGAAAGAGCGCATCGAAACCAGAGAGAGTGCCTCCCTTTTCTCTAACCCTCTCCATTTCCCTCGCTCTCTCGTCTACTCTGACCAGTTCCCTGCCTCCCTCCGTCCCCCCCCCCCTCAGCTTGTCACTCCCATACATATCCTCACACTCACTAATGAGTCTCGTGTTTCGGCGGGAGCGGTTGAATCTCTCTCTCTCTCTCTCTCTCTCTCTCAAGGGTAGTTAGTAATCGAGCCGGGCCATTAGTATACTCTCCAGTCCTTTGTCTTGATGTTTTCAATCCGTGATCTTTCTTCATTTTTAGCTGTGTTCTTTATAGTTTTTTGAGTGTTTTTTTTTGTTTCGGTGCGAGCCGTTGAAACCCCCTAAGGGTTGTTAGAAATGTTTTATTGTCTTCAATCCTTAATCCTCATCATTTAGTGCGTTATCTTTATTCTATGGAATATTCTCGCCCGATATTTCTTGATAACTACTGTGGGTGATCGGGCAATACGTTTCCCACTAATGAGGATCGGCCAGTTGAATCTCTCTCAAGAGTAGGTAGTAATCGCCGCCCTGCTCATTAGCGACGTTGCAAGGACAGCTCTTCACTACCGGGCTGTCATTATTAGTCAGTGATAGTTGCATGAGAAGTTCCGTGAACTTCGTGTCTTGTGATCTTCCCCTTACTTGTTACTCTTCTTTGAAATTTCTGTCAATTCGCATGAAGCAGGTGCTCATTATTGTATTCCCTCTTCGACCCTCTCCTTCCTTCACCACTGATCTTCGGTTCTGAAGCAGCTTCCGAGCTAGAATTTTCAGATTAGGCCATACCCCGATTTGGGTGACACTCACGCGATTACAGGCACTAATCGATGATGCGGTTAGACGGTAGTTTGGATGACATAAAGTTGAAAACCAGAAGTTTCCATTTTGGAAAACGTCCCGGTTTACTCTGAATTTGGCCCTGTTATGTTTCACAGAACTTATGTCTGTCGTGTGTGCAGGCGCTGATCAATCGTTGGAGAACCGATGCGCGTTCAATAAACAAAATATTCTTCCTGAACTCAAATCAGAAATGTCATGGACCATTGATTTAAAAAATGCAATCTAATTATCACGCTTTTCATCTCACAATCAGCAGAACGTTTGCTACCGTTGTATTCGGTACTGAAGGCGAACTAAAAAGAACGAAAAGCACGTTTGAAGTCACTCGTCATCCCTGAATCAGACCTGGCGAGTCCTCGATGTCACTTTCATCACCGTTGCGCTCCGTTAATTCCCACATCATTTCGTTCCTTTTCTCCTATCCTGCACGATCGTCTAATTAGGCTTAGGCAACTTGACTAAAGGTCCTAATGATTTACCCGTAACACCACATTTTTTGGGCAATTCCTCATTCTAAATCGTACTCGTGTCATAACTGTCATAGGCCCGCGCCACTGTGTTACTTCCATTGGTTTTTGTCACGCAATTTCATCATTTCATTCAAACTTCCCTCACTATTCGATAATTATTGCATAATCAATTCGTCGTTCTGAATTGTACTCAAATCAGAACTGTCATGCTCCCTGTCACCCCAATCTCCGTTGCGCTCCGCTTATTCGCACATCACGTCATTCCTACTCTCCTGTTCTGCACGTTCAACCAGAGTAAATCGTGCAGTACCATAAACCCTTAAACGATTTATTCAATGCAATTTGATTTTTTTAAATACTCATTCTAAATCCTCCTCGAATCAGAACTGTCATGTTCCCTGTCACTTCCATCGTCGTTGCGCTCCGTTAATTCGTATCCCTTCCCCTGCATGTCTCCTGGCCACATCCATTTCCCCTTGTGTTTCATACGATTGTTATAGCGAGATGGGATTCTAGTTCCCCGATACATCTTCATTCAACATCATCGAAAAAGATTACTCGTGAATTCTATAGATCAGTTTTTTTACTGGCCTTCTCACTCCTCCTCCGGCACCAAGTCCCTCTTTGCATATGTTTCACACGATGCTTTTGTTCTAGTCGTGCACAATCTTCTTCGATAGTGATTCGATTCCAGCTTTAAAAAACATAAAAATATCGCGGTTAAATCCCCGGCAGCTCGCATTGTTTGGAAATATCAGTTGTCCCATCCCCTCTCTCGACTCGGGCGATAGAGAGCATCTTACATGTAACTCGACCCCGGGAAGCGACGACGCGAAATCAGTTCCTACCCCCTTCGCTTACTCCCTCTTTCTTTCTTGTCTCTTCTTTCCCATCCACACTTCAAATTTTACTAGTCCGAAATTGGAATTTCTTTCATTATAAGATAAAAAAAAAGATAGTATCTTACATGAAATCAGCTCCTGTCCTCCTCTTTGTCTTTCGTATGCCTCGCATCTTCTCATCCTTTCATCGGTTCCTCTGTTTCTTATTCCACTCCATTCTCCGGTGCGCTCCGCTGTGCGGTCATTTCCATGCCCGTTCCGAATTTCTAAACGCAATCATCATCACGTTTCGAGTGTCTAAAGATCATCGTCATGTTTTTCGAGAACACCTATCCCTCCTTTTCTCCTCTCTTCTCCTTATTCTCCTACTAACCGCTAGCCCCTTAGCATCTCCCCCGAACCGTCAAATGCATCCATTTGAGACGGTCAGACGCTTGAGGAGACCGTCGAGCAATCGTCTGACTCTCTCATTTCGCGTGTTCTCTCTTTCCACTAGAGGTCGAAATGGGGGATAATCGTCTCGTCATTCTTCAGACTAGGGAGAGACTAGGGAGAGATAACGTGCGAACTGTGTAGTTCTCGGACAGTCGCGCAATTGAGACTCGTCTTATTTAGCTTATTAGTTGAGTTATTATGATTTCACGTCATCCCTATTTCCCGAACAGGCTTCGAAAATTGCATTTATGTGCATGCTTCGCATCCTATAATTGTGTTATTTCCTCTTGTTTCTCCCACATCTGCTCCTCTCAAAAACGCGTGCACAAAATAATTCAAAGCCTGCACGAGAATTCTCGATGGTCTGGATCCCAACATTTTTAACCTCATTCTCGATTTTCGTTTTAAAAAAACTTCAGAAACGAACTCTCATATCGTTGGAACTTTCCAAGGGATACATACCTTTTTCCACATTGGCGGCTATAATTGTATTATTGCTCCAACATCTGTGGCTCGATGCATGAAAAAATGCAAGAATACATTTTGGAATACAAGAAGAATACAAACCATTTTTCGCACACTATCGGAAGCCCGTTCGAACTTTCCGTAAACAAGAGCGCGAAATTATGGTTTTCCGTAGGGAGACTGACAATCACACCTCTCTTTCTCTTTGTTCACTTTCTATAACTGTTCTTTCGTTTCTCTGTCCCGAGAGCGATAATTCATCTTCTTCCGAAAGTGCTTGGACTATCATGATAGTACCCTCTCTGATTTGTTCGCTTCAAACCGTCCCAAATCTGTTCAGATTCGCTCGTATCAAAGATCCTTTGAGAACATAGAACAAGATTTCCTTCTTAGCTTCTTATTCTCAAAATTTTGATATTTCGAGTACATTAATCCGCATTAGTGTGCCACTCTCCCTCCCGCATTCGAACCGATAGAGGTCTGCCGGAAGCTCTTTCCCATCTTTCCTTCAGGTAGGAATGCGTCCTCTTCCTCGGGATTGTCTATGACATGCGAGAGAGTGGGCGAAAACGAGAGAGTCGAGAGCGATCTATGGACAGCCGGTGGCATGCGAGATGATCGATGGTCTTGTTGAGGGCAGAGTGGGAAGTAAAGTAGAGAACATTCGGCGCTTTTTTAAAGTGAGTCTTCCGTTTCGAACAACTTAGGAATGCTTCCCTCATATTCGCCCAGGTAGGAATGAGAAGACCCTGGCAAGGAAAGATGACATGCCAGATGATCGATGGTCTTGTCGGAGACAGAATGTACTTCGATTTCGAACTTTCTCCCTCACATGTCACCTAAGGAAAAGAGAATTCCTTTCCGACCAGCCTAGGAATGCCACTCCTCCTCATATTCGCCCACGTAGGGGCTGGCAGGATGGCGAGAGGATGACATGCCATATGATCGATGGTCTTGTTGGCAGCCGACGGGGAGTAATATGCGCGCTCTCTTCATTAACCGCTCTCTCTAGCTCCGTCTAACCAGTGGCATAGTGTTAGAAGAGGAGAGAGTCGCGGGAAAAGAGCGGAGGCTGTAATAAGACCCGCAGGTACACCTTGACAGATTCACCTTCGGATTGACCTATTGGGAGGGTTATTAATCGGTTCCTGCGTTCGAATATCAGGACTTTGTATGCCTAGAATTGCGAGTCGATTTTACCTTTATTCTGTGAACAAATGCGCTCTCAGACAAAATGACGCGAAAACGTCCTCATTCCTTCATTTTTTCAGAGAAAAATTCACAGATCTATTTCTGATAGTACGCCTACCCTCTCTAATTCCCCTTGCCCGCAAACCTCTACCCCATTTCACCCTTTTCTTGTCCTTCCCCCGTGATTGGTTTGCGAGCAGGAGCAATGACTCTCCTTGCTTTCCACGCTATCTCATCGGTCAGAGCGGCGAGAGAGCGTGTGAAATGGAGAGACGGAGGCGGGAGTCGTTTACGCGGTCCCCCGGGACCAAAGATCATTCGGAGGTTAGTGCGTCGGTCCGCGATTACTACCGGGTGATGCACTAATTTCATGTGATAAATTCTGATTGGTGCTTGCGCAAGATATCCTAAATTTAGAGGTAGCCTGATGAAATATTAGAAACCGGGCTTACAGAACATCGCCTTGCAAGACGTTAGCCACGACTGTAAAATCACATGACGTGTTACAGCCCTTGAAACCTTTGCCATTGCTATTTCGAAGTTTGAAAAAAAAACACAACCACAGTGCGGGCTTCATAGGGGTCATTCCAAATTATTATTTGTGAAAACTCAACAATCTCCTTTTACAGTTCACGCTCCTATTTTTCGATACTTTTGGGGCTCACGTTGTTTTGTTTGCGCCCACGTGAAAAAAGGTCAATCACAGTGCGGTCTTCATTTGGGTCATTTCGGCCCATCCCCTTCCCTAACCTCACTCACTCAAATCCCTCCCCTCCTTCACTCTCAAATGAGTAGCCATTCCCATCTTGACTCTCCCCCTACGCCGCTTTTCCTCCTTTAATTCGACCACCGATGCTCTCTCTCGCAATGTATCGTCTGACTCTCTCAATATGGCTTAATCTCTCGTTGCGTCTAGCCGGAGAGAGAGTGCGTAGAATGAAGAAACTGGGAGATATTCATAATTTGTCAGCTAACCAAAGCATCCAAGTTACCTGTGGAACATGCCCATTAGATGTCCGTAGTTCTTATATCGCTCCGACAAATATCCTCAATGGCACTTTAACAGTACTTCGATGGAACCGTCAGAGGTCCTGAATTAACTGTATTTTTCTTCTTTGACACTCACTCTGTCCTATAGCATACGTGAAGATTCTCAATTCGTTTTCGCACTTTCGCCCTTAAATTAATAGTCAGATCCTCTTTTTCGCTTCGCACTTTAGACGAACTGTCCGACATGACAACATTCTGACGACTTGTATGAATTAGACTGCGCAATTCGGGTCGCCGTCTCTTCATTTCACACGCTCTCTCACCGGTCAGAGCTGCGAGAGAGAGTGGGTGTGAAATGACGAGACGATTTCAAGTTTTTCGAACTCTAATTGTAAATTGAGAGACTTAGGTAAAGCCAGACGCTGTTTTTTCCACAGCCCCCTGACCACTGCGGGTAAACCGATCCATTTTGTGCCCTCTCTCGGAATTGCTCCCTCTCCATCTCTAAAATTTGAACGATCCCCCTCCTAGTCGTCGTTTTTCTTACGAGATCCCTCTCTTTTTCGTCTGACACTCCCCTTTCCGCACGCTCTCTCGCTCACTCTGACCGGACAGAGCCGGGAAATGCGAGGAGAGCCGGCTATTAGTTCTTAGTCGGCGACGTAATGGCTAACACGCACGGCATCGCGTAAGAGGATACCATATCGGGTCTTTAGTAGCCGGATTTTAGTAGCTGTCACTTTGCCGGATGAAAACAATAGATACGCATGATTTTTATGCCAATTGTGAATCTAGATATTTGTTTTTTTTTAATCTATCCAAACTCTAAATCATAGATCGCCGGGACAATCACTAAAAAATATGTTTCATTCACTCATGATAGGTTTCAAGTGGCAGAAGTGTCGTTCGCTGAGACGTTTTATTTGAAAAACAATCTATAACACAATCTACTGTCTGAATCAGTAACGCTCGATGGTCGTTCTTTCACAAGAAAAAGTGCGCTTCCTGCAGTTGCTACATGGGATTGATGTCGGGTCGAATCATAATTACCTCCCCACTGACAGGCCAGAAGCACTTGCCCATTACCCGCACCGTCTCTCGGCTTAGAGACCACGGAAAAGAGAGAGAGGGCATGATTCCTTCTTCCCCCCGTAGATGCAGTTTCTTCTTGAGAATTCGGCTGGTGCCTCTTGTCATTGCAAACACTCTCTCGCCTCTCTGACCGGTGAGAGATCGTGATTCTTACTTCCCGCAGTGAAGTTATGTTCGCATCCGGCCATAACTCAGTGTATCTTACCGCAAAAGTGCACTGACATTTGCTGCAGTTGCCATTCTTCTACCAAGCATTGCAAGTCTTTTTTCACTCTCTAATCGTCGATTTTGGCACCTATTGATGCGTCTTTGAATCGAGTCATAAACTGATTTCCTCCTGTTCCGCCTGGGATAGCCCATACCTCTGTCCCCTTCCCTTCCATCGTTTCCGTGACTGATGCGTGCTTCCAATTGGATGCTCTCCATAGAGGAAGAAGAAGAATGATGTCAGGCGGCGGCGCCAATTTTCATTCCTTGAGCGATTCCTTCCTTGCATGTCCTCTTAGACCGAACGAATTAGATCCGAATGCACTCCATTTTCATCCGCTACATCTATTATAAATCGGCAGACGTACCGTTGATCTAGCTCTTCTTCGGACCACTTTTATCCACCTCCCAAATCGAATGCTTCCGTTCTCTCACTCCGAAGCGAATATGAAACTGCCAACGACCAATCGCACATCTGGATCGCATATTGCGCGTTGCTTTTCGATATTCTCTCTCGATTTCACTCGATATTTCCCCGGTCAGACAGCGCGAGAGAGCGTGTGAATTGAAGAGACGAGCATAAAAGCCCATCGTTTTCTCAGCGCACTCACTCAGTCGTCTTCCGTTTTACGCGTATGCCTGTCACAGATTTTGTGCTTTCCTGACCGAGAAGACCGAACCCATTCCGTTTCATCGCTTTCCATCGTTTGTCCAATCTTAGAATATCTACACCGAGTCAACATCATTTTTTTTTCATAGAAGCCGTCATCCACAAGCCCGGGAGCCGCTTGCCTACTTCCCGGATGCGCCGGAGCCGCAGATGACCGGGAGTGCGCTGAACGACGGATGCGGATCTGGCTGCTGTCGTGGCTCGCCGCGCTGTGCAGTGCCACCTATGGTGAGGGCGGTGGTGCGGTGGTGTGGTGTGGATTGGGAAACGTCGGCTGTGCAATGCCACCTATAGTGAGGTCGGTGGAGTGGTGGTGTGGTGTGGATTGGGAAATGTCGACTGTGCAGTGCCACCTATGGTGAGGGAGGGGCGATGGCGTCGCGTGGGGGAGAGTTGAAAACGCTAATTTCGTCCAGAAACGAAGTTGTGAAGAAAATTATCTTCGCATCAACGCAAAATCGCTCTCTCACTCTCAAATTTCACTTATTCAGTTATGTTTCACATCTACTCTGTGAGTTGAAACAAAGTGACGCAATCAATATCAAGTGGATGTCAAGTGTATCAAGAAAAATATTTATTATCTACGAGTTTCAAATTCCTTCGCAGTACAAAACCTGTATAAACTGAATCGACGCCACCAAATATGTTTTTTTCGTATATTTTTGCCTTCTGTAACACGTCGATGCAACAGGAAACTACCTTTAGACGCCACTATTGCCAACACATTCCGTCTGCAGTAATAGGCCTAGCACTGGCAAGCACTGCTCTAGCACTGTTCTAGCAGGACTCAAGTGCCTTGGTTAACGGGATGACCTATACCTTTGCCTTTGCAGTAAAAGGCCCGTACAAGCCGAATCGCTGTTACTCGTGCATGTCCACGTACTACGAGCAGTTGTTCAATGGGAGGGTGCAGAAGTGAGTTTTGTTTATTTATTTAATAATAAAAATAACAACTTGTTTTAACAAGCATTATATTGAATCCAAAATAGTTCAAATAGGAAGCAGAATTGAAGATTCGATTGAGTTTCATAAAATGCTTTTCACCCTGAGCTTGCGGCTTTTATTGATTTCTCTTTTCCATTCTTTAAAAAAAGCCCAAAACATTTTTTTGATATCACTAGTTTCTTCATTGACCGTGCGAGTTTATCTGTTTGGTTATACTCATTTGCGTTATCGTGAGTATTTTTCTCTCCTCGTAAACAATACTATTTCAGTATTTTCAACGAGCCCAAGAACTTCACTCGTCACTGCGACGACCCTGCCGCGCCGCATCTATTAGAGGCCGTTGCGTGCAGGTGCGACACAGCTGAACACTGACTGATATTCGCAAAAAAATAGTAATGGAACTGGGAAAAGAGGCAGCGAGAAGCACGACAGAGATACTAGCTTACTCAAAAAAAACATTGATTATGCATAAATTGATCCTCAAATTAATTCCAGGACCATCTGCTTGACAATCACGCACGACCTGGTGGTATTTGGTGAGTTTGTCTCACCTTTTTTTCCTGATGTTTTTTCTTCCAAAATATTAGTGGCTTTCACGTGATTCATATAAATGGGTGATGTATTCCTTTTGCGTGATCGATCACTCTGATTCTTGAGAGTGACCGAAATTGGGGAGCCATCATGAATCTCGCTGACTCCAGGTCAACGAACGGGCCAAATCATGAGTGGGGGAAATGAAGAGATGACTACCCGTATTTCGAAAACTGCTCATTCCAGGTCAACGAACCGGTCAAATAGTCACAATGCGCGGCTGCGCCATCTCCATCGCGAAGAAGGGCATCCATAACCACACGCTGGCCATGTTCGATAGATATGATATCTGCAGGTTTGTCTCCTGAATCAGTTTGCATGAATTTTTGCTTCATTAGACGTTTTTATGGCGTAAACGTAGGGTGATTATGATACACAACCACACGCTGGCCATGTTCGACCGCCGTGATATATGCAGGTGAGCCAGTGAAGAGATGGAATGCCTAGAAAATGCTCTTCGTCCGAAAATTAAGAGAGATGCGGATATTATGGTCTCCTTGTCAGATGTTATTGGTAGTATGTGAATGAGTTTCACAACTTTCTGAAAAGAAGAAACAAACTATAATTCTAGTCAACCTTTCTCGAATCTCTGGAACAAAACAAAAGTAGTAATGAAATCTGAGCTACCTTCCAGTGGTCAGTATCTCAGAATAACTGAGGAGAACCATCAAATAAATAAATAAATGCAGGGAAATGAATGCAGCCGATCTCTTTCGAACAGAGTACGGGCGGGGAGAGAGTCAGCGGATCAAGGTGTGCAGTTGTCTCGGAGATCGGTAAGGGACATTTTTAATGCAAATATCGACAAATTTTTTGCTGACATTATTATCAGATATTTTAAAATGAACGGCTAGGACTATAGATTAGTGATAGCGGATCAAGGTGTGCAGTTGCCTGGGAGATCGGTGAGGGGAATTTTTAATGCGAATGTCGACAGTTTTATTTGCTGACCTTATTATCAGCTATATTGAAGAAGAAAACAGCTAGGACTATAGATTGGTGATAGCGGATCAAAGTATGCAGTTGTCTCGGAGATCGATGAGCAAACTCAATTCATTTTAAACAAATATTATACGCACGGTGCGTTTCACTGATGATTGAAAGCTGGCAATTGTTTTCCGATGTCAATAGTACAAACGAGAAGAAGAAGAAAATTTGAAATAAGTTATATTTCCAGGTGCAACGACGCTCCTTCCTCTTCTCTCGCCTCCCCTCTCACTCTCATAATCTGCCTACTGACGGTGCTGTTGAGCGGGTCATTGCTCTGACCCGGCGAACGTCCCGGCGAGCTCTGACCGACCGTACTCTGCCGATCAATCGAACGCTGCTTCACTGATGACTGATGTACGACCCAAACATTGTTCTGGGTTCCATAGATCGCTCGATTGCATCTTTACTGATCAAGTTACAGTACTCAAAGCACCGCACCTCACCATAATGCCCTACCATCTAGGGTTGGCTAAACGATACTCTAAACGTGGCAGGTTTAGCTCCCCCCTACGCTCTATGCCCCTGAGATCGGAAGCACTCTCTTCATTCCGCATGCTCTCACGCAGCAACTTGGGAAGAGCTAGGTGAGGGGGAGCTAAACCTGCCACGTTTAGAGTATCGTTTAGCCAACCCTACTACCATCCCCCTGCCTCCACCTCCTCATATCACTACGGTTTCCCCAGCTCTTTCCCCATACTCAAACCCAACCCATTTCAGCTAGTGTTTTCTCCATTTGCCTCTACGAAGATTTTCCCTGTCGCTTTCAATGAGCATTGGCCTGTATTTTGTTCATTTTTCATGGTCTCAGACAAATATTTAAGTATGGGAATCATGTTTAGTTGAAGGAATCAAGTCATTGCCCTCTCAACGAGCTTACAATTGCCATGTCGGTTGTCTTACTGTTTTTCGGAGATAAAGATTCCTTTCAAATGTTCTCTCTCTTGGATAATGTTGCAGTTAGTTTTTCTTTCTTTTTTGGCAGGCATGTCTCTATCAACATTCGGGTTTGCTGTTCGCAACTACTTGTATGCATTGTGAAACTTAACTAAGTAGCTCCAATTCCGGTCATACTTCGAAGAGAATGTAGCATGCAAATAACATCCGTTGGTTCTACTCTGTTCTAAAATAAGATTATTCTATGTTGCACGGTAGGAGTGAAAAGCGGAGACCATTGCGAGTGAAATTCGTCGTCAGTTATGATGCATGAAGGTGATAACGAGAAGTGTGCGCAATTATATCGACTTTTTACCGGTAAACGTCATCATCCGAGCGTGTGATGAGCGAGAATTACTTACAAACTATTTCGACCAAAGAGTGCGTACTGTGAGCAGGAATTACTGTAGCCGAGGGATTAGAAAAGTGGAGGCCATTGAAATTCGTCGTCAGTTATGGCGCGTGAAGGTGCAAACGAGGAGTGTTTGCAATTATATTGATTACGATTCTCACAAGCTTACGTGATCATCTGTACCTGTGATAAGCGATGAAATATGTGTGCATAGAAAGATTTTTGACGTGTTTCGATAGCACGATATTGCAGTTAGTAGCATCATACAGAACATACTAAAGGTTACTGTAGGGAATACTGTAGCCGAGAGATGGGAAAAATGGAGGCCATTGCAAGTGAAATTCATCGTCAGTTATGACGCGTGAAGGTGCGAACGAGGAGTGGGGGCAATGAGACGGAGCTAATTCAATGTCTTTCAATCGCATCAAGAGTTATTATGATCGGTATCGATTTACGGAGATGACATTATTCTAGACATTATTCCTTTCGTACGAATTCTACGTACATAGAATACGGAAAGTGTGTTCACCATTTGTCATCTACTTCACTCTCAACACGAAATAGTGAAGGTGCGAAGGAGGAGTGAGTGCAATGGGACGAGGCTAATCCAATGTCTTTCCTTCTTCTTTTCCCATCAAGAATTATGATCGATTCGGAACGACATAGATTCTTGTGACTGCACACCACTATTTTCATCTTACGAAGACAAACTCTCAACGAATATGTTTCATTCGTCGCACATGAACATGTAGAATGTACATTTTCAATGCATTCTCCAAAGACTCCTTAAAAATCTGTCTAAACGACTTTCAGAGAGGCACAGAACCCATGCGATGTCGTCCCTTCAAGCGAAATCAATTTATGAAATTATATTTGATGAGATTCTCAATCCTATCCTGATTAGTTATGCTTCGAAAGCACTGCAAACCACACAGAAGCAGTGTTCGCCAATTCGTTGTTTCTTTCGTTCTAGATGCCTCAGACCTAATCAGCTCTGCTGGAGAGAAAGATCAAAATGTGAGCAGGCAACGTCACAACAGGTCACAGCAGAGATTTTATTGAAGCAATCAATCAAATTCTATTCATAAACATTGTTGCTCTTATGTTTCACATTCGATTCAAAATCAGAACTATTATTCTCAAACTGATTCCATGTCGTCATGTTAGCCATAAAAATAAACAATTTTCACCGAAATTTCGAGTTTTCGCTCCTCATGTTGTGATGAGAGGCTATTCGAGATAAAAAAATACCCGAAATCTGCAAAAGACCAAAGCCAGCAATCTCGAAAGTGCAGTCTACATTAGTTAATCACCCCCCCCCGTCATCCACTGATATGTAATCGAAATCTCAGTTCGCTTAGTTCGAGCGAACGAGCGGCAATCACACTTGATTAAAAATCAATAGCAAAGTATTGAGAACGCCATTGCTACAAAAACAACAATCTCTACAAATCAAGGGAATTCCCCAATCACCCCTTCCTTCTCTCTCTGTAACGAGTGTCACCCCCAATGATTGATGGTTGTGATTTCTCTCTCTCTCTCTCTGTCCGTCTAATAATTGATCTCCTATTGGTTTATACAAGGTCTGAGACTCGCGAAATGCAATGACCACACGCAAAAAAGCGTCGCAGCAAACTTCCAAGGCCGTACGAACTCTCCGCCTCGCCTCGGGTCACTCTCTGCTCCTTTCTCAAACCGTTAGCAATTCATCCATTACATGCCTGCAAAAACGACGGCGGGCCGCGGACACAGAGCAAAGTTAGACATGCCAAGGACATGAGAGGAATCGACGAAAACTTTCGAGCCTCAAGTCTCTGAAATCCACTGTTGATTCACTTGCAGTGATAACAACGTTGATAAAGTGATATCGATAACAAAGCAAATGTGAGTAAGAAGTAGCGCAGAGGAAGGGGAAGGCGGAATGAAAGGCTCCGGAATCCAGACGGATGCCATCTAGTAACGATACAATTGCAGAGCAGTCGGGACTACCGTAACCCATCGCTCCGTCCTCTCGCTCACACGCACTCTTTCGCTCAGCAACGATCGAGATGGTTCGGTGAGCAGCTAGGCTCCGCCCCCTGATCCCCGTCTCTCAAGAACAACTGCTCTCTAACCGGTCAGACATCGCGAGATAGCATGGGGAATTGAGAGAGTCTGTGCGGGGCCCATCCCTTGGGCCCGCCCCCTCAATCGACCAAAAACGGTCAGTTCTTGCTGGTCTTCGGCTGATTTCTTGCTTGCTCTGCCTGATAAATCGAGGTCAGTTTGGTTTTCTTTCTACTCTTTCTTCCATTGTATTTCTTATATTGCTTCGCGCTGATTAGTGTGGCTTCGGGGGCCAGTGCGAGGGATTTGCCCAGGAGAATCGGTAATTAACTCGTAACCTAGTCGGGATGTAGAATATTATTTTTAAACACAACTTTGCTATGTTACTAACGGCGCGAACAAAGTGCAATCGAATATGGAGTTCGCGAAACATAACCGAACAGAAAAATATTCGAAGTCTGGTTAATACACTCATCCTTCATTAACAATGAGTGCGCGTGAAAGTAACAAATGTAGTAGTAAGAATTTATTCGAAACAATCGTCTTTCCTTTCAATAGTGTGGGGAATTGAGGAGAATTCATGGTGGAGATTCGGATATGTTTCAAGCGCTGCTCTTCTGGACTCAATTGTTCAAAAGTTGATGAAAGTCGCATGGACAATTTAAAAAAAACAATATTTCTAATAACAAAGTCATTCTTGCCACGCTACCTGAACGATATCCAGCTTCAGCCTCTCATCGCGCAAAAACCTGATCATTTTCCATTGTCGCGCGGGCCGTTTTCTCTGACTCTCTCCAAATCGCCCGCTCTCTCGCTGCTCTAACCGCTAAGAGATCACGGTCAATGAAGAGATCTCATCTCGTTCCATCCCCCCAATCCCAACCAGATCCATCTCTCCCTCTTTCTTGCTCCATTTCTTCACTACTGTAGACATTACGACTGGTCTGCTATCGATTTAACTCTCTAGCAAGGAATATTCTTACTTTTTTACATTGTCTATTGTATTTATCTCTTTCTCTCGACTGTATTACTTTTCGCCAAATTTCATTCGATTATTGCGCTCGTGAAACATAACTGGCACCAATACTCTCGTAGCGCACAAGGTCGTTCTACCGTATGCATTTGCTCGCTCGATCGCTCGCGATCACGAAAAAGTTATGACAATTATGCCGACCTTGGGCGAGGGTACCGTATGCTGCGATAGTACAGTTGAAGAAAGGGTAGTCGTCTCTTCATTTCACATTCCCTTTTACTGGACAATTTGAAGAAAAAGTGTGCGAAATGAAGAGTGACTTACTCGTGATTGGAGTGGACGAAAAAATAATGTTCAACATAATTTATTTGTCAGAAAGCCGATCTCTGAACTTCAGAGCAACGTAGGCCTTTTAGCAGTTACGTTTTGATAACTCCATGAAAAGCGCTGATTTACTTTGGTGAATAGCCGCAATTGCAAGGTTCTCAGCTTGCTGTCTCCGTTTTCCATGCTATCTCACTCCAACCTGACTACGAATCATGAAAAGATTTAAGAGAACTTTCAAGACGTAGTCCTTACTACCTCCATCTCTTTGCTAGCCTCTAATTTCGTTCCGGATCTCCCACGGTCTTCGATTTTCGCCACCTCCCGACTGACTGGCTCTCAGCGGGCGGGAATCTGACGTTGGCACGCTCCCCGTTTTCCTCCAATATTTCTCTGACCGACGAGAGATCATGCGGAATTGAGAGAGCCCGTCGGGAGTCGACAAAACGTGAGAGCAAAGTAGTAGACTTACTTTGTGCGCAAGGAACCCCTAGGCAACAGGCCTAGACCTTTTCATCCGTGCATAGAAAAACGTCACTAGACAGCCACAGCACAAAAACGCCTCATTCACCTTATTTTCGCGCACGCTCCGATTCCTCGAATCGTCAAGAGTATCCTCTTATCTTCTAACGAACTTTTTGTAGGCAGACCTCTCATCTGACTCGCGTGAAAGTAGGCCGATTTAGGGTACTTCCTTAGCCTTTTCTTAATATCTTCAGTGTGGCCACAACATTTGGCTCTGCTTTTTCGCCGTACCTAGTTCATACGACGAGTGAATTTACAGACGACGTGTGAAATTGCAGGTCGAGTTAGGCTGTTTCATCATAATCCACCTCTGAGATACACCTTACCTTTCTTCTGACTTCAATACAGCCAAATCTATGGCAGCGCACCCTCTGCGTTCAATTAGTGTGTAGGGCGTTTTGCAACGATCTGTGAGGGCAAAGTGGATTTATGGGATTGCCTCCCGCAGCCTCGTCTGCCCTCATCGTTGAATACGTCTCTTCATTCCGCGTCCATCTCTTGCCACTCTGACCAATGAGAGAGTGCGAGAAATGTACAGACACCGATTCGTCAGACTGACAACGAAGAGAGGTTAGAGTAATCTAGAGAGCACGCGAATAGGAGATGTCATCGTCGAGAGGGAAGGAAATGAAGAGTGCCCCTCGGTGCCTGCCGGTGTCCATCGCCCCCCACTGTTGCCCATTGAGGGAGGGGCAGGGAGAGTGGACTGCCCTCAGCGATGAGCACTCTCGTGATTCGGCAGACTCTATAGAGATCGTCGCTCGACGCATTCAATTCTGTGGATGAGTGCCACCCAGTGACAAGACTCCATGGTGAGAGAGATCTGTGATATCTCGAATGCAATGCAGTCAGTAATCGACCACTATCCATCGTATGGGCGGCCAGACACTTTTTCGACTTTCGGCCCTGATCATTCTCCTTTTCGCTAGATGCTGACGTAGACTGAACCAAAATCGAACAAGTTGACGTGTACATTATGAGAACTCATCGTTAACGATAGTCGGTGTCTATCAAGTTAGGAATGGATTTAATTGGTCTCCTCATTTCGCACACTCTCTTATCTGTCTGAGCAGCGAGATAGTACGCGAAACGAGGAGAGTCATTACTGTCCATGCAACCCCCCCCCCCTACATCAACTATGAGCCCCTCCGCTCTCTTTATTCAGCACACGCGACCCTCCATACAATTCGGCGCTGCGCCTCTCTTCATTTTGCACACTCACTCGCAGGTCAGACAGGCGATAGAGCGTGCGAAATGAGGAGAGTGGCGTGCCCCGATTTTGTCATCACTATTCTCCCCATTAGGGAAATGAGATGCTTCTGCTACTGAGCGCTGAATCGGAAATCACGATTGCCCTCAAGCCCCCAAAAAAATGCTGCACGCCCTTTGATGACCCACCCCATTACTTTTTTTGGTTCCCTTTTCCGCGCTCAACTTTCGCAATCTTCCCTTTTGCCTAAGCGATTGACTGGAGGGATCGACAACTACAGTTTTTGCTGCACGCGCCAATAAATCGCTGACAGGAAGGTTTTTGGGGGCTCGCAAATCAAATCTCTCTGGCGAAATTGTAGTCGCGCCCGCTTCTGTCTATACGAATCTGCCAAGAAATGTTACTTTCATCATGTCCAAGCCTTACTCATTTCAGTCGATTGCTGCTTTTGATCTATCTACGCCTATCAAGAGTCCCACGAAGTTACCGTAGTCGGGATCACGTTTTTGCGCCGCTTAAGGAAAAAACGCCTGACTGGCTTGTAGATCAGAGAAGGCGAGAGAGCACTCAGTTTGGAGAGAGTTCGACGATATTTCGCTGTTTCATCACGCAAAAACGCCTGACTTTGCGTGCGTTCTCACCCTTTTTCCCGCTGCCTTCCAGGTATTTTTCCCGGCCGTTTTTCACACGATCGGATAAAGTAGAAGCGAAGTAAAGAGCAGGTTGAGTGGGGTCTACCGTAGGACTTTTCGTTGAGAGATAGGGAAAGCGCTCTCCTTGACAAATAAAAAAAGGAGCCTACCACGCAGCTAGTAGTAGATTTGCCGATTAAAGTGTAATGGTTGGGGGTGAGGGAGGCTCGAAATCATTAGCTGTTCCAACTACCGTACCACCAAAGACTCCCTGATGGTCGTGACCTACCCTATTAGCGTTGGCCCACTACACTCTAGACACGGCTCCGAACGCACGTGAACTTGCGCTAATTAGCTCTTGAAACCAATCGGGCACAGTCCTCTCAACGCGCGATCTCTTGCCACCTCGAGGGGCCTTTTTGAGAGCCCTAAGAATCCTCCCAACTTACCTCCCTACTCTACTCTGCCAGCCTCACTGAAATCGAGCATGTCGTCGTCCAAAACCTCCCAACCCGGCCATAAGTTCGCTTCTGCTGTCGTTTCAACTCGCTCTCGATTTATTGCTGTACATTCGAGAAAAAGCGCTCGTCCGACTCTTTTCAGGCAAAAGTCAATGCAAAAGTGAGAGAGTTCCTTCCAAAAAGTCGGGTAAAACGACCGCCTCTTAGGGGGGAGATTTCGCGTGCCGCCTTCGCTGGGCGATTTATGTTGCAGCAGCAACGGCCAAAAGACCACCAAAATGGGTTCCCCCCTCCCTTCCCTAAGACCCCGGGAGGGATACTCCCGACGAGAAGAGGGCGGCGCCCTACAGAGAAAGCGGCGGGATCGGAGTAGGGGCGGGGTCAGGAGGCAAGAACTCGGGCAAAGAAGGCCTGGGCGCCTTTGAAGTCGGCGTTTCTTGCCCGCTATCAGGGTATTTTGGCTGATAAACGGCGCGCAATCGCGGATGATAGCGAGGCTAACGGTGATTTATCGTCTCCCCTTGTCCGCCTTGTTTTTTGGGTGGCTTCAGTGCTCATAGTGATGTACATAGCCAGACTACGTCCTTCTTTTAGTCTGAACATCGTACTTCTGTATGAGTTTCACAGCTCATACAATGCAATAGACAACGCGAGTTGAAGAGATTCGGATCACTATCCATGTCTTTCCCTTCGTTCGACGGCTTTATTGGCAGCGTTTTGCGCCCTTTCTCTCGACTTTCGACTCACTTCTGTGTTGAAAATAGCAGTCGAGATTCATCACTTCTTCTTTCTCTCTGATTTTACGAGTGTTCTTACTGTGCCTGATCCGCGAAAGAGCTAGGAAAACGAAAAGTGGATACTCATCATTGTTTAGATTAATTTCTGTTGCGTGTCGCGTTCCCTGGCCTTTCCCTATCATTCAATTAATACGGCTAAGTGACTGTACTCTAGTATCGAGTCTAGGAAAGCACTCAAGAAGTGTTAGACACTCCAAAAAAAACCACAAGTTTGTAGTGTCCAACCTCTCCATTCCATGCCTGCCGCGCTTCGGACTCCCGGGTTCTCATTTCCTGCTGAGGGGGGGGGACGACGCCCGGTAGGCTCTCGCACTTCCTCGCACTTCCCCTCTCTCCTTTGTCCATATTATCTCTGCGGTCGGGATAGCATTGAAAAGTGAGAGAGTGCTGATCTATGACCGATGAGAGACCAGGCGAAAGTGAGAGGGCAAAAAGCTCATCATACGACCGCACTCTCATCGAAATAGGCCCATAGAGCGAGGGGACTCACCACAGACAGCATGAATCAGTGATGAACCCGCTTCTTTGTTCGATTGCGAGGGGGGCTTTGTGTGCGACGGGGGTGCAGAGTAGGAAACGGCGGCGGAATGAACGCAGACTACCGTAATCGGTCGCACACCCAGGGTGTAGTTAGAAACGGCGGCTACTGTAGGCGGGTACAATGCCTTGGTACAGTAGGAAACGGTGGCGGAGGGGACACACGGGACTACCGTAGTCGGGCGCTCCACCAGGAACTTGGGCATTAATCACGGGGAACAATAAAGTCTAGAGGCAGTTTGGCGTGTCGTTACTGATGCGAAAGCTGTAGTAAATCATTTGCAAAAGAAGCCTCTGATTTACTAGTCAGCATAGATCTATTGGCAAACATGCAAGTACAGTATTCCTGACGAAATATCGCACGCAAAGTGGTCAGAATAAACTTAGGTTGAGAAAACACAAAGCAGACTCCCAAATCGGGCCAGCAAGTAAGCAATAGCGATAGAGATACGGTATCCGGGACAACCATCGACTAAGAGAAGAGATAGACTGAGAACTACTCCGATATCTCTTTGTCTGGCCCTCCCCCTTTTCCTTCTTCTCCTTCTTCTACCGCCTCGCAAATCTTTTTCCGCATGTCTACTTGATTTCTTGTGACCTACCAATGATCTCTCGATTTCGCGCGTTTTCTAGCGCACTTGAGCCCGCTTTGCCACTTGATTTGACATGATGACGTGTCGTAGTCGAAATGTAGGTTATTTTTTTGTTTGATTTGCACGCCGGCGAAAAAGGCGAATATCAAAATTGAACTCGATCAAAGTCAAAAGTGGCGCCTGTGAAACATAACCCAATCAATCGTGTACCTCAATGAAGATATTTTTTGTTTCGAATTACGATCCAATTCGTTCGTTCCTAGAAACAAAAAAACCATCTGGTTGTGGGCTGTGCAGAGTTTGAAAAGAGGGGCGCCTCTCTTCCCTCCTCCTTCCCTCTCATCCGCCTCGCTAGAAATGTTGCGGAAGAGGCACACAGGAGGGAAGCTGTTCACTTTTTGTAACAGAGAGCAGTGCGAGGCCCGAGAGATCTGCACTCTCTCAAGTTCGCGTGATCTCTCGCTGACTCTGACCTATTAGAGATCAAGGGAAAGAGAGAGAGCAAGACCGAGGATATCTCTCTGCTTTCACACGTTCATTAATCAGGAGCACTGAGTCAGAATCGACCCACTTTCGGGATCGATTCCGTTGTTAGAAATGGAATCGGAAAAATGAAACATAAAGGTTTTGGCATGCTCTTGATGCAAGAAACACTAACACAACATTTGAAAATGACTTGATAGATTTTTTTTAATTTCTCGCTGGCGCTAAAAGCGAAATTGATCGCAGCATTGTTCGCTGGAAATAAGACACCTCTGAAACACATCCCAATCGAATTTCGAATCACTCGGCAATCTCAACTTTGTGCAATTTCGAAGTGAAACTCAATTAGAAACGCAGCCAGAATTCGCTTGACTCAACCCGACTACGCCATAATGTATCTCCTCGAAGAATAGCCACTGCCCGGCACCGCTATCCCTTTAGTCAATGGCAGCAGGGTGATATTGTACTCTGTCGAGAGAAGCAAAGTAGCTCCTCCACCCCCCCCCCATTCAAACTCGCAGGAGTCTGTCTGTGGTCACTACTTGCCGCGCCCATTCATGCTTTGCCACTAGTGACCGAGGAGAAATTCAAAATTCCCAGGGTCTCTCTCGCTTTGGCACGCTTTCTCGCAGCCCTCTCGTCGTCTCGCTTTCTCCTCTGCTCTCCGCGATTAGCTTTGTCTCTCGCCCGAGAAGAAAGACTCGCTCAACAAAATCAGTGACTCCTCTCTCTCGCCTGAGGAGCAATTGCAGTGGCTATTTGGGCCCCGCAAGAAACGTTTCTGCTGCGTTTTTTGAGCTCGTGTTCAGTTTCTTGCCTATTTTTTTACTCCTTCTATCGCTATGTGCATAGTTATTGGACGATCTTGCACCCCATTTGTCAGCGATTGAGAAATCGTAAACGTTGACCGAGCCCTGTTAGACTCCCGACTGCAAAGTAAGGTAAGGTCGGGTCCGAGTTTTTCGAAGATTTATTGTTACTTTGAGACCGTATTCCCTCCGCGCAATCTTGTGGGGTCGCGTTGTTTGAATGCTCAAGTAGGGGGTAGTTGGATTTACAATGGCACACACACACACAATTTTGTGCAGCCTGGGAAGGCTAGATAGGCAGGGACAGCGCTATAACGGGAGAGAATCTCACCCGCCCGGGCTCAGTGTCCGCTTTTCGCACAATCTCTAGCCCTTTTGCTACTGCAAGGGACACTGGAAAGAGGAGAGACGGCGGCCATTAAGGGAACCCCCTCCTAGTCTTTGCTGCCTCCCCTTACTTGCCTCGAGGGAGTGATTTTTGCCGAGCCCTGGGCGTCCGGCCCGACTTTCGCAGTTGTTTCCGACGATCCTTTTTCACTTCCGCCCCGCAGGGGTTGCGATTCCGCATTTGTTTCCTCATGACTGTTAACCTCGTGTAAGGTAGCAGTTGTCCCTCAGACGTAGCAGTGATCCCGCGCGGTGAAAATGCTTTCAATATCGAGGTATACCTTCCCTTTACCACTATTATTATTGGTTTTTCGCTCATCTTTCTTGGGTTCGCCGCATCAGAGCACTTCACTTCATTTTTCCCAATGAAACATTGTCAATCAAGCAGCGCTGATAACCATGCTCAAGTGGTCGACCGCCCATCAGCCAATCTCCCTAACTGTCAATCAACACATTCCCCAGTGTTGATATTGCGCGAGGTGCTGATAGGCCAACTATTGAACCTGTCAATCAGCCGAATCACATATCACTAGCGTGCAGTCCACATAAAAATGGCCGCCCGGCATTTCATGACCGGGCGCAACGAAAAGGAAGCGAATAGAGCAGAAAGGAACAAGAAAAGGGGGCTGTGATGCGCTGAAACAGTGATCGTATTCCCTCGCTCGTTCTGTCCTAATAGAGACCGTGTAAAGGAAGAGGGTAGCGCATGAAAAAAACAGCGCAAGATACACACTGTTTTCGCTTTCGTTCCTTTTGCGCGCCGCGCTTCGCTCCGTTCTGCGTTAGCTGATCCTTATTTTGCAGAAATTTATATAAAATTTTAGCACTGAAAAAGCTGCAATATCGTTCGAAAACTGGCCCTGCAGTGTTATTGAATGCGCGAAACTCAACCAATTTCGAATCATTCGCTGCTCACTGCGTCAGAATACCAGCGCAGAATGGGTTGAGTTTCATCAGTCATTCATCTCGTCTGGATTGAAATCGGCGACGATAAATGCCTTGAAAAGATCTCCTACAATCATATTTTTCACCTTTGAAATCATCATCATTAGCTATTAGCCCATCTCAGCTCGCAGCTTGCCAAATCTAGAGAACTATTCTTATGCTTTCCTCCCGATTCGCACCCACCATCATCGAAGTTTGTGGCTGGGTTGCATCAGAAACCATGTTTTCTCCTTGATAGATAGTATGTTATCGAAATCACTCGAATTCAATTATTAATGTGCTAATATGATACAAGATCTTCACCAAAAATCTTCTGATGTTTGTGATTCGAGCAGAGGGCAGCAGCACAAGTCAGCCGACCGGCACCGATCGTTTATCACTGCCCCTCCATTCCTTCCCTTTCTCCGCACCCTCTCCGATTCTCCTGCTCTCTCACTTCCTCTAACCTCCCAGAGAGCAGGAGATTAGTAGAGACGGCCTGGGAGCGGTGCAGCAGTCATTTATTTAGACTTGGCCCCCTAATGTCTCTCCAATCAGCCCACTCTCTCGCACACTCTGACTCTACTCGATCTCGCGCTATTTCGTAGGTCAGAGAAGCGGAGAGAGCAGAGAAAAGTGAGAGAGTGGGGAGTGAGAGAATTCCGCTTCTTCTCAACATACACACTCGATTGTGGCGAGTCTTTGCCAGTCATTTTTCCACGACCATTCCGCGGTTCTTTCGCCCGGTTCTTACGTGTTGATCTACCTGTGCATTTTACTAGCTTTCAAGCTGATCAGACAGGGGGAGAGAGTATGGGAAATGGAGAGAGTTAGAACAATGCATGATCTATCTGACTACCTTGTATGGCCTGTATTTTTCTCAACAAAGCATTGAATTACGGTTTACGGCCGTTTTTCGGTTTCCTTTTTAGTGAGCGTGATTTAGGGATTCGAATTACGCCTGAAGATTTGTATTATAATGTATAATGAACGTTTCGCGCGTTTTCTGGACTGCGGGGAGCACTACGTAAGATAGAAACGGCTACGCCATTGCTTGATCTACCGCTATGTGCGCTGCCCGTTACGCCGTTAGACTTTACAGCTCCTGTTCTTTCCCTGTTCGCTTGCTACCTGTGCAATGTAACCCCCTTTTTTGAACCAATTGTCTGGTCCTCTCATTTCGCAATGCTCTCTCGTCGATCATAGAAAAAGGAATAAGGAAGTTAGAGAATCAAGTCATTGTAGCAAGTCTATCAAAATTATAGATCTGCTTGGAACACAGGCGTTACTGTATCTTTCTGTATTGTCCGCCTCCCTTCGCTTTCCTAACCTTTGGTGCACCTCTAGTCTCGATATCTCTAATTTCGATCAAAGTTTTACATCAGTTTTCACTCGGCTGGCTTCCGATCAGCACTGTCGATAACCATGGGACATCAATAAAACGCGTAGCCCCGCTCCTTTTTGCCGGCCCACTACAATTGCTAATTTTCCGGCTGGCGCGAGAGAGCGCAGCGCGTTGAGAGGGCGCAGACAGTGAAAGATGTGCTGCCAAGTAGACAAAGAGACTTACCCCGCACGTCTGACTCTCTTCATTTCACACACTCTCTCGTCGCTCAGACGGAAACCGCTTCGAGATAAGACTAAAACACGCCGTTTCTCAACCTAATTCGCCCTCGTCGAAACGCCTTCGAGAGTTGATCTTTGATCTTTTATCGTTGCAGGGTTCCTGCTCCACGGCTTGTGTGCCCCCGCTCCCAGCGGTCCGCTATCGTCAAACGATAGCGCTCTGGAGTTCCAAACTCCGCCCCCTCATCAGAATTCGATCGTCGATCAATAATTGAGTCTGCAAGACTACAGTAACCCATCTGAGAAGAGCATCGTCGCTGCGGGACCCCTCGAACAACAGCAGGGAGACGTACGGTAGCGAAGAGGTATCGATTTTTCAAGTCATGATTATCAATCCTATCATTATCGTCTTGTATCTAATGGGAGATAAGGTTGGGGCAAAAGGGTGCTTGAAGATGTACGGTAGGTAATTTACTACGGTCCATATAGGTAGGCTCGATCAAGATAAAGGCACCCAGTGTGTGAGAACTTTGGTGCGGGAAAACTGATTTGTCAGGGTGTCTAAAACTCTAAATCTCCTCCCTCCCCCCCCCCGTCCTTTCTTCTCCCCTTTAGCCCCTGCCCCGTACTAGGCGCGAGTGTTCCACCCACAGAAGAGATCTATCCCTTTTGGCACCACCACCACCCTTTTTTTGCACCCCTATCCCTCTCCTTCCCCTCCTCCCCTCCCCTCCCCCAGTTCACTCTCCTCTAGAAGAGAGGAGAGGAGAGCCATTTTTTGCGCGCGCGGTCATTTTCGACTCGCCCTAGTCTCATCCTCTTCCTTCCTTCGCAACATTCTGGTGTTTTTACGCGTCCGCGCGTGTCGAAGGATTCCGGAGCCGGACTTTCTGGATTTAGCGCCGACCTGGCTGCAGTGCGCATGTGCGCTATGCGCTGTGGGCACGACGATGATCACGATGACTGGAACGATGAGGTATTGGTGATGTTTGATCTTTGGCGCGTATATCGTCTGTGACCTACCCTAGAGCATAAAAAAAAGTAGATTGCACATTCGAGATCACCTAGCGTGGGCATTAGGAAATTCAATGTAGGCGCGAGCCTCAGGAACTTTCGTCATTTACCGTAAGACTCTTTCGAAAATGACTGTGCGTGTACCCCACCCTAGTCAACCCTTACCAGAACACAAGTGGAAACATTTAATGGGGCCTAGCCGGAGTGCATTTCTCGAATTTCGACAGATTTCTGACACCTGGTCCATCTCTCAACATCTGGAGTCTATAGATGGGGGATTGCCCACTCTTCATCTCTCCTCATTCCCCACTCTTCTTCTGCCCCTTCTTGCATGGTGCAAATCTCGACGAAGCTTTTCCTTCCCTTCTTCCTATCCTTCTTAACCGTAGTCGCAATGTCTTCTTTGTCCTCCATGCTGCCGCCCCTGCTGAATGAGGAGGTGAAGCAGGAGGCATCGTGGGATGAGGTACGGTAGAATTCAGTGGTACGGTATGAGTTAGCGTAAAATCGGAGTCATGCAGAAACAGGATATTGAGGTACGGTAGAATTCTGACTTCAGATCTAGTGGTACGGTTGGGTGCGGTGCGATCAATGGATCTCATTGGGGAAGTCATGGGGATGTAATGGGAGACGGTCTGAGAAATAGATAAGGCAGGTAGGTGTAGTCGATGCATCTCTAAATATTGAACAGAGAGGTCAATGCGCTGCTGAATTTTGACTTTGAAATCAGGGGAGGGGGTGATTTTTATATATTCTCCCTACACTGAAGGCATGTCCGAAAATTATGTGCCACGGAAGGATCTGTTATCTGCCGCTCCACTCTTCTTTTTCCGTAAATGCCAACACATAGCATAGCGAAAATGCCCATCTGGCGCGCGCGAACCCAATGAACCCAAAGAACGATAATCGTTAGTATTTGCCCGCAAGCCCGCGCTCTTTAGAGGCTCATTTCGTGGGCCATGATAGGATGCAAGATGCGCGATATACACTCTTGCTCGATACGGGGATATGGTAGTCAGATAGGCTTTCTTCATTTCACACACTCTCTCGCTCGCTCGAGTGCTGTATGAATAAAGAGACGGGCTTACCCGTGTTTTGAGCCCTACTGCGAAACGCTCCTATTTTTAGCCGAAGGGAATACGGTAGTTTGTGCATTCAAAAACTCTGCCGGGGCCCGTTTGATGCCTTATCGCAATCTCCTCCGCCGCAGAAATTGTACTTTCTCCCTTCTCAGTACGGGAGACATGTCGAAAACAGCTACAAATGTTTCAATTCAGTCGGAAAGGTCCTTTCAAAAAGTTTGGAGCGCCTCGCCAAATCGATTGCCCAGCTCATTCGCCTTACTTTTCTTCACGTTTTCACCGCCACCATTTGATAATAGTCGCTTATCACCAGCTTTTTTCCGAGGGTCTATCTCTAGCCAGCGCGCTCTTTTTTCGATTAGACAGCGCGCGATAGGGCACGAATAGAGGAAGCGCTCTTTTTTTTTGAGAGAAACCGACCGAAAAAGGTAACCTCCCTGATAAGGTGATGTGATGGGTCCACTGGTTAGCAAGCTTACACTCATTGCTTTCCTGCAAAAATCAACCACCCTACTCGAAATGCGCCCGCTAGAGTCTGCTTTGCATTATGCAGAGCTATGCATAAAGCTGATGGAACAGGTACCGTATCCCTACCGTAGTCTAGAAAATCGATACCGTAGTCTACCGTAATCCTTCCCAATCGATACTCTTACAGTACCCCGAGAGCTACTCGGCCCTCCAAGGGAACGCACTCGATCCGAGAACGCAAACGTCGTCTAAAGACGCTCACCACCATCGATCGATAATCGATAATCGATCAACCTCCTCTCGACTACCGTATCCTGACTCGGCCGGCTACAGTACGCCGCAACACATGACGATGCACGCCAGCCCCAAACTTGGTACGGTAGTGATTCCTGATTATCGATAACTGACTTTTTTCCAGATCTGTCCGGCGGCTCCGACCCCTCGGTGGGCTTCGCCGGCGATCACTCGCTGATGATGGCCGCCAACGGCAACTTCGCCGGGCCGACGAATGGTGCGTGGTGTGGTGTGTGGTAAACGTCGCCTGTCAAAAATTGCATTGCGTGAGACAATTAGTAATCGTCGTCGTCAGGCACGCACTCGCCCTCGTCCGACTCGAGCTCGCGCGACAGCGTCGACATCATCCCCGTGGCGTCCGTGCCCGCGCAGCAGCAGCCGCCCCAGTCCATGACCTCACCGGCGGTGAGAATGATCTTTGATCCCTGTAGTTTGATCTTTGAACTTTGATCTTTCAGGCCCCGCCCCCTCAGCAGCAACAACAGCCGCCGATGCACCTTGGTATGGCGCTCCATCAGGCCGGCCTCGACCCGCACTTTCCCTCGTCTTTCAATGGAAATGGTACGAAAACATTTTAAAAAATTATTTGTAGATAGTTTGTAGTCTTGCCCACTCATTAGACCTAATAGTGACTATAGTGTAGTTTCTGATCTGTAATCTTTGCAGACATCTTCTTTCAAAACAACGGTCTGCTGCCGTATCCGATGCTGCCGTTCGCCGCCTCCGGCAGAGGCATGCACAATGTGAGGGCACTTTGATCTTTGATCTCTACATCTTGTCCAGAGATAATGAGCGCCTATTGAGCACTTGCTTTGTGATTGTGTTGGATACTTTGGTTTTTTTGCATATCTACTATACCCGCTTTCTTCTTCAAGTTAATCACTATCTGTCTCAACGAAGAGCTTTACTTTTTGGCCGACTCGCCTGCTCGGTTCTCACCCCATTTTTTTATCGCGCACTGATAACCCTCCTCGGTCCGTGTATTAGAGAGATACGGTCAAACGATGAGGTTTTCATTTTTTTAATCACTCATTCTTCTCCCCTCTCTCCGAGCCAATTTCGTCCGTTATCTAGACGGATTTAATCGTCTGGGGGAAACTGCGAAGTATCGCTAGCCAGCCAGATTAGTGTCGTCGTAGTCCCAGTGTCTGCTCGCTGATCGTACAGTCCGTCTACAGTATTCCCGGACCGCTCGACTACAGTAACCCGAGGTGAGCCCCGGGCGGGATCGTGGACTGGGTTTTCTTATCAATTGTTGCGTGTGGTGACATCATAAAGGTGGGCGCGCCTCCTGGATTTCGCACCTACCCGGGGCCGGTGAGAATTTATTTTTCTTTTTTTTCTGTGGAAAAATCGATACTGTCCAAAATCAGATCCATTCATCATGTAGAATGGCTGAAACTCATTCCACACTTGTCTAGACAGTGGAGCAGAGTCCATCCATCGCTAGAGAAATTCTCGTAATCCAACGACAGAAACGATCCCTGTGGTTCATATTTCCACTCGTGCGAAGCCAGAAGCATCTTCTTACTAGATTTTCGTTAACAAATCTTGTCACTTGAGCATACTCATCTTACCCATCTCAACTATCTCAACTACACACTGTAGCCATCTCTCTCAATACTCGCCATGCCTTGATTTTCGGGATAATCTTGCATTTACCTCATGTCCGAAAATTTAAGCGTATCCAGGAACAAATGGCCTGCTCTAGTGTGAAATGGATACCAACTCAAGTGCACTCGTCGTACCCCTGTAAGTCTACCCTCTCCCCTTCTTTTCTAGTCAAAAGAATGGCTGAAAGAGTGGGGCGCGAGTAAAAAGGGGGTGAAAACCGACCCCCTTGGGCTTGTCACCGTTCCCTCACTCAGTGGAAATCGTCTCGTTTCACCCTCTTCCCTCTCCCTGTTTGTGCTCTCTAGCCGGTCAGGGAGGCGAGAGATCACGCAAATCGAGGAGAGTCGTGTCTTTTCCCTCCGAATGGTCCCACTCTCTCCATTACCGGTGCTCTCTAGGTGGTTAGAGAGGCGAGATAGTGTGCGGAATGAGGAGAGTGTCTGATCGGTCAACATACATACACAGGAGGGAATGTTGCGTCCCTCCCTCTCCCTCGTTCTTCTCCGTTCCACAGTCGTTTTTCACGACAAACTTTGGCTTCTCTCGGCGAGAGATCGGGGGAATTAGAGAGACGACAGACGTCAAAGATGTGGTGAGAGACAAGGCGGAAAGGGGAGGGCGCAGACAGGTCAGAGCGGGGGAGAGAGTGGGAGAACGGAGGGGTTTGACTATCGACAGTGACGAGAGCGCGCGCCAGTTGAGAAGAAGATGAGATCAATCGGGATTATTTGCGATGTTTTGGTCCCCTCTAGCCGAGATTTTCGACCATTTTCCCTATGATTCATTAGCACTGCTCATATTCCAGTATTCTTTAATACGTCATATGCACTTACCCCCAGTTCACAGTGTAGAGCTCGCTCAATTTTCTACCCATTTTGGGGGGGGGGGTTCTCCATTTGCCAATGCAGGGCGCCTTGCTAGGTCATACTGTTCAATTTGTTGGGTCCGCCATTCGTCGACGCGCACAAATACTCGAAGCGAACACTCGAAATTCGATTGCGTTTCAAGTTTGGTACATATTTCATTGAGCGATGATTTAATTAGTTCGTTTCTTTCCTCGCGTTTTCAAAAACCAATAATACAAATTCTTTCGGGTACTTCCGCTTCATGTTGCGATGATGTCTAATCTAGCTCTGCTTGCTTTTCGCTTTGCGCAATCCTTGACAAAAGTGCGAAGGCCCTTCATCAAGGGGAATGTTTCGACGGTTAGCTTCTCCTTCGAATAGTCACGTCGCCGAAACACTCTCCTCGATTCACACACTCTCTCACTGGCCCTGACCGACTTAGAGTCCAGGCGAAATAAGGAGGGTTATCCTTACGAGACACTCTCCTCATTTCGCATACTCTCTCGCTCACTCTGACCGGCCTAGAGAGTACGTGAAATGAAGAGGGTCATTACGTTAGCTGAAAGCAAAGAAAGGCTACGGTAATTCGTAGGAGAGATCGACTGATCGCTGATCGGTTATAATGGGAGGATGGTCTACTGTATCGAATTTCCCCTTGTCTTGCTGGTCAGAAGAGGTGAGAGAGCAGGCTAAAATGAGAGAGTCAGAGAAGTCGAAGGGCCATTGTATCAGGCGCGTATCCTCATTTTGCGCAAAAAAACACGAACAAACAAACCTTCCGATCGCTCGCAGCTTCTTTAACCAAGCTACGCACACTCGACTCTAAGAATTATTTTGATCACTGATTCGAGTCAGATTTCTGATTTTGTTGAAATTTTATATCTATATCCACTGTAAAATTAGTGACGCACCACTAGGCCATGCGACCAGTGTTCACCTCTTCTCTATCCCCTCATCCTCTCTTCTTCTTCTTCCCTCATCTCGTATCTCAACACTGAAAACTCTCACTCGGGCACGCAGGGGAAAAAGTACACCTGACGCCGCTTCTTGCCCAGCTACTTTTCACTCGAATTTCTTCAGCCTTTGCCCCCGAGAGAGAGCGGATATTAGTGCCTCATTGTCCTGATCGAAATCTGATTCGAAACATGTAGTGACCTTTTTTTGAATTATTGCATTTTTAACACTGAACAGCGTCAAAATGATACAATTTCGCTAAGCGCGTCAATCAAGAAAAAGTGCAAGCAAAAAGCATTTTCCGAGGCTACAACTAACTCCTCGAGGTTATTTTTTATCTGATCATTGAAACATTTTCCATATTCGTCTGCTCATTTCTTCATTTTTTTCTGATCTGTGAGGGATTAATTACATCTGATCAATGAGTTTAACGCTCAGACTTCGGCCCCGATTTCTTTTTATGAAGTGCGATGATGACAGTTATTACTGTAATCAGACGTTGCTCATTAATCTGCCTGACTCTCTCGTTTATCCCCGTTCTCTCACCTTTCTCTGACCAAAGCCAAGATCAGACACACTTGCGAGATCGAGACTATAACTGTCGTCTGCGTTTCTCGCTTTCGCCCGCTCCCTCGTCTTCTCTGACCGACGAGAGATCACGTGAATCGATGAGTGTCCTCCCACTCGCTCCCCGCACTGTTCCCTTTCCTCCCTCCTACTCAAAAGTAGCTGCGCTTTGACTTTCCCTTTCGCCAGACTTCCATAGTTGTGTTCCAAGTCGATCCTCCGCGGTTTTAGCAGTTCCTTGTGACCCTAAGGCGTCCTTGGCGTTGCTTACTCGTCTTCAGTTACGCTGAGATATGAATCCAAACCGCTCTCACCGTGTCAATTTCGACCTAAGTTGTTTAACGTTTACTATTCGTCTACATTTCGCTCGATACGTGACCGTGTCCCGCCTTACCTTACGACCCTAAGCCCTAAGTCAGGTCAGTACCAAATGAGCGTTATCGATGCTTCCTTGCTGGATCTGAGTAAGACATTCTCCGTGGTCGGTGGCGCCTCTTCATCCACTGCACAAGTCTCGTCCTTCAGCGATGAGTTGTGGGCGAGCACCCTGGTGAGATCAAAGATCAAAGACCATAACTGCTATTAAACTAATCCCTATTGGGCATTGACAGGATTTTTGTTTTATGCGACGTCTCCAAGCCAAAAATTATATTATCAAATCGCGTCGCCATACGTAGCCGGCCTGAAACACATCTCGAATCCTGAACGAGGCACTCCAATGGCGATAGTTTGCTCACAAGAACGTCTGAAATCGGGGGCTAACTATCTCGAGATCATGGTGGCTGCTAACCTATTAATATACATGTACTCGTGTGGGAATCGCAGCCCTATCGGCTGATAGTAATTTTGATTTGTTTAATCTACTTCGAGACAACTATTATATTGAAGAGACATCTTACCATTCGTAGCTTGTCTGAAACACATCTCGTTCGAGCTGACCGGGGGGGGCACTCCAATGGGGTTAGTTTGCTCCCAAGAACGTCTAGCTTGTTCGTCAGAAGCGGGGGCTAACTAGCGATGACTAATGTGTGCAATCTCCCGTCTGATTGTCCATTGCTATCTTCCTGTGGGCCATTTTCACACGGTTCCTAAACGAAAAGATAAACGAATGTAATGTTTGTTCGATAATCACAACATGTCATTCCCAATCGCCCCATCGATCCCTCATCCAATCTTTTCATGCGGATTAGCGATCCGTTCCTCGTTCTCAGCTCTCCCATCCACTTTTTTGCCCTCCTCCTCTGTTCCTTTCTTTTCATCCCTATCCGTTCCTCCTCTCCTTTCTTTCTTTATCTGGGATCTTCTTCTCCCCTTGTCCACCAGCAGTTTTTTGCGCCCCTCGCTCAATCACGATTTCGCATCCTGGACCCTCTCGATCACGCCTGGTCTCTCGCCGGTGCTCTGACTGTCTGTGCTCTCCAGCGTATCCATGATCTCTCCCTGATCTGTCTGTGTTCTGGGTCTCTTCATTCCGCGTGGTCTCTCACTGTCTCTGACCGGCGAGAGATAAGTAGGGATTGGGAGAGTCTTGTTTCATCCGGAATACAGAGAAGGAACGCGCAGCGAATCGAAAAGTGTCGTGATTTATTGCGTCAGGCACGTCAGGATTACGGTAGACGAGGATACGGTAGATCAAGAGTACGGTGTTCATAATTGATTGATCGTGTTCCCTCGTCGAAATCGAAAACCGAACGTTTAGTGCTCGCTCGCTCGAGAAAGAGCGAGATGGAAAGAGGAGAAAACCACTGAGCAAACTAAACGTGAACCCCTCACTCCTATCCAATTCACCTGAGCAATATCTAGCCCGTCTCTCTCATTTTGCAGTGATCTATCGCCCCGTCTGACAGGAAAGAGAGTAGGGTGGTTGGTGAGAATCAGACCATTGCAATCGAACTCCCTCTCTCCATTTCCCCTGATCTCAAGCACTGTCTGCAGGCGAGATACCGGGGTGAATGAGGAGAGTCCAATTCCCCCCCCCCCTTCTTCTCCTGTCGGCCTATCTGATACCACCACCACCACAGACCAAGTACGGAGTCACACGTCGGGCTGATTGAAAGGAGGGTTGAATCTCACTTTCCCACTATCGTTGGCCGGTGGTGTACCCTAAACAGAGAATCAGATGACTGTTCGTGGAATATAATAACAATTTCTTTATCGATGTCGATCCATGATCAAAGAGAGCTCAACGTGCGCACAAATCAGCCTGTCAGCGAGAAAGGAACTGGAGCGGCGCTCAGGCAGAAATATTCGAATGTTGCCCCTTCACTTTCCCTTTCTCTGACTCTCCTCACTTCTATGATCTCTATCTTGCTCTAGCCCCAGAGAAATAAAGGGAGATGAATAGAGACCCTTTCACTTTCCATGGAAGCGTTCATGCGATTGACCCACAAAAAAGCACTGTGAGCGAGAGTTGCGAACTCGCCCCTTTCTTTCCCCTCTTCTCTTCTTTTCCGGGACTGGACAAGAACTGCAGACCTTTTTGCACGTCCCTCCTTCCTGGGTAGAGCAGGGAATGACTCTCCTCATTTCCCATACTCTCTCGCCTCCCTGGAAGATGATAGAATGAAGAGGCAGCGAAGCCATTCCCTCCCTGGGCCCCCGGGGACGGAATCGGGAGAAAAAAGCGAGGAGGGAAAGAAGGAGGGGAAGACGTGAGAATGCTCATGTAGTCAGTCCCGCTTGTTTGAGAAGGGAAAGATGTTGTGACTGCGGAAAGATCGGGAGTCTCTTCGTTACGCACGCAATCTCGAGCATCTCTGATCGGCGAGAGAGCAGTGAAAGTGGAAATGGTTATGTTACTCGAGATCACTTCATTCCGCGTGACTTTAGCGCACTGCCGAATCGGTTAACTAGTAAGATATTACTCAAGGTCGAAGATTATCAGCATTCTGCAAGATCTCCATCACTCGGTGTCTGCATGAAAAGAGATTGAGAATGCGAAATGAAGAGAGATCAATGTCCTGATCCTGATCAAAATAGGGAGAGTCAAGATAGGATTACTCAGCATCAGGAATTCTCCTCATTCCGCGAGGTCCCTTTCGGCTGGCTTCAGACCGGCGAGAGAGCATGGGAAATGGCGAGAGTCCAGAGATACGGAGGTAACTCAAGACAGTGAATCAGCAATGTGCACTCACTCACATGAGGCGCCGGGTAGATTTAGTCAAAATGACTAACCTACCTCACCTCCAGAGTGAGGGGAAGTAGAGTCATTCCACACCGGAAAGGCAAAGGGTGGGTTGCGTTTCACGCACCCTACAACTCGGCTTCGCAACGAGGTGGAGTGATCGCGTAGGAGATGATGCCGGAAAAAAACCATTTAATCCAGAGGTCTCTAGACTCCGACAGTAGTGGTGAAATGAAGAGGGATCTGCACTGGGGAACAGTGATGAATCATGCACACCCATTCTCAATTCCATGCTCGAAAGTCCCCCACCATCCGAATCTGCGCAGACTATTCTCTAGTCTGCCTCCACCTCGCAATCTCACCATAGACAAAGAACCACGTTAAACATTCTCCTCTAGGCGCGCGATTCCCCGCGTTTTTTGCGCACCGCTCCTGGCACTGGTGGGGCCATTTGCTACTCTCTCTCTCTCTGACAAGGGGGCTCGTGAAGTGACCGGTCAGCGCGCAGCTAGAGAGCAGGCGAACCGGAGAGACGCAGAGAAACCCCTGACCCCATCGTCTCGTTTTTTACTCCCATCCATTACTCTGAAGAAAGGAGAAAGAAACAGCGCGGCCTGTCCCCGGGGTTGAACACCCCCCCCCTCCCTTACCTCATTTCGAAAAAGTGATGGAGCTAGAGGGGAGAGAGGGAACGAGGGAACGTGTTTGGCCTAGAAAAAAAAGCTGCGCTGTCCCCTATTCTCCCCCCGAGGGAAAAAGAAAGGAGAGGGGGGAGTTCGCAAGAGGGAAAGTACAAAAAGGCTCACTATGCGCTGAGCAATGCAAAAAAGTGGAGGAAAAACGGGAAAGTGGGAGAGGAGGGGAGGGCGAAGCATAGCGAAAAAAGTGATGAAGAGAGAAGAGAGTCGACGAGGGACAGCCCCCTTCTCTCCTCCTCCTCCCCTCTCCATTCCCCCACCCCCAGTGCGAGTGCTCTCCCCGTAGTGTCGAGAGCGAGGCTCTCCCCTTCGTCCTTCCCCCCTAGTTCCTCTACGATGACTGCTACAAGGCTTCAGGATGACGCTGCATCCCGCACGGAAACCACACGGTAAGAAGCTACCGTACTCCTCCTCATCTTTTGCGCGGCGTTCTATTGACTTATTGGCTGCTTGGCGAATCGTCACCTCATCTTGAACCATCTGCGTCTTTTTCTGCTGTTGTTCAATGATGTTCTTTGCTTTCATTTGCCTCCTTTTTCACCCGGTTCCCCGCTATTTTATCTGTCAACGCGAAAAAGAAGGGGAAGAAGAAGGGGATGGGCCAACACTCGAAAAACGTTGGCTGGCAATCGATGTAATCGCCTCATATCGAACGATGAAGAAGAAGAGGAGGGGAGAAACGGGTTTTTGCCGCGATCGATCGTCATGCCATTGCTCTTGATTAGAACGGCCGGGAATAATGGGCGCTCGAATCTGCAAAGAAACAACACATCAGAATGTCGAGGGGCGCCTCTCCCCCGCCTCAGCCCATCGATTTTCTCCAGAGGTCTAGAGAGAAGAAGGGGGATAGAACGAGGGAGAGCGAAACGCGCGTTGAGGCTTTTTTTCTCCACTGCAACCTCTCCCCCTCTCCCTCGCCCTCGACTGACAACATCTTTCTTCTTCTTCTTTCTCCCTCCTCCCTTCGTTTCTTGAACGAACGAACTCACTCTCGAGAGAGTGGAGCAAAACCACCGGCGAATGAGCCGAGGTTCACCTATCACTACCCAGCTGCAGTACTGTAAGTGGCCTTAAGTTCGAGCACCTTAAGCTTAGCGATCCTAAGCATTAAGGACCTTACTAAATGCTCATGAATTCGGAGCGTGAGATGAAGCAGGAGATCCGATCCCGTCCTCCCACTCCGGCTGAGACCGACACGCCTCCCTCGATCAATGTGGTCGATATGGATCAGGAGAAGGAGGGGAGCGAGGAGGAGGTGAGAGCCCTAAGGCTACCTTAGGTGTGCTTTAGATCTACCTTAGACATTGAACTAAAGTTCAAACGCAGATGTAGTCAATTTTTCCCACGGAAAGCCAATATGGATCAGGAGAAGGAAGTGAAAAGGAGGTAATAGATGTAGGCTTGCAAGGTAGAACTAATCAGGAATTCCTGGCGGGCTTGCCATCCCGTTAACTTCAATGGCTTGTTGCGGGAGGCTATAAGTTTTGCAGTTATTTCTAGTTAAGGCTTGCGGGTCGGAAGTTCATTACTCTTAACACCTCCTCAATTAAGGTCGCAGTTACTACTCTTCCGATCGATTCTTCTTCGCATGCAATTAGCGTACCATTCATTCACTTGCGCGATGTTGTTTTCGTGCTGTCTCGGCGCGCCCTTCCGGGTGGGTCAAAACAAAAACAGTCCCCGGACAAAAACAACCCCTCCACTTTGCATGGTTGGCACACTGCTGCAAGATTGAAGGGCAGGGGAGAGTGATGAGGGATGAACGAGGACAGGGGAGGGGGAGTGGATGGAACCCCCCCCCCCCTCCCCCGAACCGGTCAGAGTCCGCGCAGTCGTTTTTTGCATTGCGCCCCGAGTGCTGTTCCCTCCTGTCTCTTTCTTCTCCCCACTTTCTTTCGCGTTCACTTTTCCCATTGAAATGGAGAGTGAGTCCAGAGAGCGACAGCAAAAAGTGCGGCCCTTGATCTACCAATCGATACAGCTGGATTTGGATTTGGATTTTAGCACATTTATCAAGAGTAGGCTCTGTTGTGCATGGCAGGCCATTCATCATGACTGCTTGTTTGCCTCAGAAAAGTGGGACCGACTTTTCGCATACAGTACTCGAGATTATCCCCATATCCATCCCGCCAGCCTGATTCAAACGTTGAATGGCGATGGTGGTTGCTGATTCAACTGTGTTTGACCTCAACTCTCGTTTATATTTCTTTCTCCCCTCTCCCTCCACCCCACTTCCCCTCCTCTTCTTCTTCCCTCTTCGCGTTGGTTTTTTCCACATGTAATCTATACTAGCAATCCCCCTCCTCCTCCCCTTTTTTGCTCTGCCCGGCGCTCTTAAATGCCAAAGTAGTTACCGTACATGCACACACAAAGTGATGAGCCATCATCGAGGTAATAGACACTATTCAGGGCGGGATTCAATGGGCGTTATGGGTTCGAAAAAATTTGAGGTTGTTTTGGTTGTTTTGACTTGTTTTGATCAAAATCTAACTTGAATGCGGTCCACCTTAGCTTCCGAAATTAGATACTACGCATTTTCGCAACACACACACTTCCGGCCTAACCGCATTACGGGAGTTACACAGCAGAGCCGTTTTTTCTCGAACCTCGAGTCTTCATCACTCGGGGCTCTAAGTAAATTGCTGCCCACAGCTCTAATCTCAATTAGAGCCGAAGCGTATCCGCATGTTTCTCAGAACTTGCCAGATTTGGCACGTATGCTACAGTATTCATGTCAAAACAGTAATCAGGCGATTGTGTCTTGGACTCTCTAGCCTATGCATGGCAAAGTTGGCTTGCTTTCTTCTTCATCGACAATGACTTTTTCCGGGGTCATTCTCCCGCTTCTTTCGGGAGTTCGCGAGGACTCATACCCTCTTGATTCTCCATTGTCTCTGGTCCGCTCGAGTCGGACGAATGGCCGTAGGCGTCCATTATCCCCATATACTTCGTCCCCTACTTTCGCAACAATATCCTCCTCCAAGGGGCACTCGCAACATCTGCCAGTGTGGGGACCTTTGGTGCAGAAGAAGGGGCACGGAAGGAGCGAATTAAAGAGGAGAGAAGAGACAAAAGAAATGGGCGGACTCATCTACGGTCCGTTCCAATGGGTTTAGTGCCAGACTGGCGTGGTAGTCTACGGTTGATGAGGTTGATGGCCGGTTTTTCGATCACTTTCCTGGTTTGCTAGAGCGATGGATTCGGTATCCATGGTAGTCTTTGGTTGATGTGGTTGATAGCTCTTATTGTTACTGCATGTTTCGGTCACTATCCTGGTTTGCTCGAACGATGGGTATCTACTGACTAGGTAGTCGTGGTTGTATTGGTTCCACAACATGAGATGTAACAGACTAACCTTTCTGTTTCCAATTCCGAAATGTGATACATCATAATGGCTGTTCGTCTGTTCGGCTGTTCCTATCCGCAGACTCATTATTATCTGCGTCGAGCATCCTAATAATGAAGAGGTCGTCCTCCTCTTCATTTCGCCCCTCCTGCCGACCCCATTTCCGCGCCGCTCTTTAGACCTTCCCTTAGACTCCCCCACTCCTCCACTTCTTCTTTTGCTCTTCATTTTTTGCAGCTGCTCGGTGCTACTTCACTTTTTGCGCATGTTTTTTGGCGCAAATGTATCTATAGCGGGTCTCTAGTATGGCAAACGCTTGCGGGAGGAAAACGCGTTTCCGCCCGTGTGGTATTCAGACCGTTGTTGCGCTAGTAAGACAAAAACTCGTTCCGCAAACGTTGCCCGCACATCCTTTCGTATAGGCTTTGTTATGAGTGATTGTGTTTCTTCAGCGATTCAAATTCATTCAGTATTCCATTATTGTCTCCACTCATTCCTTGCATAGTAAGAGGCAATGCGTCAAGTTTCGTAACCGCGTGTAGCTTGCTCCCTACAGTATGCCAACCCCTTGAATTTCCTCCTCTGACTCTCTCTTGCCATGTGGCAATGTGCCTGTACCATTCGGCTGTACCTCCTTAGTCTGACCCTCCATCCATCCATCCAACCTCAAGGTCGGACAAGGAGGGTGCCCACTTCTCTCTTCCCTTCTTGCGATAGGGAGAGACACTGTACCTCCTCCCTCCTCCTCACTCTCCTCTCCTCTCCTCTCCCCTTATACCGTACACCAAACCAGAGCGCGCCCCCACTCACTATGCAACATTGCGCGCTCATTGGCTGACCCTTGTATAAGGTCCGCCCAGGAAAACCGCTTTTCGTATAGCAAACTCCTGCGAATTACGAGTATTTGCCACTTGTTTTTGTTGTTGTTATTGTTGACTCAACAAAAACATTGTTTGTCTATGTGGAAGTAATATGATTGGCAACACATTGCGCCCAGTTTGAATAGGTTTCGTCTGGACTAAATCACCATAAACCCCGCGTCCCCCAAGTTTTTCCGGCTTAGAGCGCGCTATGTCGATTGGGAGAGCACTCACAGTGTTGTCCGGGTTAGCGTTTCCTTTGGTCGATTTCGATCGACCAGCGCAGTGAAAGAGACGAAAAGAGTGAGGGTTGAGAGTGGTGTGTCCCCTCTTTCTCTGTTGTATCTCACTCGGAGTGAGGGAAGAGTCTCCCCCTCTCAACCCCAACCAACCAACAAAAAACGACTGCTCAAATCGATTCGCACTAACTGGCCGCGCACTCCTCGATTCGCATGATCTCTCGCAGCGCGCGCGACCCGGGGAGGAGCTCCCTCTGGGGATCCCGGGTACGGTATGAGGGTACGGTAGACTACGGTGGACCCCTGGGGCGGGGTGATGGATCATCATGCACCTCCGTACCGGTTCCGGTTCCTATATGCTGTACGCGGCCAGATCATAGGCAGCATAGTCGCTTTTTATCCCCGTCCATCCTCCTTGGATCCCCCCTACCTTCCCCGTTTTTGAAAAGGAGGATCCGCCAGCAGCATCTCGCAAACTCCTCCCTCCTTTTCTTCCCACCATCCAATCCCTCCCTCCCTCCCTCCCCCTCGTCCCCCTTTCTTCTCCACTGAGTACCGTTCTTCTTCACGTTCGAACGTTGCGATATCTCTCCTGCCTCCCCCTTAGCCCCCTCCTCCCCCTTTCCGCGCATAGCACACCACTCAGCGACGAAAAGGTTGTGTGTTTTGAAGTAGGTCAGAAGGAGCTACGATCGGTGCTGTAAAACGTACGCGAGCTACCTCGAGAACTGAAAAAATGCTGATACCAATCTTTTTCCTTCAGTAGTTTTTGCGATAACTCCCCCAAATCGTTCATTCACCCCTTTAGATCGGGACCTCTGATCGGCCAGCGCTTGCTAATGGGAAATTTGGTTCTGACCGTATATCGAGGGCGGGAGGAGCTCCGCCCGCCCTCCTCCTTCCCATCTCAATAGTTGCGCTCTCCTCATAATTCCTCCTGCACCCGGCTCTGCCTGATCCTGTTCCATTATTGATTTTCTGGACCAGGTAGTATAGTGGTAGTGCGCTAGGAAAGCCCGGATCACACGGGTTCGATGCCGGGTGGTCGCGCTCGCACGCTTTTTGCCGACCGCCGAGAGTGGGCTTTTTGCTGCCCGAAAGTAGTGGCAAAAAGTAGGGCGACTCGCGAGCCGTTGCGAACTACTCTTTTTGCCCCGCTTCCCTCTTCGCCCTTCATCTCTGATTCTCTTCACCCACTCCCCTCCCTTACCCGTGTAGCCTACTTTTTATCGGGGGTTCTCGAGAGAGATAGTTGATAGCACTAGCGAGTAAGCAAAAAGTGTGTTTGGGTTCTTATTAGGGTTGCATGATGAAGAATCTGTCTCTTCATTCTGCTTGTTCTCGCTTCCGATGATAGCGCTATCAATGAAGAGACGGATTCTTCATCTCGTCAGGCCTAGTTTTTAGATATTATTTGTTAGAGAGTTGCAAGGTGGAACTCTGAAACAGCCGAATGGCAAGTTCTTAGTAATTGCTAGGTTGTGAAACTCCCTTCGATTTTTGACGGGGCCCAGCCATTTTTCGAGTTTACTTCGCTGACGAATCTCTCTGGCATTTCATCAACACTCGAAAAGGTTCGATTTTCTAGTGGCGAATCGTTATAGCTACATCGGGTCAGGATGGGTTAGTGATGGTTCAGATTTCAGTTTTTACGCAACCATCAAGGAGCTTCCTGCTAGGATGTACAAATTTCAGTTTTTCTATGAACATCCACTACCGTATTCCACTCGGTTCACCCTCTTAGTAGCGCAATGCGTCTTATCGAAACATTGCATCGCATTGCATCGGTTGTGTTGGACTATAGGGAGCGTTCGGCCTTCGTTGGAACGTAAAGGCGGAGGCGAACCCTCATTTACTCGTTTCGCCTCTCTTCTTACTCCTCCATTTCTTTCGCGTTGCTTCTTACTTCTAACAATCGATTTAGGGGGTACTGTAGCTGAGGTACTGTACCTGAGGGATAAGGATAGATCGATAAGGATAGCGCGCGCTCGCACGCTAATCGATTAGTCCATTACGATGGAGTTCCTGAGTAGCATTAGGAAGAGAAACCCCTCGGCTAATTTGATTCCCCTTCCGCTTTAACTTTTTGATGAACCCGTTCACTGATCTATTGAACGGAGCTTGGAACGAAGCATCCTCATTCCGCATAGGGCCATACTGCGGATAGTGGCTTGGCGATAGTTGTGGGATGGTTACAGTAAGCGTTGATAGGTTGTTAGAGATCGTACTCTGGACCGCGGCCACTTGATTGTAGGGGATAATTGTACAAAGCTGTATACTGCACTCCCACAGTAGGGGATCAGCGAACTTCGCCCGATCTCGCAGTAAATCGCTCGGCAAAAACAGCGCGTTCGTAGGGTGGTCTCGGGGCTAATCCTCCAGACTGTAAAGTGGTCCTCCCCATTCCGCCCCATCTCTCGCCAGAAGTCTGGCCTACCGGAACTCTCCCGAAGGGGGCGAAGGATTACGGTGGCGCGGTCTGACACGGTTTTTGCAGTGCAGCGCAGCGCTGCGGCTAGGAGGATTTGCACTTTTTAAAGCTCCTCCCTCCTAGGAACTGCTCGGTCGATCTCAGTTCACTACCGTTCGAGAATTCCTTTCTTTAGCTCTCTCTCTCTCTCTCTCTCTCGCTTGAGTGAACGCCGCGCGCTCGTTAAGTTGCTATTAGGAGAGCGTGCTACCCCCTGTCTGGCCTACCGTATACACATGAACTCTCCCAGCCTTGCATGAACCCTATCGTAACTACCAATAATGAAATATACCTTGCTTGACTACAGTACCACATTACCGTATCCCAACATCTCATCTCACTCTGTAGTAGCCATTATCGTATACCCGTGCGGCCTTGCCCATCTCTCTTCTCTTGTCTTGTTTCTACATCTCTCTTGCATGCGCCCTGTCACCCTCTCACACAACACTGTAGGAACGGTCTGGCTCTCTCGCTTTCCCATGCTCTCTCACCTCTCCGACCGACGAGAGATCATGACGAAATGAGAGAGTCAGGCTGTTCTTGTACACACAATTCGTGCGCCAATGAGTAATGATACCCTTCCTCCATTCTTCCTCTCCGATCCAATCTCATTTGCGCGTGCTCGCGATTGTATACACATCCTGTCTGACACCCCAACCACGTCAAGGTCCCACCTCGTTCGTCGACTGACGCACTCCAAGTGCCCCGCAGAACCCCATCGTCGTCATCGTCGAAGACCACTTCACCTCCAAGGACCATCGGCAACAATGCTTGGCGCGCTCGCCGTGCAGGCCCCGCCCACTCCCATTGTAAATAAAAACACTCAAATTGGTCTCGAAAGTCAGCACCTCTAATAGCATGCGAATTGTACCGTCGAAGGTCGCGGCCCCTGTAGGAAATGGCCAACTTTTTGAAAATTTTCGGAAAAACGGCGGGAGTTTAAAATTTCAAATTTGCAGGGATTCGATCAGAAGCCGGACCTGCACGCCATCCAGAGCCAGATGCAGATGCGCGAGTCCAAGCCCTACAAGTGCACGCAGTGCATCAAGGTGGGTCACGACAAGGTGGGTACCCGAGAACCCGAGAACCCGAACCATAACCTGGTGACCGATGGTGGTGGTAGTACCGCGACCCGAGAACCAAAGCTGCCGTAACCCGTAGTACCCGAGATGGTGGTGGGTACTCCGATTCGGAACCAGAACAGGAACTACCGTAATCTGGTACCACAATTGGTGGTGGTACTTCTATCCCGAACCAGATGCCGAACCATACGTAACCCGTAGGTGGTAGTGGTACAATTCACCTGAGTTTCGGCCTACCGTAACCCCGCGAAAAATCGATAATTGCAGTCGTTCGCCAACTCATCCTACCTGAGTCAGCACATGCGCATCCATCTGGGCATCAAGCCCTTCGGTCCCTGCCAATACTGCGGAAAGAAGGTACGGTAGTACAGAATCCTATAGCGATCAAGAAATGATATTTTCTGTCTAATTTCGTTGAAGCATTACTTGTTTCCCGTATTTCTCACTTTTATGCCATACGTGAAACTCAATCCGTCAATTCCTGAAATTCTGCAAGTTGTTTCTGAGATCTGTCGACCGTAATTTGCATTTGGTAGGCCATCCCTGATCGGATTTCACGCACTCGCAACATTTGAACTTGCTGACCATTCACATCAATTGACGTGGAAAGCCCGGGGAAACAAACAAAACCTAGAGCGCGCGCGGGAAAAAAAACGGTTTCTCGCTTTTGACTCTAGCGTCTCTTCAACTCGTTTCGCTCTCCTATCCCGTCTCCCGTCTCAGCTTTTCTCTATTTGTGAATATTCGCAACACTAAGAGAAGGGGGAGGAAAGGAGAAGGGAGTTAGAGCCCTCCTCAGAAATAGTCCCTGGTGAAAAACGGCTGAGAGAAAATCTATAGAAATCGTTCGTGAGAGTGCTTTTAGCACACACTCAAAGAGGAGAGGCCCAAACCAGTCTCTACTCTCTCTCTCTCTCTCTGTCTCAATATGGTTGAATACACCCGCAAGTTTTTTGCTGCAGCGCGCAGAAAGAGGAGTAGAAAGAGGAGTATACAGTAGAAACATAAACAGTAATCGGAAATGTAGACTATTGATTTATCGATTTTTGCAGTTCACTCAACTCTCCCATCTGCAGCAGCACATTAGGACGCACACTGGAGAGAAACCATATCGGTGCAAGGTACGGTGATCTGTTCAAAAATCGATAATCGATTACCGTAACCCAATCGATAATCGATAATTACAGTACGCCGGCTGCGAGAAGGCCTTCTCACAACTGTCCAATCTACAGTCGCACTCACGATGCCATCAGACCGATAAGCCGTTCAAGTGCAACAGGTACGGTAGGGGAATCGAATACAGTATCTAGTAGCTATCGAGGACTGACTTTTCTCCTACTGTACTCTTAGCACACGGTTACCGTATGCTCGATCGGCAACTGACTTTCCTACCGTACCCCATGCGGTTGGTAACGTAGTGAGTCGATTACCGTAACCAATCGATAACTGATTTTCTTACCATAACCTTTCCAGTTGCTACAAGTGCTTCGCCGACGAGCAGAGTCTGCTCGAGCACATTCCCAAGCACAAGGAGAGCAAACATCTCAAGGTGAATAGCGATTTATTGATTTATTCACCCCTCTCCCCTTAACCCATCTCGTTTTTGCTTCAACGTGTGGTCTTCATTAGGATCTTTATTCTTGTTGGCAATGTCTCAATGAACAAAAAGGAGTGATTTTGTGTGAAGTTAGAACGATTTCGAAAAAAACTATCTAAAAATAGACTGGGAATTGAAGCTTCCCTCGATAACCCCAACACCCCTTCCCCTCCCCCTCCTCCTCGGTTCTCGCGAGTATACTAATATTTATCTCTCAGTCCACTAAGGTGCACATCTGCCCCTTCTGCGGCAAGAGCTACACGCAGGCGACGTATCTGAGCAAGCACATGACCAAGCACGCCGATCGGACGAGGAACATGCCGTAAGTTGTCTTTATGATTAGGGTTTAGGTCATTGTTTAAGGACCTGTATTAAGGAACCTGAGGTAGACATTAGTTAGGTCATAGTCTCTAGACAAGCACATGACCAAGCACGCCGATCGGACGAGGAACATGCCGTAAGTTCGAGATCAAAGATCACGGCTCATGATGATTGGGTTTACGGCGGTTTTGAATGCTGACCGAAAGAGGAATATGCCGTTAGCTTCTGTTTTTCATACAATTAGTTTTTGGAAGAAAAAAAAATAGTCGAGTAGACCGGACGAGAAATATGATAAGGGAGATCAAATATCAAGTGATTGCATTCGATGCGTGTCAACGATCTGCGATCGGTGTCCAATGCGTATCAAGCGAGTGGAAATGTATTGAGCAATAGATCGGATTTGACGATAAGAAACCGTTGAAAAGATGGGATCTCCCGATACCGCCTTTCACAATACGAACTCACCTGCCTTTAACTAAAAAAAATGAAAGACCTTCATGACGTGTCTATTGCAGTTACCCCGTGGACACGTCCGTCTCGGGCAACGGAGGAGTGCCCTCATCGGGCAACCCGCTCGATCAACTGCACTGGAACACCGCCGGACTGCCCGCGATGCCCGATGACGCCGCCCAGGCCCATCAACTGGCACAATTCAGTGAGTTTGGTTCCGGGTTCCGGGTTCGGGTTCTGGCACCAAGGTGCCATGACACCGTGCAATGGTACAGTATGGTACCATTCATACCATAGGTAATGTACATCACCAGCAGCAGTACCACAAATTCTGGCACTGCTGCTGGTGATGGCAATACACGACAATCCTTTACAATTGTGATCCATGGATATTAGGAACTACCGTATCCGAACAAACATAATATCCCGGTTCCTGGTTCCTACTCAACCTTCCTCCATTGCAGGTCAATTCGCCAATGCCGGAATGATGTCGCAGTCGTACCCACAGATTCCCAACTCTGCCTTCACCCAGCTAATGAACCTTCAGAGGAACGCCGCCGCGAGGGCGCCCTCCTACCTCGACTACAACACCTTCGCCAAGCCGACCGATAGACCCGCGGGGTACGGTTGCTTATTGTGATTGGGAACTGACATTTAGAAATCTTAATGATTCTCATTAGCGGTTACCGATAGACAGTAGCCAAAGATTATGAATCCTAATAATCGCTCTTGCAGCTTTAACATGATCACGCCCCTGGAGAACATCCAGCGATACACGCAGCAGGCCGTGTCCGGGGGACTGCAGCAGCCGCAGCAGCAACAGCAGGTGCGCAGCGTTGACTCGTGCCTATCCTTCTTTAAAGAGCGGAAATTTGGTGATGGAGTGAAAGTATAATGGGAAAAAAAGATTGCAAGACTGTCTGTTTTCAATAATATTGTTTTGGAATATTGGATGTTTTGGATTGGTTTTGGATGGATTGGACGGGTAATCGTCTCTTCATTTCACACACTCTCTCGCCTCTCTGACCGGTGAGAGTGTACGTGAAATGAAGAGACGATTACCCGTATTTCGAACTCTATTAAAGAATGATGCTGCAGGTTAGGGATGACCATTCAATTCCAATTCTCAAGTACTTGGGTGAGCGGGCAAGAGAGACGCTGCTCTCTCGCCAGGAATTGACAGACAGTGAGAGAGATTATGCAAAAGACCCAAGTACTTGGGTGGAGAATCAAGTACTTGACTCTTTTTGTGCAGTTTTTCGAATCAATCAATAATTTTGTCAATAAGTGTTTTGTGCTATGCTATCTCGTTAACATTAGATAGATGCTAAACAGGATTGGCATTACGAAATGGTAAAAAAAAGAATGAATCCCCCTTGGCCTGAATAAAATCATACTTTTTGCCGTTTATAGATGTCTCATCTTTAGTATGGATTAAAAATCACGCAAAGCTATTCACGACGGGATAGAAACAGCGGGGAGGGCAGAAGCGCGGAATGGAGGGAGGAAGTGGGAAGTAGGATAGAAGAGGTGCGCGCACTCATTGAAACCTTTGAAAAGGTTGTGCAAATCGGAGAAACACCTGATTATTATGTTGTGAGGCGATGCGTAGCTTCAATTCAAAATTTACACAACAAAAAAGTTCAAAAAAGAGTCAAGTACTTGATTGTCCACCCAAGTACTTGGGTCTTTATCCCCTTTCTTCAAGTACTTGAATCGATTTGCATCGCCGATTCACTCTTTCGCTCGGAATTGAATGAGAGGGAGTGGAGAGGGGAGAAAGAGGCAAGGAATTGAGAATTGAATTGACATCCCTACTGCAGGTGCAGCCCGGATCAGCCAATGGCACGCCCACCACCAACGGCCACGCCGTGCCCTTCATCCCGACCAGCTCGGGTATGCTTTCACAACTGAACTTGAAATTTTTCAACCCACCAGGGGTGTCAATGGCGCGCAACTCTACGGGCAAAATCGCATACAATTACAATTAATCATCCACTAGGATAGGTATCTTCATAATGGGAAGGCGTCATCGATATATTTCGGTGGATGTCCGTATTGGACCGTTGGATGGGCTTTAAAGAAGATAATCCGCATCTTCATGAGTGGCATGAGATGGAAGATGTGCGCTAGCCATTTTGTCATCTCGAGTATGTTTCAGCCGGGGGTAAAGTAAAAACATCAGCCTTGAATGATGTTTTGTACAGAGCACTCTCTATAATTAACTAAATTTATTAACTATTGAGTAGGTGCTATCAGAATGAAAAAAGTGCACCTTTATTCCAAACGCGCTTTCGATGAGCAAAAACGCGTACTGCACAGACGCGGATTCTTCGTGCTAAATGGTGTTCACTTTCTCAGGGCATCTGAGAATCCGTATAATCAATAATTCCACTGTAAATAGAGCATTTCTTGCAGACTCGAACCCGCTAATGAAGTACTGAGCGTCCTCGTCATCTCATCTTCTCTTCTGTTTCTCCCTCTCTCCATCAAGCTGTTGTGCGCCTCCAATTCTCGCGTTCTCAAGGCCCAATCTCCCTTCGCACACATCTCCCGCCGATAATCGATTCGACCTACCGAACTTCCTACCGTACCCATTCTCCACCCTCAATCAGGGTCAGGCTAAACCCGCTGACTCATTCTCCCTCTTCCGTTGTCCCGTTTTTTTTTGGATTCAATTTCTAGCCCCGAAGCTATCTTGTAAGAGCCGTTCGACGGTTCACCACTAGCAATTGTCGACTCTACCGTAACCACACCACACCACAATATAGTACAGTACCCCAGCCCACCTGACGAGGTCGCCCGTATCTCATTCAATCTCTCTCTCTATTTTTCCTTTTACCACAATACTCCTACCGTACCCAGTAACCATACCACACACTACACCACGCCTCTTTCATCTCTCCCCTAACTCCGCGATCGGTACCCGACACCTAGGCCTGACTTACCTGAATATGTAACGACTCTACGGCTTTAAGCCTACTGTAATCCTCTCCAGTTCTTGTTTATGAACGCTGTTTTGTTGTAGAAATTGTACCGTGTGTGTCAGCTATCGACGTAATTAGCTGTTTTGTTACCGTACTCCCGTGTAGCCTGGCGCTGTGTCGCCCAATCTTCTATGTACCCAATTCTTCGTTTTGCGGATCGATTCCTAATTGTTCAGTTGTCGATCGCTCGTCCGATCGCATACCAGAGTGGTACCCGAGGAGTTGTTGTTATCTCTCCGTGCGGTAGGTCTCCTTACCTACCGCCGCCCGCACCTACAGTAGTCCTCCGGCTACAGTAACACTTCATCGTTGTCACCCTTTCGGTAGTATCGACTAGCTTGACCTACCCCACACTTGTTTCATTGAGCTCCAACCGTAGTTTCCAGCCCCCACCCATTATTCTAGGCTTTGAGCCCCGATAGTGTACCACACTGGCTAAATCAGTAATTAATTTGTAGTGTAAATCAGTAATTTGATATATATAATTAAGTGCAGTGCAGTCCAAGCCTACTTGTCAAACCTGTTAGTCTCTCCGCTCTTCCCCGTATTACGTCTAGACCCATCCAACACACCTGTTCCTTCTCTCCCTACGATGTTTAGCGCGCTACAGTAATCCGGTACCACACCCCACACCCGAATACCGTATCCACACCCCACACACAACTCGATTCTGTTGATGTACTCTACCGTATCCACCTATCCCCGTATGATTCTGTCTATTTCTTCATCTATCGATTGATAATTGGTGACTACCCCATTTTCACGTGCTTCCCAGTAGATTCCAGTGTGAGGTGTCAATACCGCTTATTTTCCAGTGCGCAAACGATTTCATCTAACCGGAATTAATTTGTCTCTATTTGCATTGAATCTGTTTCACCTGATCTATTTTGTATGAGTCGAACGTAATAAAATAATGTCATTGAAACTTTTGTTGAATTTGAAAAAAAACAACGGCCAATCAGAATGAAGTACGGTATCTTTTGATTTCCCTCATTCTTCACTCTTCAATTTCATTATCGACATAATTCAATCAATGAATCAATCAATATTGGTTTATACTTTAATCCTCTTCATTTCATTTACATCTTCACTCTCTCTCTCTCCTCTCTTTTTCGTTCTTCTTCTCTTTTCATTCGCTCTCCCTGCTCTCGTCTCATCTTGTGCGCTTCTCCTCCTCTCCTCCGCTCTCCTCCGCTCTCCTCCGCTCGAAGGGACAGGACAGGTATGAGCACCCCGCCAGTACCCCCTCTCCCCAATACCCCGCTAGTCCCCACCACCCCCCTCCCCACCATACCACCTCCTACCGTACCCTCACCTACCGTGCCCCTCCTACCGTACCTATCCTACCGTATCCACCTACCGTAGGACATTCACTATGACCTCCTACCTTACCCCTTCTACCGTACCCCCCTACCGTACCCTCCTACCGTACCCACCTACCGTACCCACCTACAGTACCTCCTCATATCATACCCCTACTATCGTACCTCTTCTACCGTACCCCTCCTACCATTCCCACCTACCGTAACCCTTCTCGCTTCCCTTCCCTGATTACGGTATACACATTCCAGATCATCATAATGTGCAACCACTCGCGGCTAAAGGAGGACGGTATCGATTGCAGTTCACATCGATCCGTTCATGATATTCTCTCTTCTCTCACATCGATCCGTTCATCTACTCATTATATTCTCACGTCAACTCCACGAAGAATCGTCTCGGGAGCCAACCATATTTCTTTTCGCATTGAGTGTATTGTCCGACCGGTTCTGATTTCCAATCAGGCTTTGATTTCGATTGCACTCGATGCGCTTAGAAATATGGTCCCGATCCAAATTCAAGCGACGGGAGACGGTACGTTATCCTACGGGATCTCCTTGATTACGGTATCGATTGCAGTTCACATCGATCCGTTCATCTACTCATTATATTCTCACGTCAACTCCACGAAAAATCGTCTCGGGAGCCAACCATATTTCTTTTCTCATTGAGTGTATTGTCCGACCGGTTCTGATTTCCAATCAGGCTTTGATTTCAATTGCACTCGATGCGCTTAGAAATATGGTCCCGATCCAAATTCAAGCGAAGGAAGACGGTACGGAATCCTACGGGATCTCCTTGATTACGGTATCGATTCAGTTCACATCGATCCGTTCATCTACTCATTGTATTCTCACGTCAACTCTACGAAAAATCGTCTCGGGAGCCAACCATATTTCTTTTCGCATTGAGTGTATTGTCCGACCGGTTCTGATTTCCAATCAGGCTTTGATTTCGATTGCACTCGATGCGCTTAGAAATATGGTCCCGATCTAAATTCAAGCGACGGGAGACGGTACGTTATCCTACGGGATCTCCTTGATTACGGTATCGATTGCAGTTCACATCGATCCGTTCATCTTCTCATTATATTCTCACGTCAACTCCACGAAAAATCGTCTCGGGAGCCAACCATATTTCTTTTCGCATTGAGTGTATTGTCCGACCGGTTCTGATTTCCAATCAGGCTTTGATTTCGATTGCACTCGATGCGCTTAGAAATATGGTCCCGATCTAAATTCAAGCGACGGGAGACGGTACGTTATCCTACGGGATCTCCTTGATTACGGTATCGATTGCAGTTCACATCGATCCGTTCATCTTCTCATTATATTCTCACGTCAACTCCACGAAAAATCGTCTCGGGAGCCAACCATATTTCTTTTCGCATTGAGTGTATTGTCCGACCGGTTCTGATTTCCAATCAGGCTTTGATTTCGATTGCACTCGATGCGCTTAGAAATATGGTCCCGATCTAAATTCAAGCGACGGGAGACGGTACGTTATCCTACGGGATCTCCTTGATTACGGTATCGATTGCAGTTCACATCGATCCGTTCATCTTCTCATTATATTCTCACGTCAACTCCACGAAAAATCGTCTCGGGAGCCAACCATATTTCTTTTCGCATTGAGTGTATTGTCCGACCGGTTCTGATTTCCAATCAGGCTTTGATTTCGATTGCACTCGATGCGCTTAGAAATATGGTCCCGATCCAAATTCAAGCGACGGGAGACGGTACGTTATCCTACGGGATCTCCTTGATTACGGTATCGATTGCAGTTCACATCGATCCGTTCATCTACTCATTGTATTCTCACGTCAACTCCACGAAAAATCGTCTCGGGAGCCAACCATATTTCTTTTCGCATTGAGTGTATTGTCCGACCGGTTCTGATTTCCAATCAGGCTTTGATTTCGATTGCACTCGATGCGCTTAGAAATATGGTCCCGATCTAAATTCAAGCGACGGGAGACGGTACGTTATCCTACGGGATCTCCTTGATTACGGTATCGATTGCAGTTCACATCGATCCGTTCATCTTCTCATTATATTCTCACGTCAACTCCACGAAAAATCGTCTCGGGAGCCAACCATATTTCTTTTCGCATTGAGTGTATTGTCCGACCGGTTCTGATTTCCAATCAGGCTTTGATTTCGATTGCACTCGATGCGCTTAGAAATATGGTCCCGATCCAAATTCAAGCGACGGGAGACGGTACGTTATCCTACGGGATCTCCTTGATTACGGTATCGATTGCAGTTCACATCGATCCGTTCATCTTCTCATTATATTCTCACGTCAACTCCACGAAAAATCGTCTCGGGAGCCAACCATATTTCTTTTCTCATTTAGTGTATTGTCCGACCGGTTCTGATTTCCAATCAGGCTTTGATTTCGATTGCACTCGATGCGCTTAGAAATATGGTCCCGATCCAAATTCAAGCGACGGGAGACGGTACGTTATCCTACGGGATCTCCTTGATTACGGTATCGATTGCAGTTCACATCGATCCGTTCATCTTCTCATTATATTCTCACGTCAACTCCACGAAAAATCGTCTCGGGAGCCAACCATATTTCTTTTCGCATTGAGTGTATTGTCCGACCGGTTCTGATTTCCAAGCAGGCTTTGATTTCGATTGCACTCGATGCGCTTAGAAATATGGTCCCGATCTAAATTCAAGCGACGGGAGACGGTACGTTATCCTACGGGATCTCCTTGATTACGGTATCGATTGCAGTTCACATCGATCCGTTCATCTACTCATTGTATTCTCACGTCAACTCCACGAAAAATCGTCTCGGGAGCCAACCATATTTCTTTTCGCATTGAGTGTATTGTCCGACCGGTTCTGATTTCCAATCAGGCTTTGATTTCGATTGCACTCGATGCGCTTAGAAATATGGTCCCGATCCAAATTCAAGCGACGGGAGACGGTACGTTATCCTACGGGATCTCCTTGATTACGGTATCGATTGCAGTTCACATCGATCCGTTCATCTACTCATTGTATTCTCACGTCAACTCCACGAAAAATCGTCTCGGGAGCCAACCATATTTCTTTTCGCATTGAGTGTATTGTCCGACCGGTTCTGATTTCCAATCAGGCTTTGATTTCGATTGCACTCGATGCGCTTAGAAATATGGTCCCGATCCAAATTCAAGCGACGGGAGACGGTACGTTATCCTACGGGATCTCCTTGATTACGGTATCGATTGCAGTTCACATCGATCCGTTCATCTTCTCATTATATTCTCACGTCAACTCCACGAAAAATCGTCTCGGGAGCCAACCATATTTCTTTTCTCATTGAGTGTATTGTCCGACCGGTTCTGATTTCCAATCAGGCTTTGATTTCGATTGCACTCGATGCGCTTAGAAATATGGTCCCGATCCAAATTCAAGCGACGGGAGACGGTACGTTATCCTACGGGATCTCCTTGATTACGGTATCGATTGCAGTTCACATCGATCCGTTCATCTTCTCATTATATTCTCACGTCAACTCCACGAAAAATCGTCTCGGGAGCCAACCATATTTCTTTTCGCATTGAGTGTATTGTCCGACCGGTTCTGATTTCCAAGCAGGCTTTGATTTCGATTGCACTCGATGCGCTTAGAAATATGGTCCCGATCTAAATTCAAGCGACGGGAGACGGTACGTTATCCTACGGGATCTCCTTGATTACGGTATCGATTGCAGTTCACATCGATCCGTTCATCTACTCATTGTATTCTCACGTCAACTCCACGAAAAATCGTCTCGGGAGCCAACCATATTTCTTTTCGCATTGAGTGTATTGTCCGACCGGTTCTGATTTCCAATCAGGCTTTGATTTCGATTGCACTCGATGCGCTTAGAAATATGGTCCCGATCCAAATTCAAGCGACGGGAGACGGTACGTTATCCTACGGGATCTCCTTGATTACGGTATCGATTGCAGTTCACATCGATCCGTTCATCTACTCATTGTATTCTCACGTCAACTCCACGAAAAATCGTCTCGGGAGCCAACCATATTTCTTTTCGCATTGAGTGTATTGTCCGACCGGTTCTGATTTCCAATCAGGCTTTGATTTCGATTGCACTCGATGCGCTTAGAAATATGGTCCCGATCTAAATTCAAGCGACGGGAGACGGTACGTTATCCTACGGGATCTCCTTGATTACGGTATCGATTGCAGTTCACATCGATCCGTTCATCTTCTCATTATATTCTCACGTCAACTCCACGAAAAATCGTCTCGGGAGCCAACCATATTTCTTTTCGCATTGAGTGTATTGTCCGACCGGTTCTGATTTCCAATCAGGCTTTGATTTCGATTGCACTCGATGCGCTTAGAAATGTGGTCCCGATCCAAATTCAAGCGAAGGAAGACTGTACGGTATCCTACGGCATCTCCTTGATTACGGTATCGATGGCAGTTCACATCGATCCGTTCATGATATTCTCTCTTCTCTCACATCGATCCGTTCATGATATTCTCTCTTCTCTCACATCGATCCGTTCATCTACTCATTGTATTCTCACGTCAACTCCACGAAGAATCGTTTCGGGAGCCAACCATATTTCTTTTCGCATTGAGTGTATTGTCCGACCGGTTCTGATTTCCAATCAGGCTTTGATTTCGATTGCACTCGATGCGCTTAGAAATATGGTCCCGATCCAAATTCAAGCGACGGAAGACGGTACGGTATCCTACGGCATCTCCTTGATTACGGTACCGAGTGCAGTTCACATCGATCGGTTCATGATATTCTCTCTTCTCTCACATCGATCCGTTCATTTACTCATTGTATTCTCACGTCAACTCCACAAAGAATCGTTTCGGGAGCCAACCATATTTCTTTTCGCATTGAGTGTATTGTCCGACCGGTTCTGATTTCCAATCAGGCTTTGATTTCGATTGCACTCGATGCGCTTAGAAATATGGTCCCGATCCAAATTCAAGCGACGGGAGACGGTACGTTATCCTACGGGATCTCCTTGATTACGGTATCGATTGCAGTTCACATCGATCCGTTCATCTACTCATTGTATTCTCACGTCAACTCCACGAAAAATCGTCTCGGGAGCCAACCATATTTCTTTTCGCATTGAGTGTATTGTCCGACCGGTTCTGATTTCCAATCAGGCTTTGATTTCGATTGCACTCGATGCGCTTAGAAATATGGTCCCGATCTAAATTCAAGCGACGGGAGACGGTACGTTATCCTACGGGATCTCCTTGATTACGGTATCGATTGCAGTTCACATCGATCCGTTCATCTTCTCATTATATTCTCACGTCAACTCCACGAAAAATCGTCTCGGGAGCCAACCATATTTCTTTTCGCATTGAGTGTATTGTCCGACCGGTTCTGATTTCCAATCAGGCTTTGATTTCGATTGCACTCGATGCGCTTAGAAATATGGTCCCGATCCAATTTCAAGCGACGGAAGACGGTACGTTATCCTACGGGATCTCCTTGATTACGGTATCGATTGCAGTTCACATCGATCCGTTCATCTTCTCATTATATTCTCACGTCAACTCCACAAAGAATCGTTTCGGGAGCCAACCATATTTCTTTTCGCATTGAGTGTATTGTCCGACCGGTTCTGATTTCCAATCAGGCTTTGATTTCGATTGCACTCGATGCGCTTAGAAATATGGTCCCGATCTAAATTCAAGCGACGGGAGACGGTACGTTATCCTACGGGATCTCCTTGATTACGGTATCGATTGCAGTTCACATCGATCCGTTCATCTTCTCATTATATTCTCACGTCAACTCCACGAAAAATCGTCTCGGGAGCCAACCATATTTCTTTTCGCATTGAGTGTATTGTCCGACCGGTTCTGATTTCCAATCAGGCTTTGATTTCGATTGCACTCGATGCGCTTAGAAATATGGTCCCGATCTAAATTCAAGCGACGGGAGACGGTACGTTATCCTACGGGATCTCCTTGATTACGGTATCGATTGCAGTTCACATCGATCCGTTCATCTTCTCATTATATTCTCACGTCAACTCCACAAAGAATCGTTTCGGGAGCCAACCATATTTCTTTTCGCATTGAGTGTATTGTCCGACCGGTTCTGATTTCCAATCAGGCTTTGATTTCGATTGCACTCGATGCGCTTAGAAATATGGTCCCGATCCAAATTCAAGCGACGGGAGACGGTACGTTATCCTACGGGATCTCCTTGATTACGGTATCGATTGCAGTTCACATCGATCCGTTCATCTACTCATTGTATTCTCACGTCAACTCCACGAAAAATCGTCTCGGGAGCCAACCATATTTCTTTTCGCATTGAGTGTATTGTCCGACCGGTTCTGATTTCCAATCAGGCTTTGATTTCGATTGCACTCGATGCGCTTAGAAATATGGTCCCGATCTAAATTCAAGCGACGGGAGACGGTACGTTATCCTACGGGATCTCCTTGATTACGGTATCGATTGCAGTTCACATCGATCCGTTCATTTACTCATTATATTCTCACGTCAACTCCACGAAAAATCTTCTCGGGAGCCAACCATATTTCTTTTCGCATTGAGTGTATTGTCCGACCGGTTCTGATTTCCAATCAGGCTTTGATTTCGATTGCACTCGATGCGCTTAGAAATATGGTCCCGATCCAAATTCAAGCGACGGAAGACGGTACGGTATCCTACGGCATCTCCTTGATTACGGTACCGAGTGCAGTTCACATCGATCGGTTCATGATATTCTCTCTTCTCTCACATCGATCCGTTCATTTACTCATTGTATTCTCACGTCAACTCCACAAAGAATCGTTTCGGGAGCCAACCATATTTCTTTTCGCATTGAGTGTATTGTCCGACCGGTTCTGATTTCCAATCAGGCTTTGATTTCGATTGCACTCGATGCGCTTAGAAATATGGTCCCGATCTAAATTCAAGCGACGGGAGACGGTACGTTATCCTACGGGATCTCCTTGATTACGGTATCGATTGCAGTTCACATCGATCCGTTCATCTTCTCATTACATTCTCACGTCAACTCCACGAAAAATCGTCTCGGGAGCCAACCATATTTCTTTTCGCATTGAGTGTATTGTCCGACCGGTTCTGATTTCCAATCAGGCTTTGATTTCGATTGCACTCGATGCGCTTAGAAATGTGGTCCCGATCCAAATTCAAGCGAAGGAAGACTGTACGGTATCCTACGGCATCTCCTTGATTACGGTATCGATGGCAGTTCACATCGATCCGTTCATGATATTCTCTCTTCTCTCACATCGATCCGTTCATCTACTCATTGTATTCTCACGTCAACTCCACGAAGAATCGTTTCGGGAGCCAACCATATTTCTTTTCGCATTGAGTGTATTGTCCGACCGGTTCTGATTTCCAATCAGGCTTTGATTTCGATTGCACTCGATGCGCTTAGAAATATGGTCCCGATCTAAATTCAAGCGACGGGAGACGGTACGTTATCCTACGGCATCTCCTTGATTACGGTATCGATGGCAGTTCACATCGATCCGTTCATGATATTCTCTCTTCTCTCACATCGATCCGTTCATCTACTCATTGTATTCTCACGTCAACTCCACGAAGAATCGTTTCGGGAGCCAACCATATTTCTTTTCGCATTGAGTGTATTGTCCGACCGGTTCTGATTTCCAATCAGGCTTTGATTTCGATTGCACTCGATGCGCTTAGAAATATGGTCCCGATCCAAATTCAAGCGACGGAAGACGGTACGGTATCCTACGGCATCTCCTTGATTACGGTACCGAGTGCAGTTCACATCGATCGGTTCATGATATTCTCTCTTCTCTCACATCGATCCGTTCATTTACTCATTTTATTCTCACGTCAACTCCACAAAGAATCGTTTCGGGAGCCAACCATATTTCTTTTCGCATTGAGTGTATTGTCCGACCGGTTCTGATTTCCAATCAGGCTTTGATTTCGATTGCACTCGATGCGCTTAGAAATATGGTCCCGATCCAAATTCAAGCGACGGGAGACGGTACGTTATCCTACGGGATCTCCTTGATTACGGTACCGAGTGCAGTTCACATCGATCGGTTCATGATATTCTCTCTTCTCTCACATCGATCCGTTCATTTACTCATTTTATTCTCACGTCAACTCCACAAAGAATCGTTTCGGGAGCCAACCATATTTCTTTTCGCATTGAGTGTATTGTCCGACCGGTTCTGATTTCCAATCAGGCTTTGATTTCGATTGCACTCGATGCGCTTAGAAATAAGGTCCCGATCCAAATTCAAGCGACGGAAGACGGTACGGTATCCTACGGCATCTCCTTGATTACGGTACCGAGTGCAGTTCACATCGATCCGTTCATCTACTCATTATATTCTCACGTCAACTCCACGAAAAATCGTCTCGGGAGCCAACCATATTTCTTTTCTCATTGAGTGTATTGTCCGACCGGTTCTGATTTCCAATCAGGCTTTGATTTCGATTGCACTCGATGCGCTTAGAAATATGGTCCCGATCCAAATTCAAGCGACGAAAGACGGTACGGTATCCTACGGCATCTCCTTGATTACGGTACCGAGTGCAGTTCATATCGATCCGTTCATGATATTCTCTCTTCTCTCACATCGATCCGTTCATCTACTCATTGTATTCTCACGTCAACTCCACGAAAAATCGTCTCGGGAGCCAACCATATTTCTTTTCGCATTGAGTGTATTGTCCGACCGGTTCTGATTTCCAATCAGGCTTTGATTTCGATTGCACTCGATGCGCTTAGAAATATGGTCCCGATCCAAATTCAAGCGACGGGAGACGGTACGTTATCCTACGGGATCTCCTTGATTACGGTACCGAGTGCAGTTCACATCGATCGGTTCATGATATTCTCTCTTCTCTCACATCGATCCGTTCATTTACTCATTTTATTCTCACGTCAACTCCACAAAGAATCGTTTCGGGAGCCAACCATATTTCTTTTCGCATTGAGTGTATTGTCCGACCGGTTCTGATTTCCAATCAGGCTTTGATTTCGATTGCACTCGATGCGCTTAGAAATATGGACCCGATCCAAATTCAAGCGACGGAAGACGGTACGGTATCCTACGGCATCTCCTTGATTACGGTACCGAGTGCAGTTCACATCGATCGGTTCATGATATTCTCTCTTCTCTCACATCGATCCGTTCATTTACTCATTGTATTCTCACGTCAACTCCACAAAGAATCGTTTCGGGAGCCAACCATATTTCTTTTCGCATTGAGTGTATTGTCCGACCGGTTCTGATTTCCAATCAGGCTTTGATTTCGATTGCACTCGATGCGCTTAGAAATAAGGTCCCGATCCAAATTCAAGCGACGGAAGACGGTACGGTATCCTACGGCATCTCCTTGATTACGGTACCGAGTGCAGTTCACATCGATCCGTTCATCTACTCATTATATTCTCACGTCAACTCCACGAAAAATCGTCTCGGGAGCCAACCATATTTCTTTTCTCATTGAGTGTATTGTCCGACCGGTTCTGATTTCCAATCAGGCTTTGATTTCGATTGCACTCGATGCGCTTAGAAATATGGTCCCGATCCAAATTCAAGCGACGAAAGACGGTACGGTATCCTACGGCATCTCCTTGATTACGGTACCGAGTGCAGTTCACATCGATCCGTTCATCTACTCATTATATTCTCACGTCAACTCCACGAAAAATCTTCTCGGGAGCCAACCATATTTCTTTTCGCATTGAGTGTATTGTCCGACCGGTTCTGATTTCCAATCAGGCTTTGATTTCGATTGCACTCGATGCGCTTAGAAATATGGACCCGATCCAAATTCAAGCGACGGAAGACGGTACGGTATCCTACGGCATCTCCTTGATTACGGTACCGAGTGCAGTTCACATCGATCGGTTCATGATATTCTCTCTTCTCTCACATCGATCCGTTCATTTACTCATTATATTCTCACGTCAACTCCACGAAAAATCTTCTCGGGAGCCAACCATATTTCTTTTCGCATTGAGTGTATTGTCCGACCGGTTCTGATTTCCAATCAGGCTTTGATTTCGATTGCACTCGATGCGCTTAGAAATATGGACCCGATCCAAATTCAAGCGACGGAAGACGGTACGGTATCCTACGGCATCTCCTTGATTACGGTACCGAGTGCAGTTCACATCGATCGGTTCATGATATTCTCTCTTCTCTCACATCGATCCGTTCATTTACTCATTTTATTCTCACGTCAACTCCACAAAGAATCGTTTCGGGAGCCAACCATATTTCTTTTCGCATTGAGTGTATTGTCCGACCGGTTCTGATTTCCAATCAGGCTTTGATTTCGATTGCACTCGATGCGCTTAGAAATATGGACCCGATCCAAATTCAAGCGACGGAAGACGGTACGGTATCCTACGGCATCTCCTTGATTACGGTACCGAGTGCAGTTCACATCGATCGGTTCATGATATTCTCTCTTCTCTCACATCGATCCGTTCATCTACTCATTGTATTCTCACGTCAACTCCACGAAAAATCTTCTCGGGAGCCAACCATATTTCTTTTCGCATTGAGTGTATTGTCCGACCGGTTCTGATTTCCAATCAGGCTTTGATTTCGATTGCACTCGATGCGCTTAGAAATATGGTCCCGATCCAAATTCAAGCGACGAAAGACGGTACGGTATCCTACGGCATCTCCTTGATTACGGTACCGAGTGCAGTTCACATCGATCCGTTCATCTACTCATTATATTCTCACGTCAACTCCACGAAAATCTTCTCGGGAGCCAACCATATTTCTTTTCGCATTGAGTGTATTGTCCGACCGGTTCTGATTTCCAATCAGGCTTTGATTTCGATTGCACTCGATGCGCTTAGAAATATGGTCCCGATTGGTGCAGCCAAATTACTGCATCTTTGTGGAAACCGACGGACACAAACACCAAGTCGCCATGCAGAACATGAGTGATGCAAAGAAGGTACGGTAGATTCTAGTATCCCCTCATTCCGATTCATTCAGCTTTTCCTTTCCTTTTTGAGGTTATTGAGCTATTGAGTCACTAGATAATTTAATTAATCAATGTTCTCAATGTACTCCATGTTATTTGTCTCTTTATGATATTATACTTTTTACTCTTTCTTTCTCTTCTCCTCCTCCTCTCATTCGCTCTCCCCACTCTCTCAATTGGTTTGCTCCTCTCACTCCTATCAAAGACGACGTTCGAATCGTGATGCCGTCGGCGTCGGTATTAAGGCCTGCCTCCTGATTTTACAATAACTGAAAGTGCGAAGTCATTTTATCTCGGTCGAGTTGGGTAAAACAGGGGTCAAACGATGCAATTAAATGCTACATCTTCTTCAAATTGAGCTGTTGTTCTTTCCAAGCTCGCTTCTAGATATACTGACTTCTCTTTCCACAGTTCTCTGTGTCAGAGCATGTATCTGTCTCGCTCAATCTTTTCGTTGCGAGGTCTTTCTTTATTGCCTTCATCCAACTCATTCTGTAACTCGCAACATTCCGGCTGATATCGGAAAATTTCCCTGCATCGATAATCCCTCTCTCTCTCATATTGACCTCAGCCTTTTCAACAATCGACGCAATTCCGATCAGTCCACGAATCTTATCATTCCTTATTTTATCTCTCAATCTCACTCTGATTATCTATCGGACCATCTTCATCTCAGCAACATTCAATCTCTCCTCTGTACTTTTGGCCAATACCCAGTGCTCACTTCCGCACCGAAGCTGCGTGGATCAACCAATAGATAGATTTTTAGGCGCCATCTTATCCTCCTTTCATGCAGGACTCCCGAGCAAGCATTAATATTCGCTCAATGATTTATCCAATGATCCGGGTTCGGGCCTGTTGGACGATAACATTCTTCCATATTAGGGGATTTGTTCGGCATACTCTTCATACTCAATTTCGCTCATCGACATTTAATTATATTATTCACGTCTCTTCCCGTACCATCATCCTCATGGATCAGAGTTCCTCAGTATCGAAATATTTTTACCTGCTTGACCACTCCTCCTTTCAAGTCATCATAAACTTACAATTTGCAGCTTTATTCATCGTATGACTTATCACAGAGTCCAGTCCTCTGATAGAGACCTACGTTGATTGTATTAACATCAGTGGTGCCAAATGGGGTTCGTACTCCACCTCCACTATACCTCACAAATTCATACTGAGACGGGTTCAATTTCATGATTTCTCTCAATCTTCTATCAATACACCTTTCATAGATGTTTAGTTTATGAGATATCAATTTAATGCTTCTATAATTACCACAATCACTAGAATATCTCCCTTTTCTTTGTACAGTGTGAGGATTTCACTTCGCCAATCGCCTGGCATTCTTATTTCTTTCAGTATTTGTTGGCCATCCGATTCAGCAACCTGCTTCAGTCATTCTTTTTCAAGCATCAACAGGAATCATATCCGGACAGTAAGCCTTTCTTCAAGGCCGCGAAAGCACATCTGACTTCTTACAAACTCCAATCCACGACTGATTGTTCATTTCATTACCATCATCCATCAGTGCTTGGGGCTTCATTTCTGATCATGCCCGTTACGATCACAGATCGATCATACTTTTTTTTATCCTTCGTTCCTTTTTCTCCACTATTCGGCACTAGATAATATCCTTGCTCTCCTTCTGAGCTAGCTTTTTATAGAGAACATTATCATCGGCCGATAGACCTTATTTACGATTCCGCATGATATTCTCATTTGTTTCTGACCGAACGGGGAATTCGAGATATGTTTCACAAACTTTACATGATTCCAAGAAAATATTGTTTGAATCGAGCGGGAAATTGCAGTTCAGTTTTATTTTAGCGCGAAATTCGCATCCATTATTCTGGAATGCTGTGTAGATCATTCTACATCTACAGAAACGGATTGTTCTCGGATCCCGGCGACGACGACAATGAGCATTTCTTCTGCTGACTTTGGTTATCTTGGCATTTGAGTCGTTTGTGATATGTGGGGGCCACGGTCTTTGTTTTCTCACACTTTCTCGTAACTCAACCGGTCGAAAGAATGTGTAAAATGAAGAGATGGCGACCCGTGCTGCGCACTATGTTTTTGATGTTTTTTTGCCTCGGTATCGATAATCAGTGTTATTTTTCGACATGATTCGGGATCATATATTTCGAAATTCTCCTTACGCATGATTCGATGCTTGAAAGGATTTCTTCAAGTTTGTTTCTGTATTGCTTGTTTCTATCGAACAAGAAGAAGAAGAACGCAATTGTATAATTTATGAGTCTGACGTTTCTAATCCTGAGGTGAAATGAGCAGTTTTTCTTTTGATATTATATTGCTTTTATTTGGAATGCTATTGTGAGAGACCCGACCATTTATTTCATCTTTGTGCACGAATTTAGGAACTTCTCTGTTTTTTTGGCTAGGAACAAACCCCATTCGACAACTGTAGCAACTAACTGTAAAGAAGTGCAGTAATGGTAGAGTTTCGAAATTCTGAGTGATAGGATAATGAATTATTCACCCTCAGGCTGCTCCTCTTCTGTCGTCGTCTTCATCTCCACCCCTTTCATCAAATCCCCTCGTTTTCTGTCCCATCCTCTCCCCGCTTCATGTTGTCACCTCCCCATCCCCCCCCCCACGTGGGCAGTCGACGAGATGCATGAAGAAACATGGAGCCAAGAAATGGCATATGCAGCTGTATCGCTTGTGTTGTATCATAGTCATTCCAACTCGCATCGGGCACCTCTGCTATCGCCAGTGGGTACTCGGGTGGGGAACGTGTGTGTGTATGTGTGTGCAATGTGCCACCGTGTTCAGTTTTGCGAATACTTACTTCTGCATAGCAATTGATCACTATTTTGAAGCTCAGAATCATGACTGCATTAACACAAAAATTCCCCTTTATGCGATTCCGATTATTGAAAATTCTATGAGAACTGCCTAAGATCCATTTCGAATGACATTGGTTTCCGAAAAGCCGATTTCAGAAAGATCTGACATCGTTGGCAGGAAAATCAGAACTTAATCCTACTGTTCACCCTTATCTGGAGAGAACAAATGGGGATAGAATGCTGCGATGTATTTTAATATTAAAATAGTCAGGGGACCATACAACGATTATCTCTGTCTTTCGCACGCTAATTTTAATAGTTGTCTACTCACTTATTGACTTAGTCGGCGCGGACTCTAACTAGTCCCGAAAAATAAGAATTCGCAACTTGTGTGAAAAACATAATTTATTCACTCTTTCACTCTCTCTCTCTCTCTATGTCTCTCATTGTCACTCTTTCGGTTCGCAGTTTTATGACATGCAACATGTGACATGTTGAAATCAACTTGAATCCTCGCTCGGTCGCTCCCTCCAACTTTTGGTACAACATCAAAAAAAGAATAAAAAAATGATCGATTTGAATTTCATAATAATTGTATGCAAAGTGCGGTGATCTCTGCATAAAAGCGGAATGAACGAGCGTTCTTTCTCATTCCTCACTTTCTCCCTCTCGTCGTCACCTTCATCGGTCATGTCGGATGCGGAAAGGAACGCTAGTAAAAAGGAAAAGAAGAACGACCAGGATCCGCCAAGTCCGAAAAGAAACGGGTGAGAAAACGCTGTCTTCTTGGTGTGGTCTAGAAGGGATGAGCCAAATGGTCTCTGAAATGGAGCTGTCTAAGGTCATAATCAATGCGGCTGTTTGCAGTCGGCGTAAGGATCGAAAGGGTCGTCGCCAGAAAGATCCCGGTTCGTCACCTTCGACACAAACGACGCCTTCCACTTATACGCCACCGCACAATACGGACGGACTACCGATCGGTCCCTCCCCGGTTCGTCATCAGTTCACTCCATTCCCAGGGGCGCCGACCGCGCGATCGATGCAATGTGAGGGGAAATGGACGTGTTCGCTAATTCAATTTGCACAAATTTAAATCGTAAACAACATTTCACCCAGTGATTACTGTAGGTACGGGAAGACTAGGTACTGCAGCCTGTGATTGATCCGAGCGGTATTGCTGTAGGCCCAGTGTACTGTATGCGTAGATGTATCGATTCCATGCCAATGAATTAGAAGTTACTGAAACGTCATTGTGGAAACTGTAGCTATAGTAGGCATAGTTTCATCAGGTCGGACGGTGTTCATCATTGTATTTGTGGAGTTATGGCCGCTGTAGGCTACTGTGTACACACTCGAGAACACAAACTATATTGCAGTGCCCTACCTCTGCGCCTTCTTCTACGCTGATCCCACCTGCCAAAACGGACGGAAGTTCGGGCAACTCGTCGCTGGTTCGTCACCGTCTCATTCCATTTCCCCTTCTGCCGACCGCGCGATCGCTGCCATTCGATGGAAAATGGACGTTGGCAAATTGAATTCGCGCTAAATAAAATCGATATAGTAAGTAAACTACAATTCACCCGGAGGGTATTGTAGGTTTGGATACGACAGACACTGCATCCTGGAATGGAATGGAGATCCCGTAGCCTGGTATTACAGATACTGGTGAAGGTTACGAGAGTATGATTACTGTAGGCGATAAGATTGACCCTATTCAAGGCAGGTATCAGGAAGGCATTGCATATCCTAGTGATGATTCTACGCACTGTAGAAGCCAGGTTAGGCAGTCAGAGTGTACGGAACACTGTGGGAGACATTCGTTTGCGCTTCACTATCTTTTTTCTTATTATAAATGGCGTCTTTCCTTTCGTGTTACTCATGCAACATCGGAAGATGAATACGGCTAAACGAGGATGCGAGTGTGCGGGATGAATATACCGTATTTCGAGCTCTAGGCCCTATTATTTGTATTTCTTGCGACGATGAAGACGCAAACTCTTCACTAATGCTCCTGGATGATCGTAGACGTATTAGCCTAGAAGTATTATGCTATAAAGAGGGTCGTAGACACACCTCAACCAATCTTCACTAGCGCACAATTGCAGAATCCATCGAAGGATGAGACTTCCCTCCGATCCTCCTCGTCGAGAACCGATAAACCGCGAGACACGAAGGTGAGTTGCCTGCAGAGATGTAGTGTGTATTCGCTTTGAGAAGCATTTATTTGCTGATTATTTACAAGTATATTCTCTTTCAGGGAATCGCCCCGAAGCCGGCTGATGCTGTGCTGCAGAGCAAGTCTACGAAGAGCACGGTAAGTTGCTCCCCCTCCCCTCTGAATTCTTTACCAATTCGATACAGCTAAATCCGCCCGAATCAGCGGTGCTTTTATCGAATGAATTCTCCTTATTATAGTCTAATCATCCTCGTTCGCTATGCTGTAGTCGCATTTTCCACTGAGATATGAAATCCTTTATTGGTTTGCCAGAATTGCTAGAAAAAATACTAGTTATTCGCAGTGAGAAGCATGTTTGGTGTTTATTACGAAAACGTTCGAAGACGCACTCACAGACAGGGATGTTGCAGCTGTATGTCTCCCGTGAGAAACAAATGGAGGCGGCTATTCTTAACAAAGACCCTCTATGCAAAAAGTTTAACTGCACCATAAAATTTTTTTCTGAATTTTATGATGGCAATCACGTATTCAGGCTCCTGCGAAAACTCTTGCTCCATCGGCCAACGGCACCGTGACGCGCACAGGCGGGAGATCGCCGCATGAGAACTCAGTAAGTATCTGGCACAGTCATCTCCGCATTCTTCATGCAACTTACGATGGAAAATCGACTGAACATACTAGTGGCATTATTCGTCGAGGCCACAATCTGTTGAACAGTCAAAGTCGTCCTTCACGATGTCGATATGTATAGCAGATGTATTTGCCTCTGAGCAAAGAAGGGAAGCATTCGTTATTAGACAGGCCTGCCCAGTCAAAATTTGCGCATTGCTGAAGAAAGAAAATTCATATTCGCAATGAGAAACATGGTTGATGTTAATTGCCATGCAAAATCATTTTATTCAGGTTTCGAATCCGCACTCGTCGTCGAATGTCTCGACTCGCACTGCCAAAGATGCGATGTCAGGAACACATATGGATCTGAGGCCGCGCAAAGAAGTAAGCCTCTGCCACTTCCATTCTGCTTTCTTCAATCAATCACACTCTACTTGCTTCATTCTTCAATCTCTTTTCTTCAATTTCTTCAATCAATTACACTCTACTTGCTAGCTTGATTCGATTAATCCTCCACATTCTTCTTTTGTTATCGGCAATTCCACCACATTCCATAGAAAAATTTTACGAACGCGTAGTCGAAAACGATTTTTCCTATTGAAGTGCGAAAAAGAATTTCTTCAATGAATGATTGAAGTAGTCCTCGTTATCGAAATGTTATCGCTCTGCGACGCATTGTTGTTAGGCAATTTATGGTGATACGTTTTACATTCAGGCGGGAGTGAAGCGTCCCGGCGAAGAGTCGAAAATGGACCCGAAACGACTGAAGAAAGGCGGCGGATCTTCGGTAAGTTGTTGCTCTCATCTGCTCAACACCAACTCGTGGGAAAATAACACAGCTCTCACGCATATTTCCGGCACGAGCGATGATCGCTGAATTACCCCCCCCCCACACACAATAATTGATGGTCTCGCATACGACTGGTGATATTGAAAACTATTTTTTCTGAGAAACGAAAGAAAGCAGCCGTTCTCAGGCAGACTGTCCCAAGTCGAACACTGCTGAAAATTCACATTCACATTGACGGAATTCGAAATGTACTGTCAGACTGAAAATAGAGCTTGAACTTCCCCTCAATTTTAACTTTGTCCCACAAACCCCTTCGATTCCTGAATGGCTGATATGAAATCCCGTGCAGAGTACAGGGTTGACGTTTTCACTGACGTTGCGCTCACTGCGCACCCACCTTAATTTGAGGGGAAACGGCATTCTTCAACGAAATAAGGTGCGGGGATGCGGGGATGCGGGTGCCAGCCCGCACAGTTTAATGAGCGACGATTTTTGCCGCCGACCTATCCAAATTACGGTCATTGATGAGTCATCCTCGCTCACGCCCAAAGCGAGTACTAGAGCGCTTCTTAGTAGTTCTGTCAGGGTGAAGAATCCGTCTCTTCATTTCGCGTGCTCTCTCGTCACCCGATGAGATTCTTCATCCTGACATCCCTGCTTCTTAGGCTTATTAGGTGACCTATGTACCTTGATCCGATCCCCGCCGCACGAAAGAGCGATTTGAATTTTACCAACACAGAGAACACAAAGCTGTTCCAAGTTCATTTCATACAGTGAATTAATTTTTCAAAAACTTTTCCCGCCTTTCTTTGCCATGCAAATGTGCTTATTTAGAAGGGCAAGGAGGACGGCTCGAGCAGCGCCGATGCAAAGGGACCAGCGCCCCTACGTCGATCATGACCACACAACGCAGCAATGCTCTGTCATCCTCGGTAAGTTGTCCTTCTCTCTCTCTCTCATCTCCTTTCTTCTCGCTTCATCCACAGCATGCTACTTCTCACACGATCTCATCATCGCACCCCCTAGCATTCCGTTGAGCAATCGCTGTTGCCAAATCGGCCCTTGTCTCTGCTCCTCTCTTATCTCTCTCTTAGTGAGAAAGCGCTCGACATGTTCTGTTCACTTTAGCACGATTCGGCACAATACGAATATTCTGTTTCTATTGGTTATGATGATGGTTATCTTTTTGTTAAGATCAAGGCACCCCGTGCACCGCCCGTGACTACTCGCTCTGGAATTGCATGCGTAAGTGATTTCTCCCATCCTCTTCTCGTTTGCTTCCTCGCAAGGGAAATACGGCTGAACTCTAGTGTCCGAAACTGCAAGAGGGATCATTTTATGATCCCTAATCGTCCATTGATATCAAAATTTTCGCTCTTGACGTCTGCGACTTTTATGTCTTTTCTTGTTTTCCGTCATTGTTTAGAGCAGAAAGAACCAGATTATATTTTCAAACACAGAAAAAATTAAGGTAGAAGTAGTAAAAGTAATGAAATATTTTCTAGAAAAGCTGTTCTGAATTTCACCCTCCAAAACGAATTCCTGAAATTCATTAAGCGCTTCATAGCATCAGTTTCTTGACTTTTCCAATTTTTTTTTGTTTTTTTCTGCCTTTGAAAATTACGAAATTTATGATTTCCGATAGTTGATGTTGCCTTTCCAAGCACCTGTTGGAAGCCGGCCGTATTTCCCTGCTAAGAAAGGAACAACGCACCGCTTCTTCGAAGGCTGGCCCAGAAATTCTTCTTGAGCTGCGTGAACCAAACAGGATTAACAAGAGTTTACCCTTCACGAGAATCGGGCCAGTCAGCGAAGGAGCGGGGCTTGTGGATGGATTAGTTGCACCGCTCGAATCGATTTCGTTCAGGCGACCGATGGTTCAGCCCATCAGTCGATTATTCGGCTGACGGAGGATGCCATTGAAAAAATGGGTGATGTCATCGATGCGCCTGTAGATATTTGGACGCATGCAAATCACTTCATTCCGGACGAAGACGATTCGGAGAAAAAACAGGCTGCGATAAACCAATCGAATGATAACGAGGAAAAGCGGGACCAGCAGCAGGAAGACGAGCGAGAAGGGCAGAGGCTTGCGAAAGAAGCGAATAAGAAATTGCAGAAGGAAAAGGCAGAACAGATTGCGAAACTGAAAAGTTCGAGCAATAACACGAAAGAACTCGAAAAATTGTTGGCAAGCAAAGAGAAGAAAGATGTAGAAGAAATGAATATAATGGCTCTCAAAATCAACCAGAGAGAATGCCAAATTGCGGATTTACGGGCGAGCTACGGAGAGAAGCATAAGCAATACAAGGATCTTGTGCGGAAAGTGACGGAGGGAGACCGAAAGCTTCAAGTGGTCAGAGATCAACTTGCACTGAAACAGGAAGAGCTCAAAACCTTGAATGACATGAATCGACAAGTCGATGAGGAGATATCAGTGGCCAAAAGAACTCTCGTTGATCAGAAAAAGCGCTCGAGGAGGTGCAAGAGAGAATTGAGGAAATATCCAAACGGAAAGCGGAGGCTGACGCTGTTCTCTCTCGCGAACAATTTACGGAAAAGCTGCGGCCGCTTCTACCGGAGGTGAGACATAGATTGCCTAGAGTTGCCGGAACGGTTATCCGATAGTCGCATTCTTTGGCACATTTTGATTGCTACACCCCAACCATTTCCTGAATAGATAGTGTGAAATAAGAAGAGAATGATCTCCTCATTCCCCCGTACGCTCTCATCGATCGGAACCGCGAGAGAGTGGGATCATAATGAGAAGAGTTTAAGCATTCCTAATGTGCGTGCAAGATTCATTCTTAATCTGATAATTTTCAGCCTCTGACCGAGAATTGCGCGATCGCAAGCGACGGAGTGGGATTCGGTTAGTCTTTGGATTCGGGCTTTCGAAAGAGGAGATAACCTATCCTTCTCTATCCTTCTCTTCATTCTTCTCTTATCTCTCTCTCCCCTCTCTCTCTCTGAAAATGAAGAGACCCCCATATATATATTGTTAATACTAATGGGTCGCCACTTGGCAGGGAGCGCCGTTCAAGTGACCGTCGAGAAGGCCATTTCCGAAAAGATCATGGGAAAACTATCTACGGGTAGATAATTTTTTTTAATACTCAGAAATGAAGACTAATACGAGACGTATAAATGGATGGATTCACAATTTCCTTACAACCAATTGCAGCATTGTATCCTTTCAAGCACTCGACTCCCGTGCCAAATGGATACAAAATAAGAGTCACCTGCGATAGTTTACTGGTAAATATTTAGAAACACAATTATGTATATTTATGTCAAACAATGAAGAAACCTTTATGCTGAAAACAAAGCGTGATCGCATTGCAGACAGCTCAGCTGTTGGTGACGCACGGTATCACGATCGAAGGTGGTCATAAGATAACGTTCTTACGAGCACGAGTTGGTGTGTTCTCCTTACATTTAAAACATCATTCTTTTTGACTGAATCTCTTGAAAAAAAGGCACTGAAATGAGGAAAAGATAATGACAGTGAAATGAGGAGAAATGTATACTCTCGCTTGCCATTCCTTCTCTTTTCCCCCAGTGCGAGAGCACTGCGAGGCCCGAGATGGGAAGGGACGCCTGCGGTGATCTTGTGACCAGAAATACGCTTGCAGGAGAATCTGTGAAACCTAAGGAGGACGGCGGCAACATGCTCCTAGTATATGCCTTACCGGCAGGTGTATCAAGTAAGCTTTCATTCATTGCATGTTTGCTGTGTTGGCAATGCTTGTGATTAACTGTTGATCGGATTGACACGCCTAATGATTTGCTTTCCAGAGGAAATTTTTGAGAAATTGGGACGTCTACTTGGAGGAATTCTCGCTGATTACGATGAAGTGAGATACGAAGATGACTATGGATCCAATTAAATATTCATGCATCCATAGCAACCCCGATTGTCCTTCAGATAAAAGGCCAAGGGATTATTGTGTTTGACAAATTCCCTTCTCTAAAACGCGCAATGGAAATTTTGCATAACTATTGCATGGGCGGATCAATAATTCAATGTATTCAACAGGTTTGTCGTATTTATTTTATCTAAAATTTCCATTTCAATGTATATAAATATATATAGATCACAATTTCATTGAATACGGAAGAGTGCGATAGGCATATATCTAATCAGCGATTTGTTACTATGAGTATCACGCCTCTCCACCTCGCCTGCATGGGCAGAGGGGCGGAGTCAACAAACTATAAACTACAAATAGGGACTGTGTAGCGCTCCTGCCCCTATGTGTTTGGGGGAGCTAGAAAGTTGTAATACCGTTAGCACATCGCGCCACTCGTGCACCGGTGTATTACTATTCTTCTCTGTGCAAAAAAATACAGTTTGGGCAAAATTTACTACCACTCCGACAATTCTGATTGGGTAGGAGGAAATATTGTAAGTGGCGCCCCTAAGCTCCGCCCGCTCTGCCCATTTCCTACGCGGACTAATGAAATAACGCTAAACTTATATTCAGAGAGAGAGGAATTTATCGAGAGAGATTAATTTATCGAGATTAGCGGATTATGGCACGTTCAATGGCAGAAATATTCGGAATAATGTACTGCATTACAGAAGTAATGCGAATTCGCCCACAAATTGTACATATTATTCCTCTGTAAATATTGGTGAGGTTCACATTAATTTTTTTTAAATACAGTGCTAACCTTGGTTACAAATGTGACCTGATTGATCAAATATTTGAACTCGAGTACGGTAGTATTCTTGCATATCGAATGGTCGAGTTCATTCTTTTCAGTTTCGTCCGTATGTACTCGTTATTGCGCAATTACTCGTTAGATTCCAAAATTGGTGAGACAACTTTTTTTTGCTCACATTGGTGTTAGTTACAAACTTAAGTGACCTTCTGGAATGGATAGATAACAACTCGTTCAAGGGAAATAGTTGCTGACGTGTCGCAAGCGAGCCCAACTTCTTCCCATTCTGTCCTTTATGTCAATACTCTCTCTCTCTCTCTCTTTTACAAGCCCTTTACAAGGTGTCGTCAGCAACTCGTTTGAGTCGCAAATAAGTTGCTGACGTGCCGCTAGTTGTTCCCCATGTCCTATAGATATGAATAATCATTCGCTTACTCATGCAAATCGCACCGATTCGCCTCATTTACTCTCATTTCTCCCCCATTTCGCCGGCTATTGTCGGTGCGCAATCACAGTTTTCATCCCTTTCGCCATCAGGTTACCTTGAACAACTTGCCATTTAGCGCCACATCCGTCCTAGTTCGTTTAAACGCATTGACCCCTCCACATCAGCATTAACCTCGTCTTTTCAGACTTATTTATGCCCTTTCTCCCGCGCCTCAAATGAACTTCCCTCGTCCTTCCTCTTTTCTCCCAGCGGTATGTTACTACACTAATAATTTCGAAGAGCAGAAGCAGTTGCAGCCCAGAATTAAGCCTTTGCAGCTATAATTCCAAGCTATTTTACTGTTTCGCTTTTACTGATAATAAGAGGGTGTGGCACAATTATGCATGGGCAGCATCCTCGAACAATTGCTGAAAATCGGTGGTAGACAGGAAATCTGCTGACATTCGCGTGTTTCGTATCCGAAATTGGGGGTATAGGCTTTAAATCCGGGATCAAAATACTTATATTTAGTTCACTTGATCTTAAAACAATACAACTAAATTTGATGTCACAGGATTGATGTGGCAACGGCTTCTATTTACCACTCTAATTCGATCAAGATTTCGGATGCCGCTCTCATTCAAGTTGTTGTGTTCTTGTTACGGCGAGAAGTATGAATGCATTGAATGGTGAGACAGTTCTCTCATCCTTGTCGGCTTCTCATGCATTGCATGTGCAGGTAGTTACGACCTAATTTGGATGCTGAATTTTCCAATTTCAACCAATTTTCTCCGACTTTCACTCGTAGTTTGGAAGGGACGATCTTCACCTGAAACTAACAATCGCTCTAAATTTTCGCTTAAACTCGCGCCTGAAATTAAACCTGCAATTTGACGCGGTGAGAAGTACGGTGGGGGTACGGTATTGGGCGCTTTTTGTTGGCCTATCCTTTTCTCGGAGGACATTACCACCCTATCGTTTTGATTCCCTACTCCGTTCACGTGAAGCTGTCGATGGGACTTCATTATTGTACCTAGAGTGAACCCGAGGCGCATTAGTTTTCAAACGTATTTATCGATTGCTTTTCCAGTCGGCGCAATACGCGGTCTCGTCGGCCCTAAACACGGTGGATCTGTTCGCCGAGTAGTGAGTTACTTTTTTTCCATAAAATTTCTTTTTTTTGACAACGAGACTGCTTTTATGGGTTAAAGCTTAAAGCGTTTATCTATTACGTTGAGGAGTTGATCGTCCATCCGCCCCTGTCCTCTGACTCGCAACTGCTCGAGTTCTTCCGACTGTTCGATGAAAGATTGAGCGAGTGGTACCGGACGGAGTACGGTATCTACGCGGCGCCGCCCACTCTGCTGGAGGTGAGTACTTGATAGTGTGTTTGGGTGGGTATAGGGTTAACCATTCGGAAATCGGAAAGGCCGTAACTCAACTGGAAAAATCACTCTCTTTCCGGAATGAGAGTCGAACAACGGATTTTCCGAAACTCTTCCGAAACTATTCCTTTGTCCGAAACTCCATTGTCCATTGTTCGACTCTCATTCCGGAAAGAGAGTGATTTTGAGTTGAGTTTCGGCCGAAAGTTTAACCCTAGTACGGAACATCCGTGCTACAGTTGGTACATGCTGCATGTACTGTTGGAATAGCGTATAAAGTAGGTACTGTAACGGAAAAATGTACGGTAATTTTCAGCAGCATCTCAAGAGTCGTTCGCGATCCGCTGCTCACAAATGCAAAAATAATAATCATATCTTTTCAGATCTTCGTCTCGCTCGCGCCACAGTCCGACCTTAAACTGACGAGAGTTGAGGACAGCGGATGCATGGGAAAGGTGAGAGGTCGACGATTACTAGATTGAGCGATCCTGTCGAAATTTCGACAGGCGACGATTGGTAGTGGGCACACCACGTTTTTCTATTGGACAGAAATTTGATGTTGAAATCTGTCTCGGTGAGAGCGTTTCAAGGCCAGTGTATATTCTCTGGGGAGTAGACCGTCTAATTCGTTTTCACCCTGTTTCTTATATAGTAATAATAATTATCTCAAAAGGTCGAAAGAAAGAAAGGAAATGCGAGAAGATGCTCGCCATAAGAAACATTTCTTTTAGGCCAGGAAGATTGGTGTTGCGCAGTGTAGTGATTACCACGAAAGGCGCTGAATATCCAATGCTTACTCATTTTCTTCTCTCAAACAATCTTCCCAGAAGCCCACTCGTTTAGAAAAGGGGTGGAGTCAGTGGGGGTGGAGCTTGGCTCGACACGTGAAACTTATTCATCCATTTCCCCCAGGTGATCTCGTGTTTCAAAGGCGGGAAGACGTCGATCGGGGCGAGCGAGCAGCAGACGGAGCAGCTCGTGACGACGAAGACGGACGGATCGGAGCCGACGATTACTAGAGGCAGCGATCCTGTCGAAAATTCGACAGGCGACGATTGGGAGTGGGCACACCACGGGAATGTGCGGTTACGAGCTCAGATGGGTGAATTCCTAGTATTCGCAGCACATTATGTAGGCAAGAATCAATCATCGGGAAAGAATTAGCCTAGCGAAGTGGGGTTTCATCAGCGTTAGTCCCTTGAATTCCATAAAATGTCGATCAACTGGTTCGCTGGTTCTGTAAATAAATAAAAAAAACTTATGATCATTGATCTTTGAACTCATCTCAAATTGCTCAGATGATCGCTCTAATCCTCCTGCAGCTGCTGTGCGAGCTGTACGCAAAATACGTGAACAGGGTGAGCCATTTGATCTTGGATTTTTATAGTCTCTAGTTTGTTATTTATCATAGCTGTATCTTTTATATTACGGTTGCTTGTTAACCATGTTGACTGACTGAACGTTTTGTGCTTCACATCTTAATCTGAAATTGATTTCACGACACAATCTTTCCTGGAGTTGAGGTGGAAAAAACTATCACAGTCATCGCTCACGAGAATTTATTGACAGACTGTTTTACGTTTCACGCCTCTTAATCCAAATGTATGCTCATGATGTATTCGATCCTCGAGAGATGCTGAAAAGTGTCTCCATATTGTACTACGATCCCTGATCTTTAGTCTTTGTAGTTTGATCTTTGATCTTTGATCTCTGCTTTGTGATCTCAGATCGACGTGCGCGATCCGAATATCCGAAGACGCAGCCGCCGATGTTCCTGATGCCGTCGCTGTACGGAAACGGATCGAATCTGAGGTACGGTAGGAACTCTTTCGGGGGACTTATTTTTTTGCGAACGAGTGTCGACGACTAGATGAAGATGAGGGAGATTATCCCTTTCATTTTGAGAGTGTGGAGAGAATGATCGTCTTCCAACCAATAATTCAGGCATAATCCTCTCCGGGCTCACGATCAAGGCCTCCACCGTTCCCACCGTAGGCATCCACAGTATCCGGCGCCAGGCGAGCATGATTACAGTGTTACGAGGACTGTCGGCAGCGACAAGGGCGTGCGCGCCGTATGTTTGGGTGAGTATCGATGAATTATACACGAAAATGTTAGGTGACAAAATCCTTTGAAAACTAGATATTTCATTAAAAAGAGCTTGGACAGCGAATGTTTCTATGAATTCCGGTTGTGTTTGCGAATCGTAGGTTACATGCCTTGTTAATAAGAACCTCAAAAGCGGGGCATCTTTTCAAATTCCTGGTTGTTTTCGACTAGCTTTTCCAAATATGCGATGGATACGGTAGCTACAGTAACCCATGGTCATAGTAAACGCGAAACGGAAATTGCGCGGGTTTTTAAGCTTAATTGTAAGTATGAGAATGAAAGGAGTTTGTTTCCCCGTGAGTACGGTGTCGACTGCAATGATCGATTTATGGATTGCAGTGGGATCAGGGATGTGTGATGGAAACGTATGGACAGACGGAATGTGATAACTGGATGAGAAGGAGGGAGAAATCGGTAGAAGGATATTTTCAAAATTGGGTGAGTCAATGGAGAAATACGAAATCAATCGCGAATTGATTTTATCATTAATGCTTCACTTTAAATTACTTTCAAAAAATCAGAAGAGATTTGAATTTAGTCGAGAAACTTACAGATGTATTCCTGTATTCCTCATAATGTCTGATGAAACGAAGTAGCGAAGAGCGTGACCAAAATGAGCCTAGTTTTTATGTATGGCCTTCGATTCAATTTTTGGTGAAGGCCTAGCGGAGAGCTTCGCCAAGGACACCTCACATAACCAATAATACTTGTTTATTCTAGTGCACTCTCGAGTATCGAATCGTTCCCGTGGCGAACGAGTCGGGGATGGCAGCGACTGAGATGTGTTTGCAGCGGAGACAGCAGTACTACGCGGGTATGGATTACGGTATTGACCTATTCGGATACGGTAGTGTGGTTGTTGATTTCTCGAAGAACGATGCTCAAAACCAATCACAATAATGTTGTCATGGGTAGCTGTGATTCTTTTATTTCCTAGTTGTTCGCGATATATGCCAATAATCTTTCCTTGATTTTTCGAAGTTCTGACTCCTTTTCTAGGCCTTCATTCCTTTGCTATCTCTAATAAAATTAGAAGCTATCAATTTTGGTCTTAGATTGCTAATTTTCGTGATTCAGCTTCTCCTGTCTCGCAGAGAGCCATAGGCTTCGACATGATCATGCAACGGCGACGACGACGGAGCCGCACTGTGGCAGACGATCGACCAGCTGAGAATTCCCGGTATGGGGAGGAAGGGGGGGGGGGGCGAGTGATCTCTGATCTTTGGAGGGATGCTCCTAATCTCTCAATTGCCCATGATCTTTCGCTACTCGTGAGTGTCGAGAAAGCATTGTGAACACTGGTGAGCTTCACAATTTGTGAAATAGCAGAAAGATCAAAAAACAATTCCCTTCAGAATGCCGTATCTCCCCGGCTGGAGGTGATGCTCGGCCTAGACACGATCCTCCTCTGTGTCGCCGCATGGTACATCAGCGCCGTCCGTTCAGGTACGGTAACAGGTGTACGGTAGGGGAATGGTAGGACTACGGTAGGTAATGGTACAGCGGAGGAGAGTAGATCATATGAGGGAGATTAGTGCAATGTGGTACTCTGTATTGGCTTTTTCGGCGTATTCATGGCGTAATATCACTTTTTGATTTCTGCGGAAAAAATTATCAAAAGAAGATAATATCAAGTAACGGGCAATCGTCTCTTCATTCTTCACACTATCTCACCGGTCAGAGAGACGAGAGATTGTGTGAAATGAAGAGACGATAATCCATATTTCGAACTCTATGTATACATATCCCTGCATACAGGAGTGCACGGCGTCTCTCAGTCGTGGTACTCCTTCTGGCAGTCCTCCTACTGCGATACGACAGAGAGGACAGGGACAACTTTGTCGACGTCGTTCGTAAGTAATCTTTAAAGTTTGGAGTTTGATCCTTGATCTTCTTTTATTATTACACTATTGTTGTTATTATTGGGACATTATTACGATCAGGGTACCGATGGATTACGGTATTCCAACGTTGTTGTCTTGCAGATGGGAGGGATCGAAGGAACGGGCGATGGAAAGCCGACAAATGGAGAGAAGCAAGTAGAAGCAAGTCGATGGGAGGATTAAGGAGAGAATTATGTGAGTATTGCAGAGAATGGAGTGCGTAGCTTACGGTAGGGCAATCATTGATCGTATTCGAGCTGATCAAGTTATTACGGTAGATAAGGAGATGGAAGTAGTCTGAGTACTGTAGTTAGATGAATTACGGTATTCAAGCCTTGTCTTCTTGCAGATGGGTGTCGGCGATGAGAGGGGAGGAAAGGAGGAGAGAAGGAAGCCTCTGGTATTAATCCCTTGAGTCATAAAAATCTATAAGCAAAATTCCATTGTGCACCGCAGTGAACCGATTTGAGTGAAAACAGACAATAAAATATGGTTTAGACAGAACTACTGGCTACGGTATCGGCATTAGTTATTGTACGGATCTACGTGGAACGGGAATGAAACGACAAGGTGTCATATGAGGAACATAGAAGAACAATTTGTTGATATTGCTCAAGCTGACTTAGACTTTGGTTATAGAGGTAGTGATTCCACGTAATTAGTTATTTCTAATCATTCGAGTTCTTGCAAATCCCATAAAACGAGAAATTCGTCGGAGTGAAAATATTTTGTAAGGTCCGGGAAAGAGTGTAACTGTTCGAGCATCCCCTTCTCCAGCACTGGTGAGCTATTATCCGCTAGGTGGCAGGGGGCTCCGCCATTTTCGAAAAAGTTCTCCTAGGGGACTCCGCTAAAATTGTTCTGTCCCACTAGGGGGCTTCGCAAAAAGTTTCGGATTTCCGTTACGGGGCTCCGCACTTGCACCGCCTAGCGGGGACAGCGGGGACATAGCCCAGCAGTATTCTCCAGTCTTCTCGTGTATTAAACATGTGCATCCTGAAAACTATTTGTGTGACGAACATAATTATTGCCATTTGCAGCCTCCGAAGCCCCGGCCCAGGTCATGAACTACACTCTGGGCTTTCCGGCTCTGGAATCGTCGGGCCCGGCTCCCGTGATCTCCCGCCCTCCGCCCGTGCTCCATTGCCCCACTCCCACCAACTGGGACACTCGTCCCGGAGCCGATATCATGACGATAAGAGGGAATCGATGGCGGTTACGGTAGATGTGATGTAGATTACGGTAAAATTGAATCGATTTCTCGACAATTCGGGTACGAATTGGGTTACGGTGGATGTGGTAGATGGGAAGTACTAATTTTAGTGTATCTTGTTTCGTCATAATATTGGGACACTGTTAATTTACGCTGCTAAGCTCATTTTTTTTTGAATACTGTGAAACTTGAAAAGCACTTTTTTCTAATTCACTTCAGACGGTTGTTATCTATAGATCTGCGAGAGAGCAAGTGATATGAAGAGAGAAACTGATAAGATACCGAGTGTATCATCCATTCTTATTAGTGCGAATGCTCTGTGTCTGTTCCCTTCTTCGTTATTGTTCTTACCCCGATACGTTTCGATATCTCATATTCGTATCATTGAAGAATGCTCCGTCGTGCGCTCTCCTCAGTGGTTGCGGCGATAGGATCCACGACTAACTTCCTCCCCGCCAGGTTGGTTTATGTTCCAGAGGTCTTGTTTGTTCGGTAATTATAACGTTTGGTTAAATAATAATGTTTGTGCTTCGCGTCCTAGCCCTCGTTATTCGTGACAGTATGTGCAACCTGATAGGGGTTGCTTTATGGAAAAAGAAACATAATTAGCGTACTTGTTTTTATATTCAGAACCTTCCTGAGAACCAGAAGCTGTCGAACAATCAATATCGGGGTATAGATTAAACTCGTTGAAATATCGTTGGTTTTACTCTCAAAATTGTGGGTTATGAGCTTCAAACCAGGAGAAAATCGGGGTATAGTCCTATATCAGACACCGTTATCATCACTGATTCAGAAGTTTCTCGTCGCAGTCGGCATTCGAGAAGGCCCAGACAGACCTCAAGAAGCTCAAGGAGGTTAGTTAAGCTCACCTTTTAGACAGAATCGTCATCCTTACAACCAAATGTAACTTGTTAGTTATACATTAGGTTACGGGTGAGCGATTTAGGATTCTGATCTTCTGAGTTGCAGATGCCTTATCTGGTTTATTTTCTTTCTATCGCACGTAAAAAAATTTTTAAAAATAAACCGGAATTATGTTAATCATTCCTTCGCCAGGAGCCGGACAACGATGTGAAGCTGAATATTTACGCCCTCTTCAAGCAGGCATCGGTTAGTTAAATAAGCTCTTGTTGTCAATATGTGGTTTGGATTTCCTTTTTCCTTCCACGCCCGTAAAAGTAAGCCAAATGTGGGTTGGTATTAATATTTTTCCCTCCCACATCCGCTAGAATCAGCCAAATGTAGGTTGGATATGTCATTTTTTACATAGTAATCGTGCCATGCCTGTTGATCATCGCCACTAGGGTTAACCATTCGGAAACGGAATTCGGAAATTCCGTATCGTTGATTCAATTATCCCCTCATTCCGGAATGAGACTCGCACAATGGCAATTCCGTATCGATTCCGTATCGATGCAAATCATTCCCACTCCTCGCCGCTCTTTCTCTCGACAATGGAAAAGTGAGACCAATTTGCATCGATACGGAATCGATACGGAATGGCCTATTGTGTGAGTCTCATTCCGGAATAAGAGTGAAACTACGTGATTTCCGAATCAATTCCGTCATTCCGAACCGCCAACCCTAATCGCCACTTGGTGTACCTTATTTAATCAATCTTGAGTAAATCTAATGAAAGAAAAACACAGTTAGCACGGTGAATAATACCGTAATCGATAATCACAATGAGGTATAGTTCAACGAGGTAGTGCTTGAATCTTTCCCAGAAACATGGTGTTGATCAATCAGATGGTTGAATCCTGTCCTCCCATCAATTAATAATTCCTTGTGCAGTCTGGCGACGTCTCTAGCAGTCGTCCGGACATGAGATAGACTTTGTGAAGAGGTACAAGTACGACGCCCATGCGAAGCTGTAGGGAATCGAAAAGGTGAGGGAAACTTATCTATACCAAAGGTGTATATTCGAGTGGTTTGTTGTGAACGGATGAAAATGAATGCATATTGATACTTTGGGTAGCAGGTTGGTGACATGAGAGAAGCAGAGGGCGTGAGTTCACCTAGACAGTTATATTTGTTCTTGGGACAGTTCAAGCGGTCGTAATTGACACCAGGAATGTTTAGGAGGTATGAGTCACTAGCAAAACGAGAAATCAGCGGGGGACTTCTACAGAATGACTTGATCGATATTACTAATTAGTAAATAAACTTAAATCTATTTCAGGTTGACGCGAAGTACCACGGTCACTTCAAGCGAATGGGCGCTCAACTGCTCAAGGAGATTCAGGAGCAGTCGATAATGCGCTCGATGTCATCTAGATCAAGCTTAAGAAGATCAGGCCAATCATCGATTTTTTTTGTACCAGAACAATTTGTTTTTGTGTTGTGTTGTATCACAGGTATTCCTACTCGTGGTTGACATCACTGCTATCGACAGTGACTGCACGGACGAGGAAATTGTGTGTTGTGTGTGACATGTGATGACATTTACTAGTCATTATGGTGCGCCTACCGTATCCCTCCCCTTCGTGCGATTTTCGATGTATTGGGGGTAGCGCAGATGAAACAAAGAGGACGGTTCACTGTATCAGTGAGAAACCAAAGACTGAATAACGAGAGGACGAGATCTACAATGCTGGAAATCGTGTAAAGAGGGAAGAAATTGGATATTTTTCGATTGTAGAATGAAAATAGGAAACAATGATGTACATTGGGTATGCAATAGTACGAAATACACGGGGCTAGTGAATGGAGGAAATGGATGGAAGACTATTGGGCAAACTGGAAATCTCTTGTGAGAAGGATAATAGGGAGTATAATAGGAATGATTGGGATACGTCAAATCTTATCAAAGATCAATCCTTGTTGAGAAATGGCTACATGAGAATTCGCGCAGCGGGTGGGGGCGGAGTCGATCGGTTGATGAGGAAGAGGACAGAAATGGAATGAAATGTGGCATTTGAGATCCAATGACAGTTTGAAATGATATTGCAGGGGTCTCAAATGGATCTAAATATTTCACAGCTTCTTACTCTACCACTTATCCCGTTGCTTTCTGTTGACATCACCTGTGTAATTACCCAACTATCATTAATTTAGAATTTCCCATTGTCGCTCACCCGTCAGAGATCAGAAAAAGTGCGTTAAATCTAGTGATGCTTACTAGATTTTCGAAATGAATACTCGATTAGCGAATGAAAACGGGAGCTCGTTTGTACGTTTTTTCTTCTCACTCAAGTACTCTCGCTGTCGGTAGATCAAGGAAGGATTGGCGCCCACTGAAAATTCACCTTCACACTTGATACTTATGTTTCATCAGGAAATTAAAAAAGCGCTTTCATTCAAAAGGATTCCATTGTGTTCCGAAAAAGTAAAGACGATTAGCTCTTTATTTGATCCATGAAACATAACTCGACGTTCACTGCAATTCATTTTCAAATTCAATCGCCCACTCTCGATCGCTTCGATTGAAACCTCTAATGGTTCAGAAAACGCCATCTAAACATCTTCATATTTTGAATTCCCTCATTTCTTCTCTCTCTTCAATCTTCTTCAATCGAATTATCGACACAATTCAATCAATAAATCAATTAATCAATATTGCTTCATTCTTCAATCCTCTTCATTTCATTTGCATCTTCACTTTCTCTCTTTTCTCTTCACTCCTCCTCCTCTTTTCATTCGCTCTCTCTGCTCTCGTCTCAAGTGGTGCGCTCCTCCTTCTCTCTCTCTCTTCCACTCGATGGAACAGGTATCAGCACCCCGCCAATACCCCCCCCCTCGATACCCCGCCAGTACCCAGGATCCTGGATCCCGGGATCCCCCACAATACCCATCCTACCGTACCCCACCTACTTTACCCCTCCTACCGTACCCCTCCTACCATGATGGTTCTACCATGGTCCTACTACCGTATGCTCACCTACCTCACTCCTCCTACCGTACCCTCACCTACCGTACCATCTCTGATTACGGTATCCATTTCAGTTCAAATCGATCGCTCCGCCCCTCATCCTCTACTCGAAGCAAAGCGACCGGTATCATCGGCACGACAAGATGAGCTCGCGCTCGAAAGGAATGGTGAGAGACCCAATCGACACCCTGTCAATACATTGCCTCATGATCTCGCACCTACCGTACCCTCTTACCGTACCGTTCTCCAAATACCGTATCCCACCTGCCGTTCTCTACCTACCTCCAACCTACCGTACCTCGCCTACCGTATACCGTACCTACCAAACTCCGCCTGCTACGCCTCGCCTATACTCCCTCAGCTACCGTTCCCTACTTACCGTGACCACCCAGGCATGAGATCATTCAATACTGTATCCATTTCAGTACACATTGATTCGCACGCTGGACAATCTATCTACGTATCTAATATATCTACGAGTTATCCGACGGGCACTAGCGCTACGTTGTCATGCCGAGCAAGCGCGATGGAAAGATGGTACTGTAGACTACGGTAGTCTCTGATTACGGTATAGATTGCAGTTCACGTCGTTCCTCTCGTTGGTCAAGCGCTACACGCGGGAGCGATGTCGAGCTAAGATGATGAAGAGAGAAAATCGAAGAAGCCCCGCCCTCCCCCTCCCCCTTCATTCCTTGTTCCATCCGACATTTCAATGAGTGTTGACCCAGCAAGCCGTTTTGTCTCATCTTCGATGATTCCCTTACTCAACCCAAACTATGGGCCTACTGTAGCTCTACCGTATTTCCCACCACATCATCTGACGTAGCTCTTCTACAATGGTGTGGATTGATCCGCTGGGCTTCTTCGGAGGTTCTGCGATTTCACATGATTGTAAAAGAGATACGGTAGATGACGTGGTGTGCGATACGGTAGAAGTACGGTTGGCACTCGGTTCCCAATGCCCATATCCATCTAACATCCCCACTAACGTAATCTAACCAACCGTACCCACCCACGAACAAGATGCCTCATTAATGTATCCATTCCAGTTCACTTCGATTCTACAGCTGGCCGAGTACACCTGCTTCGAGCGATCAAGACTGTTACAAGTGCAACGTCGTCATAGAATACAAGAGTGTCGTCAAGATGGTACATACTGCAGAATGCGGTATATCCCTGATCTCCATGATGTTTCCCTCCCTCCTCCACCTTATCTATGTTTCCCTCCTCCACCTTATCTACGGGTCCGAAGCTACTCCAGAACGTGTTTCAATGGCGTTTTCGATGATTCCCATACTCAACCCAAACAGGGGTCTACTCTAGCTCTACCGTATTTCCCACCACATCATCTGACGTAGCTCTTCTACAATGGTGTGGATTGATCCGCTGGGCTTCTTCGGAGGTTCTGCGATTTCACATGATTGTAAAAGAGATACGGTAGATGACGTGGTGTGCGATACGGTAGAAGTACGGTTGGCACTCGGTTCCCAATGCCCATATCCATCTAACATCCCCACTAACGTAATCTAACCAACCGTACCCACCCACGAACAAGATGCCTCATTAATGTATCCATTCCAGTTCACTTCGATTCTACAGCTGGCCGAGTACACCTGCTTCGAGCGATCAAGACTGTTACAAGTGCAACGTCGTCATAGAATACAAGAGTGTCGTCAAGATGGTACATACTGCAGAATGCGGTATATCCCTGATCTCCATGATGTTTCCCTCCCTCCTCCACCTTATCTATGTTTCCCTCCTCCACCTTATCTACGGGTCCGAAGCTACTCCAGAACGTGTTTCAATGGCGTTTTCGATGATTCCCATACTCAACCCAAACAGGGGTCTACTCTAGCTCTACCGTATTTCCCACCACATCATCTGACGTAGCTCTTCTACAATGGTGTGGATTGATCCGCTGGGCTTCTTCGGAGGTTCTGCGATTTCACATGATTGTAAAAGAGATACGGTAGATGACGTGGTGTGCGATACGGTAGAAGTACGGTTGGCACTCGGTTCCCAATGCCCATATCCATCTAACATCCCCACTAACGTAATCTAACCAACCGTACCCACCCACGAACAAGATGCCTCATTAATGTATCCATTCCAGTTCACTTCGATTCTACAGCTGGCCGAGTACACCTGCTTCGAGCGATCAAGACTGTTACAAGTGCAACGTCGTCATAGAATACAAGAGTGTCGTCAAGATGGTACATACTGCAGAATGCGATATATCCCTGATCTCCATGATGTTTCCCTCCCTCCTCCACCTTATCTATGTTTCCCTCCTCCACCTTATCTACGGGTCCGAAGCTACTCCAGAACGTGTTTCAATGGCGTTTTCGATGATTCCCATACTCAACCCAAACAGGGGTCTACTCTAGCTCTACCGTATTTCCCACCACATCATCTGACGTAGCTCTTCTACAATGGTGTGGATTGATCCGCTGGGCTTCTTCGGAGGTTCTGCGATTTCACATGATTGTAAAAGAGATACGGTAGATGACGTGGTGTGCGATACGGTAGAAGTACGGTTGGCACTCGGTTCCCAATGCCCATATCCATCTAACATCCCCACTAACGTAATCTAACCAACCGTACCCACCCACGAACAAGATGCCTCATTAATGTATCCATTCCAGTTCACTTCGATTCTACAGCTGGCCGAGTACACCTGCTTCGAGCGATCAAGACTGTTACAAGTGCAACGTCGTCATAGAATACAAGAGTGTCGTCAAGATGGTACATACTGCAGAATGCGGTATATCCCTGATCTCCATGATGTTTCCCTCCCTCCTCCACCTTATCTATGTTTCCCTCCTCCACCTTATCTACGGGTCCGAAGCTACTCCAGAACGTGTTTCAATGGCGTTTTCGATGATTCCCATGCTCAACCCAAACAGGGGTCTACTCTAGCTCTACCGTATTTCCCACCACATCATCTGACGTAGCTCTTCTACAATGGTGTGGATTGATCCGCTGGGCTTCTTCGGAGGTTCTGCGATTTCACATGATTGTAAAAGAGATACGGTAGATGACGTGGTGTGCGATGCGGTAGAGATACTGTAGGCATTAGTGGTTACTCTCTCCTCCTGACCTACGGATCCGGTGTTAGCAAATTGTTCAATGGCGTACTTGCTTTCAGTGATTCCCATGCTCAACCCAAACAGGGGTCTACTCTAGCTCTACCGTATTTCCCACCACATCATCTGACGTAGCTCTTCTACAATGGTGTGGATTGATCCGCTGGGCTTCTTCGGAGGTTCTGCGATTTCACATGATTGTAAAAGAGATACGGTAGATGACGTGGTGTGCGATGCGGTAGAGATACTGTAGGCATTAGTGGTTACTCTCTCCTCCTGACCTACGGATCCGGTGTTAGCAAATTGTTCAATGGCGTACTTGCTTTCAGTGATTCCCATGCTCAACCCAAACAGGGGTCTACTCTAGCTCTACCGTATTTCCCACCACATCATCTGACGTAGCTCTTCTACAATGGTGTGGATTGATCCGCTGGGCTTCTTCGGAGGTTCTGCGATTTCACATGATTGTAAAAGAGATACGGTAGATGACGTGGTGTGCGATGCGGTAGAGATACTGTAGGCATTAGTGGTTACTCTCTCCTCCTGACCTACGGATCCGGTGTTAGCAAATTGTTCAATGGCGTACTTGCTTTCAGTGATTCCCATGCTCAACCCAAACAGGGGTCTACTCTAGCTCTACCGTATTTCCCACCACATCATCTGACGTAGCTCTTCTACAATGGTGTGGATTGATCCGCTGGGCTTCTTCGGAGGTTCTGCGATTTCACATGATTGTAAAAGAGATACGGTAGATGACGTGGTGTGCGATGCGGTAGAGATACTGTAGGCATTAGTGGTTACTCTCTCCTCCTGACCTACGGATCCGGTGTTAGCAAATTGTTCAATGGCGTACTTGCTTTCAGTGATTCCCATGCTCAACCCAAACAGGGGTCTACTCTAGCTCTACCGTATTTCCCACCACATCATCTGACGTAGCTCTTCTACAATGGTGTGGATTGATCCGCTGGGCTTCTTCGGAGGTTCTGCGATTTCACATGATTGTAAAAGAGATACGGTAGATGACGTGGTGTGCGATGCGGTAGAGATACTGTAGGCATTAGTGGTTACTCTCTCCTCCTGACCTACGGATCCGGTGTTAGCAAATTGTTCAATGGCGTACTTGCTTTCAGTGATTCCCATGCTCAACCCAAACAGGGGTCTACTCTAGCTCTACCGTATTTCCCACCACATCATCTGACGTAGCTCTTCTACAATGGTGTGGATTGATCCGCTGGGCTTCTTCGGAGGTTCTGCGATTTCACATGATTGTAAAAGAGATACGGTAGATGACGTGGTGTGCGATGCGGTAGAGATACTGTAGGCATTAGTGGTTACTCTCTCCTCCTGACCTACGGATCCGGTGTTAGCAAATTGTTCAATGGCGTACTTGCTTTCAGTGATTCCCATGCTCAACCCAAACAGGGGTCTACTCTAGCTCTACCGTATTTCCCACCACATCATCTGACGTAGCTCTTCTACAATGGTGTGGATTGATCCGCTGGGCTTCTTCGGAGGTTCTGCGATTTCACATGATTGTAAAAGAGATACGGTAGATGACGTGGTGTGCGATGCGGTAGAGATACTGTAGGCATTAGTGGTTACTCTCTCCTCCTGACCTACGGATCCGGTGTTAGCAAATTGTTCAATGGCGTACTTGCTTTCAGTGATTCCCATGCTCAACCCAAACAGGGGTCTACTCTAGCTCTACCGTATTTCCCACCACATCATCTGACGTAGCTCTTCTACAATGGTGTGGATTGATCCGCTGGGCTTCTTCGGAGGTTCTGCGATTTCACATGATTGTAAAAGAGATACGGTAGATGACGTGGTGTGCGATGCGGTAGAGATACTGTAGGCATTAGTGGTTACTCTCTCCTCCTGACCTACGGATCCGGTGTTAGCAAATTGTTCAATGGCGTACTTGCTTTCAGTGATTCCCATGCTCAACCCAAACAGGGGTCTACTCTAGCTCTACCGTATTTCCCACCACATCATCTGACGTAGCTCTTCTACAATGGTGTGGATTGATCCGCTGGGCTTCTTCGGAGGTTCTGCGATTTCACATGATTGTAAAAGAGATACGGTAGATGACGTGGTGTGCGATGCGGTAGAGATACTGTAGGCATTAGTGGTTACTCTCTCCTCCTGACCTACGGATCCGGTGTTAGCAAATTGTTCAATGGCGTACTTGCTTTCAGTGATTCCCATGCTCAACCCAAACAGGGGTCTACTCTAGCTCTACCGTATTTCCCACCACATCATCTGACGTAGCTCTTCTACAATGGTGTGGATTGATCCGCTGGGCTTCTTCGGAGGTTCTGCGATTTCACATGATTGTAAAAGAGATACGGTAGATGACGTGGTGTGCGATGCGGTAGAGATACTGTAGGCATTAGTGGTTACTCTCTCCTCCTGACCTACGGATCCGGTGTTAGCAAATTGTTCAATGGCGTACTTGCTTTCAGTGATTCCCATGCTCAACCCAAACAGGGGTCTACTCTAGCTCTACCGTATTTCCCACCACATCATCTGACGTAGCTCTTCTACAATGGTGTGGATTGATCCGCTGGGCTTCTTCGGAGGTTCTGCGATTTCACATGATTGTAAAAGAGATACGGTAGATGACGTGGTGTGCGATGCGGTAGAGATACTGTAGGCATTAGTGGTTCATTCATTCATTCGTTCATTATTTATTTATTCCGTCAGAATAATGTACATAAGAAGCGTGAGAGAGTTGATCAGAGACGGATGTCCGTCGGCGATGTCGATTCGGTTCTTGCGGCAGCAAGGGTAGCAAGGGTAGAATGAGAATGAGAAAGTTGCAGAAAATGCACGTTCGAAGAAAGAGAGGAATTTGATTCAGAGTGATCGGAAATAGATTGGGAACAATGAGAAGAGGATCGAATACATAGCATTCTCTCCAACAGAAAAATTTAGCATGAATCGAACTGCAAGGCCTGAATGGAGGAGCGATCGCTCTCCCCGCTCTGCTATTTGAATCGAACGGGAAATTGCAGTTCTTTCGTGTCGGGAATTTGGCGCTTTCTCATTCCAGTCTTTCAGCTTTCTTTCTCAGTCCAGATTTCTCAGTTCTTCAGTATTTCTCAGATTCTTTCTTGCAATCTGAGCTTGTCTACCTTTCTTTTTCCCTTCGAGCAGCAACTCTTTATCTTCAATGGTGTTTTCTGTGTCTCGATTTCTCTTTTTTCGATGCTCTTTTTCTTCTCCGAAATCGATTTCTAATTCGATAATCGATGTATGCTCTCAATCTACAGTAGTATCAATCGACTTCAGCCTACCTGAAATCAATTGGTCTCCTTTCTCGGCGCCAAATTATCAGCCCTCCCTCACCGATCTTTTTCAAGCAGCAAAACCTACGAAAGTCATCAAAAACCCGACACAAAAGTGCGATTTACTCGAATTAATTGCATCTCATAGATAATGGCATAGAGACTCGATGCCATCTTCTTGTTAAGTCTAGAAAATTAAAAAACTTTGTTTTCGCGAGTTAAAATTGCTCTATTGAAAACCAGGGATTTGTGGAAACCAATTTTTCACACTAGAGAATGCGCATCGTCGAGGGGATCATTTTTCTTACCCGGGTTGTAAGGTTTGATCCTATCGTTTTTGAGGTATTTCACTTTTTGTTCACCTTATAAGTATTATTCTCACTAATTACACAAATACTTATCTCGAGCAGGTGAAACTCATCTATTTTTCAATTTAATCAGAGTATGATTGAAATAAGGTGAACAAAAGTGAAATACCTCAAAAACGATAGGATCAAACCCTACAACCCGTTTATGAAAAATGATCCCCTCGACGATGCGCATTCTCTAGTGTGAAAATTGGTTTCCACAAATCCCTGGTTTTCAATAGAGCAATTTTATCTGGCGAAAACAAAGATTTTTAATTTTCTGGAGCTCACCATAAGATTCGCGATCAAAGGGTCAAAAAAGTCTCAAATTTTCATAAACTTTCATTGTCTAGAAAATGAGATATGTTGAAATCGTGATTTGCAGCACTGTTGCAGCACGGATGCACGGAATGAATTGCTGCGAAATGAAGTTGACCATGTTCATCAGCACCCTCGAGAACCTTAGTACACAACTTTTCGAAAATTGGTGTGCCACCTCCAACACTCTTGTGTTTGATTCTTAGGCAACCACGCTCATATCAAGAAAAATCGATTATTATAGTCAATTATCGAGTCGTGCTTCCGTTCTTCGAGATTTATATCAAACTTGGTATTCTTATGCGCTAACTTTTATCATTATTTTTCACGTTTCTCTATGATGAATTTCTCTGAATTTTCTCTCATAAAAGGTTTTCCAACATCAGAACACATTACGAACAAAACTGGAGGGCTGCACCTCTTGAAACGTTCGCTGGATAATCAAATGCTGAAAAAGTGAAAAATTTAATATTTTAGGAGTCAATTTCTTATTTTCTCTATGATGAATATTTATCATCTTTTTTTAAGATAAATTTATAATGATGTATGTTATATATTTAGCACAAAAACTGAGGGGTGCACGTCTTAATATTTGATTAAACTAGAAAAAATGATTTTTGTTCGCGGATTTGAATTCCCGGGCGTTCGAGGTTTACAAATCGGTCGCAGGCCTACTCTGGCTCTCGATTTCGTATTTCCCGGACTGCGCCCGCTATAGTTCATTTACTGTCGCTAATCGGAAACGGTAGTGCCTCCATTTTCCTCATCGAACCGAGGCCTCCTTTGATCGATTCTCGCGTTTGCTCGGCGTTTTCTTTGTGAAGTTGAGAATTTCAGATAGAGCTGTCATTTCGCATTCAGTTTAGGTTTCACTGTTTTGTATTTTGTTATATATACTGACGGAGAAGGCGTTAAACTTATAAGCCCGTTCGCGTGAAATTCGGACAAATTCTAAGAGATCTGGCAAAGTCGAAAAGAGTTAAAGTTGTGAAACTCAGTGAACCCATTGCTTTCGAATGTGCTGATAGACAATATCATCACGCGCATCATCGGCGCGCACCGCTCGAGGGAAAGAGGTTTCTGGTTCAGTGTTCATCAGTAGCAGCAAGAAAGTAAGTGTGAGCAAGAGACAATCTGAAGAGACAGTCTCTCTCTCTCTGCCAGATGAAGTGGCACGAGCACCCTATAACACTCTGAAAATTCTCCTGTTTTCAATATTCGTGTTAACTATGGGTGATTGTCTGGATACCAATCGCTCCTGATCGTGCAGGCAACGAGAGAGAGAGAAGGTCAATGTAGTGTCGCTAGACTTTAAAAAGGAACCAGGAGCTAGTTCCTTACAAGTTCCCTAGCTCCTTTCTTTCAACATCTACTGCTCGCCTATGATTATTGGGCCACCATTAGTGCCTCTCCTTCTTTAATCAGTTTTAATCCGAATCGACGTTGTCGAAATCAGTTAAATGAAATTGCATAGAATTGAGATTAATTAAATTATCATATGTAAAGTGAGATCACTCGCTGCATAAAAGCGCAATGAAACAGTTATTTCTCACGTCTCCTACATTCTTCGTTCTTTCGCTCGTGCTGGCCGGTCGGTTGCGGGCGCCCACTACTGACACATGGAGCCATCGGAATCAAACGGTGGTCCGCCCTCGGATAACTCTCAATTGCCATCAGACGATGCCGACAAATGGTGAGACAAGGATCTTCTTCTTTGCGCAACAATCACGTCTTTGCCTCATCCCCAGACACTCCCCTTTAGCACCACAACTCTCATTATCTGGCCCGCATAACCAAAGTTGTAATGTTAGAGCCAATCAAACATGTTGAGCGAAGACGAAACTCTTAATCTCCGTTGTAAAGCCATGAAAATATTGCCATTTGTTTGATGATGCAAATTTGAATCGTAGAGACGTTACCTAAATTGGTACATTTAGGAAGAGAAGTGGAAGGAGAGGAAAGCCGAAGCGGGATCGAGTCGCCTGTACGCCGAAAGCCACACTCAATTCCAACAGAACTCCCAAGTATCCTACCGAATCGCCCGCGGTTTGTCATCAACTCATTTCATTCTCCCATTGCCGCCGACCGCGCGATCAGTGCTATTCGAGGGAAAATGGACGTGTTCGCTAATTCAATTTGCGATAACTGAAATCGATAGAGTGAAAAACAACTCAATGGTACTGTAGGTAAGAGTACGCAGGCGCTGCAGCCTGTAATCGTGGTGTTACCGTATCCCGGGGAGTTTCAGGGAAAGGATTGGAGCGTGTTATTGTTGTAGGGTAGTAGGATTACCAGTTTACTGTAATCGAAGAAGCTATACCGTACCATGAAGGCATTGAATACTGTAGAGATGGCTCGGGCAGGCTCGGGTACTGTATACAAACTATTTGTAAGGGAAACAAGAATTGGCCACAGTTAATTTCACTCCCTCCATGGTCTCGGAATAGACCAGCCGACCGCGCGATCACTTCCACTTGAGGCAAAATGGACGGTTGCTAATTCAATTTGCGATAATTGAAATGAAATGGTTGAACATCATTTCACCCAGTGGATATGAGCACGGTAGGCACTGCGGCCTGTGATTGGCGGAGTGTTCAAATGTGATTACTGTAGTGGGATACTGTAGGTCAAGTTTACTGTATTCTGTCGCGAAGGGATGAGTAGCATATGGGTACTTCATACCTCTGAAAAAATGTGTAGCGGGCGGGGGAATCAGAACGGTAGGAGAAGAAATAATCTGCAAAAGGCTGGGCTAAAGTGTCAAAATATTTTTGCGCCAAAGACTGTGCTAGGCAGACAGTTAATGGCATCATACTCATATTCACTGATTCAGGGAACGCCATCTGAATCCTCGCCCTTGAGGAAGAAGCAGAAGCAACTATCGGACACGCTACGTGCGCGAGTGACCGTAAGTTTTTCTTCTCATTCACCATTTTTTAAACAATTGCATTCGGAAAAACAACAAAATTCGAACGAATGTGTCTGCATGAGTGACGACGTAATCGTCCTTTTTTTCGATGCACTGTTCAAATGAAACATACGTGCAGATTAGGATTGGCAAATGAAGAGCAAATCTCTTCTTATTCGGCGTGATCTCTCGCAGACCATGCCGGTGAGAGAGAACGCAGAATGAGGAGATCGCTCTTCATTTGCTAGCCCTCGTGCAGAGTAGCATCTCTATATTCACCTTGGCAAGCCTTTTGAAGTTCCTGAGCATATCTTATGCAGAATTCGAGCAAGGGCCAGCAGCAGCCGTCGCGCGTGCGTGTATCGCCAGAAGCATCGGTAAATCGCTTCCCCTCTGCATTATTCACGGTGAAATACTCCTAAACTTGCGTCTGCATCAGTGGCGACTTTAACGACCAAAATGTCAATGTTCGAAAATGATCAGACCTATATTCGCGTTGGGAAGATGGCTGCTGTTCATGAGCATTTTTTATTCCATTGACTAACTAATGCTCCTGGAGACGTGCATTCTTCCTGGAACAAAAGAAAATTTGGATAACTTTTTTTTGTTTTTGGAAAAAAATGGAAGAGAAAAAATATCTAGGAAAATCTTATATCAGCAACAAAAAACGACCGTATTAGCTATCTGCAATGAGACTGAGAATTCTACCTTGCTCTGCATAAATACAATAGTTTCTTATTCAGGCCGTGCCTTCATCCACGTCTCCGTCCTCCACTTCTTCAATTAAAGTGACGCAGGAGATGAGCACGGTAAGTTGTCACTCCAATCAGCCTCCAACTTCCTTCGACCACTTACGGAAACAACTCAAAAATTTACTGCAGAAACCACCGGTGATTGCATCCCACTTCAGATGCATTACCACACTCATCTTATTCAGAGATCGCCGGCCTCTCGTTCAGAAGAAAAGACCCCGAATTCACAACCTGCTGGTTCTTCCGGATCTGTAAGTCTCCCTTTCCCTCCGCATTCTTCATACCACAGAAAAGCTGGAATTGCAACTAAACAGCACTCGTGACTGGCAAAAACTCTAATCGTATCGTATCGACTTATCTTCTTATTCAGAAGGACCCGCCCCGCGACGCGCGCAAGAAGCCTCTCCAAGAAGTAGAAGAGAAGATGAAGAAGAAGCCTCGAGATCTCGAGAAGGTTCGTATAATTTCAATCCCATTATTCGCTGAGATAATTTTCGCTGAAGATGCACTTTTAATTTGAGACGAACCGGGCAATAATTGGAAGTATCTTATGCAATGTGTCCTACAGATGAGCATTGCTATAGATGTAGTACCAACATGTTAGGCATTAGCCAGGCTTATCAAACTGACTGTATTCATGCGAGGTACTGTATGCAAGGGAGTTATGAGTACAGTAGATGAAGGAGCAGTGATATTCTCTGGACAAGTTTCACGGTTGATGAACGGTAGCGGTATTCGGGTTCGGCACGCTTTTTGGATTTTGTTTTTGGAAAGGATATTGTAAATATAATATGTAGATGAGATGGTTGCCAGAAAGCCAAGCAGGTCGGGATCTATTCGATACTCTAGGAGGAATATTGTTCATTGTATTACGCCTGTTAGATGGAATAGATGATCTGCAGAATATATGCCACTTTTATCATCAACATTATTTCCGCATTTGTATTTTTGATTCAGGAGTCATCGCCCTCAAAGGAGCTAGTCGCGAAGAGAGTGCCTACCGGGCCATTCCTACGCTCTCATACTTCTGTAAGTTGCCCCCTTTATTAAATCGGAAAAGTGCGCTCGATTCGTGAATGAAGAATCCATCTCTTCATTTCGCATATTTTCACGTCACTCTGACTGGTGAAAGAGAGCGCAGGATGAAGAGACAGCTTCTATTCATTGTGACAACCCTTGAGACTCCCGTAATTTACTGACTGATCAAAGCCATTGTTCACTGCGAAAAGCGATAATTATTATTATAGATAATCATTCAATTGTCTTGTTAGCACAACAACATCATTATCAATTCACTCTGAAACACATGCGTACTGTCGTCTGAATATAAGAGGACGCAGTGTGCGCAGTGTTAACCGCTCTTTAACTCTTAGATCATTAATTTTCGTTCTGAGAGAATAAAATGTCCGCAATTGATTTATTTATGTTCAGCAGATTGCTACGCCGGCTGCTAATGCGTCGCAAAAATCGATTTCTACGGAAACGGGTGAGAATCACGATTCCGGTTGCGTTAGAATCCGATTGCCAAGTGCAAACACAGTCAAGATATCGACAAAGCATGAAAAGGTCGATGAAAGCGGCCTGAAATATGCGAATTAATCGCGGAAAATCTCCTAAAAAAATGCTTGATTTGTGGATGGTTTGAGCAAGAGAGCCGCAAAGGAGAGATCCGTTCCCTAGTATGAAATGCAATTGATAATGAACTCTTGCAGAATCGCTGCGTCAAGGCGTCAAGGCAATAAACAACGATACGAAGTTCAATAACAGCTGGAACGGCGCCTCCTTTCTTGTACGTCATTTTATTTCCCTTTGTCTAATTATAACGTGCTAACAGCTGGCCTTACCAGTGGGTCCCACCGAGCGTTGTCTGACGACTTAAATCGCTTGATGTGGATACACTTTTACACCTTTAACTTACTAACTCTACGAATACGAAATACATGAGCCAAGGCCGATCATTATCCATTCATTCCGAAACACATTCGTAGAAAATTGTGCATAGAAGGCGAAGTGTGTGTTCACGTTTCATTATCATTCATTATCATTGCAGAACGGTAGAAGACACGGAGCCGGCATCAAAAACGGCAGCAACGTCTGCTTTGTTATAGCTGTCACACAAGTACTCACACATCTCGCAATCTTTGCGCGATATCTCGTTGAGCAGCATTCAGCGCAATGTAAGTGGGAGCGGCAAACTGTAGTATCGTGGACAGTTACTGTAGTATCGTGGACTGACTTAATTTGAAATAGTGTGGAGTATCGCATGTTGATTTAATTCTGTTGTGTGATGGCGGTATGGTATTCGACGATTCCCGATTGCAGGCATTACGAAAAGAGCCTCTTGCTTCGCGTGTGCCTTGGGAGATTATATTACGCGATCGTTCAAATCTGACCATGTGATGGATCTAGGATGGATGGGCAGACATCTGAAAAGTGAGTTGAGAGGTTAAAGTAGCTTGAGAGTACAGTAGATGAGCCGCCTCTAATAGCGTCCATTTGACTATGATACTGTCTGGTTGACGCATCGCTTAAAAATCGCTTGCAGTTAGAGCCTTTATATTTTCAAGATCTGAACGGCTGCCTGAGTACTAGATTAATATAGGCAGAGTCAATAGTCGTGTGCTCTAATGAATCACGCTTCTGTCTGTCTGAAGAAACGATAACAATAGGTTGAGAGGTGGCGAGATCGAATTGGCTCGACTCTCTTCATCAGACACAGTGTCTCGCTCTGCCTGACCGGAGAGAGAGCATTAATTAATGAGAGAGGAAAGCGAACAGAAAGAATCCTCGTCATATTGTGCCTGAGTATATTAGATTATGTAGACGACATTTTTTGATAGGCATCAATCGATAAGAAAAGAGTCATAAAGACAATTTATGGTTATATTCCTTTCCACGTATTGCAATGTCCATAGTAGCCTCCAAAATGAGACCATTCGTACAGTAACAATCAATTAATGATTCCAACAATAACCATAGCCAATCGATTCCTCCTCCTTCAGGAATTTTCCCTGCGCATCGTCCGGGTGCGCAGGAGGACTGCAGAGAACTACTATCGCTAATGCTCGATGACCTCCATTCGCCCGTTCTCAAAGATATAAACATTGAATGGTGAGTATAGGATGATTGGTGAAACGGGAAGCAGTTGATGTAGATTGGGTGAAAGGTGCCGTGTAAGGAGGGGGCCAAATATCTAGTGCCTGCGAGTTCATGAAACTGGTGTCGAGTAAAAGGAGATGGCAGCATGCACCAGCTGTAAGAAATGTGGAAACATTGAAACTGATAAGCAGGTTGAGGGGCGCGGTACGCTGTGGTATGTAGACAATGTTCTGTGATTAGGAAGCGTTTATTATTGCATCGTTGTAAGGAGGAGAGAAGGGAGATTAGGAGGGTGCGCAGACGATGTCATTGGAGGTGGTGGGAGGAATTAGACGAACGTAGGAAATAATACTCTGAATAAGAAAGTATTTCAGGGCGAGAAACGTCATCCACCAACAGACGTGCAGGAGATATTTGGTGGTCAAATTCGATACGAAAGTGAGTACGGTAGATTACGGTATCCAAAATGATTATGGTAGCTATCTTTCCCCAGATGACTAGGGTCGTAGGATGATGGGTATGACCATCTTTCTCCTATTGAAGTTAGGCATGAATTAAGGTATTCAACGCATTCCTTGCGTATTTTGATAAATCATTCTCCAAAATGACTCGTACCTTGATTTGCATCCCACAGCTGACAATGTGAACCAAAATCATTTCACACCCTGGTAACCCACTCTTCTCAACAATACATCTGTGTAATATTTTTTTACTCGCAGGAAAATGTGCCGGATGCTCGACGAGAACGGTGTCGTACGAGGACACGCTAGAACTCAGCTTCCAGCTGACGAGCGATGTACGGTGCACGTAACGAGAGCTTAAAAAATTTCAGAGATACTTATGATGTGCCACACTTTTATCACGGGTTGATAAGGTAGATGATGGGAAGTAGGAAATTAAACGAAGAGTTATGCGAAAATTTTAAAGAAATCGTTAGAATTTGATGCAAAGTCCATCATTAAATTAATTGTTGTGGCATTTCAGTGTACTAACATCACGAGCCTTGTTGGAAATTATTTCAAAACGGAGAAAGTTGAAGACTTCACCTGTTCTTCGTGAGATTTTTTGCACCTTGACTGTTCATGACTATTCACGAGAGTCATCTGAACAGCTGCTAAAGCACATGATGAATAGCAACTGAAATACGATGGTGCTCGGCGACGGATGGAACGGAACGACTTGATCTCACCTCTGTCATCTCAGTTGCCTCGTCGTCACTTCCGCTGAGAAATCGACCATTCTTCACCGAGCGCCGCGAGTGCTTATCCTGCAATTAAAGCGCTTTTCCTACCACACGACCAGCAAGAAACTATGTACTCCAATTACGGTGGAGGTACGATAGGAGGGGAAGTCGGTAACTCTGCATGATGGTGATTGATTATTGTGTACTCGCTACACCGGTTGAGAACGGACGTATTTTCAATTTCAGGAATCGATCGATCTCTCTTCCTTCACGGAACAAGGAATTCTGACAGAAGGGAAGGCCAAGACGCGATATGAGCTCGTATCGATGATTGAACATATAGGAGACACGGTACGCTATTCTCTTTGGCTCGCCGTGGTCAAATACAACCCCGGCACTTTTTTTTACTTTTCCAAGCAGTGAATAGAAAAGGATAAATCGCTCGGAAGATCTAATTGGAGAGATAAAATGCCGGTTCGCAGATCGAACGAGGCCACTATATAACTTTCGCAAGATCAACTGACAGACGACAATGGATTCTCTTCGATGATCATAAAGTAAATATTGATTTATAAATTTATTGATTATTGAATGTATTGATGTGAAAGGTGAATTGGTTTTCTCAGGTATCATCCGTTACAAATCTGTCCGCGCAGCCGTACTTGCTTGTTTACGCAAAACAAACGGAGATTGTGGTTAGTGTCTACCACTGCCCATCTGCATTATTCACGCAACTGAGGGTCGAAATTCGACTGAATATCTTCGCCCATTCTCATCATCCGCGATTTTGTAGGCGCATTTTCCATAAGACAAATAACCCGTGGAATCCGCTATCTCATTCATTCAAAATTTCTGACTAATTTTCTGATTCACTTGATGCTAAAAATTACAATACGCACTGAGACGTGTTTTTTGTACTTACAATCATAAGAAAAAGAGGGCATCGCAAAGATTAAATCGTGTTTCTTATCAACTCGTGAAGAAAGAATTAAGCAGAATACGGAAAGTTCACTCTATGAAAAGCCATTGTTCGCATTGTATCTGCTTTTCCAATCTATTTACTGTTCAGGATATGCCAATTCTGTCCACTGAGTCGGCAGAAGCTGCTTCAGCGTCGGCGATTGCTGATTCTCAGATGAATCATGCGGTAAATATTCCTTCTCATCTGCTTCCTTCGGAGACTGACAAGGGAATACGGACCAAATCTGATGAATATGAGCGACGAATTCGACTTTTTCTCAACGCATTGATGCGCATCTCTCTTCGATTTGAATGCCTCTCAAGACGGGCGGATTAATCATTTGACATGAGAGATGCACTGTGCCAAATTGGCATTCCTATTGAACACTATACGACACAAGAAGAAACTCGTCATTCACGCTGCGTTGTTTCCTCTGGGAAACGGAACGATGAGGCCATTTTTAGAAGGCCTCTTCAAAGACATTCAATGCAGAAAATATAGATTCGAAATATTAAGAAAATAATTATTTCACATTCAGATGCGACCAATCCCTGCAATTCGGACAACCAAGCCCGGCCCTATCGTAAGTTTTCTCTATCTTCTATCCATTCTTCATTTAAATCTCCGAGAATGTAGGCATATTGATGATGGTAATTTCTGAAAAAAATGCTCTTCCAAAGTCATTCTCATTTTTTTATCGCTGAACTATCTGCATTCCGTTGCACAATCAGACCACTCATGCGTCTCGACTGTCACTCTGCCACTCTCTATTTTTCTCACCACTAATCGGGAGAGGTCACGCGACGCCGTCGATGATGCAGCCTTGTTATTGCCAATCTAATACCTGTAATTAAGATCAAGCCCGTAACGAATGCTGCGGCCGTGATCACGGCCCGCACAGCCACTTCGCCAGCAAGGACCCAGCCTGAGAATTGTGTAAGCCATCACTCTCATCCACCTCCTTCTTTCCTAAGGATGACTCACGGAAAAATGCGGGTAGAATGATGCAAGTGCAGCTGCATGAACGATGTCTTTTGTCAACCAACTCTCCAAATGCCGTTTGCACTGTAAAAAAATGACAACTTGATGAGCGATAAGAGGAAGCCATTAGTCGACGCCCTGTTCATCTACTACGTATAAATTCATTGTCTTGAAGCATTTGTTGGTGCTTTTTAGCATGTCGATTCCCTGTTGTTTTCAGGATAAAACACCTTCAGTCGAAACTGATGAAGTTGATCCGCCCGGAAAGGAAACAATGCATCCGTCTACGGCAAGTGTTCTCCAAACAAATCTTTGAAAACTATCCGTAGGAAATTCGACTAGATACATTCGCTTGCTCGTGGATAGCTTGAGCGACTGCCTGAGAAAAAAAACAATCCTTCTCAATCCATTGAACTGCAATGGGGTCGCTCATGTTCATCGACGACGAATTTCCCTCCGAAAAAAATGGATGGCCCGGACTGATGCATCACAATGAAGAGCGGGCCAACCATCGTCTGAAAAGGACTCGGAATATATAGCGTTGTTATTGTTTTTTTATTGTTGATTCTCGCTGTCTTAATTTTGGCTTATTCAGCTCGAAACGCGTCGCAATTTCATCGTCCTTCCAATGCGATGCGTAAGTGCTAATTTTTATTACCTGGACTCCGAAAAGGAGGTAGAACTCTTTCGGAGGCGCTAATTCGATCAATGTTTCCTTTAATTGATATCTCTCGGTCCGAAAAACTATACCCAGCGTATTTATGGTATTCAAATATCGCTGAACCACAATTTCAATTTTTAGCCAAGTTTTTTGTATAATTCTTATTCTCCAAGAAAGAACGCACACGGAACACGAGACAATAGAAATTAATATTAAAATAAATCACTTATCACGTACCACTTCCCCAAGTATCATAAAATACATAAAAACTCTCCGAATTGAAGACAAGATTCTATCTTTTGTTCGCAATCTCCACATGCCTATCTTGCGGAGCCCTAATCTGTGACCAAATATCACATCGATTGGCTGCATGAGCGACGATGGGATTAATGAATGCACGACATGCTCATTCGAGGATTGGCAAACAAAATCATTCTTGACGATCCGAGAAGAATGCAAATGAATCTATCATAATAATGCAAAAAGAAACCTACTTTTAAATTAAAAGAAAACTAAAACACGATTTAATACAACAGAATCTATCTTCCAAAGGTCAAATTTAATATTCGCCGCTTTCGCATTGAACAATGAAATGAATCGATTCATTCAAATTCTCTTCACAACGAAAATCGGCAGGGAAAGGAGCGGAATTTTGTTTGCCAATCCTGGAATTTCTACAACGCCAAAATGCGGCATAATCCCGTCGTCGGAAGGGGGGGGGGGGGGTGTGATTCGATAATTGACGAGTGCGGAGAGTGATTCGTCCATTTCAGGGTGATTCTGTTCCACCTGGCACACAGCGGGAAATTTCGCTGAGTGAAGAAACCATTGGCATCCTTCATCCAGAGGGATTCGATATCGATGAACTCTGCAGGAGAAAGAAACAAATACAACAAGGCGAAGGTGAACGGCGCAAGATGATGGACTATGAAGAGTCAAATAAGAGGGACATAGCTGAGAACGCGGCTGAAACCGCTGGAATATCCCAAGCAAGCTTGGATGAACTCGGTAGGAGGCGAAGGGAAGAAGACGATAGAGATTTTATGCCTGCTTCAAGCTTGCTCAAGATGAGTCTATCGGAGCCCGCGATTTCCAAGTGCAACCCACTCCCACTCACCGATCATCCCAAAATATTCGTCGCCCCTCCTGCGCTGCCGCCGCCCGCTCCGACCCCTGTGCCAGCCACCGCTGCAAGTACAACAACAGCGCAAACCGCCCCTACCGCACCGGTGGCAAGTACGTCGCAGTCGGTTCGCATAGTTCAGGATGAACAGGCTGCTTCCGAAAAGGAACTCTCGGATCTGCTTCTCAAATTGTCTGAAGACAGAAAGAAAACTGCAGAAATACGTGAACAAATTAAGGTGGAAGCTAAGATTCAAGATGATTTGTGCAGCCGAGTACACAGCTTACACGAAGAAATTGCAAAAATCAGAAGATCTTCAAGAGGAAGCAAGAAGAAGCGAACAGGTTTCACGCTCAGATCAAGGATCTCGAAGATTCTGCAGAACTCCACAACTCGAATGTAGAAAAGTACAGGAAGGAGAAGGAATCATCCGAGATGAGAAGTCAAGATCTGAAGAGGGCGCTCGATGAGCAGAAGAAGGTCGAGATTGCCTTGATGCTAGCATCTCAACGCATGTCTGTTTGGAAGGAGATTCGTCGTGAGCTTCCCACGGTGAGGAGAAATATTCAAGAAGGAGTCCTTCGAGATTCGAATAACTGAATTCTGGATGGGGTGTTATGCACGTGTTCGAGGGACTCCTTCTTCTATCTTTTTTTAATGAGAAATAACTCTACCGTGTTCAGCCGTTCTCCGATGATAGCGATTTCATTGGAGATGGTGTAGTATACGGTGAGCAGCTGACATCAAATTCCGGTGAAGTCACTTCTAGACCAAAATTTGCAGGACTATCAGTAGTCTCAGAGACGACTTCAAAAGCAGATTGTGTGATTGCCCTCAATCAACTAAAAGGAGGTAGTTATTCAAAACATCGTTAAATTTCTCTATGAGGCAATGGAACAAAATACAATGAGTGGACAATGAATATAACGAACGAATTACAACTGCGACAGCTCATTGTCTTTTTTCAGATGGTATTCAAGCAAGGCTGCAAGAGTGTAGCGGCGGATGGCGTATCACCGCTACGATGCCCGATCTCCTTGTAAGCATCAAAGAGGATTCCACTTATTAGACAGGTTTCATAAAGCGACTGAATTGCAGAAGGCACAGCGGGTTTTGAGCAAAGGAGTTGAATTCGGCGAGGAGAAGAGAATGAAATTCTCACGACCTCCTAAAGGTTGGTTCTGCTAAAATTCAAGAAAGGCCTTCTTCATTCTTCATTCTTCCTCGCTTCATTTTTCTGCACGTTTTGTACCAGTCGCTCCGATTTTTTTTCGAATTAAGAGATACGAGACGACGCTAATTCAATTTTAATATGGACAGCCTGGACTGAAACGTGCAGAGGAATTTCGGAAATTGACATCCGTCACTGAGAAACGGGGATTAAAACATATTTCGCAGCGCCCGTACTGGATATTGACGGTAACGGCCGAGTTCTCGAGATCTCCTCATTCCCCGCAGGATTCTCAGGTGAATGTACTTTCCCATTTCGACAAGGTTAGGATAATATTAACGCAATGCCCGGGACTGTGCGCATCTCATATCCACTTTAGATCTACGCCTTCCGAAAAGGGGTGAATCGGTGAAATTCAATCCCTCACTTGGCCATAGTGGACTTCTGAAATAGTCCCCAAGACGGTTCCAACTTGTGATGCACATCTCATAACTAAAGAAATTTCCAGCTGCTAACTTCGAAGTGATCTCTAGAAGATTCACGCATAAGAAAGCGGAATTTTATCCGGTAGGACTTTAGCAACAGCTGCATTGATTGAATCTTAGAATAATAATATGATAAATGTAGGACGAAGGAACAGGAATTATGTTCTTCCGCGAAGTAGATCACCTGAAGAGAATGGCTCAGATTATTCACGGAGCCTTTGTGGCAGGATGCGCCCTTGTCTGTACACAACAGGTGCGTTCCTCTTTTTTTTTACTTTCAATTAGGCAAGGATATTTTTGCTAAGAAACTAGTGAAAATTGAAAAGGAAAGCCAGAGAGAACGCATAACTTATCTAGAGTAATAAAATCTGGGTTGGCTCCCACTAGTCTTCACAGGGAAAGAGAGATTAAAATGCTCAAATTCTTTACTTGAGATTTGTTATGAATAATGTGCTTCATTGCAGGAATAGACAAAGGGAGCGAGCGATGTAAATATGTATATATTATTTAACCAATCCAATTTCGAGCATCAGTTTTTCTGTTTTAATATTATTCTCCATTTGTATTAAAGGTGAGCATTGTAGATAAGGGAATAATATGCTTGGTCATAAATGTGTCCTGTGAAACCGAATGTTGAACGGGAGTACGGTAGTTAGATATCGATCGAATTCTGGGGTTATTTTCACTACTTTTATTTACTATTTTCTTAGAACTACCAACTTACTTGCACCAGCCCTTTACAATGCGTCGACAGCAACTCGTTTGAGTAAACAAGTTGCTGACGTGTCCCGAATGTGCCCAAGTTGTTCCCCATGTCCTATAGATATGATTAATCATTCGCTTACTCATGCAAATCGCCCCGATTCGCCTCATTTACTCTCATTTCTCCTCATTTCGCCGGCTATTGTCGGTGCGCAATCACAGTTTTCATCCCTTTCGCCATCAGGTTACCTTGAACAACTTGCCATTTAGCGCCACATCCGTCCTAGTTCGCTTAAACGCATTGACCCCTCTACATCAGCATTAACCTCGTCTTTTCAGACTTATTTATGCCCTTTCTCCCGCGCCTCATATGATCTTCCCTCGTCCTTCCTCTTCTCTCCCTGAGGTATGTTACTGCACTAATAATTTCGAAAAGCAGAAGCAGTTGCAGCCCAGAATTAAGCCTTTGCAGCTATAATTCCAAGCTATTTTACTGTTTCGCTTTTACTGTTAATAAGAGGGTGTGGCACAATCATGCATGGGCAGCATCTTCGGACAATTGCTGAAAATCGGTGGTAGACAGGAAATCTGCTTTTTTATATCCGAAATTTTGTATCCGAAATTGGGGGTATAGGCTTTAAATCCGGGATCAAAATCGGGGGTATAGCCCGATATCCGATCCCATGCTCATCAATGATACATTCATTTTAATTACCTACCGGTGTCCGAAAATATTCATGGGACTGAAAACAAATAGGAATCTAGCAATAACACATTGTGTTGTTCTTCGAGTCCGTCATAAATCACTGTGATGAATTTCAGCTACTCCATTCTTCTCTCCATTCTCGTATCTGAGCTCGTTTGTGCGCGGTCAGCCGATGGTAATCAATCGATAATCGCACGACCTACCGTACACCAGAGAATGTTTCCATTCTCACGGCATCTCCAATTTCTGCTCTGAAAGGGAGTCGTCGTGAAGAGAAGGGGCGCCTTTTTGGGTTACTGTAGTCGATTGCTGGGATACGGTAGGCTCAACTTTCGATTTTGAATAATTTTTACCGACTTTCACTTGTAGTTTGGAAGGTCACCTGAAACGAGCAATTGCTGTAAATTTTCCCTGAAACTCGCGCCTGAAATTATGAGTTGAAATTATCGGGTCGTATCGTTTATCGCACTCTAGTATGTAGGGGGCATCTAATGGCCTCTCTCTCTCTCTCTCTCTTTCTCTCTTCATTTCGCGTGTTCTTTATCCAATCTCGTTCATTGAAAAGCGCGAAAACTGATGAGAATTTCCCTTCTATCTTTTCTTTCGTTCGAAATGGTCAATATTCCTGCGACGGTTATAGCAATATACAATATGTGAAATTAAATTGGCTCCTGCAGATTCGGTGTACTCCTCGGATACGGTGGTCCGCAGGCGGGATTCATGTCCGTCGCCAATCGAGACGGAAGGAACAGTCTACAAAGTGGGGCATTTTGATTATTATAAAGCGCACTCTATTGTAATAGTTTTCATGAATTTCTCGATTTTTAGTATAGGGGCGAAATATCAATGTGACATGGTGTTGTGATGAAACAGAGAAAATAATTGCATCAACACAGAATTAGGATACATGATTCCTGATTTTCTACATACATGAAAAAGCTAGTGGAAAATTACTTAGAATTTGAAAACATATGCCGCATTTAAGGTTTTCGTTGACAAGGCATGTTACCTACGATGCTCAAACATAGGCCGCTTTCATAGATTAGTCGGTTTGTAAGGTCTTTTTTATAAACATACACCGCTTTCGTATGATTTTAACACATAACTTTTTCATGTATGATTTTCTACCGTACTCTTCTCTTCCAGTTGTACGATTCTCTTCGCTACGCCGATTTCTTCACTACGCTCTTCCCGCAGTGCGCGCAGATCGCCGACGAACTGCACGATGCGATCAATCTGAATGACCTGCCCAAGGCAGCTACGGTAAAGGGATTAGCATGGGACGGGGAAAAACTCAAAGAAGTAGACGTGTAATAATGTTGTGGACGTGTAATAATGAAAGTGAAACATGAGTGAACCTTGATTTTATGCATGGTCTTCGATTTTGTTGTTTTGTGTAGTTTTGAAGGAAGTAGCGAAGAGCGTGACCAGAATGAGCCTAGTTTTTATGTATGGCCTTCGATTCAATTTTTGGTGAAGGCCTAGCGGAGAACTTCGCCAAGGACACCTCACATAACCAATAATACTTGTTTATTCTAGTCAGTATTGAGCACGGGGTCGGATATCGGACTATACCCCCGATTTTGAGTCAGGGGTTGTAGCCAATATCCCCCGATTTCGGAAGCTAAACCCGCGATTTTCGACTGGTATCTTGCCGAACCCCGATTTTGTGCTATTGTCCGAGGATGGTGCTCATCACTGATTCTAGTGCACTCTCCGTGTATCGAATCGTGCCCGTGGCGAACGAGTCGGCGATTGAAGCGACTGAGATGTGTTTGCAGCGGAGACAGCAGTACTACGCGGGTATGGATTACGGTATTGACCTATTCGGATACGGTAGTGTGGTTGTTGAATGCACTCGCATAGTGTCAGTTTCCGGACCCATTTTCCGAGGGCATATTATTTGACAGTTTTCGAGATAGGGTTATGAATTATTTTGTCTAGCTTGGACAAATATCCATTACTGCGTTGACAAAGCATTATTCTTGAACTTGAATTCACATGATTTGTAATATGTTAATTGAGGAAATTGCTCGTACGTGTAGCACAGATGCACCGTGCGATCTCTGCATTGGCTAGATCTTCCATACCCTGAATAATCGATAATTCAGGCATAATCGAGTCCTCCAGCGTTCCCACCGTAGGCATCCACAGTATCCGGCACCAGGCGAGCGTAGTCGATGGTCAGTTACCGTATACCTTTATTGGGCACTACTTTAGAATACTAGAAATTATTACTGTGTTATGGTCAGGTGACTGTATGGGTAATTGTATTCTTACTAGGATGCGGTGTGTGCTTTTTTTCATTTTTTTTCCAATATTCGTGAATGATGTTTGACAACATTTCTTGGAGATTTCTTTTCTTGACGGGTTAATGTGAGCTACGTAATACTGCTTCTTCTGCTACGTATGTGTTTTAAAATGCAAAGACGTGTCTGTGTGAAATTGCTAACTCTGGTCGTTGCTGTGATTTGAGATACTCGTGAAACGCGAGTGTTCCGTGTTCTGATAGGGCAACTGTAGCTATACATCGATTACCGTAATCTATTTCTCAGGCACGACGGCGGTGGCCGATTCGGCGGGGCAGTCTCAAGGCGCGCGACACGACACTCACCGACCTCAACTACACCACCTTTGGATTCGTCTATCTGCAGGTACGGTAGGCTGAGGGTGGAAGGCGATCGACTACTGACGATATTATTGTGGTGGAAGTTTATTGTATCTAATTTCTATGAGTATGAATGAGAAGAGCTATTTAAATAGATGTGATTACGGTAGCTGTCGATCGATTTCTGATTACCGTAATACTCCTGCTCCACTCAGGAAACGGTGAAGAATGCGTTGTGGGAAATGAGGATCGCAGCTGATGGGCGGGGCCAGGCGGTCAATTACATTGGAGCGTATTCCCAGCAGGAACCGTATCTGTGATATACGAAAGACGTGTGAGTATACGGCAGAGTTATTACGGTAGGTCAGGGTTAGAAAGGGGAACATTGTTAAGGATGTGGTTGATTTTCGTTGATTATTTTATGATAGAAATCGCGCAAACGCTATGATGGAAGAGCTTATTGTATTTTTCATTATTGGTTGTTCGTTGTGGTTCAATTATTTATTATCTGACAGCTGTTTGCGCCTTTTTAGGAATTCCATGAAACTCAACAACTGCGACAATTTTGTTTGAGAATTTCGGAACCGCTAAGAGATTTGGTTCGATGTGGGATTTCTTTAGCTTCAATCTAAGGATATAGGAAAGTCGATAAATAGCCGCCTGGGTGATGAATGTTTGTCGAGTACCACCCAAGAATCAAGCGAATTGGTGCGATGAATCGGCATCTCTTTGAGATATTCTTTGAGATCTCCTCACTTCAGTTTCAACGTGGCGCCCCCTTCCTCGGTCTATTCGTCGTCCTCTCTTGGACATAAGAGCGTACTCCCAGCTGGATCCCTATCCGTGCTACATGAAAGACGTGTGAGTATACGGTAGAATACGGTAGAAATGGGGATTCTGTAAATATTTGCATATATTTTAAGGTCGAGGAATACGATAGGTTTAGAGGGGACCCTGTAGCTCTGTAGTTACGAAAGTGTATGATCTCCTCTTCCTCCAGTTTCAACGTGGCGCCCCCTTCCTATTCAATCGGCGCTCCTCGTGAAGAATATCGTGCGTGTATTGGGAGGAGCGGAGAATGGCGGTGAAGGAGTACGGTAGGATATCGATATTTTTTATGCTTCCCGTATATCATATATTCGCGGGATATTTTAAAAATTATTTGTTATTAAAGATTAAAGATCAATTCCCCCCCCCCTACCATTACAACGTTACAATTTCGCAATCGTTTAGCCAACCCTAATCCAGATGCCCGCATTACATATATTTTATAATAGCTCTGATTAGGATCGGAATTCAGGTATCATAACTTTTGGTCGTTTCCGAACTGAACAGGGTAGATGGGGTGATATGGCTGCGATATCGACAGGGATAGATTAATCTATTCTAACGTTGTCCTCTTACAGACGAGACGGATGAATAGGACGGATGAGGGAAGAGCGACGAATGGGAAGATGGAAGTAGATGGATGGAAGGTAGGAATAAGGGGATATTCATGTGAGTATTGCAGACAATGGAGTGCGTAGGTTACGGTAGGGCAATCATTGTTCGTATTCGAGCTGAGCAAGATAGTACGGTAGATGAGGAGATGGAAGTAGTCTGAGTAGTTAGATGAATTACGGTATCCCAACCTTGTTCTCTTGCAGATGAAACGACTGCGCGGAGGCGGCGATAGGAGGAGGAGAGGGGAGGAGATGAGGCCTCTGGTATATACCCTTGAGGCATAAAAATCTATAAGCAAAAATTCCATTGTGCACCGCAGTAAACCGATTTGAGTGAAAACAGACAAAAATATATGGTCCAGACAGAACTACTGGCTACGGTATCGGCATTGGTTATTGTACGGATCTAGGTGGAACGGGAATGAAACGACAAGGTATCAACATAGTAGAACAATTTGTTGATATTGCTCAAGCTGATTTAGATTTCGGTTATAGAAGTAGTGATTCCACATAATTAGTTATTTCTAATCATTCGAGTTCTTGCAAATCCCATAAAACCAGAAATTCTCCGGAGTGAAAATATTTTGTAAGGTTCGGGAAAGAGTGTAACTGTTCGAGCGTCCCCTTCTCCAGCACTGGTGAGCTATTATCCGCTAGGTGGCAGGGGGCTCCGCCATTTTCGAAAAAGTTCTCCTAGGGGACTCCGCTAAAATTGTTCTGTCCCACTAGGGGGCTTCGCAAAAAGTTTCCGATTTCCGTTACGGGGCTCCGCACTTGCACCGCCTAGCGGGGACAGCGGGGACATAGCCCAGCAGTATTCTCCAGTCTTCTCGTGAAACTGTTTGTGTGACGAACATAATTATTGCCATTTGCAGCCTCCGAAGCCCCGGCCCAGGTCATGAACTACACTCTGTGCTTTCCGGCTCTGGAATCGTCCGGTCCGGCTCCCGTGATCTCCCGCCCTCCGCCCGTGTCCCATCGTCCCACTCCCACCAACTGGGACACTCGTCCCGGAGCCGATATCAAGACGATAAGAGGGAATCGATGGCGGTTACGGTAGATGTGATCTAGATTACGGTAGAATTGAACCGATTTCTCGACCATTCGAGTACGAATTGGGTTTTTGGTAGATATGGTAGATGGTAAGTACTAATTTTAGTGTATCTTGTCTCGCTATAATATTGAGACACTATTAATTTACTCAGCTAAACGAATTTTTATGAATACCGTGAAACTTGAAAACACTTGTGCAATCCCAAATTTTTATTTATCCCAAATCACTTCAGACTGTTGTTGTCTATAGATCTGCGAGAGAGCAAGTGATATGGAGAGAGAAACTGATGAGACATCGAGTGTATCATTCTTATTAGTGCGAATGCTCTGTGTCTGTTCCCTTCTTCGTTATTGTTCTTACCCCGATGCGATTGGATATCTCATACTCGTATCGTTTGCCCATTGAAGAATGCTCCGTCGTGCGCTCTTCTTAGTGGTTGCGGCGAGAGGATCCACGACTAACTTCCTCCCCGCAAGGTTGGTTTGTGTTCCAGAGATATTGTTTGTTTGGTAATAATAACGTTTGGCAAAAATAATAATGTTTGGGCTTCGCGTCCTAGTTTTCGTTATTAGCAACAGTATGCGATCTGTTAGGGGTTGATTTATGGACAAAGGAACATAATTAGCGAACTTATTGTATTCAGAAGCTTCTCGTCGCATTCGAGAATTCAAGAAGGCCCAGGCAGACCTCGAGAAGCTCAAGTAGGTTAGTTATTCTCACATTTTGGTCAGAATCGTCATCCTTACAACCCAATGTGCCTTGTTAGTTACTAAAGTGCGCAACACGGGTCGCCGTCTCTTCATTACACACACTCTCTCGTCTCTCTGACCGATGAGAGAGCGAAATGAAGAGACGGCGACCCGAATTGCGCACTATTAGTTATTTATTTATTAACTAACTAGTTATTAGGTTACGGATGAGCGATTTAGGTCCTATTCTTCTGGTCTTCTGAGTTGCAAATGCCTTATCTGATTAATTTTATTTCTATCGTACGCCGAGCACGTTACTGGTTATCATTTTATAAAAAAAAATACCGGAATTATTTTTAACCATTCCTTCTCCAGGAGCCGGACAACGATGTGAAACTGAAGATCTACGCCCTCTTCAAGCAGATATCGGTCAGTTAAACGAACTTTTATTGATCATCATTTGCAAATAGTTCGAATCGGAATTTCCCCAGGGTTTTTTATTGCACCTCTTCGCGAGTCACAATGCACAGGGGAGTATTTCTCATACGCCGCACCCATTACAGGGCCAAATCTAGTCGAGAAGTATAAGGATAGATAGAATGAAGCGTGAATGCGTTTTGAAGTTGTCTTTTCTAGAATAATCGAGATTGAAATGGAATACATTATGATGATAGGAGAGGGGAAGTGTTAAGGATAAGATGAATCAAGAATGTGCCGAGAACGTTACATATTTTTGAAGCAGAAATATTGATCAGAAAACATTGACATAACCACATTTTGATCTGATTTAGGGATGCAATGAAACCTAAAAGTAATGGCCTGATTAATATTTTTAATCTTGGGACAGTTCAAGCCGTCGTAATTGACATCAGTTTTTTTTGGATGATATGAGTCACTAGAAAAACGATAAATCTGCGGGGGACTTCTACAGAATGACTGGATCGGGCGATATTACTAATTAGTAGATAAACTTTTAAAATTAATTAAAAATACGTTTCAGGTTGACGCGAAGTACCACGGTCACTTCAAGCGAATCAAATGCTCAAGGAGATTCAGAAGCGGTCGATAATGCGCTCGATGTCATCTAGATCAAGCTTAAGAAGATCAGGCCAATCATCGATTTTTTTTGTACCAGAACAATTTGCTTTTGTGTTGTATTGTATCACAGGTATTCTTACTCGTGGTTCGCATCACTGCTATCGACAGTGACTGCACCGACGAGGAAATTGTGTGTTGTGTGTGACATGTGATGACATTTACTAGTCATTATGGTGCGCCTACCGTATCCCTCCCCTTCGTGCGATTTTCGATGTATTGGGGGTAGCGCAGATGAAACAAAGAGGACGGTTCACTGTATCAGTGAGAAACCAAAGACTGAATAACGAGAGGACGAGATCTACAATGCTGGAAATGGTGTAAAGAGGGAAGAAATTTATTTTTCGATTGTAGAATGAAAACAGGAAACAATGATGTACATTGGGTATGCAATAGTACGAAATACACGGAGCTAGTGAATGGAGGAAATGGATGGAAGACTATTGGGCAAACTGGAAATCTCTTGTGAGAAGGATAATAGGGAGTATAATAGGGATGATTGGGATACGTCAAATCTTATCAAAGATCAATCCTTGTTGAGAAATGGCTGCATGAGAATTCGCGCAGCGGGTGGGGGCGGAGTCGATCGGTTGATGAGGAAGAGGACAGAAATGGAATGAAATGTGGTATTTGAGATCCAATGACAGTTTGAAATGATATTGCAGGGGTCTCAAATGGATCTAAATATTTCACAGCTTCTTACTCTACCACTTATCCCGTTGCTTTCTGTTGACATCACCTGTGTAATTACCCAACTATCATTAATTTAGAATTTCCCACTGTCGCTCACCCGTCAGAGATCAGAAAAAGTGCGTTAAATCTAGTGATGCTTACTAGATTTTCGAAATGAATACTCGATTAGCGAATGAAAACGGGAGCTCGTTTGTACGTTTTTTCTTCTCACTCAAGTACTCTCGCTGTCGGTAGATCAAGGAAGGATTGGCGCCCATTGAAAATTCACCTTCACACTTGATACTTATGTTTCATCAGGAAATTAAAAAAGCGATTTCATTCAAAAGGATTCCATTGTGTTCCGAAAAAGTAAAGACGATTAGCTCTTTATTTGATCCATGAAACATAACTCGACGTTCACTGCAATTCATTTTCAAATTCAATCGCCCACTCTCGATCGCTTCGATTGAAACCTCTAATGGTTCAGAAAACGCCATCTAAACATCTTCATATTTTGAATTCCCTCATTTCTTCTCTCTCTTCAATCTTCTTCAATCGAATTATCGACACAATTCAATCAATAAATTAATTAATCAATATTGCTTCATTCTTCAATCCTCTTCATTTCATTTGCATCTTCACTTTCTCTCTTTTCTCTTCACTCCTCCTCCTCTTTTCATTCGCTCTCTCTGCTCTCGTCTCAACTGGTGCGCTCCTCCTTCTCTCTCTCTCTCTCTCTTCCACTCGATGGAACAGGTATCAGCACCCCGCCAATACCCCCCCCCCTTGATACCCCGCCAGTACCCAGGATCCTGGATCCCGGGATCCCCCACCATACCCATCCTGCCGTAGTCCGCCTACAGAACCACTCCTATCGTACCACTCCTACCGTACCTCTCCTACCATGATGGTTCTACCATGGTCCTCCTACCGTATGCTCACCTACCTCACTCCTCCTACCGTACCCTCACCTACCGTACCATCTCTGATTACGGTATCCATTTCAGTTCAAATCGATCATCCTCTACTCGAAGCAAAGCGACCGGTATCATCGGCACGACAAGATGAGCTCGCGCTCGAAAGGAATGGTGAGAGACCCAATCGACACCCTGTCAATACATTGCCTCATGATCTCGCACCTACCGTACCCTCTTACCGTACCGTTCTCCAAATACCGTATCCCACCTGCCGTTCTCTACCTACCTCCAACCTACCGAACCTCGCCTACCGTATACCGTACCTACCACACTCCGCCTGCTATGCCTCGCCTACACTCCCTCAGCTACCGTTCCCTACTTACCGTAACCACCCAGGCATGAGATCATTCAATACTGTATCCATTTCAGTACACATCGATTCGCACGCTGGACAATCTATCTACGTATCTAATATATCTACGAGTTATCCGACGGGCACTAGCGCTACGTTGTCATGCCGAGCAAGCGCGATGGAAAGATGGTACTGTAGACTACGGTAGTCTCTGATTACGGTATAGATTGCAGTTCACGTCGTTCCTCTCGTTGGTCAAGCGCTACACGCGGGAGCGATGTCGAGCTAAGATGATGAAGAGAGAAAATCGAAGAAGCCCCCCCCCCCCTTAACCCCCCCCCCTCCCCCTTCATTCCTTGTTCCATCCGACATTTCAATGAGTGTTGACCCAGCAAGCCGTTTTGTCCCATCTTCGATGATTCCCTTACTCAACCCAAACAGGGGTCTACTGTAGCTCTACCGTATTTCCCACCACATCATCTGACGTAGCTCTTCTACAATGGTGTGGATTGATCCGCTGGGCTTCTTCGGAGGTTCTGCGATTTCACATGATTGTAAAAGAGATACGGTAGATGACGTTGTGTGCGATGCGGTAGAAGTACGGTTGGCACTCGGTTCCCAATGCCCATATCCATCTAACATCCCCACTAACGTAATCTAACCAACCGTACCCACCCACGAACAAGATGCCTCATTAATGTATCCATTCCAGTTCACTTCGATTCTACAGCTGGCCGAGTACACCTGCTTCGAGCGATCAAGACTGTTACAAGTGCAACGTCGTCATAGAATACAAGAGTGTCGTCAAGATGGTACATACTGCAGAATGCGATATATCCCTGATCTCCATGATGTTTCCCTCCCTCCTCCACCTTATCTATGTTTCCCTCCTCCACCTTATCTACGGGTCCGAAGCTACTCCAGAACGTGTTTCAATGGCGTTTTCGATGATTCCCATACTCAACCCAAACAGGGGTCTACTGTAGCTCTACCGTATTTCCCACCACATCATCTGACGTAGCTCTTCTACAATGGTGTGGATTGATCCGCTGGGCTTCTTCGGAGGTTCTGCGATTTCACATGATTGTAAAAGAGATACGGTAGATGACGTGGTGTGCGATGCGGTAGAGATACTGTAGGCATTAGTGGTTACTCTCTCCTCCTGACCTACGGATCCGGTGTTAGCAAATTGTTCAATGGCGTACTTGCTTTCAGTGATTCCCATGCTCAACCCAAACAGGGGTCTACTGTAGCTCTACCGTATTTCCCACCACATCATCTGACGTAGCTCTTCTACAATGGTGTGGATTGATCCGCTGGGCTTCTTCGGAGGTTCTGCGATTTCACATGATTGTAAAAGAGATACGGTAGATGACGTGGTGTGCGATGCGGTAGAGATACTGTAGGCATTAGTGGTTACTCTCTCCTCCTGACCTACGGATCCGGTGTTAGCAAATTGTTCAATGGCGTACTTGCTTTCAGTGATTCCCATGCTCAACCCAAACAGGGGTCTACTGTAGCTCTACCGTATTTCCCACCACATCATCTGACGTAGCTCTTCTACAATGGTGTGGATTGATCCGCTGGGCTTCTTCGGAGGTTCTGCGATTTCACATGATTGTAAAAGAGATACGGTAGATGACGTGGTGTGCGATGCGGTAGAGATACTGTAGGCATTAGTGGTTACTCTCTCCTCCTGACCTACGGATCCGGTGTTAGCAAATTGTTCAATGGCGTACTTGCTTTCAGTGATTCCCATGCTCAACCCAAACAGGGGTCTACTGTAGCTCTACCGTATTTCCCACCACATCATCTGACGTAGCTCTTCTACAATGGTGTGGATTGATCCGCTGGGCTTCTTCGGAGGTTCTGCGATTTCACATGATTGTAAAAGAGATACGGTAGATGACGTGGTGTGCGATGCGGTAGAGATACTGTAGGCATTAGTGGTTACTCTCTCCTCCTGACCTACGGATCCGGTGTTAGCAAATTGTTCAATGGCGTACTTGCTTTCAGTGATTCCCATGCTCAACCCAAACAGGGGTCTACTGTAGCTCTACCGTATTTCCCACCACATCATCTGACGTAGCTCTTCTACAATGGTGTGGATTGATCCGCTGGGCTTCTTCGGAGGTTCTGCGATTTCACATGATTGTAAAAGAGATACGGTAGATGACGTGGTGTGCGATGCGGTAGAGATACTGTAGGCATTAGTGGTTACTCTCTCCTCCTGACCTACGGATCCGGTGTTAGCAAATTGTTCAATGGCGTACTTGCTTTCAGTGATTCCCATGCTCAACCCAAACAGGGTCTACTGTAGCTCTACCGTATTTCCCACCACATCATCTGACGTAGCTCTTCTACAATGGTGTGGATTGATCCGCTGGGCTTCTTCGGAGGTTCTGCGATTTCACATGATTGTAAAAGAGATACGGTAGATGACGTGGTGTGCGATGCGGTAGAGATACTGTAGGCATTAGTGGTTACTCTCTCCTCCTGACCTACGGATCCGGTGTTAGCAAATTGTTCAATGGCGTACTTGCTTTCAGTGATTCCCATGCTCAACCCAAACAGGGGTCTACTGTAGCTCTACCGTATTTCCCACCACATCATCTGACGTAGCTCTTCTACAATGGTGTGGATTGATCCGCTGGGCTTCTTCGGAGGTTCTGCGATTTCACATGATTGTAAAAGAGATACGGTAGATGACGTGGTGTGCGATGCGGTAGAGATACTGTAGGCATTAGTGGTTACTCTCTCCTCCTGACCTACGGATCCGGTGTTAGCAAATTGTTCAATGGCGTACTTGCTTTCAGTGATTCCCATGCTCAACCCAAACAGGGGTCTACTGTAGCTCTACCGTATTTCCCACCACATCATCTGACGTAGCTCTTCTACAATGGTGTGGATTGATCCGCTGGGCTTCTTCGGAGGTTCTGCGATTTCACATGATTGTAAAAGAGATACGGTAGATGACGTGGTGTGCGATGCGGTAGAGATACTGTAGGCATTAGTGGTTACTCTCTCCTCCTGACCTACGGATCCGGTGTTAGCAAATTGTTCAATGGCGTACTTGCTTTCAGTGATTCCCATGCTCAACCCAAACAGGGGTCTACTGTAGCTCTACCGTATTTCCCACCACATCATCTGACGTAGCTCTTCTACAATGGTGTGGATTGATCCGCTGGGCTTCTTCGGAGGTTCTGCGATTTCACATGATTGTAAAAGAGATACGGTAGATGACGTGGTGTGCGATGCGGTAGAGATACTGTAGGCATTAGTGGTTACTCTCTCCTCCTGACCTACGGATCCGGTGTTAGCAAATTGTTCAATGGCGTACTTGCTTTCAGTGATTCCCATGCTCAACCCAAACAGGGGTCTACTGTAGCTCTACCGTATTTCCCACCACATCATCTGACGTAGCTCTTCTACAATGGTGTGGATTGATCCGCTGGGCTTCTTCGGAGGTTCTGCGATTTCACATGATTGTAAAAGAGATACGGTAGATGACGTGGTGTGCGATGCGGTAGAGATACTGTAGGCATTAGTGGTTACTCTCTCCTCCTGACCTACGGATCCGGTGTTAGCAAATTGTTCAATGGCGTACTTGCTTTCAGTGATTCCCATGCTCAACCCAAACAGGGGTCTACTGTAGCTCTACCGTATTTCCCACCACATCATCTGACGTAGCTCTTCTACAATGGTGTGGATTGATCCGCTGGGCTTCTTCGGAGGTTCTGCGATTTCACATGATTGTAAAAGAGATACGGTAGATGACGTGGTGTGCGATGCGGTAGAGATACTGTAGGCATTAGTGGTTACTCTCTCCTCCTGACCTACGGATCCGGTGTTAGCAAATTGTTCAATGGCGTACTTGCTTTCAGTGATTCCCATGCTCAACCCAAACAGGGGTCTACTGTAGCTCTACCGTATTTCCCACCACATCATCTGACGTAGCTCTTCTACAATGGTGTGGATTGATCCGCTGGGCTTCTTCGGAGGTTCTGCGATTTCACATGATTGTAAAAGAGATACGGTAGATGACGTGGTGTGCGATACGGTAGAAGTACGGTTGGCACTCGCTTCCCAATGCCCATATCCATCTAACATCCCCCCTAACGTAATCTAACCAACCGTACCCACCCACGAACAAGATGCCTCATTAATGTATCCATTCCAGTTCACTTCGATTCTACAGCTGGCCGAGTACACCTGCTTCGAGCGATCAAGACTGTTACAAGTGCAACGTCGTCATAGAATACAAGAGTGTCGTCAAGATGGTACATACTGCAGAATGCGGTATATCCCTGATCTCCATGATGTTTCCCTCCCTCCTCCACCTTATCTATGTTTCCCTCCTCCACCTTATCTACGGGTCCGAAGCTACTCCAGAACGTGTTTCAATGGCGTTTTCGATGATTCCCATACTCAACCCAAACAGGGGTCTACTGTAGCTCTACCGTATTTCCCACCACATCATCTGACGTAGCTCTTCTACAATGGTGTGGATTGATCCGCTGGGCTTCTTCGGAGGTTCTGCGATTTCACATGATTGTAAAAGAGATACGGTAGATGACGTGGTGTGCGATGCGGTAGAGATACTGTAGGCATTAGTGGTTACTCTCTCCTCCTGACCTACGGATCCGGTGTTAGCAAATTGTTCAATGGCGTACTTGCTTTCAGTGATTCCCATGCTCAACCCAAACAGGGGTCTACTCTAGCTCTACCGTATTTCCCACCACATCATCTGACGTAGCTCTTCTACAATGGTGTGGATTGATCCGCTGGGCTTCTTCGGAGGTTCTGCGATTTCACATGATTGTAAAAGAGATACGGTAGATGACGTGGTGTGCGATGCGGTAGAGATACTGTAGGCATTAGTGGTTACTCTCTCCTCCTGACCTACGGATCCGGTGTTAGCAAATTGTTCAATGGCGTACTTGCTTTCAGTGATTCCCATGCTCAACCCAAACAGGGGTCTACTGTAGCTCTACCGTATTTCCCACCACATCATCTGACGTAGCTCTTCTACAATGGTGTGGATTGATCCGCTGGGCTTCTTCGGAGGTTCTGCGATTTCACATGATTGTAAAAGAGATACGGTAGATGACGTGGTGTGCGATGCGGTAGAGATACTGTAGGCATTAGTGGTTACTCTCTCCTCCTGACCTACGGATCCGGTGTTAGCAAATTGTTCAATGGCGTACTTGCTTTCAGTGATTCCCATGCTCAACCCAAACAGGGGTCTACTCTAGCTCTACCGTATTTCCCACCACATCATCTGACGTAGCTCTTCTACAATGGTGTGGATTGATCCGCTGGGCTTCTTCGGAGGTTCTGCGATTTCACATGATTGTAAAAGAGATACGGTAGATGACGTGGTGTGCGATGCGGTAGAGATACTGTAGGCATTAGTGGTTACTCTCTCCTCCTGACCTACGGATCCGGTGTTAGCAAATTGTTCAATGGCGTACTTGCTTTCAGTGATTCCCATGCTCAACCCAAACAGGGGTCTACTCTAGCTCTACCGTATTTCCCACCACATCATCTGACGTAGCTCTTCTACAATGGTGTGGATTGATCCGCTGGGCTTCTTCGGAGGTTCTGCGATTTCACATGATTGTAAAAGAGATACGGTAGATGACGTGGTGTGCGATGCGGTAGAGATACTGTAGGCATTAGTGGTTACTCTCTCCTCCTGACCTACGGATCCGGTGTTAGCAAATTGTTCAATGGCGTACTTGCTTTCAGTGATTCCCATGCTCAACTCAAACAGGGGTCAACTGTAGCTCTACCGTATTTCCCACCACATCATCTGACGTAGCTCTTCTACAATGGTGTGGATTGATCCGCTGGGCTTCTTCGGAGGTTCTGCGATTTCACATGATTGTAAAAGAGATACGGTAGATGACGTGGTGTGCGATGCGGTAGAGATACTGTAGGCATTAGTGGTTACTCTCTCCTCCTGACCTACGGATCCGGTGTTAGCAAATTGTTCAATGGCGTACTTGCTTTCAGTGATTCCCATGCTCAACCCAAACAGGGGTCTACTCTAGCTCTACCGTATTTCCCACCACATCATCTGACGTAGCTCTTCTACAATGGTGTGGATTGATCCGCTGGGCTTCTTCGGAGGTTCTGCGATTTCACATGATTGTAAAAGAGATACGGTAGATGACGTGGTGTGCGATGCGGTAGAGATACTGTAGGCATTAGTGGTTACTCTCTCCTCCTGACCTACGGATCCGGTGTTAGCAAATTGTTCAATGGCGTACTTGCTTTCAGTGATTCCCATGCTCAACTCAAACAGGGGTCTACTGTAGCTCTACCGTATTTCCCACCACATCATCTGACGTAGCTCTTCTACAATGGTGTGGATTGATCCGCTGGGCTTGTTCGGAGGTTCTGCGATTTCACATGATTGTAAAAGAGATACGGTAGATGACGTGGTGTGCGATGCGGTAGAGATACTGTAGGCATTAGTGGTTACTCTCTCCTCCTGACCTACGGATCCGGTGTTAGCAAATTGTTCAATGGCGTACTTGCTTTCAGTGATTCCCATGCTCAACTCAAACAGGGGTCTACTGTAGCTCTACCGTATTTCCCACCACATCATCTGACGTAGCTCTTCTACAATGGTGTGGATTGATCCGCTGGGCTTCTTCGGAGGTTCTGCGATTTCACATGATTGTAATAGAGATACGGTAGATGACGTGGTGTGCGATGCGGTAGAGATACTGTAGGCATTAGTGGTTACTCTCTCCTCCTGACCTACGGATCCGGTGTTAGCAAATTGTTCAATGGCGTACTTGCTTTCAGTGATTCCCATGCTCAACCCAAACAGGGGTCTACTGTAGCTCTACCGTATTTCCCACCACATCATCTGACGTAGCTCTTCTACAATGGTGTGGATTGATCCGCTGGGCTTCTTCGGAGGTTCTGCGATTTCACATGATTGTAAAAGAGATACGGTAGATGACGTGGTGTGCGATGCGGTAGAGATACTGTAGGCATTAGTGGTTACTCTCTCCTCCTGACCTACGGATCCGGTGTTAGCAAATTGTTCAATGGCGTACTTGCTTTCAGTGATTCCCATGCTCAACTCAAACAGGGGTCTACTGTAGCTCTACCGTATTTCCCACCACATCATCTGACGTAGCTCTTCTACAATGGTGTGGATTGATCCGCTGGGCTTCTTCGGAGGTTCTGCGATTTCACATGATTGTAAAAGAGATACGGAAGATGACGTTGTGTGCGATGCGGTAGAGATACTGTAGGCATTAGTGGTTACTCTCTCCTCCTGACCTACGGATCCGGTGTTAGCAAATTGTTCAATGGCGTACTTGCTTTCAGTGATTCCCTTACTCAACCCAAACAGGGGTCTACTGTAGCTCTACCGTATTTCCCACCACATCATCTGACGTAGCTCTTCTACAATGGTGTGGATTGATCCGCTGGGCTTCTTCGGAGGTTCTGCGATTTCACATGATTGTAAAAGAGATACGGAAGATGACGTTGTGTGCGATGCGGTAGAGATACTGTAGGCATTAGTGGTTACTCTCTCCTCCTGACCTACGGATCCGGTGTTAGCAAATTGTTCAATGGCGTACTTGCTTTCAGTGATTCCCTTACTCAACCCAAACAGGGGTCTACTGTAGCTCTACCGTATTTCCCACCACATCATCTGACGTAGCTCTTCTACAATGGTGTGGATTGATCCGCTGGGCTTCTTCGGAGGTTCTGCGATTTCACATGATTGTAAAAGAGATACGGAAGATGACGTTGTGTGCGATGCGGTAGAGATACTGTAGGCATTAGTGGTTACTCTCTCCTCCTGACCTACGGATCCGGTGTTAGCAAATTGTTCAATGGCGTACTTGCTTTCAGTGATTCCCTTACTCAACCCAAACAGGGGTCTACTGTAGCTCTACCGTATTTCCCACCACATCATCTGACGTAGCTCTTCTACAATGGTGTGGATTGATCCGCTGGGCTTCTTCGGAGGTTCTGCGATTTCACATGATTGTAAAAGAGATACGGAAGATGACGTTGTGTGCGATGCGGTAGAGATACTGTAGGCATTAGTGTCTCCTCCTGACCTACGGATCCGGTGTTAGCAAATTGTTCAATGGCGTACTTGCTTTCAGTGATTCCCTTACTCAACCCAAACAGGGGTCTACTGTAGCTCTACCGTATTTCCCACCACATCATCTGACGCAGCTCTTCTACAATGGTGTGGATTGATCCGCTGGGCTTCTTCGGAGGTTCTGCGATTTCACATGATTGTAAAAGAGATACGGTAGATGACGTTGTGTGCGATGCGGTAGAGATACTGTAGGCGTTAGTGGTTACTCTCTCCTCCTGACCTACGGATCCGGTGTTAGCAAATTGTTCAATGGCGTACTTGCTTTCAGTGATTCCCTTACTCAACCCAAACAGGGGTCTACTGTAGCTCTACCGTATTTCCCACCACATCATCTGACGTAGCTCTTCTACAATGGTGTGGATTGATCCGCTGGGCTTCTTCGGAGGTTCTGCGATTTCACATGATTGTAAAAGAGATACGGTAGATGACGTTGTGTGCGATGCGGTAGAGATACTGTAGGCATTAGTGTCTCCTCCTGACCTACGGATCCGGTGTTAGCAAATTGTTCAATGGCGTACTTGCTTTCAGGGATTCCCTTACTCAACCCAAACAGGGGTCTACTGTAGCTCTACCGTATTTCCCACCACATCATCTGACGCAGCTCTTCTACAATGGTGTGGATTGATCCGCTGGGCTTCTTCGGAGGTTCTGCGATGTCACATGATTGTAAAAGAGATACGGTAGATGACGTGGTGTGCGATGCGGTTGAGATACTGCAGGCAATCGGGTCCACACACCTCCTTTGTCGTCTACGAATGCGATTTTGCTCCAGAAAGTGTCTCAATGTCCATATCCATCTAACATCCCTCCTTCCGTAATCTCACCTACTGTCCCCACCCACGAACAAGATGCCTCATTAGTGTATCCATTCCAATTCACTTCGATTCTACAGCTGGCCGAGCACACCTGCTTCGAGCGATCAAGACTGTCACTAGTGCAACGTCGTTATACAATATGACGACGTTGCACTAGTGATCTCCATGATGTAGTTTCCCCACCCCCCCCCCCTCTACGGGTCCGATGCTACTCCAGCACGTGTTTCAATGGCGTCTTCGATGATTCCCTTACTCAACCCAAACAGGGGTCTACTGTAGCTCTACCGTATTTCCCATCACATCATCTGACGTAGCTCTTCTACAATGGTGTGGATTGATCCGCTGGGCTTCTTCGGAGGTTCTGCGATTTCACATGATTGCAAAAGAGATACGGTAGATGACGTGGTGTGCGATGCGGTAGAGATACTGTAGGCATTAGTGGTTACTCTCTCCTCCTGATCTACGGATCCGGTGTTAGCAAATTGTTCAATGGCGTACTTGCTTTCAGTGATTCCCATACTCAACCCAAACAGGGGTCTACTGTAGCTCTACCGTATTTCCCACCACATCATCTGACGCAGCTCTTCTACAATGGTGTGGATTGATCCGCTGGCTTCTTCGGAGGTTCTGCGATTTCACATGATTGTAAAAGAGATACGGTAGATGACGTTGTGTGCGATGCGGTAGAGATACTGTAGGCGTTAGTGGTTACTCTCTCCTCCTGACCTACGGATCCGGTGTTAGCAAATTGTTCAACGGCGTACTTGCTTTCAGTGATTCCCTTACTCAACCCAAACAGGGGTCTACTGTAGCTCTACCGTATTTCCCACCACATCATCTGACGTAGCTCTTCTACAATGGTGTGGATTGATCCGCTGGGCTTCTTCGGAGGTTCTGCGATTTCACATGATTGTAAAAGAGATACGGTAGATGACGTTGTGTGCGATGCGGTAGAGATACTGTAGGCATTAGTGTCTCCTCCTGACCTACGGATCCGGTGTTAGCAAATTGTTCAATGGCGTACTTGCTTTCAGTGATTCCCTTACTCAACCCAAACAGGGGTCTACTGTAGCTCTACCGTATTTCCCACCACATCATCTGACGCAGCTCTTCTACAATGGTGTGGATTGATCCGCTGGGCTTCTTCGGAGGTTCTGCGATTTCACATGATTGTAAAAGAGATACGGTAGATGACGTTGTGTGCGATGCGGTAGAGATACTGTAGGCGTTAGTGGTTACTCTCTCCTCCTGACCTACGGATCCGGTGTTAGCAAATTGTTCAATGGCGTACTTGCTTTCAGTGATTCCCTTACTCAACCCAAACAGGGGTCTACTGTAGCTCTACCGTATTTCCCACCACATCATCTGACGTAGCTCTTCTACAATGGTGTGGATTGTTCCGCTGGGCTTCTTCGGAGGTTCTGCGATTTCACATGATTGTAAAAGAGATACGGTAGATGATGTTGTGTGCGATGCGGTAGAGATACTGTAGGCGTTAGTGGTTACTCTCTCCTCCTGACCTACGGATCCGGTGTTAGCAAATTGTTCAATGGCGTACTTGCTTTCAGTGATTCCCTTACTCAACCCAAACAGGGGTCTACTGTAGCTCTACCGTATTTCCCACAACATCATCTGACGCAGCTCTTCTACAATGGTGTGGATTGATCCGCTGGGCTTCTTCGGAGGTTCTGCGATTTCACATGATTGTAAAAGAGATACGGTAGATGACGTTGTGTGCGATGCGGTAGAGATACTGTAGGCGTTAGTGGTTACTCTCTCCTCCTGACCTACGGATCCGGTGTTAGCAAATTGTTCAATGGCGTACTTGCTTTCAGTGATTCCCTTACTCAACCCAAACAGGGGTCTACTGTAGCTCTACCGTATTTCCCACCACATCATCTGACGTAGCTCTTCTACAATGGTGTGGATTGATCCGCTTGGCTTCTTCGGAGGTTCTGCGATTTCACATGATTGCAAAAGAGATACGGTAGATGACGTGGTGTGCGATGCGGTAGAGATACTGTAGGCATTAGTGTCTCCTCCTGACCTACGGATCCGGTGTTAGCAAATTGTTCAATGGCGTACTTGCTTTCAGTGATTCCCTTACTCAACCCAAACAGGGGTCTACTGTAGCTCTACCGTATTTCCCACCACATCATCTGACGCAGCTCTTCTACAATGGTGTGGATTGATCCGCTGGGCTTCTTCGGAGGTTCTGCGATTTCACATGATTGTAAAAGAGATACGGTAGATGACGTGGTGTGCGATGCGGTAGAGATACTGTAGGCATTAGTGTCTCCTCCTGACCTACGGATCCGGTGTTAGCAAATTGTTCAATGGCGTACTTGCTTTCAGTGATTCCCTTACTCAACCCAAACAGGGGTCTACTGTAGCTCTACCGTATTTCCCACCACATCATCTGACGTAGCTCTTCTACAATGGTGTGGATTGATCCGCTTGGCTTCTTCGGAGGTTCTGCGATTTCACATGATTGCAAAAGAGATACGGTAGATGACGTGGTGTGCGATGCGGTAGAGATACTGTAGGCATTAGTGTCTCCTCCTGACCTACGGATCCGGTGTTAGCAAATTGTTCAATGGCGTACTTGCTTTCAGTGATTCCCTTACTCAACCCAAACAGGGGTCTACTGTAGCTCTACCGTATTTCCCACCACATCATCTGACGCAGCTCTTCTACAATGGTGTGGATTGATCCGCTGGGCTTCTTCGGAGGTTCTGCGATTTCACATGATTGTAAAAGAGATACGGTAGATGACGTGGTGTGCGATGCGGTTGAGATACTGTAGGCAATCGGGTCCACACACCTCCTTTGTCGTCTACGAATGCGATTTTGCTCCAGAAAGTGTCTCAATGTCCATATCCGTCTAACATCCCTCCTTCCGTAATCTCACCTACTGTCCCCACCCACGAACAAGATGCCTCATTAGTGTATCCATTCCAGTTCACTTCGATTCTACAGCTGGCCGAGCACACCTGCTTCGAGCGATCAAGACTGTCACTAGTGCAACGTCGTTATACAATATGACGACGTTGCACTAGTGATCTCCATGATGTAGTTTCCCCACCCCCCCCCCTCTACGGGTCCGATGCTACTCCAGCACGTGTTTCAATGGCGTCTTCGATGATTCCCTTACTCAACCCAAACAGGGGTCTACTGTAGCTCTACCGTATTTCCCATCACATCATCTGACGTAGCTCTTCTACAATGGTGTGGATTGATCCGCTGGGCTTCTTCGGAGGTTCTGCGATTTCACATGATTGCAAAAGAGATACGGTAGATGACGTGGTGTGCGATGCGGTAGAGATACTGTAGGCATTAGTGGTTACTCTCTCCTCCTGACCTACGGATCCGGTGTTAGCAAATTGTTCAATGGCGTACTTGCTTTCAGTGATTCCCATGCTCAACCCAAACAGGGGTCTACTGTAGCTCTACCGTATTTCCCACCATATCATCTGACGTAGCTCTTCTACAATGGTGTGGATTGATCCGCTGGGCTTCTTCGAAGGTTCTGCGATTTCACATGATTGCAAAAGAGATACGATTTCGTATGCGTATGCGTCGCGCTTATTGTGGTACGCATTACGGGAAAAGAATGAGTATGAGATAGTTGCAGAAAATGCACGTTCGAAGAAAGAGAGGAATTTGATTCAGAGTGATCGGAAATAGATTGGGAACAATGAGAAGAGGATCGAATACATAGCATTCTCTCCAACAGAAAAATTTAGCATGAATCGAACTGCAAGGCCTGAATGGAGGAGCGGTCGCTCTCCCCGCTCTGCTATTTGAATCGAACGGGAAATTGCAGTTCATTCGAGTCGGGATTTTGGCGCTTTCTCATTCCAGTCTTTCAGCTTTCTTTCTCAGTCCAGATTTCTCAGTTCTTCAGTATTTCTCAGATTCTTTCTTGCAATCTGAGCTTGTCTACCTTTCTTTTTCCCTTCGCGCAGCAACTCTTTATCTTCAATGGTGTTTTCTGTGTCTCGAATTCTCTTTTTCGATTCTCTTTTTCTTCTCCGAAATCGATTGCTAATTCGATAATCGATGTATGCTCTCAATCTACAGTAGTATCTGTCGACTTCAGCCTACCTGAAATCAATTGGTCTCCTTTCTCGGCGCCAAATTATCAGCCCTCCCTCACCGATCTTTTTCAAGCAGCAAAACCTACAAAAGTCATCTAAAACCCGACACAAAAGTGCGATTTACTCCAATTAATTGCATCTCATAGATAATGGCATAAATAGACTCGATGCCATCTTCTTGTTAAGTCTAGAAAATTAAAAATCTTTGTTTTCGCCAGATAAAATGGCTCTATTGAAAACCAGGGATTTGTGGAAACCAATTTTTCACGGCTCTGTTACAGTAAAAAGGTCCCATGAAGATAAAAAGGTCCCATGACGATTAAAAGGTCCCATGACGATAAAAAGGTCCCATGAAGATAAAAAGGTCCCATCACGATAAAAAGGTCCCATGATATTCTAACAGAGCCCATGAAGATAAAAAGGTCCCATGACGATTAAAAGGTCCCATCACGATAAAAAGGTCCCATCACGATAAAAAGGTCCCATCACGATAAAAAGGTCCCATGATATTCTAACAGAGCCCATGACGATAAAAAGGTCCCATGACGATTAAAAGGTCCCATGACGATTGAAAGGACCCATGACGATTGAAAGGACCCATGAGTCCAGTAGTTGAATGACAATGCTCACGTCCGAAATGAGCGAAACGCCTCGCAACGAGTTTTTCCTAAGCGGCCTAAACAGCCTAAGCTTTTTCCAAGCGCAGAGCTTGGAAAATGCGCGTAAGGTTTACCAAAGGTTTGAGCAAGGATACTTGGATGCCTAATTACAAGCGCACGTTGCTTTGCTCACGAGCTCCATTCATTTTCTAAGCAAGTTCAAGAGGCTTCGAGCAGCGAGACATGTTCACACCGGAAATGCCTACATCAGAGCCCGTCCTGGCGAAAAATTGATCAAGTCGCTTAGGCTTTAAAATCAAACAATTTTCGCACGCTTGGTGATCACTTTGCGTCTATCGAAAAAAAGCTTAGGGTGCTTAGAAAAAACTCGTTGCTTAGGAAGGCGTTTCGCTCATTTCGGACGTGAGCATTAGTGTTGTTAGACGGAGTGAAAATGATTTGAGAACCCCGGAGTGAATTCCTTTGTTTGACTCGCGATCAAATTTTGACTCCGGAGTTCAACTCCGGAGTCATTTCTCAGCCTCGGCGGCCAAGGGATTGGTCGGAAGAGACCCAGAATAGGCCGTCGCAAACAACGAATGAGAGTGCGAAATTTACTCCGAGTATTCACTCCGGAGTGGATTAGCACTCCGGAGTGAATTTCGTAATTTCACTCCGAGCTGAGCGCGCCGACCGAGTCGGTGGAAAACAAACTCGAGGAGTGAATTCACTCGTCGAGTGACACTCGGCCATAACAACATTAGTGAGCATTGTCATTCAACTACTGGACTCATGGGTCCTTCAATCGTCATGGGACCTTTTAATCGTCATGGGACCTTTTTATCGTCATGGGACCTTTTTATCGTCATGGGACCTTTTAATCATCATGGGACCTTTTTATCTTCATGGGCTCTGTTAGAATATCATGGGACCTTTTTATCGTGATGGGACCTTTTTATCTTCATGGGACCTTTTTATCGTCATGGGACCTTTTTATCGTCATGGGCTCTGTTAGAATATCATGGGACCTTTTTATCGTCATGGGACCTTTTTATTTTTGGGACCTTTTTATCGTCATGGGACCTTTTAATCGTCATGGGACCTTTTTATCTTCATGGGACCTTTTTACTGTAACAGAGCCTTTTTCACACTAGAGAATACGCATCGTCGAGGGGGTCATTTTTCATACCCGGGTTGTAGGGTTTGATCCTATCGTTTTTGAGGTATTTCACTTTTTGTTCACCTTATAAGTATTATTCTCACTAATTACACAAATACTTATCTCGAGCAGGTGAAACTCATCTATTTTTCAATTTAATCAGAGTGTGATTGAAATAAGGTGAACAAAAAGTGAAATACCTCAAAAACGATAGGATCAAACCCTACAACCCGGGTATGAAAAATGATCCCCTCGACGATGCGCATTCTCTAGTGTGAAAATTGGTTTCCACAAATCCCTGGTTTTCAAAAGAGCAATTTTATCTGGCGAAAACAAAGATTTTTAATTTTCTGGAGCTCACCATAAGATTCGCGATCAAAAGGTCAAAAAAGTCTCAAATTTTCATAAACTTTCATTGTCTAGATAATGAGATATGTTGAAATCGTGATTTGCAGCACTGTTGCAGCACGGATGCACGGAATGAATTGCTGCGAAATGAAGTTGACCATGTTCATCAGACCCTCGAGAACCTTAGTACACGACTTTTCGAAAAATTGGTGTGCCACCTCCAACACTCTTGTGTTTGATTCTTAGGCAACCACGCTCATATCAAGAAAAATCGATTATTATAGTCAATTATCGAGTCGTGCTTCCGTTCTTCGAGATTTATATCAAACTTGGTATTCTTATGCGCTAACTTTGATCATTATTTTTCACGTTTCTCTATGATGAATTTCTCTGAATTTTCTCTCATAAAAGGTTTTCCTACATCAGAACACATTACGAACAAAACTGGAGGGCTGCACCTCTTGAAACGTTCGCTGGATAATCAATTGCTGAACAAGTGAAAAATTGAATATTTTAGGAGTCAATTTCTCATTTTCTCTATGATGAATATTTATCATCTTTTTTAAGATAAATTTATAATGATGTATGTTATATATTTAGCACAAAAACTGAGGGCTGCACGTCTTAATATTTGATTAATTAGAAAAAATTATTTTTGTTCGCAGATTTGAATTCCCGGGCGTTCGAGGTTTACAAATCGGTCGCAGGCCTACTCTGGCTCTCGATTTCGTATTTCCCGGACTGCGCCCGCTATAGTTCATTTACTGTCGCTAATCGGAAACGGTAGTGCCTCCATTTTCCTCATCGAACCGAGGCCTCCTTTGATCGATTCTCGCGTTTGCTCGGCGTTTTCTTTGTGAAGTTGAGAATTTCAGATAGAGCTGTCATTTCGCATTCAGTTTAGGTTTCACTGTTTTGTATTTTGTTATATATACTGACGGAGAAGGCGTTAAACTTATAAGCCCGTTCGCGTGAAATTCGGACAAATTCTAAGAGATCTGGCAAAGTCGAAAAGAGTTAAAGTTGTGAAACTCAGTGAACCCATTGCTTTCGAATGTGCTGATAGACAATATCATCACGCGCATCATCGGCGCGCACCGCTCGAGGGAAAGAGGGTTTCTGGTTCAGTGTTCATCAGTAGCAGCAAGAAAGTAAGTGTGAGCAAGAGACAATCTGAAGAGACAGTCTCTCTCTCTGCCAGATGAAGTGGCACGAGCACCCTATAACACTCTGAAAATTCTCCTGTTTTCAATATTCGTGTTAACTATGGGTGATTGTCTGGATACCAATCGCTTCTGATCGTGCAGGCAACGAGAGAGAGAGAAGGCCAATGTAGTGTCGCTAGACTTTAAAAAGGAACCAGGAGCTAGTTCCTTACAAGTCCCCTAGCTCCTTTCTTTCAACATCTACTGCTCGCCTATGATTATTGGGCCACCATTAGTGCCTCTCCTTCTTTAATCAGTTTTAATCCGAATCGACGTTGTCGAAATCAGTTAAATGAAATTGCATAGAATTGAGATTAATTAAATTATCATATGTAAAGTGAGATCACTCGCTGCATAAAAGCGCAATGAAACAGTTATTTCTCACGTCTCCTACATTCTTCGTTCTTTCGCTCGTGCTGGCCGGTCGGTTGCGGGCGCCCACTACTGACACATGGAGCCATCGGAATCAAACGGTGGTCCGCCCTCGGATAACTCTCAATTGCCATCAGACGATGCCGACAAATGGTGAGACAAGGATCTTCTTCTTTGCGCAACAATCACGTCTTTGCCTCATCCCCAGACACTCCCCTTTAGCACCACAACTCTCATTATCTGGCCCGCATAACCAAAGTTGTAATGTTAGAGCCAATCAAACATGTTGAGCGAAGACGAAACTCTTAATCTCCGTTGTAAAGCCATGAAAATATTGCCATTTGTTTGATGATGCAAATTTGAATCGTAGAGACGTTACCTAAATTGGTACATTTAGGAAGAGAAGTGGAAGGAGAGGAAAGCCGAAGCGGGATCGAGTCGCCTGTACGCCGAAAGCCACACTCAATTGCAACAGTACTCCCAAGAATCCTACCGAATCGCCCGCGGTTTGTCATCAACTCATTTCATTCTCCCATTGCCGCCGACCGCGCGATCAGTGCTATTCGAGGGAAAATGGACGTGTTCGCTAATTCAATTTGCGATAACTGAAATCGATAGAGTGAAAAACAACTCAATGGTACTGTAGGTAAGGGGGGATATCCTAGGATTGGAGTGTGTTATTGTTGTAGGGTAGTAGGATTATTAGTTTACTGTAATCGAAGAAGCTATACCGTACCAGGAAGGCATTGAATACTGTAGAGATGGCTCGGGCAGGCTCGGGTACTGTATACAAACTATTTGTAAGGGAAACAAGAATTGGCCACAGTTCATTTCACTCCCTCCATGGTCTCGGAATAGACCAGCCGACCGCGCAATCACTTCAACTTGAGGCAAAATGGACGGTCGCTAATTCAATTTGCGATAATTAAAATAGATTGGATGAACATAATTTCATCAAGTGGATACTGTATCTAGGTATGGCACGGTATACACTGCGGCCTGGTGGATTGGCGGAGTGTTGATTACTGTAGTGTGTTAAGGTAGGTAGAGTTTACTGTATTCTGTCGCGAAGGGATGAATAGCCGCCGGGCATGTAGGTACCTCCTACCTCTGGACTACTGCCCCGTACCCGTACCATTGTCATGCTTTTCAACACTCCTGGAGATGCGTAGAAGCCTTTCTCGACTTGTGAAAGAAAATGCGATTTAGAGGGCTGGCTAAAGCAAGAGTGAGGGAGAGTCACGTACGAAAGGAGACAAGCAGTTGTGTGAATATAAATGGTTTTCACAATATATTTCACCTTCAAACGACTGATGTGGAGAAAATGATGGAAAAATCACATCATTCTCTAACAACCGATCACTATCTCGAAAGTCGCTAAAGTGAGCGGGTGGATTTGATTAAAAAAATGTCTGTGCCTCGCAAATGAGCTTTCTTCACCTTTTTCACATGGCGTGCGAGTGTAGAGTGAAGTGGGGAAATGAGCGTGAATGGAGAGAAGAGAGATGCTGGATGGGAAACGCGTTTACTCTCTGTGGTGGTGTGGCGGATGGGGATGATGACGAATGACATTTCGACCCGAGGTCTCATGAATCGCATATAGATGGTTCAGCGCCCTGTGGATGTCGGGTTAGGCTCAATCAGGTAGCGTGGTGTACATTGTAGGCAAGGAGGGCACTGCTGTTCACACGCCAGTGGAAACATACCAATATATTGCAGGTCGCGTCTACGTCGTCTATCACAATGCGACAGGAGCCTGTGTTCAGCGACCGCGTCGTCACGCCGGTTCGTACTCAGCCCATTCCATTCCGCTGATCCGCGGAATAGACCGGCCAACCGCGCGATCGCTGCAATATGAGGCCAAATGGGGAATTCGTTGATTCAATTTGCGCCAATTGAAATTGAGAAAGATGAAAAGCGGCTTAAGAGCATAGCGTAGGCGGTGAAGTAACCATGTACTTGGGAAATGAGGTGAAGTATTCGATTTACCGCAGGAGATGTAGAATAATGTATCACAAATTTCTATATGTTGACATAACTGGTCCCGACTGGGATAGGCGTTACGATACATTACATGATAAAGTAGTGTTGAGCGAGTGGAGTATACCTTCTGCTGGATGAATCCTTCCATGCGTGCATTGATAGCCATATTCGACCTTTATCTGATTGCTCTCAACCTCTCACTCTCTCTCTCTCTCTTTCTATCATTTTTCAACATTCTCATTCTATCATTCAGGTCTCGTCTCCAAGCCGCTCGCCGTTACAGAAGAGACCATGCGGTCAAGTGACGCACGCGCTCAAAGCGCAGATCGCAGTAAGTTGGATCTCTCATCTTCTATATTGCAACAAGGGGAACTATGGCTACGCTCTTTTCTGTCTGCTCATGACCGGCTTCAGGGAATCTCGCGAATTTCGAACCGGCTTAGTAAGCCACGTTCTCGGGGGGTATAGTTAGTTCTCGCTCTCTGATTATTTTACGGAGCATTGTCTGTCGCAACTTAAAGGAGCACGAATATCTCCACGAATATCTGACTAACTGAGTTCTCGATGTGAGATGGTGGGTCGTGACTACCCGATAACACTTTCGAAACTTCCATGTTTTCAAATTTCGTTTTAACTGAGATATGAGCATTTGGCTGCGTTCCAAGTGACCTTGCGCGCGCAGGCAACGAGCGAGAGAGCGTTCGAAATGAGGAGAGCGCGCCCTCGCACTCCTCATTTTGCATAGTCGCCCGGCCGATTCGTGGGGCGCCTTCTCAAACTCTTCACTGGATATATCATCTTATTCTGAAGGGCGTGTCCGAGCTTGCGCTTCTCTTCCCGTCCTTTTTCGAAGCCAGAGAGGTGAATGCGACTGTACATCCTGCCAGCAAAGATGACAATTTATAACTCAATGGAGGACCACGAATTCCCTTTCCCTCCTCTTACACCTAAAGAAATGCACAAAATTTATTCTAAAGAACGTTATTTTTTGAGAAAAATAGAAGAGAAAAATTGGAAAAAAGGCTAACAACAAAAATAAAAAAGTTGGGTATCTGCAGGGAGACTCGCAATAGGCGTTGCCATGAATGAATATGATCATATTCAGGATGGAAAATCGTCATCGAGTGCTACGATGTCGCCGGAAACGAGTATGGCAAGTACTTCCAGTACAAACGGAGTATCGATGCGGACGAAGAGTCATGTAAGTTTCTGCCATTTCCCTTCTGCATTTACCAATCAACTCACTCGGAAATTGGCCTAAACTATACAGCACATTTGAGGGGGTATCAAAGGCTCATCATATCACTCAGTTGGCTGGAAGTTCGAGCCACTCCATCATCTCATCATTTTGACCGCCTCTTCAACTGTGCATGAAATCCCACGCCTTTATTCACAGGCGCCGTCCTTACCTTCTGGGTACTATGTCGGATGAGAACCGACAAAAAAAATATTTTTCTCCTTTTGTGATGTTTAGAACACTCTGGCAAAATACTACGCCGCTCAAAAAATTGTCATCCATTCGGTTCTCCGACGGTTCTCATCCCGACATAGATAGCACCTTTCAGTAGCATGCAGTAGTCAATTCCCTCTCGTGCACCACATCGACTTTTCCTCATTTTCCTCGTTCAACAATGCAGGGGGGATTCAGAAAAATGAATGTGCGCACTTGTTTCACGACGGCAGCATGATCGACACGACTAATCGTTTTGCACTTTGTGAAATCCTTCACATTCCGATGAAAAATGAGCCTGTATTCGTGCCACTCCTTCTTTAAACGCAGAAACCATAAATTAGCTATGATAATCATTTTTCTGCTGTTTCTTGGCACACCTATCACATTCAGCTCGACGGCAGGCGCGGCGGCGTTCGCACGACGGGCGACGAGAAAGATGCGAAGACTCTAGTAAGATGTCCCTCTCATTGTCAGCCGTCATGTGCTCTATTTTCAAAGACAATGGGAGCGATGTCTTTATCGCTTAACTATGCATAGTCACGTCGTGACACTTGGTGTCACGCTACGTCACTCCGTGACGTCAAAATTGAGGATGGTTCGAAAATTGAAAAAAAAAAGTTTTTCGATGCATTTTGTAGCTATAGTCGACTTATCGTCTTATTCAGAAGGATCCGCCCGGCAAGCAGCAACTTTCTTCCGAGCGCGATCGATTGACGGTTCGTTTAATTTCAATCCCATTATTCCCTGAGAGAATTTTGGCTGGAGATGCTCTTCGATTTGAGACGAAACGGGCAAGGATTGGAAGAATCTTTTGCAGCTACAGATTAGCAATGCTGTAGATGCAGTAGCAACATGTTAGGCATTAGTCAGGCTTATCAAACTGAGTGTACAAACTGACTGACTGACTGAATTCTTCATAAAACTGACGGGCGGGAATTGCATCTAAAGTGAACTTGTGACTGGCATAACTCTAATCGTATCGTCTCGTATTGACTTATCATCTTATCGTGCGTTTCAAATGCTCAGCAAACTCAATGTGCTGGTTAGCGTATTGATTGTCTGGGAGAGAGAGGAAAGGAAGAGGTAAGGGGGAGGAGAGCAAGTAGATCACTAGCCTCCTCCCGGCCTCTTCCTCTCTCCTCCCTCCACTCAGTTCGTCAAAGGTCAACTACGAGTGGAACGGAAAATAATTTAACGATATTCAGAAGGATCCGCCCGGCAAGCAGCAACTTTCTTCCGAGCGCGATCGATCGACGGTTCGTTTAATTTCAATCCCATTATTCCCTGAGAGAATTTTGGCTGGAGATGCTCTTCGATTTGAGACGAAACGGGCAAGGATTGGAAGAATCTTTTGCAGCTACAGATTAGCATTGCTATAGATGTAGTAGCAACATGTTAGGCATTAGTCAGGCTTATCAAACTGGATGTACAACCTGACCGACTGACTGCATTCTTCATAAAAACTGACAGGCGGGAATTGCAACTACAGTGCACTCGTGACTGGCATGAATCTATTCGTGTCGTCTCATATTGACTTATCATCTTATTCAGGACCCGCCCGCCAAGGATACTCCTTCCTCTTCCTCTCACAATCGAATGGAGAAAGTTCGTTTAATTTCAGATAATTTTGACTGAAGATGCACCTTAGCTGACAGGATGTACAGGCGGCATGATCTTTTTGCACTTCGTGAAATCCTACACATTCCGTTGAAAAATGAGCCTGCATTCGTGCCACTCCTTCTTTAAACGCAGAAACCATAAATTAGCTATGATACTCATTTTCCTGCTGTTTCTTTGCATACTTATCATATTCAGGTCGACGGCGATAGGAAGAAGAGCACAAACAAGGACTCGAACAAGGGCTCTGAGGAAGATCCCTCGATTGTGGTAAGTTGCCCCTTTCAGCCGCCATGTGCACTATTTTCAACGACAATGGGAGCGATGTCTTTATCGCTGAACTATCTGCATTCCGTTGCGCAATCGACCCGCTTCTCGACGTTTTGACTGCTACTTCTGCTCGCTCTTTGCGCTGGCCAAGGGGTCCTTCATTCTATGTTTTCCGAAAATGGACCCGGCTTTGACGAATCTTGGCAGTGCTGGACACTTCAGAGATTCAAAAAAAACGAAAAAAAAAACGTTCTGGATCACTTTTCTTGTTTAAAATCAACAAAAACAACCGCTATCTACAATTAGACTTGCAATTTTACCTTGCCCTACATAAATACAAAAGTATCTTATTCAGCGCGCCCCATCGTCCGCTCGCAGCGCGACGCGTACCGCCCGAACACTCTCCGATGCTACGCAGCGTACGAGTACAGTGAGTTCTCACTCTTATCAGCCCTATCCTTCCTTCGACCACTTACGGAAACAACTGGCACCAATTTTACTGCAGAAACCACCGGTGATTACATCCCACTTCTGTCGATCAATGTAGATGCACTACCACAATCATCTTATTCAGAGATCGCCGAACACGCAGCCAGTGGAAACAGTAGCCCCGAAAGCACCGTCGACCGTAAGTCCCTCTCCCTTCCCCTCTGCATTCTTCATAAAAACTGACGGGCGGGAATTGCAACTAAAGTGCACTCGTGACTGGCATGAATCTACTCGTGTCGTCTCATATTGACTTATCATCTTATTCAGAACCCGCTCGCCAAGATCACGAAGCCTCCACTCTCTTCCACCCGCGTTCGTTTAATTTCCGATAATTTTGCCTGAAGATGCACTGTAATTTGAGACGATCCGGACAAGGATTGGAAGTATCTTATGCAATGTGGCGGTACAGTATCCCATGTGGATTCGGCACGCTTTTTGAATTTTGTACGAAAGGATATGAAAGGATAGGATATATATCTCGTACCAAGTCGCTAAAATCAACGGCGCTGCGCCTTCCGCGCAAAATTGAGCGAAAATTGAATAATAATTTATCGCGTTTGCCTTTTTTCCTGGCTGCAATTTTCGCTAATTGATAGCGATTATGAGAGACCGAATTTTTTGAATTTGAATCGATTGCTACAGATCAATCGGTAAAATACGGTGAAAAATGCGACTCCAGTTCCACCCCTCTTCTTCCTTCCCTCGGGACACTACGACACCGATCGGAAAGATCCCGTTTCCGGATCAGCGATAGAGGACGATGAAATAGCCATTCGACAAGTTCCTCTTACAAGGTTCGATCCGCTGTATTGAGGACGAACACGAGAGGCGCAAACGACAAGATTTACGGGGAGATGCTGCAATATGGCGGACCTGCACGTCTCTCCCTCCTCGTCTCGCGCTTCTCCAACTATCATCCATCAGGAGTTTCCCCAACATTGGAAGGCATCTTGTTCCATTCAAAACAAGGGGACCGATATCCCTTCTCCCCATCCCATACAAGACGTTCACTGCATCGCGGTATCGCCCGTTGAAGACGGATCTACTAAGACTAAGACGCGATTTACGAGCTCGTACCCTTGTCGCTGTCATGCTCGCATGCCGTCGAATATTCAAATTCGTCACTCACAATTTGCGATATTGTTGGCATATTTACCTCTAGGAAAGTGCAAAGGCGAAACGTCATTTTATTATTAGATAATTTTATGCTGCATTTTTTTTGCAATTCTATCATTTCCGCCTTTCGATGGAATGAAGATGCAAAGTAGTGGGTTGTCCCTTTCACCAATCGTTGCAACAACAACACGCGCGCTCGCGCATGCGCGAAAATTTTGTCACCAAATTGTCGATGTTCCTGAAACTGTAAATCAGTCGCCTACGCGTATTTCGCAAAGGGCAACGTAGCATGGAAGCGATTCGCTCAAAAAAATGTAGACATTAATATTTGTTATGTGTATATTTTTATTTTTTTATATTCTATGTGTTCATTACTGTAACTATCACATTCAGGGAGCGCCTCCCGCCCCGAAGCCACGTACGAAGCTGCCTACTGAGTCGGAGCGAGTGCGGCCATCGGCTCTTGTAAGTTGCTCATCTAATCTGCCTCCCTCTTGCCTTGGATGACTTTGGCTGGCCCGCACTACGGCACTTCTTCGATTTTCAGCCCAGGCTTTTTCTCCACTCCCTCCAAATTTAGAGCGGTTGCTGCTTGGGCCAAAAATCGAAGAAGTTCCCGCGCTGCCCCATCCGAATGAAGATCTAGGGGGACGACCATCGTCAGCCTGGAATAGATGGCGTCGTTGATGTCGCTTGTGATTTTGCAACTGTATTTATATTTGCATATTCAGCTACCAGCTCGCGGCAGCTCCATCAAAAGCCTCTGCGTGAGTGCTCATTTTAATCATTTGCGGTCCCCTTCAACGCATACGAAGGAAAGTACGACTGACATCATCGAGCGGCTGCGCGAGCGACGATTCCATTGTCCAGTGCACAACAGGGCTCATTCGAGGATTGGCAAGCAAAATCATTCCTGACGACCCGTGAAGATATATGCGACTGAGAAAAAAAATTTATGCGACTGAAAAAAAAATTTCGTTACCGCACGATTTGTCAGGAAACGACGCGGGCTTTTGCTTGCCAACCCTGGAATATCGTCGCTCGTGACCCGGCTACGATGGTGTAGAGAAATTTCAATTTCGTCTGGCACGGATTTCGAAGGGGCACCATTTCGACGGATTTGGACGGATCATGGGAATGCACCGATAAATGGCCCAATTAGGCGGAACAGTCCAGACGAAATTGCTGGCCATAACGGTGGCGAGGGCGCACAGTTATTTGAGAATTTCAGACGGCACAACTTCCTGCGGGGTCGATGCGCAACATCGAACTCAGCGACGAGAATATTGCACTGTTGCAAACGGTCCTGCAAGAACCGTCCAAGCCGCGCGAAGAAACGATCAACCCGGTAGTGCAGCAGCAGATGGATGACGATGACGCGGACCGTGAAGCGAGACTCCAAGCAAAAATCGACGACTTTGATGAAAGGGAGGAGGAGGAAAATGAGAAGGATTGGGAGGGCGTTGACAAGGTAGCCTGGTTAGCGAAGAAGTGGCCGGCCCTCGCACACCTCGCTACCGTACCAGCGTCGACTATACCGCCGGCCGCCTCACAGGAACTCGCTACCGTGCCTGCGACCGCGGCGCCCACGACCACAACAGGCGCAACTGTGGCCGGTGAGCAGACGGAAGCTGCCAAACGTGAAGCCGCCAAACGTGAAGCCGCCAAAAGTGAAGCCGCAAAACGTGAAGCCGCCAAAAGTGAAGCCGCCAAAAGTGAAGCCACCAAACGTGAAGCCGCCAAACGTGAAGCCGCCAAAAGTGAAGCAGCCAAGAGACCCGCCGACAATTTTGCGCCTCCCTCGTTGAGGTCGTTCGCCACTCAAACGAATCGAGTCGTGACGAATTGTGCCGGCGCTCAAACGGACACTCAGCTGAATGCCCCCGAGCAAGAGCCAGCGGCTGTGCGAGCTGCACTGCAGCGCTTGCAAAAGGAATTGAAGATGCGGGAGGATCGCATGGCAGAGCAAGTGCTGAAAGTGGGAGAGAAGCGTGACGAGAACGAGCGGCTTCAGAAAGACATCTCGGATATCACGAAATCTAATAGTGCGATGTTGGAGACGATAAATGCAATGAAAGAAACGGAGAACAGGCAGAAAGAGCAAATCAAGGCGCTGCAAGCTAATGCAACAAGAAACGATGGAGTCATATCAGCACTGGAGGCGAGCGAAAAACTGCACATGGCAAACTATGAGCGAATGCGAAAGTCGTGTGCCGCATCGGCGGAAAAAGCGAATGAAATGAAGAGGAGACTGGACGGTGCGAAGCAGCTGGAGAGAGCTCTCTACATGCGCGAAGAACGAAATGATCTTTGGCGGACGATTCGTTCTGAGCTAGGAGCGGTGAGAATTTAGAAATATACAAGAAAGAGTCCCTCGAATTTACGGCTTACTTTTTTCCTAAAAAGTATTGCTATCCTAATTACGCTTTCGCAACTCTTATACAAAGTCGCCAATTCATCTCAACTCCGCGTGATTGACTTTCGAAATACGGATCATTGTCTGTTCATTTCACGTGCTCTCTCGCCGGTCAGAGTGATGAGAGAGTGTGTAAAATGAGGAGACGATTACACGTATCTCGAACTCTAGTGCGAAATGAAGAGAGTGAGGAAGCCGAAGAGGTCCTCATCATTCATAATTTCATTCGTCTTCTTCTCTCTCATTCTCATTCGTCATTTCGTCTGGCCGCCTGAACGAATTCGAGGGACTCTTTCCATTCTCTCCCATGAATTATGATATATCGTAACTCTATATTGTTCAGCCTTTTTCTCTCGAAAAGTCGCAATACGCTGGCGGGAGGGCATACGGTGAGCAGTTGAAGATTTGTTTCGCTCTCCCCCTCCTTCTCTCTCTCTCTCTCTTACAGACGATTCCAACACAAGAGCACACGAATAGTTGCATGAATTGTCGAACTTTGCACTCGCAACTTTGCAGGGCATACAATTGTTTCGTCTGGTGATCTGTGCAAGCCTGATGCTGCTGCTGTGATAGCGGTACTTCAGCAAGGTAGACGTTGGAAAACATCATAATATAATTGTAAAAGAGGCATTCGACTCACTGAATAGCAAAGCGATGCTGAAACGGAACTTTCACAACCATCTAATTGCATGATTTTTCAGACGATCAAGTACGTTGCAGAATGGCTGAAAGCGATCATGGATTCATTGTCAGGGTCACGTGCACGACTCTACATGTAAGTATCGAAATCCAGTGCTCTTTGATATTGGATTTGGCATTATAACGCGACTGCGTTGCAGAAAGTCGAACGAATCCTCAAATCGGGAGTATCGCTGAGTGATGATCGATCAGTGGCCTTCGAGCGACCAGCCGAACGTTTGTTCTGCTACAATACTTAACTATTTCATTCTGCGATGTCTCTGCATTTTTTTGCCCAGATGCCACTCCGTCTTGGTTGTTATGTAGTAGAGGGAATAGAATGAAGAAAATGCAGTCTGGGTCGAAAAAGTGCAGAGGCATTTCGTTATTTTGCATCGCGAACGATAGAATCCAATAGTATTCCCAAACCACTCAACGGATTATTGCAGCCGCGCCGTGCACTCTACCAGCAAAGGACTGCTACACCCTTCTGCTATGCGGATTCCCTTGCGATTTTGTTGGTAAGTGCCCCATCATTTAGGCAAAGAAAACTTTAACTCGATGACCGGTTGACTAAGAAAGGAATACGCATCTTAGTTGGAATCGCGCTTGTGGAAGTATATAGAGACGATTCCAGATTCCCACTTCGAAATCTTCTCAAGATATTTCAAAAATTCAAATGCCGAATATGACAAAGTAAGACTTTAACGACGTTGTGATACAACCAATCTCTGAAGAAAAAGCATCTCAATTCGTGATTTAGAACGAAGGCTCAGCCGTATTTTACTTCGAAAAAAGTGCGGAACTGGAGAATGTCATTCACATTGTTCACGGAGAATTAGTTCGCGGCAGTCCACTCATCTGCTGCTTTGCTTGTTCGTTGTTCTAGTTGATATTCATATTGCAAAAATGTACTGCATTGCAGAATTCGAAGAATTTTCTAGAGAATACAAATTGTAATTAATATCGAATGAATTTAAATAATGGTGAGATTCCGATTAATTAGTTCGAGAAAAAAATATTGGTTAGAAATGTGACCTGACTGAGCAAATTTTTAAACTTGAGTACGGTAGTAGGCTTCTATATCGATTGGCAGAGTTCATTCTTCATTTCAGTTTCGTGTCCATTTCTTTTGTTTTCGCCGTTGCGACTCATTTTTATTCAAGACTTAAGTGCTGGTGAGAAAACTTCTTGTTGCTCTCATCAGGGTTAGTTGCAAGCTCAGTTGACCTTCGGGACTGGATAGATAAATAGTAACTCGTTCGAGTGAAATCAAGTTGCTGACGTGTCGCAAGCGAGCCTAACTTCTTCCCATTCTGTCCTTTATCTCGATGCTCTCTCTCTTTTACAAGCCCTTTCCGATGCGCCGTCAGCAACTCGTTTGAGTCGCAAACAAGTTGCTGACGTACGTGCCGCAAATGCGCCCAAGTTGTTCCCCATGTCCTATATGATTAATCATTTGATTGCGCTTACTCATGCAATGCGTCCCGAATCGCCTCATTTATCTCATTTCTCCCCATTTCTCCCTAATTTCGCGGGCCATTGTCGGTGCACAATCACCGTTCTCACCCCTTTCGCCATCAGGTTACCTTGAACTACTTGCCATTTAGCACCACAATCGTCCTAGCTCGCTTAAACGCGTTGACCCCCTCACACCAGCATTAACCTCATCTTTTCAGACTCATTTACGCCCGGGCGCCTTTCCTCCCTCGCCCCTTCCCAATGATCCTCAATCCTCTTCTCTCCCCGAGGTATGTTACTGCACTAATAATTTCGAAAAGCAGAAGCAGTTGCAGCCCAGAATTAAGCCTTTGCAGCTATCATTCCAAGCTATTTTACTGTTTCGCTTTTACTGTTAATAAGAGGGTGTGGCACAATCATGCATGAGCAGCATCCTCGGACAATTGCTGAAAATCGGCGGTAGACAGGAAATCTGCTGTCAATCGCGTGTTTTGTATTCGAAATTGGGGGTATATGCTTTAAATCCGGGGTCAAAATCGGGGGTATAGCCCGATATCCGATCCCATGCTCATCAATGATACATTTTAATTACCAACCAGTGTCCGAAAATATTCATGGGACTGAAAACAAATAGGAATCTAGCAATAACACATTGTGTTGTTCTTCGAGTCCGTCATAAACCACTGTGATGAATTTCAGCGACTCCATTCTCCTCTCCATTCTCGTATCTGAGCTCGTTTGTGCGCGGTCAGCCGATGGTAATCAATCGATACTCGCACGACCTACCGTACACCAGAGAATGTTTCCATTCTCACGGCATCTCCGATTTCTGCTCTGAAAGGGAGTCGTCGTGAAGAGAAGGGGCGCCTTTTTGGGTTACTGTAGTCGATTTCTGGGATACGGTAGGCTCAACTTTCGATTTTTGAATATTTTTTACCGACTTTCACTTGTAGTTTGGAAGGTCACCTGAAACGAGCAATTGCTGTAAATTTTCCCTGAAACTCGCGCCTGAAATTATGAGTTGAAATTAAACACCTGAAACCTGCAATTTGGCGCGGGGATGTTACGAGAATATATTGTAGGGGAAGTGAAAAGAGGGATCGACCTTAGTACTCCGCAATCCAATTATTGACTGAGTGTTTCCATCTAAGCCATCTCGGCTTCATGAAGTACCGTACTCTACCGTAATCCTATCCCTGTCATCAGGTCCATATAAGGCTTCGAATGGCTTCGTCAGCGCGGGTATCTCGCCCTTCCTCAACGGCTGACAGTGCTTCGTCACGAATCGGTGAGGGAGTACGGTAGGATATCTGAGTACGGTAAGAAGGTTATCTACACAGTTGAAAGGAGAACCTAGGGCCTGTACATACCATGTGTTTCGTCACGAATAGATGTGTGGTTGTGGTATTATCGCTACAGTCGATTGAAAGTGTATTCACACCAAGCTTTTTTTCATGACTGAGCGATTATACAACTTCTTTCGAAATGGTAGAGATGGTAGATAATAATCGACCTTTTTCTAAAAAGATTAGTGTGCGAAGGAAATGCATTGGAAGCTAACTTGCGAATGTTTAGGAAGAGTGCAACGTAAGAGCGTCTGTTGTAGTTTATTTTCCATTTTAAAATTCTGCTTTGCTTTTGTGATGGCGAGTGTGTGGCGCAACCTTAGGTACGTTATTTAGAGGGCAATACTATTAGTTATAAATTAGTCAAATAATTAAATTCAAGATGTTCCCTCTCGCCGATTACGGGCGACGAGCAGCGGCGGATGGGAGAGGACGGGAGGAGCTCATTGTGAGTGAGGGATTACGGTAGGATGGGAGGGGTACGGTAGGATGGGAAGGGTACGGTAGGGCGACTCATTTTGAATTGAGGGCGGGTATGTCGTTGTGAGTAGGGGGTTATGGTAGGTTGAAGGGGTTAGGACAGAAATAATGATTTTTATGCAAAAATTCAATTAAATAATTTATGTTTAATACTACATGCTGGGCAGTTAGAACAACAACTTGTTAATCAATCGCGAATTGATTTTATCATTAATGCTTCACTTTAACTTACTTTCAAAAAATCAGAAGAGATTTGAATTTAGTTGAGAAACTGACAGATGTATTCCTGTATTCCTCATAATGTCTGATGAAACGAAGTTATCGGGCTGAATACGTTTCAAATTTCTCTCGTTTTCCAGCCGTTGGTCGTAATCGTGTATGATCTTCTCTCTCTCTGACGATCGCCCGAAGATCACGACGTTGACGTCGCTGTTGGATAAGTACAGAGGTATGTAGGGGGCATCTAATGGCCTCTCTATCCCTCTCTCTCTCTCTTCATTTCGCGTGTTCTTTATCCCGCTAGTTGACCGGTTGGATTCCAATCTCGTTCATTGAAAAGCGCGAAAACTGATGAGAATTTCCCTTCTATCTTTTCTTTCGCTCGAAATGGTCAATATTCCTGCGACGGTTACAGCAATATACAATATGTGGAATTTAAATGGCTCCTGCAGATTCGGTGTACTCCTCGGATACGGTGGTCTACACGCGGGATTCATGTCCGTCGCCAATCGAGACGGAAGGAACAGCCTGGCAAGGATGAAGCCCGGAAGAATCATTGGAGTTACAAAGTGGGGCATTTTGATTACTATAAAGCGCACTCTATTGTAATATTGACTAATCATGAATTTCTCGATTTTTAGTATAGGGGCGAAATATCAATGTGACATGGTGTTGTGATGAAACAGAGGAAATAATTGCATCAACACAGAATTAGGATACATGATTCCTGATTTCCTACCGTACTCTTCTCTCTTCCAGTTGTACGATCCTCTTCGCTACGCCGATTTCTTCACGATGCTCTTCCCGCAGTACGCGGAGATCGATGACGAACTGCACGATGCGATCAATCTGAGTGACCTGCACAAGGCGGCTACGGTAAGGGATTAGCATGGGACGGGGAAAAAACTCAAAGAAGTAGACGTGTAATAATGTTGTGGACGTGTAATAATGAAAGTGAAACATGAGTGAACCTTGATTTTATGCATGGTCTTCGATTTTGTTGTTTTGTGTAGTTTTGAAGGAAGTAGCGAAGAGCGTGACCAGAATGAGCCTAGTTTTTATGTATGGCCTTCGATTCAATTTTTGGTGAAGGCCTAGCGAAGAGCTTCGCCAAGGACACCTCACATAACCAATAATACTTGTTTATTCTAGTGCACACTCGTGGATCGAATCGTGCCCGTGGCGAACGAGTCGGCGATTGAAGCGACTGAGATGTGTTTGCAGCGGAGACAGCAGTACTACGCGGGTACGGATTACGGTATTGACCTATTCGGATACGGTAGTGTGGTTGTTGAATGCACTCGCATAGTGTCAGTTTCCGGACCCATTTTCCGAGGGCATATTATTTGACACTTTTCGAGATAGGGTTATGAATTATTTTGTCTAGCTTGGACAAATATCCATTACTGCGTTGATAAAGCATAATTCTTGAACTTGAATTCACACGATTTGTAATATGTTAATTGAGGAAATTGCTCGTACGTGTAGCACAGATGCACCGTGCGATCTCTGCATTGGCTAGATCTTCCATACCCTGAATAATCGATAATTCAGGCATAATCGAGTCCTCCAGCGTTCCCACCGTAGGCACCCACAGTATCCGGCATCAGGCGAGCATAGTCGATGGTCAGTTACCGTATACCTTTATTGGGCACTACTTTAGAAGACTAGAAATTATTACTGTGTTATGGTCAGGTGACTGTATGGGTAATTGTATTCTTACTAGGATGCGGTGTGTGTTTTTTTTCTTTTTTTCCAATATTCGTGAATGATGTTTGACAACATTTCTTGGAGATTTCTTTTCTTGACGGGTTAATGTGAGCTACGTAAGACTGCTTCTTCTGCTACGTATGTGTTTTTAAAATGCAAAGACGTGTCTGCAAGAAATTGCTAACTCTGGTCGTTGCTGTGATTTGAGATACTCGTGAAACTCGAGTGTTCCGTGTTCTGATAGGGCAACTGTAGCTATACATCGATTACCGTAATCTATTTCTCAGGCACGACGGCGGTGGCCGATTCGGCGGGGCAATCTCAAGGCGCGCGACACGCCGCAATTCGCCGACCTCAAGTGCACCTTCGGGGATTCGCCTATCTGCAGGTACGGTAGGCAGATGGTGGATGGCCATCGACTACTGACGATCTTTTGCAGAGCTTTTAGTGTATCTATTAGATACTGATATGATTACAGTGTTATGTGATAGCTTATTTTATTAGATGTAATTACGGTAGCAGTCGATCGATTTCTGATTACCGTTATCCATGTTCATCCTCATTGTGAATAAGGTATACGGTAGCTATTGATCGATTATCGTAGCAATGAATAAATGGTACGGTAGCATTGAGTTGATTACTGTAATCCATCTCTAAGGAAGCGGTGGAGAGCGCGTGGCGGGAGAGGCTGGCAGCAGGATGGGCGGGGCCAGCGGCCGATGACATTGGGTAGGATATCGATATTTTTATGCTTCCCGTATATCATTATTCGCGGGCTATTTTTTGTTCAATTATTTGTTGTTAGTCCCCATTCTCCGCTACATAATTGCCGGGGAACTGTTGTCTTAATTTTAGGAACTCCTTGAAACACGATAACTTCGACAAAGTTACTCGAAATTGTTCCGATTCCCTATTTCGCATGCTCGCTTATCGAAACGACTAGATAGGAATGCCTTCCTAGATTAAAAATAAACGAATTCAATTTTGAGGTACTGATGCGGATCACTGGCCTGGGCGATTCGATCCACTTCCTCTCGTGGGCGCTCATCTCACCCATCCTCAATCTCATCTCTGTCATCACCATATCGGAACTGCTCAAGGTATTTTCACTTAATCTACGCTTCTTTAATTTAAATTGTCGGGGGTACTGTCTGACCGGGGGGGGGGTACCTCCCAAAGTTGGAGCTCTCGCTCATCACTGACGCGAGTTCAACAGCAAAGTCTGGATTGGGAGCTGTGATGAGCGACCCCGTACCCCCGAAAAATATCTATTTTTCACTTCTGTACCCCCGGAAAACCCTCTATTGTACCCCTGAAAAACCTGACATTGGAGGGTCACGCTCATCATTTATTGGGAGGATTGGAATGCCCCCCGCTACATCTCGGGAAGGGAAGAGGGTGCAGAGCTCCGCCCCCTTTCTCTCGCCTCCGCAAATCTCAAATTGCTCAGATGGTCGCTCTAATCCTCCTGCTGCTGCTGTGCAAGCTGTACGCAAAATACGTGAACAGGGTGAGCCTTTTGATCTTGGATTTTTATAGTCTCTAGTTTGTTATTTATCATAGCTGTATCTTTTATATTACGGTTGCTTGTTAACCATTTTGACTGACTGAAAGTTTTGTGCTTCACATCTTAATCTGAAATTGATTTCACGACACAATCTTTCCTGGAGTTGAGGTGGAAAAAAAACTATCACAGTCATCGCTCACGAGAATTTATTGACAGACTGTTTTACGTTCCACAGATGGCTCTTAATCCAAATGTATGCAATCGATCTTCGAGAGATGCTGAAAATTATCCCCATATTGTACTACGATCCCTGATCTTTAGTCTTTGTAGTTTGATCTTTGATCTTTGATCTCTGCCTTGTGATCTCAGATCGACGTGCGCGGTCCGAATATCCGAAGACGCAGCTGCCGATGTTCCTGATGCCGTCGCTGTACGGAAACGGATCGAATCTGAGGTACGGTAGGAACTCTTTCGGGGGACTTATTTTTTTGCGAACGAGTGTCGACGACTAGATCAAAATGAGGGAGATTATCCCTTTCATTTTGAGAGTGTGGAGAGAATGATCGTCTTCCAATAATTCAGGCATAATCCTCTCCGGGCTCACGATCAAGGCCTCAACCGTTCCTACCGTAGTCACCTACAGTATTCGGCAACAGGCGAGCATGGTCGATGGTCAGTTACCGTATACCTTGATTGTAGTCAGACTAGGAGTTATTACTGTGATATGGTCAGGTCTCTGTATGGGTAATTGTATTCTTACTAGGATGCGGTGTATTCTTTTTTTTCCAATATGCGTGAATGATGTTTGACAACATATCTTGGAGGTTTCTTGAAGATAGGCTGCTTTTCCTACAAAGTGTGTGTTTTTAAAATGTAAAGAAATTCAAAAATCGAAAAATTGCTAACTCTGGTCGTTGCTGTGATTTGAGATGCTCTTGAAACGCGAGTGTTCCATGTTACGTTACCTATTTATCGATTACCGTACTCGTATCTCAGGCACGACGGCGATGGCCGATTCGGCGGGCAACATCAAGTCGCGCGACACGCCGCAATTCGCCGTCCTCAAGTACACCTTCGGGGATTCGCCTATCTGCAGGTACGGAAGGCAGATGGTGGATGGCCATCGACTACTGACGATCTTTTGCAGAGCTTTTAGTGTATCTATTAGATACTGATATGATTACAGTGTTATGTGATAGCTTATTTTATTAGATGTGATTACGGTAGCAGTCGATCGATTTCTGATTACCGTTATCCATGTTCATCCTCATTGTGAATAAGGTATACGGTAGCTATTGATCGATTATCGTAGCAATGAATAAATGGTACGGTAGCATTGAGTTGATTACTGTAATCCATCTCTAAGGAAGCGGTGGAGAGCGCGTGGCGGGAGAGGCTGGCAGCAGGATGGGCGGGGCCAGCGGCCGATGACATTGGGTAGGAAATCGATATTTTTTATGCTTCCCGTATATCATATATTCGCGGGCTATTTTTTGTTCAATTATTTGTTGTTAGTCCCCATTCTCCGCTACATAATTGCCGGGGAACTGTTGTCTTCATTTTAGGAACTCCTTGAAACACGATAACTTCGACAAAGTTACTCGAAATTGTTCCGATTCTCTATTTCGCATGCTCTTTATTCGCTTATCGAAACGACTAGATAGGAATGCCTTCCTAGATTAAAAATAAACGAATTCAATTTGAATTTGATTTTTCATCACTGATCGCATAAAGATCACGCCACCCGGATTCTGTCGATTGATCGTTGAAGGATTCCCCAAGGGGTACGGTAGTGGGCACAGATATTGATTCCTGATAGGAATACGGTAGTTAATCGATCGCTTCTTCAGTGCTGTGGATGATGGGTACGCGGAACTGCTGTCGGTGGTGTTCCGAGGCGACGTTATCAAGTATGACAAGGATGAGCAATGGCTGCTGACTGAGTACGGTAGGGGAAGGAGTAGGGTAGATCGATATCGTCAAATGACCTTTTTGATTGCGATTTTCTAGAATCGGCCGCAACATGGCGAAAGGAGGCGCTCGAGAAATATAGGTACGAATCAGAACACTTTATTGATTTATATTTACACAAACTGTTCGATTCAGTTTACGATTCGGTAGTCTACCGTATCAATTACTTACCGCAGCCTACCGTAACCCTCCCGTTGATTGCAGAAAGGCCGCAGACGGACCTAGTTGGGCGATGGATTCAGTGGTTCGAAGATGACAGTGGCCATCTGAGGACGAGAAGATCTATCCGAGTGGAATATAGGAGGTAAGAGAGCATTCTTCAATTGTAGTCTATGCAGGGGCTTCCATTCTTGATAGTGAAGTAGTTTGAGCATGGATTTCAGCTATTTTGTGCCATTTTTCGAAACCATAAGAAGCAAGTTAGCGCGATAGTTGGGACATTATTACGATCAGGGTACAGATTGATTACGGTATTCCAACGTTGTTCTCTTGCAGGTCAGGAGTGCTTCGGATGGATCGAATAGGGAGAGAAGGAAGGAAGAGGGACGAGGGGAGAGGATAAATTATGAACAAAAAAATGTAGTTTGTGCATCGCAGTGAGCCGATATGATTGAAAACAGACAAGAACTTGGGCCAGACAGAACTGCGGATACGGTAATGACATTGATTATTGATTGGATCTGGGTACTGTATCGACATTGATTATTGATTGATTGACGAGAACATGCATAATTTTATGGTTGGCGTTCGGAATTTATTGGATTTGATCAGACATCTACACCTGGGAACTCTACCGTTCTACTTGATTATTGATTGTGACCTGCACTCTTTCCGAGCGAATACAGTAACGAATCGAGGGTTGATGTATCAGAATTTACTCATATTATCCGTGAATTAGTGTAGCCGATATGGCTGGAATTATTGTATACGTTGTATCGACTTTGGAATACTTATTTATCACGCTGTGTTTTTCTCTCTTGGCGCGGCTGCAATTCTTTTGGCCATTTTTCTGAACCTTCATCAATCGATATTCCAATGTGACCACTAGATTCCCTCGACCTGGATTACGGTATCTTCTCAATCGTGCTTACTGTATCGTTCGGTTCGATACTACCGTCTTTCATTCCTAACTATTAGGTTGATGCAAAAGTTTCTGACGGTTACGTTTGATTCTTCTCATCATCCTTGCTGATTGATTTCGATGCAGCCAAGCCCGACTCGCCCATTCAGGTACGGTAACCTACATTGTATCGATTACAGTCATGGCTACAGTACTCATGGCCAGTTTGCGATTGCAGGTACGAATGATAGACTTTGCGCACTCGACATTCGACGGATTTGAGGGCTTCAACGACCTTGTGTACCAGGTGGGAGATTAGGGTTTTAAATTGGTCATGAAAGAGTGTTGGCCCAACTTGCGCCGTTTTCGGTAGCATAACTGTGACGATGGATACGTAAAGGGTGTCCATTCCCTTCTCGATCTCATTCCAACCACTGAGGATGAGAGAATATTCGAGGTTGCCATGCACTCGTCATTAAGGATTTCATGAGGTGAGCAAAGGAATGGGAAATGTGACAGAGTAGTAGTTATTGGAATTACCCCTTCTTTTACTATCGTCAGAGGATGTAATTAGAAAATAAAATACAATTGCAAATCGATTTTTATGAGTAATATCTCACTGTAAAAATTGGACGGCATTTGGGTTTACACTTAGTCGGTGCATTGTAGGCCGATGGATTACGGTATTCCAACCTTGTTCCCTTGCAGATAGGCCGCGGCGACGGACGAGAGGGAGGATTTAAAAAATAGGGAGTGGTGCGGAGGCCCATGGATTCCTTGGGTTGATTTAAAGGAGGCGTATCATGAAAAATTAGCTCATGCTCTTGAGATCATGATCCGATTGGAATCCAGAACGATATTAGAAAGCCGAAGTTTGAAAGTTGCACTCCACTCTGGGACGAGATATCCCCGTCTAAAGTATCAGGAAAGGACAGGGAAAACCCCGCGAAAATTCAAATATTTTACGCAGTGCCAATGGGGAGGAAGGGAAGGTAGATCAAGAAAGATAGATGGAAAGGTCGTCGTTGTCTCGCCCATTATTGATTGACTAGAAAGGGATTTTTCTTTGTTCCCCCAGGTTTTTCCCATCGACAAAAACTGATCTACTCCTTGGCGATTTGCCAAAAGAACCTTGGCAATTTTCCAAAATCTTGCAAGGCTCGGCATATCGTTGTAAGAGTCGCAACATTTGAATTTCAAAAGTTCATGATACGCCTCCTTTAAGTATCGCGGCGATCCATCCCCTCCACCCTCCCAAAAAAACACAAAAAAATATCGTTTGTGCATGACAGTGAACCGATATGATTGAGAACAGACAAGAGAAACAGACAGGAGAACAGACAGACAGACAGAAGTGTGGATACCTTTACCGACATTGAAGATTGATTGTAAGGTACGGTATGGGCACTGAATATTGATTGTGAGCGGCACTCGAGAAGTTGATGTATTTCTGTTCTGCCCTTCTTGGGCTTACTGTACCTTTGTCAATCGATAATCCAATGAGACCACTTGTTTCTTTCGACCTGGATTACGGTATTGCCTTCATTTGTTCTTCAACAACCAATCGATAATAATCTCTTCTTCACTCCATTTGCATCTTTCCTTTCCCCACCTTTTCCCCTCTCATTCTCATCCTCCTCTCTCCTCCGGAATGGGCGATTCGTTCAGCCGTCGTGATAGAAGAAGGCCCTCATCTCGCAAGGACAGGTATCGATACCCCCAGGGGATCCCTTGAGGATCTGTGGATACCCTGAAGTAACCCTGAGGACCCCCCAGAGCAATCAGGACTCCAGCCGTATATTGTACTTTACCTATCGATTGGCAACTGACTAGTTTCCGTAGTCTACAGTGTCGAATATAATCTCATGGTATACCGTATTCCGAATTTACCGTATCCATTGCAGAAGATCAAAGTGCTATGATGACGTCACTTCACCGTCTTTCTACTCCGTTGAAGAAAACAGCAACGGTGTATGGGTTGGCTACCATTGACTACATTAACCTATTGCGGTTCCTACCGTAATCCATCCTACAGTAGCAAACGCTGCTGTAGTTGTAACGTATTCCAACCGTAATTCTGCCAAGTCCATTTAGCATCGATGCTTCTAATTCCATAATGATAGTGATCGCAAGCAAAATAAGAGAAGAAGCAGAAAGAAAAGATTGAAGATGGAGATGAAAGAGAAAATGAAGAGAGACGAATCGGTACGGAAATCGAGCAAAATGTCCACCATAACCCTACCAATCCTTTAGTAGTGTTCGTCAACCGGACCTCAAGCAATATTGTATCCCTACATCAAACTATCGATTAACTATCCTCACTGACCCTACCTCTTCCTCAGCAATCATTTCCGTACCTTTAGAATAACCTACCGTAGCCCCGTCACCGTACCCCTCCCTTTACCGAATTTATCCTAAGCATTTTCCTTTTCAGACGAAATGGTCATCTATTCGTCCGTCTCGCTCTCCCATTTCTCCCTCGGAGAAGGACGACCAGTATATCTCACTCAGTAACACTTCGGATACGGAAAAATGTTAGGAGGTGGAGCTGAAGAGTGGGCGGAATGTCAGAATGAAGAATCAGCCTCTTCATTACTTTTACTCTCTCATTGAATATCAGGAAGAATGAAGAGATGAATTCTTCATCTTGACAGCCCAGTCGGGAAGTGGGCGGAGTCAGAAAGGGGAAGAAGCCTATCCAATTGCAGTTGTCAGATCGCAACAGCGCCAAGCGATTGAGTCGCAAGCGCATAACCATCCAGGGAAACTCACATATATCGATCGATTACCGTACTCTACCGTAATCAGAAACGGTCGCACTCTGGCTTCTGCACGGATCAAGACGCCAAGAATATCGATTTCATCGATTTAATACAGTATTGAAAGACTACGATATTAATTATCAATTATTCCAGCGCTGAGAGAAAATACTGTACAAAAAAGAGCAACGATATTCTGCCGAGGAAGAATCGATTGAAGAAGCCGGTAGGATTACTGTAGACACCCCGCTACCAATCAATAATCCTTCAGTAATCATTTGCTATCTCAGGCCTCTGATCAGATGGAGAACGGGGAGTAAAATCTATCTCGGATTTATATCGAAATGAAAACAAGCTCATACCAATAGTATCCTCAATCGCCCGTACCGTACTGTCACTCTTTCAGATGTTCTGGAGAGTTTTATCTCTACTATGAGAAGTATAAAGAGGGTGAAATGCCGGCCATTATCTCAATATCGTCTATCTCAGTTCGACCTATGAGGTACAGTAGATACCGTATCGGCTGGTTATCGATTGATAGCGTACTCAGGTGCATTATTTCGGTTTCTAGTGTTTCGAGGGATCCGATGAACACAAACGCTACGCCATCATACTGAACAAGCGCGACAGAAAGACGCTATGGTATCCCTGATATCGATTACAGTTAACATTGATTGATTGAACGTGCTTTTTACCATTACAATCATTCACTACTTTATCATGTACAAATCACTTCTTACTATGTTCATACGTTGTTTTCTCGCCTTCTTATTACATGCTCCTTGTCATTCCGAACGTTGCAGTTAATTTGCCTACTGATAAACCGTTGGATACAAAATCTGGGACAGTTTACATTCACCATTTCGTTGTTCACACTTGCACATCTTAGATTGAATTCACTTTACTCGCTACTTCCTCTTCAATTGTAATGAATCTTCAACAATTTACGGTATGAGACTACAATTCAGTGAAGGAATAATTGGAGAACAAATAGAATGGTAATAGGGTCACTTCACAGAGGATGAACGTGGTCAGTCATTTACAGAAACGCACAATTGCATACGAATAACGCAATAAACTATTATAAATAGATATATTTACGCGATACAGTCAGTTGATGGGCGAGGAAATAGTGAGGAAAGGGATGCACAATCATGAATTTGACCCCATCGAACGAGCTACCGTACCACATAAACACAACTAACTGAGGATGCTACCGTATCTCTTAGTCGGGATACTGTATCGTAGCGATCATAGCTAATGGGTCATGTGTCTCGGTAAGAGCTGAGATGGAAGGAGGGGCTAACGGAAAGGGGTGTGGCTAAAACATCGATGTGTTCTTCTGGACTGGAAACGATTAAACGGGGTCAGATGGTACCAGTACAAAAGTGGGCGGAGCCTAATATCTGACTCGTAAGCGACAGGATAGTTCGAAAACACACTGGCATGGTATTCGCAGGACTTCAGGAAATGGGGGCGTGACTTATTCTCGCGATTTTCGATATATACAGTAAGTACGAAATAATAGGTGACGCTCCGGGGTCGAGCTAAGCTAATATTACGGAAGGGTTAGATTATGAAATAAAGACAAGCTCGAGTTTGGAAAATGGGAAGAATGGAGGGGAAGTGCGAATGAAACAAAGGGGACGGTACTCTGTATCAGTGAAAAAGCCAAAGACTGAATGACGAGAGAAAAAAGACTACAAGGATGGAAATTGTTTAGGGAGGGAAGAAATAGTCGTACACTGTGCTATTGTGGAGTGAAAATAGGGAAAAATACTATACATTGGGTATGCAATAGTACGAAATACACCGGGCTAGTGAATGGAGGAAATGGATGGAAGAAAGGTGGACAAACTATGAAAATTCGAGTAAACTACAGTGCAAATACATCTTGTGAGAAGGATAATAGGGAATAGAATAAGAGTGATATGGATACGTCAAATCTTAGAGATCAAAGATCAAAGATCAATCCTTGTTGAGCAATCGCTGCATGAGATTTCTCGCAGCTGGTGGGGGCGGGATTGGGGGAGGAGTCGGTCGGTCGGTTGATGAGGAAGAGGAAATTGCTGCAGGGGCTGCAGATAGAGCGACGTCTGGTCGGGGAGAAGTAGGTCTGGAAAGGAAATTATGAGTTATGACTCAGGATCCGCCCATTAATAAATTATCACATCAACACCAATAACATATACTCTTGAAACCTCAATTAACAGTTCTATATTTTTTCACTTTTTGATTGCCTCTAATTGATCAGTAACATTCCAACCACTAATCTATCACCTCTGCATCTACACTCCACCTAGTCGTTCTTTGTTTTACTTCCTTCATCTTTTCTCTCACCTGCTCACACTGCTACTCGGTCTCCTTGCCAATGGGCTGACTGGAATGGGAGAGGTAGAAAGGGGTCCCGTCCCTCCTCCCATCGAAAGAGTCGGACAGCACGGCAGACCGGCTGCAGCTGCTGCAGTAGCTGCAGGGGCTGCTGCAGTGGTCGAACGGGGCGAGGGAGAGGGAGAGACACCTCCAGACGGCTTCAGACCTACAAGTGATTTTGATTATTAACTGATGAAATACCAAACCTTTGGGAACCCTACGAAACATAAATTAGTCCATAGATAAAGGGAGAATTGGACAGATTTCTTATCCAGACTTTAGTTTACGACTTTTGGAAGTGGCTTCATCAATTGATTGGCTATGAATGATGTACTAACTAACCAGAAAGTGTGGATGGACGAGGGGAGGGAGTGGGAGAGGGATGAGCGGGAGAGAAGGCTGAGGTTGAAGAGGCAGCGACAAGAGGCGACCTGAAATGAATTATTTGAGTATCATTCTTTGAGTACCAAAAAACAATTAATGCCCAACCGTAGTCTACCTAACTAAATCATATTCTTGAAACCTAAATTGAACTCCCTCCAGCGCTCAAAATTCCGCAATTGTGTAGTGCAAACTTACTAACCTGTGTTCCTCCCTGATCAATCCGACATCGCTCATTCTCTTATGCGTCGGCACTCCCATTGATGACATCGATCCGGATGAATTACTTCCTCCTGATCCGCTGACCGCACCGCCGCAAACCGCGACCGACGCGTGAGATGACGCGATTGAAGCGGAAGGCGGAATGACGGACGTGGGAGGGGCGGATGAGGGAAGAGGCGGTTGGAGAATGACTCCGTCTTGAGAGGATACCGATCTGCAATGGAGATAATTGAGTTTAGGTTTCAGGAGTGGGATAATTGAAAAAGAAATATTCATTTATCATTAAGAGCTCGCCACATACGGAAATTGAATAATAATAATGGCATTCACAATTATCCTGTGCAACTTTTGTATCTTATCACCAGTATACTTTCGGTTTCACGACTAACTCAAGAATACTGATGATTGTTTTTTCTAGTATTGCATTTGTCCAGAATCGAACAAAAAAAGTTTTCGTTTCTCATTTCGATTTTCTTAAAAATTCCCTCACCTCGGCATAAATGTCTGCTTCTGACTGCTGCTTCCTGGCACGATATCATTCGCGTTTCGCTTACCGGAGAGACGTCTAAAAGATTTTATTTTTAGAACAACGCTATCCTTTGAATTATTACTCTATACAAAGTGCGATACAAAGTCAATAATGCTGAAAAAATATTTCCATACCTCAACAAACTGCTTGGTTTCCTACTCTTCTTCTCTTGTGGAAGTCTCCTCTTCGGACATTTTGGCTGTTTCTGCTTTCTCGCCAATTTTCCCACACTTTTGCGAGGGCCGCCCTCCCGGATACCCGTCGCCGCCAGAGGGGTAACCTGCGAGAAAAATATTGACGTGAGTTTGAAATAGGAGATTTGGCGCTTCACAGACTACTCAATTAAAGACGGTTGTCACTTATTCAATACGCCGGTGATTTTCACTACATTTAAAACTAAATCAATACGCATCCGGAATTAACCAGCAACATTGATGCTACACCCTTCCCTTATCTTTAGGGGCCATTTTACTCAACAATAGCTCGAGGTCGCTTCTACAAATATCAGACCGCTCACTTTGAGTACGATTTCGCATCCGCTGCTCAGCATCAAATTCATCAATTGCGGGTGTGTCATATTGTGAACTGGCTGAGTATTCACTGCTGTTATCATGTCCTCACATCTGAAATGGAATGAAATAGAAGATCCTAGAAATGGGCTAGTTTAATTGTGTTTCACGAGGATTTTAATATCTGTCGTTATTCACAAATTCAATTCGATGCGGTCTTTTACATACGGAAAAAAATGACATTATTGTCAAGAACCATCTAGCATAACCCCGCATCGAATGGTAGTCAACTCTTTTCCTACCGTACCGTATCCCTTCCCCTTTCACTGACCTCAACCCCGCCTCAAACGCGGGTCCTCTCTCATCAACGGAGCTCACAATGTGCTCGATAGTGTAGTAATCCGAGTGCTCTCCGAGGTAAACTCGCACCGATTTGATCGTGAATCCGAACCCGAATGGGCCTTTTCTGAAGAAGGAAAAGAGTTAGTTGTCGATCCGATGGCTACCGTAACCCATCTTTTAACTACTCAGTTCTCGATAGCATTTACCGTCCCCCTACCGTACCTGATGACAATTGGTGGTGCCATTGAAAGGGGCGAAACGGGTGCTCCTCCGGCTGTCGATTGACCGTGTTCGAGTGAAGAACAACCATCGAATGAAGAGAGGGAACAGGCAGAGGCCGCGCCAGGAGAAATCTTGCCTACAATTTTATGTATTTAGGAAGTTAGAAACAAATTCAATGGAGGGCTCAGTTTTCGAAGTCAGTTGTATTGTGTTTCATCGCCGCTACAACACACTGGTCGGGCGGTCATTCTAATGGGCATCTGGTGTACTCTATCAAAACGAAATTATAAAAGATCAAAGATCAAATATCAAAGATCAACTAACTGGAAGCTCCACTGGACGATGCTCCAGAGGGAATCACCAATTGAAGGGAACCGGGAAGACGATCGACTGACTGAAAGGGGATGGAAATTTACTACACCCGTGACTTTGCGGTTTCGGGGATATTTGATCAGTTTGCTCAATCACGATTAGCTCATTTGGTCGCGAAGGTTTCTTATTCACCCTTTCATATTATCGTTTAACGACTACTCCAAGACTACTTCGAAACTATGCTGTGCAGTAGTTCAACCACAGCTAATTCTTTGAAAAAAAAACGCTATTACAACAAGTACAAAAAACTGACAGAACTGACCGATCGGCTCCTCTCTCTTTCCTCAACAGGCGATAATTCGTGATGTGACTGCTGCAGGGCGATGGCTGCAGCTGCAGCTGCTGCACTTCCACTCAAAATGGCTGAACTGAAGGAGCCCGAAGAGAGCGGAAGGGGGGAGTTGACGTCCTGCAAAAAGGGAATGAATGCTTGTCGATTCTATGTTTCATATGTGTGGCAAATACAGTGGATGTTAGTTACCCGTAATGCTTATTCCCTTCGCTCTTCAAAAAGAAACGTCTCTAGAACGAGGTAAATTCAGACGCATGCTACTTTGTAGTTTCACAACTATGTCAAAACCAGTGAGAATCAGATTTGGCAATGGATTGTCCTTCGCCCAACAAAAATCACAAAATCGTAACTACACTCTAGTCTCGACATTCATCAGAGATCAAAGATCACAAACCTCATCGGGATCACACGAAATTGCGAATCGTGGAAGAGGAGAACGACGAGAGATCGAAGACGCCGCCGTTGACGTCGAATCGGTACGAAGACGCTAGAAAAGATCAACGATTAGAGATCAACGATCAAACTGCATTTTTAGGTAGCTCGAACAGAAGGAACAAATAGTCGAGAAAGCAACCAACGAAGATCGTAAGAGATTAAAGATCAAACTGCAATCTACCGTACCCCTTCCTCTCCATGGGTCATTCTTCTGTCTCCGAATGCGAATGCATCCATGGATGAATCAGTTGAAGAGGGAGCGGTACCGATGTAGCCTGTGCCTGGGAATAGGGCAATGACGACGAAAGCAAATCGATTCCATCTTGAATCGCCATGACTAGTAGAAAAACCTTCATTCTGGCAAATACTCAAACACTATGTGAAACTCATGCTCATCAATTATGATTTTGCAGTGAAATAATTGAAGGGAAAATTCAATCATCATTGCCTCCGACATCCTTCTTTCGTGTCAGTGGTGAAACTCAGCCACACCTAGTGTCCCTTCCTCTCCCAATCACTCAATTTATCTCACCGGTGGTTCCACTGCTCGATGTCGATAGATTCGATTGTCGTTGAGCGGAGAATCGACGACGGAGGAGAACCGCCTGTGAATTTATTGTTATTTGTTTAGTTACTACCATGACCCTGGAAGTGATCTACGATCAGCAATTCTTGTAAATGTAAGCAGGCGTTGCATCCGCAAAGTGCCGGTTTGGCGAGATTAATGAATATTTTCCTTCTACCGAGCTCAATTCTCGCTACAGTACTCTCTTCCTACCGTACTCACCGATGCCATTGGCTGTCCATACTTGTCATCATTCATACTGTCCGTAGTCGAGTGTTCCTCGGAGGATTGGGCAGAGGGAGGAGGGGGTTTCCTGAGAATCAATTTCTATTCGCTCAAAAGTTTACTTTAAGTTTCAGACGTGACACATATCATCAACTTTACCATCCTACATGATCGTTCAGTGTGTTCCAAACAAAAAAGTATCCCTACCGCACCCTTCTACCGTATCCCCTCCACCATACCTGTTCATAGCACTGGGCGAGGGTGTCGGTCGAGAGGAGGCGAGAGAGGGAGTGGGAGAGGGAGAATCCATTTCGTGAGACAGGGGAGACGTGCAGGCCTGAAAAAAAAATGGAATTGCAAACTCAGTTTTGGGATTTGAGTTTCATGTGATTTCCAAATATCAGTTCTGAGGGAACATGTTAGTGTACAGAACGTCGGTCCTTCCAAAAATAAAACTGACAGCTATTCTCTCTGGCGGCAGGAGTGGTCCCGGTTCCAATCCCACGATCGAGTGACGGGGAGAGGCAGTAGAGAAGGAATGGAACATCGGGGCTGAGGCTGCCTGGAATAAGAAACATTGATAACAATAACAACAACATCATCAACAACAACAACAACAACAACAACAATCAACAACAATAACAGTACCTCATCCTCTCCATTCGACTCCGCCGCATCGTGGTTGTATCGATCAGTGCGGGCTGGAAACGAGAGATCATATTGATCCAATAAGGTTTGAGTTTCACGCACTTTTCTTCTATAGTTTATTCACGTTTCGCTAATCGTGGCCTGATGTGAGATCAACAAACATACAAAAAATGATACGAACCAATCCAGAAAGTTATGTGTTTCACTCCCCTGATATCCCATCAACTGTCCCGAGGAGTCAATTCGTAGGCAGTACATAGAATAATAATAAAGAACTGACAATCAAAATAGCTCGTATCCTCATCATTCTCCAATTGGGGCACAAATTCGGCCTTCTGCCTCAATAATCCATTGAAATCGAGATCAGCAAAGAATTCATGAGCCATCAACTCGGGAGCGCCCGTTACCGAACCTGAGAAGGGGAAATAGTGTATTTGAAAACATGGCGATGTTAGGTTTCACGGTTATATGAATAGATCGATGAAAATAGCTCGATTAATAGCACTCTTACGTATTGGATTCGAATAGAAAAAATACAAAAAATGTGAACTAGATACTAACCCAGTCTCTCAATGGGGTTCTTCTCCAACAATTGCTTGATTAGTGATTCGGCAGAGGGAGGAAGGGCCTCCTCTCCGTCGGGATATTCGACCTCCTCTACAAAAATGAGAATATTGTAGATTAATTCAACCTGGTGAAATCGAGCAACCTTGCTTGCATATTGCACTCTCGATTTCCGAATCACCAGTGGTCTGCCGGGTGATGGTGAATAAATATTACAAATTTTTTTACCTGAGATGACTTTTGAGAATAGATCCTCTGGTGATTCTCCGAAGAATGGCACAATTCCAACGAGGAATTCATACGAAATAATTCCCAGTGCCCACCAATCGACTGGCTTTCCGTAACCTTGTCGGATGATTACTTCTGGAGCAATGTATCTGCAAAAATAGTTAGATATTGAAGATATCAGTGAAAAGAGTAATAGTAAACCTCTGTTTAAACGACTGGTTTCAATCCCCTCTCAATTGTTGACAGTAATAAATTTTCATAATTCCGTTTGTACATTTCTAGTTCCATCTTTCCGATATCACTTGGGGATTTTGGAAGAAAATAGTAAACCGTCGACGCCTACTCGATCCGAAACAAATAAATAACATACTCAGGCGTTCCGCAGAGTTGCTTGTCCTTGAATTGCTGCGTTTCAGCGATGTCAGCCACTCCCTCGGCCACAAGAGTCGTGCGATTCATTAGACCTGCAAAGATCAAAGATCAATGTTGTCGCTTTCTGGCCTTTTTAGGAGACAATGATAACTGGTGAATTACGGTTCTTTTGCCACTACATGCACAATCTAGATGCATTTATTCATTGATGAGGCCAGCTTCTTTTGAATAAAATAACAAAAACATCACTCACCAATCTTGGACAGTCCGAAATCCGTCAGCTTGATGTGGCCCATGGCAGTGATGAGAAGACTGAATAAATAAGTTATTTGAATGATCAAACTACAAACTACAAAGATCAAAGATCACCACTCACTTGTCCGGTTTGAGATCTCTGTGGACGACTCCGTACGAGTGGAGGTACTCGATGGCAAGGATCGTCTCGGCCACGTACAGTCTGAAGGCGACGATTACTAATGTGCACACCAAATAACGATCTAGTCGAAATTTCAATAGGACGACGTTTGTCACTACCGTACACCACCACACTCACTTCATCAGGTCGATTGGCAGCGTGCCCGCGTTCTTGAGTAGACTCGCGCAGTCTCCGCCCTCGACGTATTCCTGGAATGATGGGAAACGACGACCTCGCACACGCAATGTAAATTTCGACTAGGATGTTCAATTAGTATTCGTCGCCCTTCCTCACCATGAGCATGCACAGATGATGGCGCGTCTCGAAGGAGCCGTAGAAGGACACAACGAAAGGATTGTCCGTCATCGTGAGGATGTCGCGTTCGGCGAACACCTGTGGTGTGCACGATTAGGAAACGTCGCCTTGTCGAAATTGTAACAAGATTGCTCAAAATAGTATTCGTCGCCTTAACCACACCACACTCACCTGATCGATCTGATTACGGAGCATCAGCGTCTGTTTGTTCATCTTCTTCAGCGCGAATCGCTGTCGCGTCTCGCGATGCCGCACCAGGTACACCGCACCGTAGGCGCCGTTTGACACCAACTGAAGAATGCATACATTAGGAAACGTCGCACACACACACACAGTGTAGAATTTGACCGTGTTTTTAAAATTGCATCCGTCGTACTCACCCGAATCGTCTCCAGATCATCCTCGCAGGGTGCACGATGAGTGTCATCTGGAAACAAGGAGATGGTGCGGATTTGGATACGTCGAACTCGCTCACGCAATGCAATTTTGGACAGAACCCCGTTTCTGCTTACCCTGTTTCTGCTCTGGTGCCTCCACAGCCGGGGTCGAGGGAGGGGAACAAGCTCCGGCCTGTTCAGCTTCCAGCAAAGGATCACGATCGAGTCCGAGTTTGCCTGCAAATCACAACTTTCAATTTCAGAACCCAGATGTTTTCGGTTTCATCATTAGCTTATCAATATCTGAACTGCTGCCTAAGCAATGAATTGGCGCTTCATCAGAGTAAATAAACTATTAAAGATAACAATCACATACCAATAATATACTGCGGTAGGTCGGGTACTCTTGCCGTGCCCGATCCCAATTGTTCCCTCACAACTCCCTCGGCCTCTTCCAGAAGATGATAGAACTCATCGGGATCAAATTCCTGGAAAGGGGTTTTGGTAATAGAAGAACCTGAGCACTCCGAATCGCTATTGTATTGATATCGCTGGTACTAGTGATGTTGGTGAAACACAAAAGTTCATTGCGAGAAAAAGGAAGTAATTCAAAAATATCTGACCAGACACTCCAACAACCTCGCTGGTCGGCTAACAATCATCAGCAATTGCCGCACGAGTTTATTGAGATATTCGAATGAGTCACCAGAGGTCTTCTGAGTGGCCTGGAATGAATTGTTCATTTTGTGTTTGAACATGACTATGAAGCTTGAAGTTCCGATGTTTTCTAGTCGTATTCACCGAAATTATTTCTGACCTCATTGAGTGTTTCATCCAAACGTTGGCTCATCTCACAAAAGTAACTACACGTGATCGTATCGTCACGAGAGCGAAGGAGACAGTCAGAGGCAATCTGAATTCAATCGTGATTATCCACGTTGGACATTTTCCACCATTTATGTTTCAGACGAATCTCATATCCAAAATAGTGAGCTGGACATCATTGCTATACGGTTTCACTTGTTTGAACAATCAACATCAATACCGTACCTCAACCAATTGATGATGAAGGAATCTCGTCGCTCCATCAGCGATCAATCTCAACAGTGCCGGTTCGAGTGTCGTCTCCGCAGTCAAAACCATCGACTTTCGATTGCGGGAACTGTTTCCACCGCCACCGCCGGAAGTGACGTCATCTGTCTGAAAAGGAGGAAACTGTAACTCGCAAGCAACGTCGTGGCTCCATACCACAGGACTCAGCGTTTAAAGATTACTATTCATGCCGAACCCTTTCCCATATTCCTCGGCTACCCTAATCTCACAATACAGTATTCCACTACCGTCTCCCTACCGTACCTCAGCACTGCTCGGTCCTCCCGAAAGGGGCGCATTCTGTCGCACGAACGTTTCCAATTTCTCCTCCATTTGCTGTTTCGCGCGAGGGAAACGCTCCTGAAATTGAAAGTTGAATTGAAGGTTTATGTTTCACAGATCCTACTTACGACGAAAACTGAAGCTTCCTTCAGTGTTAACACGGCACATCGTTCAAAAAAATCACCAACCTTGTACACGCTATTCCTCACTACCACATCAGTCGTCCACTCCGATCCTCCCAACTTCACGGGGCTACTTGAATTGTAAATGATTTATTATTCGGACATAGCGAACTCCTATTGAAAACTGCCCAAATCACCCATCCTTTCCCTACTGCCTGGATAACATATTCACCAGGCCATTTCGACACTCTATTGTAATCAAGTTTCTACTCACGTCAAACTTCTACTCCTCGGTCGGAATGTCTGATGGGGAGTCATCGCTCCTCCTCCACTCTCCCCACGCTGGACTGCCGCGACCTGAAAATATTCAATTGAAAATAATTGTAACAATTCTTTAAATTAAAAACATCAAATTCCAAGTTCACTAACCTCTTCATTCGTCACCGAGCTATCATTTGAATCGAAACGGTGCGACGAATGACCGGCGTGCTGCAATATTTTTATTATTATGTTACTCGGGCAAATTCTCCAGAGATCACCTTCATCCTTTGCCATTGGTTAATGTTGTGTGAGTGAAACCAGAAGTAAATTGGACATTTTTGAAACCCTGAAATATGAAATAACCCACATGATGGCCATGCCCATGATGATGACTGTGGTGCAGTCGGATACCGTCGAGCGCCTCGCACAATTGCTCGTTCGAGGAGTATTGCGACTGAAAGCACGTAATTGTCACACCAATTTCAAATAATGAAAACAGATTCACTCATGTTTCATGACATCATCAAACTCTACTTTCCCTACATCCGACAATACTGAGGAGCTGTTGGAAACATTTCACAGGAATATGTTGCGTTTCACGCTCACTTCACTACCTGATGGGTTTTGACTGAGCAATACCTCCTCAGCTTCCCGTACAAAAATAAAACACACACTCACCGAGAAGGCGGAATTGCTGCCCGGCGTGCCGTATCCCGACGTCGAGGGAAGGGACGCGAGCGACCATCGTCTACAACGAACAAGTTATTGAATGCTCGAAACAACTCCCTCCCATATTCGCTCCTCGTTATCTATGTTTCACAGGTTCTTGAAGTAACCTCTGCTGCAATCTACGACAGTTTTATCTACATATCTTTACTTCAGCAACAAAAACAACCAATTATTTATGTGTTTTATTGTTTCCCTTTAGCGCTTTCTGTTCCAATCTGAGACAGTTCGCAGACATCGACGTACGGGAATAGTAAAACCAAAAGATCAAAAGTCACCCTTGGTCAATTTTGCCCCTGATCAATCTATTTTCACTGGCTCATGGAATTTTCTCTGTTGCAACTTTCGACAGTATGACGGCAAATCCAGTGCTTACAAAATACAAAAAGATCAAAGATCAACCCTCACCTATTATCGTGGTGATGGTGATGGCCGGGCGCCATCAGCGAGCTGCCGCTTCTCGTCGAGTACGATCTGTAATTATTCTCAGATTGATCTTTGATCTTTATGCTCTACTCCACCTCATAGCCCTTCTCATCCTTATTCTTCCTACTCCCTTGTCCCATCTCGGTTCACAGCGCATTTCTCCCTCTTGTAATTCCATCTCCTCCTCCTCCCTAATGACTCAGCCCCCTCTGACTACTTCCCTTTCCTAATTTCGCTGAGGCGAGTGGGGCAGGCCCATCAGGCGCCCATTTTTGGCCTTGCATCTCCCTTCCCCTCACCCTCCCTTCCCTCAATATCTGCAAAAACGCAACGACGGGAGTGCTCTTCATTAGGAGGCGCGCCCACATTGTGCGCTCTTTCCGAAATAGCCCTTCCCTTCCAATTTTGGCGTGACATCATTTCGTCCAAATTCACAAAGAGCCCCGAAATTCGCCAAGAGACCAGTAATTCTTTCCCCATTCTATCCAAACATCAGCCCAAAAAGTGGTTCCTTTCACTGCACAACTCTGACTTCATTCGGGGGCTGCAATTGCTCTCCTGAGACTCTCGAAGAAAGGGAGGAGATTCGGGTTGATTTCCGCTTTCCTTCCGGGAAGGAAGGCCCGAAAGTAGGTCAAAACAACCCCTTTACTCGATCCGAAATCTCATTTTCGGACCTTCATTACTCTAGTAGTCTCTTGTCCGCTCAACACAATCAGCCATTCATGTAGTAGCCCCTTTTGCACGGACTCTAATCCTCCTTCGAAACGCAATTGTTTCTCTCGTCTCTCCATTTCGCGCTGTCTCTCGTCGGTCAGAGAGTGCTAGAGAGCGCGCGAAATACAGAGAGTCAGACACGATTCCCGAATGACTGCATTCGCTCATTGGAATGGAAACACTTGCTTACACGCTAGAATGCACACGCCTAACATCTGTCCCATCCCTCTCTCGGAGCGGCCATGTCATAGATCAAACTACCAATGATGGAGCTCAAACTACAAAGATCAAAGATCAAAGACCAACCTCAGGGGAACGGGCGCGATCACACCGCCGCGACTGTGCGAGGACGAAGAGGTGCCGGGTTGAGAGGCGCCTGGAATGGGAATTATCTTCTTAGTAACCGATGTTTGAATGGATCATCGAAGGCCGGATTCGACTAATGATATGACTCAATCGTGAAACACAACTATCCCGTGAATAATTTCTGTAGAATTTTCACCAACATTTAGCCTCACAATCGTTATTTTACAGTAATCAATACTACCGTACTCCCCCAATACCGTACCTGCGACCGTGATTCCGGCAGTTGACGATCCGTGATAGGAGCCAGAGGAGGAACCGGCTGCGGAGGGCAGGAGCTGGCTGGAAGTGGGGGAAATGAGGAATCAACCTTCAGTCCAGTCAATATCCTGTTTATCCGGTATTTCAAGTCTCGAACTACGGGCATGTTGGCAATGGCAGAGTGTCACCGTTTCCATCATCAAAAAATTCCATGATCAAGACATAATCATGCTTTCATTATTGGCCATCAGCCCCGCATAGTTCCTCTAACCAATCGCATTGAACAACCCGATAACTCCCCGTTGAAAAGGTAGTTTCTCGTTTCACGCCCAGTTCAAGTGAACTACTACTCTCCATCGGCGATTTCTTTAGGTCTCTCAATAAAAAAAACGACTAACCGATGGGGCGAGCGGGCGCGCGGTGCCAGCACGGGGCTGGTGCTCGTGTTGAGCGAGCGACGGGCGGTCGAGTGGCGCGCCGAGTGTGGGCCACGAGCCGAGTGGGACAGCACGTCCTTCTGCAATGAATAGGGTTTAGTTTCAGAGCAATTGACACAGATTTTTTCTGGTTTCACCATTCCCACATAGCCCGGGCCATCTCTGTACAACCGATTACACAACACCTCTCTCCTCTCTTTTGAAAAAAATAATTACAAAATATGCCACCCAAATATTCAGTGCTTCACCACTTCTACAACTGCTATTCTTCACTTACAAGCAACCAATAGTCCTCAGCAATCCGACCTTATAAACCAAAATAAACCACAATAAATTCACCCTCAGCTGCGCGACCGGACTCAGACTCTGCATGCTTCTCGAATTTTTAGGTTTCACAGATCCCAGATAGCCCTGGGCCACACTCTGAACAATGATTCCTGACCGCCAGCAATTACAAAAATCAACCATCTAAATTGTTTGTGCTTCACTACTTCACTAACTGCTATTCATCACTGTGTAATCAATATCAACTACTCGAACGGCGGTACAAATCAATATAAAACCACAATAAATTCACCCTGAGCTGCGCGACCGGACTCAGATAAAAATAGTTAGAAAACGAGCCACCCAAATTTTCCATGCTTTACCACTTCTATACCTCCTACTCATCACTGGGTGACCAATAGCTACTACATGAATGTCGGCACAAACTAAAATAAAGCCACAATAAATTCACCCTGAGCTGCGCGACCGGACTCAGACTCAGCCTCTGCATACTTGACGATGGGGTCATCATCATCTCAAAGCAGCTGACACTTCTGTTCACTCCTCCTTCGTTGTCCTTCCTACCCTCCCTTCTGAAGGTCACCGTCGAGGGCGACAGATCTGCGTCCTCACTTGACGACGTCGATGCAGCCGAGTCGGGTCGCGTGCTGCAGCTGCTGCTGCTGCAGCGGCGGCCGCTGCCGCTGCTGCCACCTCCGAAGCGGCTCAGCATCGACGGGAAGCGGCGCCATGGCGAGTCCTCGTGAGAGGTGAACCAGGACATCTAGTCGAGACTCGGGGCTCTGTTTTGAGACGATTCCTCTAGTAACTCAACTACTCTCAACAAAGGGGCAGTCAGAGTAAGGGGAGGGGGTCTGGGATCCTCTTCTTCTTCTTCTTCCTTCTGCTTCTCTCTGCCGTCTCTCTTGTGAATCTAGAATAGCGAGGGAGAGAGAAAGAGAGAGAAGCGGAGATGGATGGAAGAGGCAAAAGCGTGCACACTCCTTGAGAAGAAGGAACAAGGGAGAGGAGGGGAGGGGGGAGCGGAGGAGGCAGAGTCCTTGGGGACTTCAGTCTCGATTCTCGTCAGTGGAGCAAAGGCAATAGAGGGACGACTGACGGTCAAATGACGGGGTTGGTGGGGGAACGTTGAGATGACTTTTCTTCCCGAGGCAGGAGGATGCAATAGCCCTTCTCGGGCCACTCTTATTCGCGCATTTCCCGTGCTAATGCATCGGAAACGCGAGATACAGCGCAAGGATGAGAGACGGCAGACAGGCCAGAAAAGGCGAGATAGCACTCTACATTGAGAGAGTCATTCATCTCACAGGGGCTCCTTATTAGGCCATTGCGCGCTTCCCCACCCCTTCATCCGATCCCAGCTGTCAGGAATTTATTTGCGCGGATTATAATTATTAGCCTCCTCAATATGGCACCATGCGCTAGTACTAGAATCCATGAACGATACACATTACAGTATCAACGCTGATCCCCCTCATTACTTCTCTACCATAGAATATAATTTTCCGTGTACCTGTCCACAGCAAAAAACAATAATATTTTGCCGTCCGAGGGTGGGGGGAGGACTGTCGTCCTATCGGTTGACTCTCGCTGGTGAGATCGAAAGATGGAAGAGTGAGGGCATCCGCAAAACGGCTCTGGACATACACACTTGCTTCTCCACTTCCTTAGAATCAAATTCTCCCGACTACGGTAAATGAGCATAATATTTTGACAGCTGCATGTGAGGGAGGAGGACTGTCGCCCTATCGACTGACTCTTTCCTCTTTCCTCTAATGCATGCTCCAGAGATTCGTCACTTCGTCACTTTTCTTCACGCAACCATTGCGCATTCATAATCTCATCTCTGCATTTCATAGCCTCTTCTCTCGAATTCTCGAATTCATTACTCATGCTCGAATTCCCTGCCCCTTCATCTTCTTCCTCTCCCGCTCTCTGCAAGCTTGTGCAATAAAGAGGGCATCTGGCCTCCCTCCTCATCTCTCCCTAAAACCATGATTCCATTTCGAGTGGAAGAGGGGACGATGGAGGGATCTCGATCCCTCTGGGGACGGTCTCAATCTAGACGTGTTCCATTCGGGACAAGGATTGACAATGCAGACGGGGACTCTCCTCGTTTCCCGTGCTCTCTAGTCGGTTAGAGAATTGCTCAAGAACGATCCCTTCCCCTACGACGTCAATCGAGACCGTATCTTGGAGCCGTGTAATTACAGCTGCCTTTTCCGACTGTCGTAGAGTCAACAACGAGAGTTGCGAGCGTGGGCAATATCAGGATACCGTGCCAGACAGGACTGTCTCCTAACTGCCTTGTTAGAAAACAACTGTGTGGATGATGTAGACAATAGCGTAACCCCAGCGACAATATGTCCACGCCAGAACCAAGGATCTTCCAGGCACCAAAAATCACTCTTGTATAGCCCAATTATCTCGAAGGACTAACTCCCAAAGATCTTTCGCACAATAAAGCTCATTGTTAGAGTAGCAGTAAAAAAGTCAAAATTGGCTTCAAGGTTGAGTTGAGTTTCACTGATACATCAAAGGCCGCTGCTAGAGATATTTTATAATCTCGGGCAGCCCTCGCAGATAAAACAACTCTACTATTTTACCAGAACAATCAGTTTCCATTTCAATTTGTCACAGATTCGATTTGTGTTTCACTGACGCACTATCAACTAGCGATCGAAGGAATGGACGATTCTTCTGCTTTTCATATTACATAAATATACCCAGTACACGAATACGGAATCAACTGATCGCGAACATTCACCTCTCAATCGTTCACGCACCCTCATCCTGTTCTCACAATCAGTCGACAACAAATTCATTACCCTTTAACTACTCGCCTCTCGTATCCCCGCTGCGCCTCAGGTTAAAAATAACAGCCGCGTGCGCCGTAATTCACTATTTCGTCCCTCAATCCACACCCTCAAATAGCTCGAAGATTCGTGTTTCAAACGCGCGCTATGTTTAGACGAGCTACACAACAACCTGATGACATCGTTCCCCCTGTTGATATTGAACGCCTTCTGTTCCAGTCTTTTCATTTTTACGCATTATCAAATCAGCTAGAGGGCAAGTGAGTAGGTAATTCTCCGTATTTCTCTGCTTTCTTTGACAAACAGCCCATGTTCTTTCTCAAAATCAGCTGTTCTTTGAATAGACTCGAAAGGCAGATGATTCTTCTTCGAAATACAATTATGACTGGTGAGGTCATTTCAGTTCTATCCTCTCGTTATAAATAGCTCATGAGCTCCATGAGCAGAGCGAAGGAGGGGTAGGAATGCGCTCAAAACACGCATCGTCATTGCGCTACTTTCGTCTATTTTTTGCTCGTGCCCTCCTCATTTAGCCTGGTCTCTCGGCCGGTCATCGAGCCCCTTCCATCGTGCACCAGTTCCAATGGCCCGAGGCCATCCTTCTAAGAATGATCTCTCACTTTCCCATGCTCTCTCGTTTCTCAGGACGATATGAGACAAGTCCCTATCGAGAGAACGAGATCATTCTTCTCTCACCCCTCTCCAGAAGGAGAGGAAAACGGCTGGCAAATGAGCGGGCGAAGTGGAGAAATGGAGAGTAAAAAAATAATGGAGACCAGTGAGATCATTCACAATACTAGCTGTTGTTCTTCCCCGAGAGACCAGAGAGCTTACTATTATACGCAAAAAAACATTTAAGCCCTTCATCGCTACACCACCTCCGCCTTGGACTCTCATAATCTCACGTAGGCCGTATGTTCTCCATACATAGATCGTCGTTGTTTTCCCTCTCCTTTCTGTTCCTCTGTTCTCGTCATAATGTCATCAATAATCCACTCATATACTCGTCTTTTTCAGAGCTCCGGGCAATTCCGCCTTTTATGACAGCTGAACAAGTCGTGTCCCCGACCGGAAAGATCGGTCTATTTCGAAACTCGGTCCGCTTTTCAGATCTCTTGCCCTCATTAATATTGGATACGTGCCTGAATTCAAGCGAGCGTGTATCTCACTTCTCATGAAACATTTCCCTCGAATGGAATTATCCCCATGACTGGCCAATTCTTGACTATTCAGATCCCCTCACAACATCCCATTCCGGGAAAATTACATGTAGAGATGGTGAATGAAGAATTGATCTCCGGGCTTCTGATGCTCTCTCAGCAGTCAGAGACGCTACTTCTTCCTTGAATTACCACTTCTTCTCATAACATTCACTCATCCTATCGGATCGGAGGCGAATGAAGAGAGGCTATTAGTGGAAGATTCAATCGGAAAGGACGCGATGGCATTCCGTTCGAGAACGAGTAGGCGAAAGGCAAATTAACCCGTTAATCAAGACATTCGCAGAAGATCCCTCGCATCATACCATACCCTTCCCGGGTGCATTCTCCAATGAACCAAGTCTATTATTCCTTCCTCGTGAGGATTCTTTGCGGATTCCGAGATCCGCGCATCGCTAAAAACTCTTCTTCCCCCTCAATCTTTTTCGAAAGAATGCCGCGGGAATGAGAAAGTTGCGCAATGCGCAGCGGGTGGATATGAATCCGGCTCTCCTCAACCCCTTCGCTATCTCGTCTCCTCTGCCTGCCTAGATGGCTTTCTCAATCGAGAGATCAGTGATTGAATGTCGGCCGCTAATTCCCTCCATTTCATGGGCATTCCTCGTCATCCGTCCCCCTTCTCCCTATCCATACATTAACACGGAGCCTTTCACCAGTTGGCGTCAATCGTCATGGACACGCCCGCCGAAAACAACAAATCAGCCGCTGAATCGGAGGGTAGTGCCCGATTTTTTGTAGCCCCGGGCAACACACAGAGTGAGCGCGGGACCAGCTCGAGGATGGATGGCTATTTTGGTCGAAGTAGCACGGGATGAGAAATGAATTTCTTCCTGCATACGCGCACATATACATACACATAAAGAGGGCCTTGTGATCCAAGTAGCAGCAAAAATATGATCGTCCATCAATCCGAATGCATTCGGTTCGGCGCTGTGGCCGATCAGCGTTCATTTATGTTTCAATCAAATTGGCATTGAACTGATTCGTTTGAGGAATTTGTTGAATGAAAAACATATCAGTACGCGCTTTGTTACATCATCACTACATTCCTCTCCTGTCCTTCTAGACGCTCTTCGCTAGTTGGCTGTGCATAATCTCCCCCGTCCTCCCCTCTTTCCTTCCCAATTACGTTCTCATTTTGACTCTCCTCCTCTTCGCTCATTTCCATCTTCTGCTGTCACGCGCAGCAAGGAAGGTGTGGATGTAAGTAACTCGACGAGGCGACGTTTCCTAATCCGGAAACGGCGCGCCTCCACAACCACACCACACGCCAAAATCACAGACGCTTCTTCACGCGCACATGCATATGCGTGAGGGTAATTTCCTGGGGACGAGTAGGAGGAGGAGGGGAAGGGATGGGGCATATGATTGCTTCTGGGGAGAGTCACTTTTCCGCTGCCGCTGCTATTTATTTTCTATTTGCAAGCCTTCTACGCGTCACGTCATCGACAGCAGAGAAGTGACGAGAGAGCAGGTGAAAGTGAGAGGGCGCAGACACGAATCTGATCAAGAAGCCTGGTAGACGTGCCGGCTTACATCACAATTCGGCCTGCTCCACTCCCACACCTTTCGGGCTGCATATTCAATATCCCAGTAGCTTAGCCTTTCAAGGAGAAATGCCAGATTCCAGATAAATTTCTCGGGCCTACTATTTCAAGATCTCGCAACTTTCATTGTCAAGGACATGGCTACAAATCCATACACAGGCGACAAACTCGTGCGAGTTCAATCTGGCCAACTCTTTCCCTTCCTTCGTCCCTTCTAGCTCGGGCGCACTCAGAATTGCTGAGCAGCATCACATGCCGCCTGCCCCTGCCTGCCGTGCACCTTCTCATCTCGGCGAAGTGACTCCTTTCAACTCTCTTCATTCTCACTAATCTCAAATCCGTCAGTCACGGCGAGACAGCGTATGAAATTAAGAGACTTTGTCAATTCTTCCGCTTCGACCCTTCAGTTCCCGAACAATCGAGAGGCTATTCTTCCACACAGACGTTTCCGTTGTCGGAACTCGACTCAAGTCAAGTCATGAAAAGGGGCTCTTCGAAATCGCCTCTCAAATTCTTCGAACGAGAAAAAAGGGAGAGGACGGAAGAGACAAGACAGAGAGAACAATCAAGACTTGTTCCGAGGAGCGAGGACGGATATAGAACCAAGCAGAAATGCGCTCTCTGGCAGGAAGCGAGTGCTATTTCGGAACGCCGAGGATGGATCCAGGATCCCTTGTTCGGTTTATGACTGAAATTTTGTGAGCAGGAGTAAATTATTCCTTGCGTGCTTCATGGACAATAACATTCGCCCCAGCGAGCAAAGACAGCTTCCGCGTGTGTGGTGGAAGTTAGCATCACCGTACGCTCAATTTCCGTTTACGGCGGCGTTCGCTTTCCCGCATGTATTCGAGCCAGCGAGCAGACAGTGACAAAACAAGGCTTGGTATGCCGTTATTTTCCTCCTCCTGCCTCTTCACGCCTTCTTCCTTCTTCCCAGGCAGAGGCTCTCGATTCTCGAACACCACTGCTCAGAGACTGCCATGGACTCATTACTGCGAGAAGGGAGAAACCGTCTTCGGTCCCGCGAGTCAGACAGTCAGACGAGAGATAGTGCGCGAATGAGTGAGGCTCATTACTTCCAGTCGCGGTCCCCGGGACCATTTCGCCCCAATTGTCTCTCACCTAAATAGTGGTGGGACGCTTCTGTACAATGAGATGACTCTCAATGGCCCTTGTAGCAGAGACCCTCCATGAAGAGAATGGGTAGCAAATGGATTGCAAAAATACAGGCCAGAGGCCAGACTGGGGATTCGGGGGTAGCCAATTGCAAGCCGATCTCTGCGCCGTATACACTAGCCCTTGTGACGCAGCGACAACATCAAAATAGCTGCTGGTCTCTCTCCATTCTCACTCATTCACTTCTCAAAACAAACGGGCGGGCCCGTGACCCACTACAATTCACTATTTTAGGGCCTCGCATCATAATAACCAGTCAAAGAAGGACAGATTTCCGATTTTGTAGCCAAGATCTAACGTGATTCGAATACCCAGAATGTTTAAAGATGAGGAAAGACCAGGATAACACATCAATATCATTTGCAGAGATACAAACACGTGATCCAATTAGGGTGTTACGTAGGTGCGTGTCACATGGCAACATCCTAATTAGATCACGGAAACAAGTAAACAAAAGGAAGTTATCACTCACCGACCACACATTCCCTGCCGTGTGACTTCGCGGCCGCTTCTCATTGTAATCGACGGTGAGCATTCCTCCGGCTGGCGGCGGACTGATGTGTCCGTAGCGCGGTCCGACCCGTCTGCTGGGCGACCTCCTCCGGGGGCTGGGCGCCTTCTGCAGCAGCAGGCCGCTGCCGGCGCTGCTGCCGCAGCCGCTGGCTGGGCCACAGCCCAGCTCGCGGATGTCGTCGAGCCGCGAGCTGGTCGACTTCCACACGATCACGGGCCGGGCCAGCGGCAGGAGCGAGGGCGAGGGCGGCCCGCCGGGCAGCAGTCCGCCGCTGCCCGCTGCGACGGGCAGCGAGCAGCGCCGGCCGCGCTGGTGCTGCGCACCCGCGCCCGTCGGCTGCAGGTAGCGATCCATCGTAAGAAGATCAGTCAAGTAGATCCGTGTATTAGATTTGAAAGACGACTAGCACTGGGCGACTTCTTCCTTCTTCTCACACATGTGCGCGCTACACACTTATGAGGGGCGAATATGGAAGGAAATAGAGCTGGGGCGAGGGAGGGAGAGGGAGGGAGGCGAGTGGCGAAGGAAGACTTTCTGCCTCTGGATCTCTCTCTAGCTCTCTTGCCGGCCTTCGGTCTCTCAACGGTGAGGGCTTCTGAGACGGACGAGAGGAGGGGAGGGGAGTAGGGGAGGCGGAGCCGTCCTCGGAGGGAAGGAGGAAGGAGGGAGGTGAGAATGGGGGGAGGAGAGTGAAGGAGAGCCGGGGCTGCACTAAGCAGTGGCCGGCCGGATCGTGTCACTTCAATGCGAGTAGTCGAGACAGTGAGAAGAGGAGAGGAGTGAAAACAACCTCCCTCTCTTACTCTCGCTCTTGATCGGATTCCGAGGAATTTTCCGACACGATGCGTCCATCAGAGAGCGAGTTCTAAAAATACCACGCCCTCGCTGATGTGGCGCGCGCGGGGGTTTTTCAATTTCGACTTTAAGCCCCCGGCAATAGTTGCTTCGCTTCTTCTTCCTTTTAATGAAGGCGTTGACCTCGTCATTACGTGTGCTCGAAATAGGCGCCGAAACTTCGCAAATTCCTTCAAAATTTTCATGAATTCATTTGCTCGAGGGGCAGAAGGAGGAGAGGAGGCGGTTTATGAGTCGTCGACGTCTTCGGCTTCAACGCGACGCTAATCGGATCGGATTCTGGCCCCGTCTCTCCGTTTCGCCTACTCTCTCGCCTTCTCTAGCCAGCTACAGATCAGGGACAACCAGGAGAGCCTCTCATAAAGGACTGCACAAATTTGTGGTGATTCCTTGGGCAGAAAGAAAACGTCCTCTCTTCCTCGGCCACAAATGCGGTGTAATTGCATCCGATTCATACGAGTCTGAGAGGCAGAGAGGGATCCCATGTTAGGTAGCGTCTCTCTAAAAGTCGAGAGGATGCTCGTTAGCGAATCTATCAATTCCCCTTGCTCCCTAGGCTCTCTGACAGAGCAAAAGACTGCATGGAATGAGGAGTGAGCGATCCTTGCTCCAAACGAGAGGCTCGTTAGCTTGCGGGGAAAGGATGGGGATGAGGGGAGTCACACTCATCACACTCTAATCTACACCTTTCACTAGTCTTGTTTACGTTGACATTCAGCCTGTCAGCCTGCGAGATGATAATCAACAATTTATTGCACCTAGAGTGAGAACTGGTCAACAATCTACCTCTGTGGCTCTACACTATACCTACATTACATCTAATCACGACAATTATAAAGTTGGGTACGAGAGTTGGAAGGATCACTTCCATTTGACAGTTGGTTCATATCCCTTCCCTCTGAAATCTACTTCACCCTTCACCCCCTCCAAGTGGACATTTCCGAATGAATAAGTCTCTCCCGGAGAGCTCAGGGCGTGAAAAAGACTGACCACCGCCGCATTTCCTATGAATGATAAGTGACGAGAAGCTTTGTCTCTCTCGTCGACTACAGCTTCTCACTTCATCATTACTATCAAGGATGTGCGATTCCAAGACTAGCGCCCTCAGATCATCACTAGCCAATCTCTTCTTATTTTAGCCTCGAGCCTGCCTCTCAATCGCATATTCATTCACAGCGCCTCTCCATTCGGGGGAGAAATGCGATATTCTTGGAGAGGCACTGCTTCTCTGCTTCATTCGGCGCGCATAATCGGCTGGAGGAGGAGAAAATGCACGCGCTTGGAAATGTGAGAATCTCGCTCATAAGAGATCCACAATAGCAGAGTTACGGAACAGATTCATCCACATATTCGACAGCCTTTCGGTGCATTTCAGAATCTCTGCCGTAATCAATCCGGAAGCTGCGTCCTCTCAATTCCGAGAAATCGCGGCCTTTTCCCGAGTTCATCTGTAGCCTTTGCCGATCTCTTCCACGCATCGGAAATGCGACGACATTTGCGCTTCTTTGCCTCCGATTTCTCTCATCGACTCCGAATCCCCTCAAGCAAACTACGCTTGCTTCGTGTTAGCCGCAAGGGATTAGCGGACCCCCTGCCTCGCACCCGCAAATGAGTTCGTTCCCTTGAATCCTCTCACGTTGTTGATTTTCGAAATGAGTTCGGCTGCTCTTCTCGAGCTTCTCACAATTAGTCATCAGAAGGCAATCAGAATTCCATTCATCTCGTGTCTCAGGCGGCAAATTCCTGTGACTTTCCCATGCCTGCTTGGTGTTATCAGCTGATCGACAAGTGCGAATTCCATGACTTCGAGGGTACAATTCGAGTCAAAGATCCTTCACGACTTCGGATGTCATCACGACGATCAGTCGGGCAGAGAGAGAGTAAGCACCATAAGGAGCGTATTCGTTGAACATTTCGAGCCAAAGATCCTTCCAGATCTCTAGGTACATTTTTTCTGGTAACCCAATCCGCGCCCAGTGCGGGGGTTCGAATAGGTCACCTCTTGCACGTCGGTTGCTCATGCTTCCTCCGAATTCTTGCGCGCCGGGACTAGAAAATGTCGACAAAGTCGCTACGAAAATCCTGAAACACATTGCGTGCACACTTTTCAGGAAAAGGGATCTTCTTCTTGGTGGACAGAAAATAGCTCCTGTGCCGTATCGCTTACACGGGAGGGCCCTGCCAAATTCGCTTATTCTCTTGTTCAGTTTCCGGATTGCCTAACCGGCGAGAGAGCAGGGCAAAACGAGAGAGCGCCGTCCTGCATCCAGCTCTTTTCCACTGCTGCGCCCTGACCGTTGGTCATCAGTGAGGTCTATTTTGAGAGCTGAGAGGGGGGCAGGGGCATCCTATCTCCCTCTCCCTTCTTTCCATTTCTGAGAGGCGAAATTGGCTTCATTTAAGCAGACCCGGAGATAGACCGGGGAAGGAGGAAGGAAGACTGGAGAATGGAGATACGATGGACGACGTATTTCCTATAGTATTGAAAAATGCTTCCGAACAACACTGGTGTTGATCTTTCAGTCTTTCCTTGTCTACTGCCGCTGCACTACAAATCTACCGGGGTAAGAATTTGAGAAAAATATGGGGAGAATTAACCGTTTTTATCAAATTACAAGGGTGCTGCCGAGATATCAATGAATCAAGATGCCCCTTCTAGATCTACCACTGCCGATCCCCAAATGCGCCTAGAGAGATTCGAATTTGCGCACATGGAACTCAATCAATGCGAGAACAAATGTTCTTTATATTTTCCAAAGACGTTTCCATTCGGATTAGCGAATAGCGACCGGCTCTACTCCCTTCTACAGCAAGTGCAACCGCGAAGCTCCTAGACGACACCGGAATAACCAGGGAACATTTTAGAAAGTCATGAAAGCCCTATTAGTCATATCAGTTCAATGAACGTCTCGTATAATCTACGAAACCGAGATCAGCCTCTCACCGAGTGTTCTTCAACTCTGACGCCGCGCATGCAGAAACATCTGACACTTTTGAATTGTATGTTTTGTACTCATAAATACCGCGTCACCATCACTACCACTCACATCGCTTCTCGTATACCAATCTCGTGAAACCTAGCTCCACCAACTGCGCAACGCCACTCATATTTTTTAATCCTTTTACAATTAATCATCTAGCTCCAACAAGCATCTGCAGATAACTCTAGCTTATCTCCCACGACGACAGTACTTTATGAACGGCACATAGCAAGTTACAAATTACAGGTGACTTTCGGTCTCACCACTCCAATAACTATTCATTCATCCCCTCTCACCACTCACCCTCATCCTCACGGCGGGCAGCGCTGTGGTCTGCGCGGGGCTGCCTCCTCCGCCGGGCGCACCCGATGCTGAGGTCGACGGGCCTGGAAGGGGAAAGCATCTCGATCATAATCGTCTTGCTCGAGGCCCCCCACTGCACAATTTCTTTTTTTTAGTGTAATTTGTTTCAGGTATCCCTCACCAGTCTCAAACGATTGAATAAACCAATACGCCTGCCCTATCAAGTGTTTGTGAAGCACAAAAGATGTAGCAAAATGTAATCTTTCTATTTCGCTCGACAGCATCTATATGTTTCAGAGTACTGCCAAATGGAGCATGAACCATCTCATTCGATATGATGTATCCATGTCTGAGATAAACTTTACTACCTTCATCACTTTAAAAAAGTAGACTACCCGACCCGCCTACAACACCTGCAAGGATACTCCCAACAAACACAACGCTGATCCAATCATAAATATCGAGGTAGTAAACAATCCGACCCACCTGCTCCTCCCACTCCTCCTCCTCCTGCTGCCCCTCCGGCAATCGCGTGCAGCGACGACGCGGAGATCTGCGGGTCCGAGTGACCGAGTGAGAGGCGCATTCTGGAATAGGGGAGAAATTAGAATTACGATCCGGATTCGGAATGATAGCTGAGCCCTGTGAGTTGAGGTGACAGTGTTATTATGTGTATTTCGATTGCCATCATTTTCTAATGCGAGCTGGTTGTGTTCTACGGAAAAGCAAAAAAAATTTGAGCCCCTGGTGAGCTGAGGTGCCAAAGCTGCTTTGAGTATTTCGATTTGCACTATTTTCAGTGCGCCAGTCTAACCGATAGAAATTTTTAAAACTCAACGAAGAACCCGATATTCAGCCACTCTAGCACCCGGTTAGTCGAAGTCACGAAACTACTAGATAATATTCGATTGGGAAGTTGTTCATGATGCTTGGTCAGCGGTTGCAAAAAAAACAGAATTATCTAAGAACTCGATGTTCAGCAATTTTCACACCCGGTGAGCAGGAGTCGCTTAACTATTAGATAGGCTAATGCTATTATTCTTCTCAATTCGATCAGGTTAGAGGCCGACCACAAAAAATATAAAACATTCTCCAGAGAACCGATATTCAGCTATCCTAGAACCAGGTGAGCTGAGGTGCCACAGCTACTAGATACATTTCAATTGCGACATTATCGCAATGCGGCGCACTTGCTCATCATAAATAATTCAAACAATCTCGCACCCGGTGAACTGTCGCACCATCGTCCCTAGATACTTCGCATGGAAAGCTATCAGCGATTCTTTCCACACCAATCAGTGTACAGAAGCTAACATTAAATGCATACTACTGCTCTATTCAGCATGTGACTCTCCGAAATAAGAGAACTTGTGCACCCGGTGAACGCGCGCTTCATTGTCGTCTAATCATCTCAAGAACGCTGCATTCTCCGCTACAACCACCGATTATCAGTTTCTGAGCGACAGGCGAACTGAGGCGCCACGGCTTTTACATGAACTGGTATCGCAAACGTATTTCAATCGTACGTCGCAATCGTCTCAACAGAGAACTATATTTTCCTCGATTCCGCTAGCATTAAAATCTCTCGTTTCATGCGCCCGGTGACTTGCTGCTCCGCAATCTCTTGATCACTCCTGCTCAACATTCACTACTGATTTCGTGATTGTCGACGTCGAAAACAAATAAAGAACCACTTTACCCTTCACATATAAAGCGTTTCCCACTACACCACCACCAGGGCGACGTTTCCCACCCGGCGCACCACACCACCACACCACACTCACTTGGTTAGATTCGTCGTCGACGACGAGCACGAGTCCATCGACGTCTCCGAGCACATGCCTGCAATCAGTCGATCGATACTCTCTACCGTAATCCATCTACCGTATCCCTTTAAATCTACCGTAACCCATACTCCATATTTTCTCGCTGCACTGTTGTATTTTCTATTACCCTTTTGTATTTTCACTCAACCTCCAAACTCCAAAGACTAAAGATCAAAAATCAAAAGACCAACTCCTCTTTCCCTTGACCGCAGCCGCGAGGTACTTGGTGCTGACGCTCCTTCGTGGTCTCCACTCCCCCACCGATTCCCTGCCCGACGACCCGACCCCGAGGATCCCGGCTGTCGCTGGTGGGGTGCCCAGCAACATCCCTCCGTTGCCCGAGCCCCATCCGGATCCCCACAGGGAGCTGCTGCCCGAGCCTCTCCAGCCTCCCGAGCTCTGGGACGACTGGTGTCCTATCGACCCCAAGTGTGACGATCTTGACATGGCCTTCTGGCTTGCGCGCGGCGGGTAGGCAAAGACCACGCTGCGGCTCATGGGCGAGTCGTGGGCCCGTGGGGAGGGGCTGGCAAAGTGGCCGAAATCGCGCGGGGAGCTGCTGCAGCTGCCTGCGGCTGCTCCTGCCGCCGGTGCTGCAGCTGCAGCTCCGGGGCTGCTGCAGCAGTCGGCCGTGAGCGGTCGACACGGCCGCGTCATCGTCCCGTACTTGCGCAGCACCACGCCCGTTTCCATCGTGGGCATACTGTAGGGGGGTTACTGTAGTCGTAGTCGTGGGTACGGTAGATCGGCTGCCATACTGGAAGAGGTTGACGATACTACGTGTAATGATCGAGTGACGCGCACGGAAATTAGGTGAACAGCGATGGACAACGGGAGAGAATCGTCAAAATATCACATGAATGGTCACTTGGTGATTTGTGGATGCGGGGAAACTATGAGAGATAATGAATGTGGAAAGTTGGCAATGCGTTGCATAATTCGAGTTCCCCAATCTAAAACAGTCCACTAGGTGATTTGAGGTCGAAAGTGACGATGCAACAAATAACTCATTACGGAACAAATCAGAATCTATGATATTTGCACGTTTCCAAATCACTAGGTGATTTGTGGATGATTAGAAGCCTATATGAAATTTACATTGTGTCGCATATGCAATTGTACTGCGAGAAGGTGATTTGCTGCTTTCCAACATCAACAAATCCTGCTTGATCTTTCAAAATTGATGGTCGTTTGACATTACGTAAATAAAATTTAAGGTACTCGATCTACAGCTGAACATGAGATCGCAATACGCAATGAGGGAGAAGGAAGTGCGCACATGGCGGCGGTAACAACACACTTGATCAGGAATAGACAATTCACAATTTGTTATTTGTGAGGCGACCAGATGGATTGGGGATGCGACGCGTACACTTGAAATCATCCAATGGAATGTTCCCGATCATCGAGCGACTACTTTGCAACGAAAATAATAACTAACCCCGGAACCAAAACTAAAACGAATTCGCCGCTCTTGAGGGAGGCAATTATTTCCTAATTTCCGCTAGTCAAAGCTCACACTATCCCCCGGGCCATTTCCTTTCTAGATGACCAGAAATCGCTACTTGCTACTCTGTCTACAACAACTCTCAGCGCTGGCCGGAGCTGGAATTCTCAAGAAAGAAAAAGAGCAAGGGGCGGGAAATGAGAAGGACGGGTGAAACTCGTAGAAATGAGCAATCAGGCGCCCTACACGCTCAAAAAACCGCGCCCAATCTTCCACTACCTCACGTGCGTTCTGAATCTCACACGAAATGAGCTAGAAAAAAACGCAATATCGGGGGTTCTATTTGGGCGGCCTACTGTAGCTGAACAGTCTAGAAATTCGTCGCCTGAGGGCATAGGAAGATGACAAAAAAAAGAGTCCAACTTGGCTAACGATAACAAGAAGAAGAAGAACCACAATTTAATCTGCATAAGGAGATGACCAGTGGTGAGCGACCCCACTAACTTTGGTGCGTACCCCCGCAGCGGGGGTACAGCTTTTATTCCGAGAGGGTGTGCGCTAGAGCCACCGGGTTAGAAAGCGTAGGGAGAGGCGCGTGCGGGGGTACACGATTTCGTGTGTACCCCCGCAAGTTAGAGGAGAGCGAGCGTTCACCACTGGATACGACGAAGCGCTGTCACAATTCATTCTGCTAATCATAAGCGCGAACTTACTACAGTAAAAGTAAGAGTGCACACACATATCACTGGTAGCTTGTCCGCTCAAATCGAACGCGCGTCTCACTAAGGTAGTCACTGACTGCTAATCAGTCGAGTTGCTATCTTACACTCTCCTCATTCGCCATGCTCTCTCGCCTGTTAGACAGTGCGATAGAGCACGCGCAATGAAGAGAGTGTCGAACCGTTCCTCGCGCGAGAGCAGTTCGTACAAAGGAACGGGAAAAGAGCGCAGCAGTCAGTTCGCGATACACTCACCCTACCGTAACCTACCCAGAACCTCGCCCTTAATAACATCTACAATGTGATAAGTGGGCAATGGACGATCAAGACACTTCTAAGAAATGCTCTCTCACTTTCCCCTGCTCTCTCGCTGCTCTGATCGGCTAGAGAACATTCGGAAATGAGTGAGTCTCCCTACTCCACCTCCAAGCATAAGTGTCATTGCTCTCCCATCACAAGCAATCAGTGCGCCCGCTCGCTTTGCAGTAATAGTAGGTAGAGTTAGAGGGAGGAGGGGAGGATAGATGCTCTGTCTCTCTCATTTCACCATGTTCTCTCGTTTCTCTGACTGACGAGAGACAAGACAAAGTGAGGAGAGGTAGAGGATGAAAGGGAGTAGAGTAGAGTAGGGGCAGAGACAGAGGGGGAATAGAGCAGGTCGAATAATAGCCAGTCTGTGTTGGCCATCCCCCCCCACCTCCCTTCCTCCCCATTGAACTTTGTGGCAAAACGCGCGCTTCTCTTGCTACTGTTCTCTGACCGGTGAGAGAGCATGGGCAATGGAGAGAAGCAGACGATTTGCTAGTCAGGGAGAGGGGAGGGAAAAGCGCCTTTCGTCAGAGACAGATGGACAGGGGTATGGATGGATAAAGAAAAAACGAGTCAGAGCGAACACCGGTCAGCAGCCTGGATACAGTATGGACAGGGAAGAATAGTGTTAGTTTGTACATATCGAGCAGGTTGACAGCAAGAATTGCCTCAGTACGATAGGCAAGGAAGATATATCAACAGTGAAACATAAGATCGACATGATTCGGAACATCCTTATTGGGCCCAATTGTGAAACTTTTCCAAACTAATTCTTATGAAATCAACACTGGTCTGTTTTAACGACTCAGCGAACACCGGTCAGCTGCTTGGATACAGTATGGACAGAGTAGATTAGCGGTTGTTTGTAAATATCGAACGGATATGGAGCCTGGATTGTCTCATTGTCAGTTCAATCAGCCAGGATGATATACCAACGGTGAAACACAAGATCAGCGCTAATCATAACCGTCACCAAGCCCCAAATAAATAGTCTTTACAAACAATCAAACCTTGAGCTATCGCGCCCAAGTGTGCATTCGCCCTAACCTAGGGAGGATGAAACTCCGAGCGGACGGATACTTCACATTTGATCAACTGGTCCAAAACCCAGAAAATATGTCGCTAATTTGGAGAAGGGAGTGAATGAAACTCCCGCCAGGAAGAAGGGACGGGGTCCATCCTCTGCTCCCCCCTCCCCATCTCATTTCCCATGCCTCCTGGCACACTTTCAGACTGCCCAATGAGGGACGTATAGAGAGGGAGAGAGAGAGAGAGGGAGTAAAGTAGAAGAGTGAGTGAAAGGAGAAGGATGAGGATTGGGCAGTTAGCCGATCGTGCTCGGATTGGATTATAAAAGACCTCGCAATGAAGTAATTGGCTTGCAACAAATTATGCAGCTGATATTCCAACCATGAAACAGCAGATCTTTCCGAATTCGAGGACTTGCTAGCTGTGCTTATTTTATTAGAATCAGGCAACTACCATCTGGTATCAAAATTCATTACGATCCACAAATAGAGGAACCGTGAAAGAGAAGAGGCATCTGATCAGGAGCACAACACATCGCATCTCCATAACCGATTGGTTGATTGCTACATGGATACAAGGCACGATGAGATCGTCCTACAGAACCATCTCACATGTCAGACTGATACTCTAACTATGAAACACTAGTGCGCCGCGGGCTTCAAGCAAATCAACTTGCTCATTTCGTTCACTAAATGACCAGACGATGAAACACAACAGCGCCCTTCTCAATATTCTTTTTCAATCTTTAAAGAATTAAAATATAGTTCCTCGCAGGATCCTATGCCATTGACGTGCTTACCCAGTTCACCTAACATATAATCTTTGAAACACAAGTGCTCCACTCCTAATTATCTTACTAAACCTTATCATAATTGGAATATTGGCAATCACAGTCTCTGTACTATTGCCCTATTCACCCCGTACACCTAATATACAACCTCTGAAACACCAGTGCTCCTCGCTAATTGTAAGCTCTTCCTCGCATTTCCTCCCTTTCTCTGCATAACAAATGCTCGGCAGAGATTTAATGAACGTTCCAATTCCGGGAATTCTCCACCCGTTGAATCGGCGATTCACTGGTGAGAGAGAAGAAGAAAACGAATTAGCTCATCGACCATTCAGGCAAGGAAGATCGCGCTGTGCGTCTTTTGTTGCTTTGCTATGAATTTCCGCTGCGGAAATGAAATGAGATGAGCGACTCTCTCATTTCCCCTCGCTCTCTCGTCGATCAGAGAAACTAGAGATCATGGAAAATCGTGAGAGGCAGTCCACAACTCGAAAATAAGAATAAAAACGACGAGGAAGGCGCGAGAATCAACATAATAAAATGAAATCCGATGAAGCGAAAAAATATTCCCTTTGTAGAAATTCACATCGCTCACAAGTAACGTAAACGGTTTATGCTGTGCTACTCACTCGAGAACGAAAAAGAAGCGCAAGAATAATGGAAGACGCAGTTTCCCCGCAAGTAATAAGCAGCAGAGTGAACATAGCAAATGCAATTCCCGCTGGGAACGCCGGTCCCGCAATCATTATCTCGCTTGGTTCAGTTATACTCGTCATTCTTAATGACATAAAAGAATCAGAGAAATTGCTTTGCTCAATATGCTCAACTGATAGACTATCGGTGAAACACAAGACCACGTCTAGCTTTCATCATCTATAATTGTCAGTTATAAGCGTATTCGTATCGGAATCTACAAGCTGGATGAATCGCACACGAAAAGGATGAAATACAAGATCACAACTCGCAAATCTACTAGAATCTCGACTAGACAGCCCGAAAATTACAAGGAAAAGAGACAAACGAGGAAAGGTGGTGAAGGAAGAGTGGAAGGGAGACTGGGGGTCCAGTAGTTTATCTTGAGACCCCTTCCTCTCCTCCTTCCGACTCAAGAGCCCCTCTCTTCCTCCTTCTCCCTCTGCCCCTTCCACTTCTAGAGCAGTAAGAAATGACGCGAACTCTTCTGCACTACTACCTCCTTGACTGGCTGTGTGCAGAGTATTTCTCTGACTCTCTCAATATCTTACGCTATCTCGTTTCTCTGACCGGCGACAGACCATCGAGAGTCTCCATTACTCACGCTGCACTAGGTCAGGCACACTCGGAGCCATCCATCCCGGGGGCATCTCTCAATTAATCCTCTCTCTGCCAACATCGCAACCGAAAAAAATAAGGAAGCCCAGCGTGAGAAACTGATAGGGCGAAGGACAATTGGATAATGGATAAAGACTTTTTCGGCAGTAGGTGAAGTGAAATTGCCTGCTCCTCGCCAGTCACGGATATGAGCACCCCGCATCGCCGCGAATCACCTAGCGGCCAAGACGGGCGAATATTGCTAAATGGAGGCTATGCGAAGTCATCAATTCCTCCAGGAAGCATTTCGATATCACAAAGCAGCGCGCCCGTAAATCACCTAGTCAACTAGAAATATTTTTTAATGAAAACGGAAAACTCAAAAAATCAACATTCCCGCAGCTCACTCTAATACAATATTCACGTAGAATCACAAATCACCTAGTACTTCTGCCATCACATCAACGACGTAAATAAGGTGAACTCTCTAGGCTTTACTCACCAGCGCCAGAGCAAATGAGAATTGCAATAACTACGTTTCAGCCTTGATCCAAAGGCAGTATAGCACCGGACCAGCCCTTGTACCAATGGCGCAGCTCATAACATTGCGCCTGCGAGTAGCTCGTAATATCTAAGCTGTCGGAGGCGGTGGAAATGGGAGGAGACCGACTCTCTCACTTCGCCATGCTCTCTCGTCGGGCAGAGAAGCGAGAGAGCATGGGAAAGCGAGAGAGTCAGAGACCATTACTCGGGGCAAAATGCTCCTGGTCACTAACGACTGCCGGTTTCCGATCGCGCGCTGCGACATTGGACGGGCTCTCCTCGTTCCACACACTCTCTCGCCTTCTCTGACCTCGCTGCTCTCCTCAATTCCCATGCTCTCTCGTCTGCTAGAGACAGCGAGAGTGTGGAAAAATGAGAGAGTCACGAGAGAGTCGCGGCGGACAGCTCATTCCTGGGGTCTCTCCATTACTTTCCGCCGGCCGTTTCCTGTCCATCTTTCTCTCCCTTAACCAGGCATGTCAACTGCTCTCTCTCCATTCGCCGTGCTCTCTCGCTTTCTCTGACCGACGAGAGATCACGCGGAATGGAGAGAGTCCTTCTTTCCAGCCCTTCCCCGGGTCATTAGGGCCCCGCCGCTCTGCCTATACATACGAGAATGGCGAAACAGAAAAGAGAAACTGCAGGGTCCATTTAGGAAAAATTGCTCATGCAAAAATGCTTCCGCGTTCAGCCCACAATCACTCCAAATAGATTTTAGATCCAGAAATGTGACTCTCGTCTCCACATTTTGCATTATCTCTCTACTTCAGAGAAACGATAGAGTATTGCAAATCGATAGAGACATCCATCCGAATGAAATTACAGTCAATAGTGGCCATCAGCGCAATCGAATCAAGACCGGCTGACAGGCTGGGCCGGTCACATGTAAGTTAATATTCGCCAACAACACTCAGCCGATCAACCTTATCTCAACACCATCGGACATCATCCAACAGCGCATCCGTGAATCACCTAGTATCCTTGCCCATGCGCTATCATGTCCAGACATCGGGAAGCGATAAATCACTATCGCAATTATGACAATATCCCGTCAGACGATCTGACATGACGATAACGATGCTAAATAGGGCGGTCAGGATGTCCTACTCGCATCTTCGCTCCACATGCTCTCTCGGCGGTCAGAATGGCAAAAGAGTGTGCGAAATGGAGAGAGTCATCCCTACAATAAGGATGCTAAAGTCGAAGAACGCTTTCGAAAACGTGGCGGACACAATCAGCCAAATCGACTTTCGCCCATACAGAGAGGAGATGGAAGACGAACCATCCTCTGGCTCTCTCATTTCACAGTACTCTCTCGTCGGTCCGAGCAGCGAGAGAGCATGGAAAAGTGAGAGACCATTCGTCGGAGGAAGGGGAGGAGGAAATAAACGACCAGCGCCCCGACCACAAGTGGCCGAAATTGGGCGCACACACACTGTTACTAGCGGCGGCAATCAATTTCGGAAAATAGAGAAAGTGTGCGCCTACCGAAACCGCTCATCATCAATAAGACAGTTCCGATGGCAATTCATGTAGAAGTGGAAACCGATATCTCGCTGATTCAGGAAATTTCGAAACACAGAGAATTGAGTCTACGGAGCGACTAGCGGCTCACAAAAAAGGAGGTTCTATAAAATAGTTTTGAGCGCAAAAAAGGGAGGTAGAATCGCTTTATCAACTCTTGAGGTGATATCTATCAACGCCTAAACGCACATCTCGCTGGTCCTACACCTTCGACAAAAACGGAGAACCAGAACTGGGCCAAATTTGCGGCAACCACTCGCCGGCCTTGCGCCAAACAAATTTCGAAAAGAAGAAGAAAAAGAGGAGGAGGAGTGAGGGAGGAACCGTACTCCTCCCTCCTCTCAACCCTCCTGCTCTCTCTACAGAGTCAGGATGTGCGAGGGACTATGACATTCGAAGAGAGTCTTGGCTTGACTGTCCTCATTTCCCGCACTATCTCATCCGTTAGACAGAGAGCCAGACTATTTTTCGATTTGAGGAGAGTCGTTCTACCCAAGTATCTATTCCAAATGGCGCTCGCCTTTCTTGCCTCCTGGGTCGAATTGAAAACACACGGAACTCCTTTCTGGCGCTTCTATTGCTTATTTTGAAGGCGGTACGGTTCCAAATCAAATAAAATCTTCGAAAAAAGGCGTCACACGATTCAGTTAGGCCTTTTCTATGCCGTTAGCACGTCTAAGAATAAAACGCAAGAAACTCATTCGGTGATTTACAGATGATTTAATTTTGAGTTTGAAACAGGCGGAAGGATCGCATTGACGGACTGCGGATTTACTGATTAACACAAGTTCGCAAAACGCACACCTCGCTGGTTGCCGAAGAAACCAAATCTGCCCAATTTTCTCTCCCAATTCTCGCATCAACAAAGCAGCAAGCAAAAAGGAATCTTGTAACCAGAGCGACCACAGCTCGGCGGTGTGGGGTGGGAATAATTGATAGCGAGGAAATAGAGATAGACTGGAGCTAGGGAGACTATATAGGAGGAACCCGCAGGGGATATATCCAATTCAATGTCTCTCTGGTTAGAGACCACTAGTGAGCATGTTGAATCGAGAGAGATGATGGGAGAAATGCAAACGAGGAAATAGGGAAGGGGAGCAATAGCGAGAAAATGAATGAATGAATGAATCAGTAGGTGGCATTATGAGCTAGTATTATGCTGCGAAGGAGAGAGTAAATTGACTGCATAAAACACCACGACATCTAAAAGTTATTTAAATATGGGATATAAGACAAGAGAAAGATGATGAATCAATGCACTCACTAACGACTGACATATTAGCAGACCGCGCATCCGAAAATCCCCTAGTTGCCCGTTGCAAGCTGTGGAAAACATAAAATTCATTATAATAATTCCGGGCTTCCCGATTCGATCAAGTCAGCCACAAACAATCATGAATATCATTCTACTGCGCATCTGAAATTCACCTGGTGGTCATACAATATATATCCGTTCATTAAAAACTGCACGAAGTTTAGAAAGACAGCGTTGATACTATTTCACCACAATCACCTTGATCAAGATCAACCCAACCTCAACAAACTCACATATCAGCCGGGCTCGAAACCTTGCTCCGCCTAGTTGCGCGGGCAGCGATAGCTGCTTCACCGGCTTGCGGGCGCGCCTCATTCCACACTATCTGATCACAGCAATGCCCCGGCCACTGCCCTGCATCAGGAAGCTCCGAAAGGGAGGCGGAGCAGGATGAACGATCTGTCCCTCTCATCTCGCCCTGCACTCTCGTTTCCATGACCGGCGAGAGACAAGGCAGATTGAAGGAACGAGAACATTGCTCTCGGGAGCAGACACATCATCGCCCGCACAATATTTTCTGAGTGAGAACGCCGTGCTGCAGCCGGCATGCGGGGGCTTTGTCTCTCCTCATTCCTCGTACTCTCTCACTTTCTCTAACTGGCGAGATATCATGCACTTTTGAGAGAGTCAGACACAAGTCTTCGCTCCTTTTCAGTAGCCAAACCATCGAGGTCTCTCTGCCTTTCAAATGCTCTCTCGTTTCTCTGACCGGCGAGAAACCATGCAAAATCGAGAGACCATCCCTAAATCATCCGCACGTCATGTTGTGTCTCATCATCGCTCTACGCTCTCGCTCGCAATGCATGAGCGATACTATGTATCGCTGCCACCCACGATCCAGCTAGAGAACACAGATCGCATTCTAACTGTGGTAGTGAAGATATTGTAATAAGGCTATGAAGCTTAGGAGAGGGAAGAATCATGTAATATGAATAATCATGCATATCTAGTACCGGTCAAACAAAGAATCACCGTGAGACAGATAAAGATTCCGACAGTATTGATAGTAAGGCTTGGGAGTGGCAATCATTGATAAAACAGGTAAAACGGAAAATCGAAGCATAACTAGAACCAATCAATGCAGGAATCCCCCGCACGTTCACGCAGGCAAATTAGAATTTATGGGTGAGATTCAACATGACAATATCATTACAGATATAATTTAGAATAGATCAAGAATACGGGGAGCCAGAAATTGCCAGGCCTCCTCAACCCGTTGATTTATTCCTGCTTATTCAACGTATTCATCAATTGGAGTGTTCGAATCAGAACCGTGACTAAATCAACTACAATAACCATTCAACACTATCTAAAAACCGCACATCCCGAAATCACCTGGCAGGGAAGTCAAATTATGTTTTGAGAGAACGAGACAAAGAATAATTGAAATCAGCGAAAATTCAGAGCAGATCAAGAAAACGGCAAGCCAGAAAGCACCAGGTTATCCAACCTAACCTTCTAGCCTAGACAAATCAACACGAACCCTCTCCCGATCTCTCACGCACCAGTCTCCGATATCCCACTTGCTCCCACGGCCCACTTGGTTTCAGCCTCCCGTCGAACCCGCATTCTCTCCTCATTTCACATGATCTTTCACTTTCTCTAACCGGCTAAAGTGCACGCGAAACTCAGAGACGGGAGACCAAGCCCGGTTTCTAGGCGCCTTCTGAAGCGGAAGGAAGGAGAGCTGAACGCTGCATCATCTGACTCACTCTACATTACCTAGTCTCTCACCAGTCAGAGAAGGTGAGAGAGATCATGGAGAAGTGAGAGAGTCAGACATCGCCGGACTCCATTCTATTCAGTTGTCTGGCTCTCAGACGGGGAGAATGAGCTTGGATGAGCTGGAAGAATGAGAGCGGACGGAGTCGTCAATGAGAGCGAAAAGTGATGCGAATGAATTGGCGGGAGGAAGGGGGGGGGGGAGGTCCAGTCTGTCGGGTGCCTGGGAACCCTCATTGCCAGGCAAGGAAGACATCACGACCACTTCTTCCGCAATGATTCCATGATGAATATTCAATCTTTTCGCATTCTCGCGCCATTTGCGGAAGTGAGCGAATGTTGCACTGAATGTCTGACAATGAGCATCCCTGTCCTAACCAAGCATTTCAAAGAAAAAAACTACTGAAACACATCGTTACTCAAGGAATCATCATGGAGTAACCTTCGAAAAGATCATATAATGACGTGCAAATACTTGTTCAAATGTTAGACAACGCATGGAATCTTTGAAGAAGTATGTAATGCCACTGATCTTACTCATACAACCTTAACTATGCAGCGAGAATACGGAATTCGCCGGGAATCCTCTGATTCTCTTCAGTCTACAAACTCTCTCGTCGGTATGAGGCCATGAAAAATGCAGGATTTCCGCACAGATACATCAGCACGCAAGCGGGCTACCCCTATTTCCCGGATCAACGAAACCGCATCTTCATAATACAGCACTCGTCAAAATGAGTGAGATACCATGAAGATAACAATCGCATCTGACTGTGAGTAAAATTGCAGCCGTTTCGCAATTCAATGATCATTGTGAAAGCGAGAATTCCCACAAACCGAATAATTGTTTGAGAAAGGAAAGAAATATAGCTGAACAATAACTATTGATATTATTTTGAAATTCGCCCAAGAAGGAAGAAACAATCAACTTCAGGAAGGCACTGAACAGTTCTAGGTGACACAAAACCACAGATCGCCTAGTGCGTAAGAAAAGATCAGAAAATTTAGAATACTTTTCAATTGATAGACAATGGCTACACTACATCAACTACTTTGAAGAATTCAAGCACTTCAAGAATCCGTACAACCACAGATCACCGGGCTGCGCCCCCCATCTTCAACAACCGCCAGGAAGCGCTCCCTCACGTGACTGCTCACTCTCCCCCCCCCCCTTGCCATTCTAATGGTATTGCGGCGAAACCCAAAACTCGCGGGCGTCGGCCGCTCAAAACAAGCTCCCTTGCGACACTCATCGGAATGGGGCTCTCAACTGGCTCCTTCTATTCCTAAGAGGTCAGAGAGGGCGAGAGAGCAGGGGAAAGTGAGAGAGGGGCGATCATTGGAGTGAGAGGGGGCCACACAACTTGCGACCATCCATCAACAACAATGGATACTCTTACGCCCAGTCGCTTCGTCGGAGAACAGAGGAAAGAGAAAACTATTCAAAACGACAGTTCCCAGTATCAATCGGATATCTATGCCGATTCGCCTTTCACCACTACTCCTAATGGCCTCGACGGTCAACGGTGATAATTGTACCCGACTGAGCAGATCCAAGAGCTCAAAAGCTACTAATTTAGCTCCTCATCTCATCAAGCGAAAGACGAGACCAGCGGCTTAGCCGGGGCAAGAGGGGCAAGTCGGTTCTCGTCTCTTCATTTCACACGTTCTTTCGCCAGTCAGACAAGCGAGAGAGCATTGTAAAATGAGAGGGACAGATCCCTATTTTAACGGGATGGGCTAGTCGGCGGTTCTCGTCACTCTTCCTCTCAAAAAGTGTCCTATTCATCCCTCATATATACCCATCCGCCTCTCTGTGACGACAGGCCCTGGCATATCTATTTTCGAAAATGAATTGCTCTCTCTTTACCGCCTGCTCTCTTGCTTCCTCTCGCCTACTAAAGAACACGTCAATTGAGGAGATTCGCCCTTTCCCCATTCCACTCCTTCCGTTCTCCATTCATCTTGGGCTGCAGGAGCTGGCAGCTTCAATTGAATCACCGGTCTCTCAATCTCGCACACTCTCTCGTCACTCTCTGACTGCTGAGAGATCAGGCTAGATGAAGAGACTGTCCTGCAGAGTGAGGTGCAGCCAACCGTTTCCCGCTTCCTATTCTTAGCCAATGCGATTGCCTTCGACGTCTCATCGAGACTCGCACTCAAGCGGCGGTCACTCGAGCGTTCAGAAGGCGGTCCGACTATTAACTTCGAGCTCATCATTCCCAAAAATAGTGCTATTCTAGTGAATAATGTAATTTAGATCATACGCGCAACGACGATTGAAATAGAAGCAACACTTCGACCATTATGTTATCCTAGCAGCACCAAGTAACCTGGTGCTCCAACACAGCGAATATGCTGGGAATGGGAAGGGATCGACAACGTGCAATGCAATCAGTAGCGCGATCAGTGTAATCAACACAATTACTGCCGCACAAGACTTGCGCTACCTAAATAGGTTGTGTTCAAATAATTCTACGGCAGTGACAAGAACGACGAATTGAAATCAAATTTCCGCACCGACTCACATCAAGTCACCTAGCGCTCGTGTCTATACAATAACCATGAAACACCAAGTCACCTCTTTGCCTCTGCAAAAATGCAGCAAAAGAAGCAGGTAACTTATTGTATACACCGGTAAATGCTCAACCATCAACGCAACACGACATACTAATATCCATAAAGAACCTTCGAATCGCCAAGTCACCAAGTCACCACTACCACCTTGCGGAAGTGCAGCCTCCCTCCCCCCTCCCTTTCATCCTGGCAAAGGTCGCACAAACACCTCCTCGTGGTCCCTTTTTCCTCGGATTTGCGTAGTATTAGGAAACCCATCACACCTGCCTGCTTCTCTGCCTCTCTCCCTTCCCATACTCTCTTGCCTTCTCTCGCGTGTGTTCTTTCCTTGCTTCCCAAACAGCAAAACATACTCCTAATGTCACCCACTCCTCCTGCATCATTCCCGGAAAAAAGTGTAGTGACCACGCGCTTTGCGGATTCACGCAATCATTACGAATGCGCTTCTCCTCAATCAGACCACGCCAAATAAGGTAAGAGACAACATAAACTGAGGAGTGTCGTCCGACTGATTACGCACTCTTTCTAGATGTTTTTCCTCGACTGATTTGGTCATCGGTCTCTCCTCCTTTCTCCGGTCTCCTCAATTCGCCTTATCTCTCGTCGGTCAGAGACACAAAGCTCCCCCTGCTATCACATGTTTCCCTAGGCTGCTTACACCTGTTACGAACAATGTTTTGCCGGTGAGAACTGATGTGTTGATGAGGAGGCAGGAGACGTGAGGGATGCAAGCGAATGCGCGTTAGATCATCCAGTCTAATTACTCATCAACAGACTTTGAAAAGTAGCACAACAACATGTGATACAATAGGGGAATCAACGTCGCAATTCACTGGGAATAAGGGAGATTAGTTAGTTTGCTACTTTTCAAATGTCAACTCATCACTAACCACATGAATGCCGCACAAGAACAATGACATGATGTCACTGACATCTCTGGAACGGGGGAGAGAAACTACACGGCATAAGTCACAACGATGATGATGATTCAGTGTGTCAGAGACAGATCAGGAACTCGAATTCTTAGGCACACAACTCGAATCGGCGCTATTATTGAATTTGAAGATCGTCACAGAGTAATAAAGACTGAATAAAGACTGCTGTTCAGAAATATACAGAATCATCGCAGCACCAATGCGACGGGCAACCAAAGGGTGAAAACACGGAAAAAAAATTGTTTCTGAACCGACTGTCTCTGTAAGATTGAATTCGGAACAATACATAGTTTAGTAATGAGCCTTCATAGCCCAACTCAACAGGTCAAACAATTATAGCATTTATTTTCTAGAAAGCACGCCGCTCAAATTGGTTCAGACCTTCTGTACAAGATCATAGAGCGCCTATGCAACACCAACTCGACAAGGCAAATCGCTCATCCTCAGAACCAGAAAGAGCACAACTCTCAACGATCCTAGACAGGAAGAGCGGCGCTAAGGAGAACTTTCCCACTCTTCGTCGGGAACCACAAAACGCGCCGATCACAGCTTCCGATCTTTCCTTCTCAACAAACAAAACTGTTCTGTGCGCTGTCTGACCGGCGAGAGAGCGTGCGAAAGTGAGAGAGTCGCCCATTGTTCAACGGTAGACCTCAGACGATCTTTACATTGTAGGCTTACTCACTTACTCCATTTTCTCGCGCTTATTCCCGGCTCTCACACCGCGAAAAGCCGGCTCTCACGTCTACTTCATTGTAGACTACCTCACTCCTTCTCTCGATTACTCATACTCTCGAACAAGCGCCTTGCTGTCTCGTTTCACACTGCGTTCTCCCGCAGAGCTAGAGATAATGGGAAAACGGGACAGTCAGAGATAACTGAGCAGCGCGTGAGACTGCAAATGATCACTACTCGCGGAACGGGCAAAAAGGCCATCCCAAACAGAGCTGGCTCTACTCTAGTGATCTGAGAGATATACCCGATCTTTCTACTGTAACTTCCGAGAACCTTTTAACTCTTCCTAGGCACTCAAAAGCTCTAGCTTTCAGTGGATACCATCCATCGTACTCTATCATCGGCTAGACAACGCGAAGGAGTATGGCAAAATGAGAGAGTCAGACGATTACTCTCCTCTACTCAATGGATATATCTTCTCATCTCTTTCATTCACACGGAACTTCAAATGATGAAAAGAAGTGCTAAAAAGCTGAGAAGTCGGAGCGAAAAGCGAGAGAAAAAGAGTACCGCCGACGAGTTCAGATAATGAAAACTCTCCTATTATACCATGATCCATCTCTAGTCAGACAGCGTTAGAGCTCACGCAGAATAGAGAGAACCAGACAGCTTTATGATGTGTGGAGCTATCTCTCATTCCTCAACGCTCTCTCGTCGATCATAGAAGCGAGAGAGCATGGAAAAGTGAGAGAGTCAGAGACAGAAGTTATGACGAGCGGGTCGGGTTTGAGAAAGGCGCCGGGAGTTGTGTAATGATGTTCACTGCGTGTGAGTGAAGCCGGGAAACTCCAGGGTGAAGAGATTAGCGGCACAAAACACCGGGTGGAATACGGGCAAGGAACGGAATCACAGCTACAGCTTTTGCTTTTCTCATAGATACCAAACAAAGGCTTCAAAGGCTTCAAAGTTCAAAGTAAGCCAATCAGAACGATTGCATCTCAATATGACAATTACCAAGGAAAATCTAAGAACACTCGACAAGATATCCGGATCGGAAATACGGAACACCATCAATGAGAGCAAACGGTTCGGAACGTGATTGGAACGTCCGTTGAGAAAACAGAAGAATCGCCTTACTCTCTCACTTTTCCATGCTCTCTCACTGCTCTGACCGACGAGAGATCATTCGAAAATGAGAGTCAGATGATTGAAAACGGAGGAGAACGGGCGGAATTTCAAGTGCTATTCAACGAAAAAGCGGCGTTTCAAATGGCATAGTTTCAATAGACACTTCAGATCAACTCCGATACTGTACCAGCACATGTCAGTCAACCGGAAAATCTAATCATGGTACTCGGGAAAAAGGATAATAGCCTTGATTGAAACGGTTCAGCTCAAGCAATTGCATTTCAGCCAATTCACATTCCACAAGACATTCAAAAAGGCCAATAAAATACAGGAAATGGACAAGGGGAAATTGAATTTCTGAACTAGCCAGATCTCCGTTTCCACTCTGGCACATAAGACCATTAATACCTGCTCTCTAATCATTCCTGCAACAGTAGGCGAAATCCAAATATACGAAACTCATTAATTCACGATCAAGTCCTTTCTAACCAGCAACATCGCCGCATCACCTCCCACACAAATCACCGTGATCACATTCACACTAATTTTGCATTGGAAGGGTCTTCAAAAATAACAGTCAAAAACTAACATCGCAGCCTCAGCTTCACTGCCTCGTACACTACACCCTACACAAGGCAACTCCTCTGTCAGGTCACTCTGACCCTTCTCCCGCAATTGAGGGCCTGCCTCCTGAGAACCCCTACTTCCGCTGTCTCCGCGGGACAGGGGAGAGAGGGAGGGACAAGGGAGAGGGGGGGGGGTATCTCCTAGCTTCTCGACTCGACCCCCCCCCCCCTCCTGCTAGAGTTCACACGGAACGAGGAGTGCGCGCAGACAATCAGACGGTGGGCGAGAGAGCACGCGAAAATGAGAGGGCGTGCTGCCCTCGGGCTATTATGCTCTAGCTAGGTGACAGCCGTTCCGGCCACTGACAGCTAGCTAGAACCCTGCGCGAGCCCGTACTCTCCTCGTTTGCCACACTATCTCGTCATCTCTAACCTGCAGTCTCTCCATTTCGCACATTATCTCGTCATGTCTGGCTGACTTGATAGCACAGAACTCTATGACAAACAGGCAGCCTGTTCACTGCTAGCCCCGAAAAGGGCAAATGACCAAATGAATTTTTGACCCGTCGATTTCAGGTCACATCCATTCCACATCTCTCTGACAATGAGGATCCCAGTGATGTCGATTTTTCTGGGTCGGCTTCTCAATACCCTCCTTTCATTCTAACTCTATCCAAACAGGCTACTGGCAGAACAGACTACAAGACTCGAACTGACAGCTATCCTCATTACAAAGGGCGAGTACGCTTCACTCACTCAAAGGGAGCCTCTCTTCTCTCCTCTCCACAAGTTCGCCCCGTCAACATCAATCCGAAAATCGCGCTTCACTATGCGCGAACTTATCTCAACTGCTCAACAAGAAATCAAGAATCAATCGTCCTAATTTGAACTCTCAATTTCAACGCCCGGGAGATCAAAGATCAGTCCGCCCTCCCACATCTTGTCCAAATCTCCTATCGCCATCTACTGGACATCCTTTAGAAGGACATTATGACGGAGAGAGATGAGGATGGAACCCTTCTGGTCCAATCTCCATTCGAAGGATGGAACGCACGATGCAATCTCTTCATTTCGCACGCTCTCTCGTCGCTCAGAGAAGAGAGATAGCACGTGAAATCAGGAAGGTTGTCTCTTGCCAATTATTCTAGCGTGAGATGATACATCCAGACACATCATCTCATTTCACAGTAGCTATGGTCTGGCTCTCTCACTTTCCCCTGCTCTCTCGCTTCTATGACCGGCGAGAGAGTATAACGAAATGAGAGAGTTGGACGATTGTCCAGTAGCCGAGTGGAGACAATTGGATGCAATCTCACATTGCACCTGCGCATCACGCTAGGCAAAGAGTGTAGAGAGGCACACCCGAGAGAGACAATTGAGGTGAGAAAAAAAAGAAGGATTCACGAATCAGACTAGGTTCAAATGCGCTTCACCAGTCAGACAAGAGCAAGTAGGATCTGACCTACGCAATCGTTGCTCTGTTCTTCGCGTAATAAATTATTCATAATACTGCACACTATCGAAAGCCAGACATTTCAATAATCTTGGGAAATACTTCGAAGAATCGAAGCACACGACAAGCTCGCGCTTCAAGCCAAGACTATAGCTGCGATGATTCGCTGTCGAGATAATAGAGCTTCTGTTGCCCGCAGACAACAAAATTTCGAATCTGATCAACTGCAAATTCTGCGCTTCACCTAATCATCATAACTGCGGTGCTCTCTTCTGAAACACTAATGGAGACCCTGCGAGATTAAAAACCCAAATTATTTCGCACAACCTACCAGCGAGCAACTTCGCGTTTCGCTCGATACATGAATTACCGTTGGCTTTCTAAAATACGGACATTAGATACAGTAATCGCTGGCTACTCTTCTCCCCTGCAACTCTAACTCTAGTGGAAAACGAGGCATAAAATGACACCATCCCACTGGCTATTCAGGATTGGTGAATCTTCTCCATTTCACGCCGCGCGGCTCTACAAATAGGAAGCGCGGCTCACAATTAGCGACGGCTCGCAAGGCCCTCACTCTCATTTTTACAAAAGCTAGCCAAAGATCAAAGATCAACTTCCTCAAATACGACTGGCCACAACATCGGCAACGCAGAAAGAAACCACAAAATCAATGCCAGCTAATCTGCACTCTCCTTGTTTCGCACACTATCTCGTATCTCTAACGAGAGCATGTGAAAACGAGAGACTCTCTCTCGGATCCTCCATGAATGACAGCCAATTTGGACGGAGGGACGAAGAAACGACATCAAAAGAGGGTGGAGGAAGAGGGGACGGAGGGGATGGGATAGCCAAAGGAAAGAGAATGATCTCTTTCGGCCGTCTATATCAAAAGGCCATCAAGCGGCGTCGCTTATTCGACAATAGACGACGTTTCCGTCTCAATTTTTTGAATATGACAAAATAAGATCACTTCTCGACCAACCGCACCCGACACGCTACAGTGAAGCTACCGTAATCTCAGAATAAAGTACCATTTTCCACAACAGTGCAGCGAGAATCTACCGTAATCTCGGAATAAAGCCACTCCTCGATACCTGCCTACCGTATACCCATCAATCGATAACTTCTCGACTCACCGTGCGACATGAACGAGGGCCGTCGCCGGGCCTTCCGCCTTCTACGCGCATCCGCAGCGTCCGAATCAGTTCTGGAATAGGGGTTAGTTATCAAAGACCAAAGATCAAAGATCAACTATCGTTATCTTGTTAAGGATAGCTACCATACAGTAATAGGACTCAATAACTAGAAGCTGTCGTTGCCCTGAAGCAAGTTGCCATAGATTAACTACTGCATCCTCTAGGTGGGAGACCAAAGACCAAAGTTTAAATATCAAAGATCAAAGTTGAAAGATCAAAGATCATCTCTTCATTCATTCAAATAAACCTTCGCAGCAGCACGCGAGTGGACAGCAGGCCCGAGCCGGAGGACGAGCGATTGGCGGCTGGAAAGAAAGGGAGAATTAGTATGTTTCAGGTCGATTTCGGGAACGTAAGTTTATGTTTCACGGGCGAATCGTAGTCTAGTAGAAAGGAATGTCCATAATCGACTCATCATTAGCAGTTGGAAAAATCAACAATAACATAATCAACGCACCATAGCTAGCAGTCGCCAACCTCTTCTATGCCTAACCAACTTATCTCATGTTTCACGAGCCCCACATCTAACCATCAAACTTTAGCAACCTCAGTATTGGCCAAATCACTGGTTTATCAACAAAAACATCAGCAAAAGCAACCAACCAAAGATGGGGGACAACTTGCTCGCGGACGAGTTCTCCTGTTCAGGATGGGCGACACTGTTTCCTACCCGCACATTTTGCGCTTCCTCTGGCCTACATCCCATTCTAATGAACATTCAGGCAATCATCGCTAATCATCGTGCATATGACCACGTTCTATATTCACCCATTCTATTCATGTTTCACGAATTATACTATGTACTTACCAAAACTGGCGGCCAGCTTGCTCACTAACCATCTCTTTAATTACCTCCCACAAACACCATGTTTCACTAAACCCTTTTCTGCTCATCCAATCATCTTTTCTTTAATTCTCAGCAGGTGGTGCACCAGCAAACCAAAACAAAAACAACAACAAATTGAAAACAATAACAACTCACCAAAACTGGCAGCCAGCTTGCTCGCCGACGAGCTCCTATTGAGGATGGGCGACAGTGTGGGCGTGGCGGTGCGCGAGCCGGCTGCAAAATAGAATATTAATATCAAATATGTACTTTTACAAAATTTTCAATGCTATTAACACTCTATACTCGATTTGACACTAGCTAAACTAGCGGGCAGCAAAGTACCCTTTCAGTTCCGATAAATTCCGAAACGACGACCCTGTCGATTGGTTTAGGTTTCACGCTTACTACATTAGCTTCGACGATGGGATTGCAAGCAATGGTCCAGGCTGCCCAATTAGAAGAAACTAAAGCCACAACTTGAATGTTTCACCAGCCGCACAAAGTACTATCTCTTCAGGCTTTCACTAATCACGTCCCAGCATCGTACACTTAGATAAAAAACAGAAACAAATACATCAGTTCTTTCCTATCATAACACCTTCCACGCTTTACAAATTCTACATAGCTTCGTCTGCGCATGCTTTGGACAATAGGAAATATAGTTTCTCTGTAATAACTGCCGCTTCACGCTTTTTACATCGTTGCCTCTCGGCACTATTCGATCAATAATAATCAGAAATGCTCTTCAATAATAATAACCTCACCCCATCTGCCTCTGATCAGCTTGAACGACATCCCACTAACTTCTTCCCTATTTACTCGGTTGACAAGTGGAATGAGGATGGAGATGGAATGGAGGAATGGAAAGGAGAACGCTTCAGCGTCGTCAACGATGGGGAGAGGAGGGACTATTTCCGGTCGAATGGGCTAGGCGTGAGGCGCAAGTTACTGGAGCTGTTGTGGCTGACCAACGAGGCGAAATGGGTTGTACTAGTGGGCCACTGGATCCACTATCGCTGTGGAGGGGGGGGGGACCACTGGGATTCCGGATGGGGGAGAGGGTCTACTACAGGAGGCTCCAGAAGGTATGTGGATACTGAGGTCCTGCAAGGGGAAGGGGAGTCTAAAGAAGGCCATGCTTCTCTACTCCTCTAACTAGGCGCAAATTCCCAGCGTCTCCGCTTTCCGGCGCTCTCTCCTTTTCCCAAGCTCTTTTCTCGATAAGACACAGCGAGATCGCATGCGGAAAACAGAGAATGGGCCCCATCTTTTCTTGGGCCCCGGGCGCGCGCCTTGGACTAAATGAGATTATGCTCGATCTTTCCGGGCGCACGGACTTTTTTCTGACTCGCACGAAATGCTGGCAGCTAGCCATAGATAAGGAGCTATGCGCACATAAGATCCACATAAAATCAGGAGCTTGATATTATTATTTTCGACCGTGTAGTCAAGAGGAATCATTCCAGTCACGATTCGATAAAACTATCTAGTACTGGTGAAACACAAAAGAGCAATTCGCGAAAACGAAGAGCAATTGAAACCCAATCAAAATTGAATTCGCGAAGGAATAGGTGAAAATCGGGATTCCACGCTTGAATAAGTGATAAATCTGATAAAAGTGCTCAACCGGAACCCTCGCTCACTCTCTTTCCTCACATAAACCTGTCAATATCTTCCAATCTGTGGTGATTTTCTCGCCATTTTTTCACTGTGTGATTCTGTTATCATCACCCGAAGGTGACTCAACCCCCCCCCCCTGATTAATCATCGTTCCTATTCTCGCCTGTCCGTCTCACAGGTGATTGACTGATTCTCGAGAACAATCGAGCCTGACCTAATCATTAACTGAAAATAGATAACATACAGGATTTTTTACACTCATCACCCTCCTCACTGCCTCATTCTTTCCTAGTGCATCATTGAAACACAAACTCGCAGCGCTCATTGAAAATGGTCAATTACTAGCATTTTTTCAACATTCACCTTGGAAAAATCAACTTCTCACTACCCCAACCGATCTAGACCACTATTGAAACACAACTTCATAGTGCTTCGCAAACGCCAACATTTTCTCTATTTTCAAAACAATAACAATAACATCAAAACAACCCACGTCTGTCCATGCTCCGTCGGTTCTGCGGCAGGCGCCAGACGATGTTCAGGTCGCCGTCCGAGTCGGAGCCCTGCAATGGATTGGAATGACTCGATTGGAGATGGATGGACTATTCTGGTTCTCTCCATCTCATATACTCACTCACTAGCAGGAGAATGGGCAGTATACAGAGGGAAGAATGGTATTGAAATAATGAAAGCGGAATTTAAAGAGAAAAAATATTGGGGCTACTTTTACAGGCCAATGCGGTCTCTCACTACCTCCCAACAAATATGCCTAGTCATAGACTACCGCTGAAACACAAATTCACAGCATTTCGCGAATCGAGCGCGACTGAATGAAAATAGTTTTTGATTGTTTGTGAGGTACTTCTCACTCGTCTAATCTATTGAAGATTGCTTGGTAATGAGAGAGAGAGACAGTCTATTGCCCATTAGTGCTTACTAGCAGGAGAATGAACAGTCAACGTCGCTCTAATCGAGCAATGATAATAAAGCAAATATCAGTCACCTGGGAATCACTGTCTGGTGTATGTTTAACATGCTTTGAAAAATGCGGAACTTCTCTGTTTTTGGCCCGGGCTACAACCGCTTTCTATGTGGATTGGGTAGAGAATGAGAATGATAGGGATGGAATACTCTGCGAGAAATAGCTGGGCCGAAAAACAGTGAAGTATCAAAAATGCCAATCAAAGCGCAGCTTCTTTGTTCAGCAAGTTATCGACATATTCTTTCACGGACAAATGCTTCTGGAATCGATCCGCTTCAGGCTGCCCGTAACTAGTAATGACCTTGAAACCACTCATCACCTGGCAGATTGTACAGAAATTCTGCTGCGAAAACCGACCATCAACCTCATTGCTCTACAATCTGTCTACCACAGTCTTACCGTACCCTACTACCGTAGACACCGGCAGATTGATGCCCCCTCTACCTCCTACCGTGCCACACTACCGTATCGACTCACCATCTGGTTGCCCCTCCCACTGCTCGCAGCCGAGGCCTCCCACCGTATAGACTAACCACTCCGGGCAGCATCACACTGGCACACATACAGTAACCCCGGTCAAGCGCCTACAGTACACCATACTGTATTACTCACCATTTGATTCCCTCTCCCGGGCAGCGGACTGCTGGCTGCAGACGCGGATCGGACGGGTCGCGACAGCACCGGTGAGAGCAGCACGGGCGGCACGCAGATGCACTCGCCGGGCGTGGACTGGAAAAGGATTATATACTTAATTATTCATTTTATTGTGTATTTTGTTCCAATAATTGTACTATTCAGCAAGCGCCCATTATGTCTTGAAACGTATGTAACTTTCCCTGATTCACTAAGGGTTCATAGATCGTATACCTATTCTCCTGCGCGCCCGTTTCAATTTTATCTTGAGTCATACTACAAAAACACTATTGAATTTCACACGAGCGGTCTGTGCTTCATCAATGTTTTATAGTTACACCCCCAAAAACTTCAACAATGCCATTATACTTTGTATTTTTTTGAAAAAAAGAAATGTCCAAGAAATTTTTCAATTATTTTACAATTTATGTATCGTCCGTGATTTCAGTTTCCAACACACTACAATTGACATTTGTTGGGAGCGCGAGCAATGATTTGCCGAGGACCGTAGTCCAAAAAATATATTAGAACACACTGCTCACAATCAGCCCATCATCCGTATCTCCTCTACATGTATCCAACCCTTTCCGAAACCTCACAACCTCCAATTTCCGTTTACTTCTCCACCACTTTTCGTAAATCTGCGTCACACATTTCATTTCTGCTTTAATATCATCTAATTCAGTGATTTGCAACAACAAATTTAAGATATTTTGATACATTTCTTAAGGAGACTCTGCTTCCATTTACTCCCTTTTCCCCGCACCCAAAGTAGACCTGTCTCGGGCCCAAATTAGATGAAACTCGCAACGTTTCTTCATCGAATTCTCTGCTGGGTCGTCTTCTCTCGTTGGTCAGGCAGAGCTAGAGGCATTGTCTGCCTCTCTCACTTCACCATGCTCTCTCGCTTCTCTGACCGGCGAGAGAAAAGGCAATATCGAGAGAGTCATCTGCAGCCTCGTCAATTTCAGGCGAGAGGGATGCATTTCTTCTATGCATGCCCTTGATTAGATTACTACTAGCCTTCCCCTCGGCCTTTCCATGCCATGTTCAGACTAGAAATATCTCCTATATCCGCATTCTTTTCAGGTTTTCAATCAAAATTCATCACATTAAATCTCCTTCCCATCAAAATAAGCACTTATCCCTATATAACCTCACCGTACTCTAACCTCCCATCAGCCCCATAGCATCTCCGAACTCTTCAAGCGAGCTCAAGAGCATTGAAAAATTCTCGAATCCCTGCCTCCTAACCGAATAATACGCGCCAGATCTGAGAATAATTCATGTTTTCCTTTTCGAAATTCTTCCAGTGCACCTGCCCTCTCAGTCATTACTGCACAACAACAGTAAGAAGATCTCTGACTCTCTTCAATTTGCACGATCTCTCGCCGGTCAGACAGAGCGAGATCATTGCTCCAGACTGCCCAATCACCCAACTTGATGCCCATTACACAGGCTCGTCGAGAGCCGTCAAGCGGGTAATAATACCGAGTAATAAAGCACAACTGATGCATAAAATTGCCGCTGGTATTACACTTATTTTGCAGACAACAAAGAAAGTGATGATCACTGTCCTAGTCTTTCAGTGGGTCTTACATTAGCATATTGCTGAAACACAACTCCTCCATTCAAATTGTTCTCCAATTTCGGAATTTCTCGTTCGCATCATTACTGCAGGTCAAATCTCAAGAACGTTAACCTATTCGTGAAACACACATCCCCCGTTCCACATTGCCATTCCCAGGCGCGGATTTCCTCCCTCATCTTTCCTCGATCTCCTACCCCCATCACTGCCTTACGCATTCCACATTGGCCTGACTGTCCCCATTTCACATGTTCTCTCGCTCTGTCTGATTGGCGAGAGAGCATGCATAACGAGGAGAGTCGAGACCATCGCTTCATTCCTCAGCACATTAGTCAGTCTTCGCTATAGCGCGCGAATTGAGCAATGGTCGGGAGTCTGAATTGGGTTCAAGTCGGCGGGAAGAATGGAAGAAAAGCCGGCGAAAGAATGCGAGATGAATGCGCGTTCTCATAAAAAGACCATCAAAATTATGGATGGCTGAGTTGTGTTTCAGCGATGGTGTAAGATTAGAAAATCCCAGAAATTACAAAGATGTTCCTCTTTACCACCACCATGACCACCATATGACCACCGAACAGTTCTTCTTTCACATTAATAAATCCACCACTACTACCGCTGACTCACCCAATCCCATTCAACAACCTCTCGATAGAAGCCCTGTATCTCTCTCGAGAAAAAGCTCGAGCCGCAATCATAATCCCAATCACCTGCTGGCTTATAGCCTTCGTTTCCACCCACAACCCTCTCCCTTGCTTTATAACCTTTTTCTACAGCTGTCACAGCCAATTTGGCTGATGGGGAACTCATTCCCGACTAGAGATCACAGTTTTCACACATTAATGCAGTGCGCCCACGAACAGGTGCATTCTCGCTTCTCAAGATTATGATATTAAGACTTCAAAGGCAGGAACGATTTCGTACAACTATCCTCATACTTATAATTTCACATCACAACACCCCCTCCACTGACCCTTCCGCTTCTAAATCTCCTCGGCGGTCGCAGCTCCTGGGCGCTCTTCGGTCTCGGAGGCAGTTGCTCCCTCGCACTCGAGTAGTCATCGCTGTTATACTCCGACGCGTAGCTTCCATGCCTTACAATTGCAACCTCAGATCTTAGACCTCCAAGTGCAGCGTTGCTGGTTCGATGTCTATGTCATCGACTTCGTTATAGAATGAGCAGCCATACTATCCACTACTCACCCGGTTCACCTGGGTATTCCCTCGTCTATTAGACTTCGAAACTTTCCAAGGCGATCTTAGACAAATGGAGCCTCTGAGTACTAGTCTCTTCCTAGCAGTGTCTCTAATGTTCGACATCTCCAAAACCGAGTTTCCTTTTACTTCATCTACTCGCCTCAGCACCGCGGTCGTCCACAGGGGCGACAGGAGCAGGCATTGATAAGACGCCGACAGGGGCAGCGTCGACGACGTTATGTCCGACATGGTCGACGCGCAGGACGTCCTCCGCTTGTAGGGCGGAGGTGACGAGGCCATCAGCCGCCCGGCCACCGCCTCATCTCCCTCGTCTCCGGGAACCTAATTACACGATAGTTCAGCTATCGAGAACTGACATTTTTCTCTCAGTGCTTGTATCGGTGTGTGTGCTACTGCTGCGATTCTGCGGGAAAGTTGTCCGGCGGCACGCATTTTTGTGGATTCTATTTACGAAGACGTCTCTCTCACTTCTCTCTACGCGACATCATCTTCAATCTCCGCATCATCTAGGGACTCCTTGAGTCACATTTAGCCTCTCTGCCTAGACGGGCCTATTTCAATAAGGGTCCTCGCGATTGGTCAGCTGCTTTTTCGAAAGTCAACAAGTTGTCACGTCGTATTTGCGATTTACCGTGCGAATTAGCCGACAAGGGAAACACACAACAACACAGTATAACTGTATTGCCTACTCTGCCGCCACTTTCGCACGAAAATGCGTATTAATTGCTTTTGGAGTCAGTGCCGCTTCTGACTGTCTGGCTTCTCTCTCCGCTTCCTCCTTCTTCCTCTCTCCTCTCACTACAGCTGAATTGAATTCCCTCATCGGATGACCATTCTCACCTGCCTGAATTGAATCAACACAGATACCAGGAATGGGGCAACTCATCACTGATGCTTTATATCAGGAATGCGGATGTGCAATTCCGAATCGGGGACTCATTCATGATTCCAAAAAAAAGATTAGTTGCGTTTATCTGTGCCGCTGCTTCTAGGCAGATCTGGCTACATTCCTCATAACGAGTAATAGATCAAAATATCCACCTCCTAACATCCTGCTGACGAAAATCTCTAGTGCTTCTCAATATCCCACATTCTCATCTCTCACGCGGTCTTCAGGCGGCCAAAATTAGAGATTCCCGAGATATCTTTTCATCCGGGGGAAGGAAGAGGAGAGATAGAGAGGAAGAGCAGAGAGCAAAGCATGGCGAGCAAGCAATCTGTTACTGCATTACCATTTCTTCTTACTGGGAGGAATTACTAAAGGCGAAATGGTCTCTTTCACCCGCATGGTGCTTCGGTTCTCTGACCTCGAGCCGCCCCTAACTCTCTCACGCTATCGAGTTATCGAAAGAGTCCGGAGACTTGGCGCGCTACAAAACGGGACGACTTTCCCACAGAATCGTTTTTCTTTCACACACGCAGATACATGAGCAGGGAAGGGAAAAGTCTAAAACCACCCACCTGCAGAAAGTCCATGTCTCCGCGGCCCCAGCCGTATCCGGCCGGCGAATTGATCGGAATATCGATCTCGATATCCGGCGACAGCGGTGGACTGGGCGGGTCGAGGGCTATCACTATGGACGGGAGGGCCGCCGCGAGGCGTTTCATGCGTGGCGACCGTGGTGGGCCGGCGATCACTGGCAGCGCTGGAGGAGCAGCGGGTGCAGCGGCTGCTGCAGCCGCTTGCGGCGCTGCAGAAGGCAGTGGCTGCGGCGGCTGCATTCTTCCTGCTGCAGTCGAGGTCGTCGGCGTGGCGGCCGTCAGCGACAGGACGATGCTGCAGGGCGGCTTCGGCCGAGTGGGGAACGGCGGCCTCGGGAAGCCTCCTGTATCGGGCTCCATCGTTGAAGAAGAGGACAGGAAATAACTAGCGGAGCCGCCCCACAACACTTTTGACGCGATTATACACACACACTGGATTCCCGGGATGAAGGAAGAGGAGGGAGGAGGGATGAAGAGAGGAGGAGAGTAGGAAAGAAGTGAAGAAGGCAAGATAGGGGCAGAGAGGCTAGAGCGAGGGAGAGAGACTTATCAAGAAAGTGAGCGAGAGGGGGAGCAAAGGAGGCGTACTAGGATATGGAGATATTCAGAAAGAGCGAATATAGAGCAGGGACATGGACACATCGGCGACACGTCAGTTCAGAATGGCTAAAGGTGAGCAGCGAGAGCGAGATAATGAAATGCTGAATGAATCTCTTAATTGCGCATTATCTCTCTCCTGTCAGATAGAGCGAGCGGGCACGTAGAGTTCTAATTGAATTGCACGAGACAGGAGCAGCGAGCGCTATCGCGGCAAGATATACCTCCAACTTCCCGATTCTAACTCTAGGAAAAGCGTAGCAAGAAAATGATTGTAGCTGAACGTTTTCTCAGCATTCACAAGTAAACGTGGCCAGTGAGACAATAGGAAATGGCAAGTCATTGCGATGTAGGTGTGTGCTTGCGAAAAGGCCAGGAATGCTAGAATAGAGGGAGCGAAATAGAGGCTTCATTCAGTATCCTGGTACCTCTTCGAGTGGGGAAAGCCTACAAGAGCATAGGCGATGGCTACTAACAAGCTGTAAGCAGCTGTAAGCAGCAGCTGTAGCTGTAAGCAGGCTAAATGGGAGGAGTCCACTGATCTACCGCCAGAACCTTCTCTCCCTTCCTCTCTCTCTGAGACCGTTCTTGTGCGCCGAACGGTAAAGTGCGTATTAATCAGGGTAATAGGCTCACAATTACACGCATTGATGTTTGACAGCTTGCATAAATAGGCATTCGCTATTATCTAGATCAGATTTGTAGCCTATCCTGAGTACATTCCAAAGAACATGGAGCTAGGCAAGGGAGGAATCAGGATCAAATGCATTACTCTTCTCGAGAAAGCGAGATAAAATACATAGTGGATAAACGCGGGGTAGTTCTCAAACAGGCCCCGTTGCCCTTCTGACATGAAGTAGAGTGACAAGGCGCAGAAAAAGACAGCGCGCGGCTAGGAGCTTTTGTCATCACGCGCCTATGGTTACGCAGGCATGAGGGCATCCCTCACTCTTCCTACTCTTCCTCTTTTTGGACCCGCGGAAAAAATGGAGGGGCACAATGCAGGACCAACAACTCGCCACTCTCGAAAATGAGAGAAATTGTGAAAAATATTGAAAACACGCGCGCCTCATCCTGACATTGAGTCACGATTTCAGACAGACCCTATTCAGTAAAATGACTCATGGTTCGACGATAACATCGTCGGTCATCACACCTATCTTCTAATGACTAAAGTGACGTCATCTCAAAGGAACTTCCCATATCAGCAATAACAAGGATGACAATTTATCACACGTAAACTTACGGTACATCACGGCTACGTGATCCCCGATAATCTAACCTTTGCGAGCACTTTCGCGGCGCAAATCAGCGCAAATGGCGAAATCTTGAGAAGGGGAAGCTACAAAATGCGCTGGTCCGATATAGCCTTGGAAACAACAATTCTGCAGCTAAAAAGGGTCCGTGCGTCACGTCATTACTTACTCGGCACACGCAGTCAAGCATGATTATGAACATGGTGATCAGAAGTAGAGGGGAACAGCTAATGAAGTCTCTCTGTCGCCAATCTTGCAAAGCATGAGACAATAATCATACATACACATAAAATAGATCAGGAACGCGAGAAACATCTTCAAAGTCCTTCTCTTCTTTCAAGCTCAATGCAATCTCTTCGCTGCACTCTCTCATTCGATTACAAGAGACCTTGCGTCGGGTAGGAGAGTGCGCGGAGGGTCAGACGCATCGTGTAAAGAGCGAGGCGGAGTCTGATGCTTGCTCTCGATTAATGACCATTAGCCTCCAAAGCGGCGGCGCAACAGCCACGTGCGAGTAAGAGAGAGTGTAGGAATGAGTGGAGTGGAGTCAATGGTGAGAGATGAGATGGGCGTAGATTGATGTCCCCCTTCTTCCCTTCCCGCTTGGTGAGTTGGGTTCGCGATCTGTCCAGTTCCCGTGCTCTGTCGGCTGTCAGACAGGGCGAGATAGCGTGCGGAATCGAGAGAGCGGGATTCCTTCCATTCCTCTTTCTCTATGATTAGCCGCCTCTTCTTCTCGGATTCCACATTCCGCATGTTTTTCCACTTCCTGGGTATCCCAATCTGGACCGATCTCTTCATCTTGCATTCTCCATTGCTCTGACTGATCAGATAGAGACTACGGTTGATGTTTTGCGGACTCTCATCCGATTCAATCCGCTATATCTCACCATATTTTGCTATTTGTGACTCTTCTTTCCCGACGACGGAAATGGGAGATTCTCGAATCGCATTGTCCTCTTTTTTTTTCCCATCTCCGGCCCTCATTTACTGCTTCGATCCTCATCCCTCTCTTTTGCCTTCCATTGTTGACTCTTTGACTCGAGTGAGGAGAGGGCATCGGATGCCGGGGCAAATAGCCAGCTGCACGTGGAATATTAGCGTTTCAAACGGCATACGAATTGAGTAAGTCCACAACTCTAATGTTACTGGTGTTGCAACGAAGTGGAAAATTCAATAATTGAAGCGTTTACATTGTGAAACGTATTCGAATTCAGCTACATTTCACAAGCGAAGTCAGGTGCTTCACCTTATTCCACAACCTTCCCCATTTCAAATGTCGAAGCGAAGCTTCGCTACTATAATCCGCCTGGCCACCTCGACCTTTCTCACTTCAACATCCCCAATCAGCGAGAATGTGTTATTGAATGAATGTGTTAAATCATGATATTTGAGGATTTGAGGATATTGGACCAGTGTAGTGTACTAGAGCAGCGTACTGAAATTGAGAACAAGGGTAAACTGCTTGCTCTTAATCAAATGCAGAAACTTCAATTGTCGAGGACGGAAATTGTATTCGAATAATAGAGTCACCAGTTTCATTTTTATACTAAAAGAGTAGTACAGCTCGTCAAGGGTAAAAAGCATCTCGAAATAGCCCCTTGTCCATCCACCAGCTGTTGTTTCTTCGCCCCTCACACACATATGTACGTGTGATAGCCCCACATCATTCCCGTTGAGATAATCCATCAAGTTCCCCGTTTCACGAGGGTGATAAGAGTTGCGAAATTTCATCGTTGCAATTATCTCCTCGGTCTGTCTACAAAAAATTGTACCGTGGTTTTCACAAAAACAATAATTTCACCCCAACTATATTTAGTTTTCACCAGAATTATAACCGCTCCCAGATCACTAATTCTCTAATACAACTGGCAGCTTCTATCAAAATACAAACTAGAGTTTTCCAGCTAATTTCGGCACCCATCACTCTCTTTACTAGTGTAATTTCGCTCGCCCCGTCGAGCTCACGAAATTTACTACCTCTCACTTTCGCGAGAGAGAAATATCACGCTTTTTGATGTGGAGGGGAGGCTGGAACAAGCCTGCAACTGGCTCACTACTCTTCAAATCACCAGAGATCCTCATTTAGTGTAACCCCATCCTCCCTAATCAAACGATCTTTTTTGCTGGTACTTTCAGCAAGCTAATTGCATTCAATCGTCAGTGACTCAGCACTCCCCATCAATTGCAGGAGCCGCTAATCAATGGCTCATTCAGAAATGCCGCCAAAACAACGCGAACGACTCGACCTTTGACGGCTTGGCTTTAGCGAAACAAAAAGAAGAAGGAAAAATGATAAGATAAAACACTAATGAGTGTCTCAAAAACGGTTCACTCCACTACCATACTACAACATCCCTCCTTCATCAATCAATAAATAAACTCCCCAATTTGCTACCGTACTGCTTCCGCTGCAGCAGCCCCCACCCCTTAACACCCTCATCACTACCGTACCGCACAATCCCTCCTTCAACTAATAAGCTCACTCACCAGTTTGCCACCGTACTACTGCTTTTGCCTCCCCTCCCATCACTACTATACCCACTCACCAGCTTGTTTCCGTACTCCTTGCTGCTTTCGTGCTTGAGCAGGATGGGCGAGGGTCGATTCGCGCGCTGCAGCAGCTGACCCGAGTGAGGAGAGTGCTGGAATGGACGGGAGGATGAGAATGCGCTTTACGCCCTTCTGTACCATTTGTGCTTCACTGCTTCCGCAACAGACATCCCCAGTTCAACAGCTCAATAATTAGAACGGTTTGGATACGACTACAAGCAGCTACAGCTGACCCAAGTGGGGGGGGGGGGGTGCTGCAGGGAATGCTTTAAGAAACAATAGCGCGGGAGTGCGGAAATGAAATGAAATTTCATTCGTGTTTCACCGTTCCCATGTTAGTCAACTGCAGTTCAACAATTCAGTGGATAGTCAGGAGCTAGGAAACAATTCAGAAACGCTTTTCTTGATTGTGATTGACTTGAGTTTCAAGATTGCCACATTAGCCAAAGGTGGTTCATCATCTGATTTCAGAGTGAGCGAGTGCATGGAAAGTAACTATAAAAAATCGGGTGCTATGTTATCGCACATCAAAACAAGAACCTCGAGCAGATGATATTCAATCTAACAATTCCTATACCGTCCGGGGTTCACCTATATTACAAGAGTCGGAACGTGATCAGTGTTCGATTACATTCGCACAGCGTGAGCAAAAACAACCTAATATTTGTTCCCTGCTCTCGGTATATCTCCATGTGCTTGATGTGGTAAGTGCTAACATTGTAAGGAATTATTCTCTGATATCGCTTCTTTTCATCTCCTAACAAATGCTACTGTTCTCGCTATTCCCAGTAATTCGAGATACAAGGTTCTAATCTGATCTCCCCGCGAGCTGCTATAGAACTGTCTCCCACAATTTAGGAGACCGACCGCAATATCAGTGTTTCACCCAACATATAACCGAACCTCCGTGTGCGGGCTGCTATTCGCCGAGTGGCGCGAGGTGGGCGTGGTCGGCAGCGGCGGCGGCAGGCCTGCTGCTGCAGGGGAGCACGACAGCGGCGAGGACAACTGCAAATTTGAGTACGGTAATGTGCTGTATACATGGGCCAATAAAAGCGGAGTAATCGTTGTTGGTCTGAGAACTCAATGACATCAGATAGAGAACTAAGAGCAGATAGATAGCAAGCGCGTGAAACACAAGTGTTCCGGACGAAACAACTTTAATAATTTCTAATCCACATCAAATCGTACCTACAAATTAATATCCGCTCTTAATTGCTTCGTGAAACATCAGAGAACCAATTACATTACTCAAAACTCATAACGTACTCTAGTTCTGATATCAGGGATGGGATACGCATGATTATTTATTTTGCCAATGTGCAATCATCATATCGCCGTATCTCATCTATCTAATCATAAAAAGAACTCGTGAAACAGCTATAATTTGTAAGAAATTGGAGCGGATGAACCACGGCACTATCCATACTCACCATGATGAAAATTGGTCAATTTAGTAATACACGCTCTACCGAACACTTGTGCTCAACAGCTCGAGATATCAAAGAACCGTGCAACCTAGATGCACTTGTTTCTATTTCTCAGTATAGGGATCAATAACCACTGATTTTACTGCAGTATAGCATCATCTCTCTCCCTCCCATCCGTATTGGGATGCGTTCTGCTACGTATATCTATATATACGTACAACTATTGTCATTGTTCAATGAACCCTAATGTCTACACGTTTCAGAATCTTTTATTACATTGGCAAATCAGATGCTCTCACCTCATCTCTCTCCCTCCGCATGGGTATCGGGATGGGTGGCGGCAGGGCTGCGGCAGCTGCAGCAGACAGACCGCACGAGGTGCAGCCGGGTGCTGCAATGTATGAATCATCAACGATTATTTGTTTCTTCAAAGCACCCTTCGCAGTCCGATTATTCACCTAGATCAAAGTCCCATCACATATTACCTCTGAAACACAAAAATATGATTCAAGTTGTCACACAGGTGCCAGAAGGAGAATTATCCTAATTATTTTAATTATCAATTTGCAAAAAAAATTGTAATCTTCATCGTCCTGTTATTTTCCCAACCCATTGTCTATTGCGCATGCATCACAAATGAACCGGCTAGGTTTTCAGCCAAAAACCGTGTACTTGTCAGAATATTTATTTCTAGTTCAATGTCTATTGATGCTGAATCATTAGCGTAATATTCACCTTATTTCACCATCCCAACCGTACTTCCCCCCCCCCCCCCCTTACCGTATCTCTCCTTCTCCTTCTCGACCGTCGTGCTGCTCACCGACGACGCCGTCGACGTCCGGCTGCAATTGATTAATATTAATTTAATTTAAATAATGTATAATTGTATTTATTTATATTGGACATGGACTGAATACTTCATTGCCCAGTCCCCATACTCATACCTGGAATACACCCTATGAAGATTTCCGCCCCTTCCTCATCTAGCAACCATTGCCAGACATGATAAATTGATTGATTGATTGATACCTCATCGATCACGTGTAACACCGATCCTTCAGCTAACGGTACGATACAATTTCTTGAAATATTTGCTAATACACTTAGTACAGCCCGAACATTGCAAAGTTTCAATGCCTCACGTATTCACCATACACACGTAACAGCAATTCTCCTGCGGGTGTCTGCGCGCGAAGGAACACGATTTGGTCACCGCGGAGCACTCCGAGTTTACCTCCCCCCCCCTCCCCACCCGAAAGACGTACGTTTCAACAAATGGGTATTAGAGTGAGACTGCTATCTCCCCTTCGATATTGCTGAGCCCAGCACCACTTAAAACAAATCAAAACTATTCGATATATTTTATGGTACTACCCCCTCCCCTCCCCTCCGTACCATCTAGGTACCGTAATCTACCGTACCTCCTCCTTCCCAGAATCTGCTCCAGCTCCTCTCCCGTCTTGCTGCTCCTTCTCTCAAGCTACCGTGCCCCTCCTAGCTACCGTAATCTACCGTACCTCCTCCTTCCCAAGATCCGCTCCAGCTCCTCTCCCGTCTCGCTGCTCCTTCGCTCGGGCGTGGAAGTGCCGCTCTCCGCGTACTGTCGCTCCAGCGGGAATCTGTGATTAACGAATAATTGTAATTAGAAATATAAATGAAATAAGCAATAATATTACTTCAAACATAAAAATCACGATCCGATTCCAGAATCCAGCCCCTCACCACTATACCTTGCACATGCAACCACGAATCTCCTTGCAACTTTTATTTCCAGCCAAACAAAAATGGAATACCCGTTCTATTTCCAATCAGCGCCTTTGAGGTTTCACTGCGTTTATAAGACGCGTACTAGGAGCTGCTTCAAATACGCCCTTTACATTTGCATTTACAAATAACTTAACTTCCCGCTGAAGAGGATTTAGAACTATGTTTCTATTTTTTTACGACACAGTAAGAACACTATTACCTAAATCTCACGCTATCGATACAAGTGAACCCGTTGCAACTCCGATGCGCCACCCTGTCCCAGATACAACACTGTAAGAGATACTCAAACTAAATAATGCTACAGTACTCGTGAACGGTACAGTTTCTCCTTACAGTAAAATCTCGTACTTCAGATCTACATTACGTGTTGCTCCTCTTTATTCAAATTGTTTCATCTCATCACCTATTCCTCAACCTCTACACCATCACTACCGTATCCCCTCTACCGTAACCCGACTAGAATACCTGTTGCCTCTCCTTCCTCCTCCCTCTCTCATTCCTCCCGATCCGCCGACTCTCGCGGCGCGCGGCGTCGTCTCCAGCAGCTGCGACGGCAGTGGAGTCGCTGCAATGGTTAGGAAGTGATCTTTGATCTATAGTCTTTGATCTCTAGTCTGTGATCTCCACACTTCCCACTTGTCAACTAGCACATTCTCAGTTTCAGAGTCACTATGAAAGATCTTGAGACAGTCAGCATACAATGCGACGAGCGTGTCGATCCACGAATACACCAATATTCCATAACTTTGTACACGCACTTCCATTACGGCAGAGAGTGTAGCATGTTATTGTTATTGATCAAGAGATATTCACTAACAATAAGCACTGAAAATATATAAAAGCTTACAAAAACGCAAACAAGAAGTGATCATTCACAAATGACAGAAGGGCACATAGTGTCCATTGTGAGACGTGAACTCACCCAGCTCACACATCAAAAATGTAATTGTCAAAGGTTTCACACGTATCGTAATGCACGGTACAACTAAAGTCGCACCAATCATTTTCAGGTTGCACAGATTTTATGAAATATGTAGAAGCATCCACAATCAATTCTTTTCGCGCGAATTTTTTTGCAAAAATATTTTTTTTGAACTCCTAACAGCTGCTCGTAGTCGTAGGCGACAAAGTCTCATGAGCTAACATGATATAACCATCAAAACTATATCAAGTCTACCAACTAGCCTTCTACTGTGCCAACATCTTCCAAACTCTCCTACACCGCATCAGAACCGCATCCTACCTCAATAAATACCGTAATCCCTCCTCCACTCACCATCGGATCCACTCTCTACATCATCAAATCCATCTCATTGTATACCCTCTTCATTACCTACTACCGTATCCATAACTGGTAGTATCCATAACTACCTAACAACAGTATCCATTCACCCTCCACCCTTCACTCACCCTCTCTTCCCTCCGCTCTCTCCTTGACCACCTCATCGGGCGGCCCGTCCAGGTAGTACTCCGCCGAGCTCATCTCCTACTCTGCAATGGGTCAATTTATTGAAGATAGGAGGTGCTGGCATTATCAAGTCCCACTAGCCAGATACGTAATAGTGATACTGCTACACAAATTCACACGCACCAAACATATAGTAGATAAGTAGTTTTTTTTCTACGATTCATTCTTATCATTACATTGGCTTCACATTCTCGCTTTAAGACAACCCTCTGAATCCCTAAGCAGCCGTCGCTGCGGAACGTAACAATATTCGTTCACAGCTGCTAAGACCATTCTTATAATTGAACTTTTTTTTTGTTGAAATAGATAAACAATTAGCAAAGTCTGACTCCCTGAATTCAAGAGAATCTTCTGAAACCCGACTCAACCAGCTAGTACAACCCTCGTAAACCAGAATTCAAAGCCATTTCTAATCTCTCACATTCAGAATGTTTGTCACCATCAGAACTGTCAGAATGTCACCATCAGTCTCATTACTTGCTCGTAGCACTCATCCTACCAGTCACCCTGCTGCTTCTCCAATCCCCCCCCCCCTAGCCGCTCACCTCCTTCTTCTCCTCGTCAAACTCTCAACAGGGGGCGACGTTTCGGAATCGTCGTCGTCACACGCACGCACGCACCACACCACGCACGGTGTCTTGACGCCTGAGGGGGCGGGGCGAACACACGATCGATCGGCTTGGGGGCGGCTGCGTCCTGCAGGGAAGATCGGAATAGGATTACGGTAGTCAGGGAAACAGTAGTCGCGAAAACAGAGTTAACGAATGAATGATAGAGCACATGAGAAACAAGAACGATTGCAGTAAGCTACGACAAAATGATAAAGCTAGCGAGATTAAATAGGAAAGACTACAGGATAGAATGGAATATTGCAAATAACGCTAGGAAAATCATAACGATGACTTCACGAGCGCGAATCACTGATATCCTACTCTGATATCGTTCGCAAACAAATTCGCAGTAAGTCAAAGGCGAGATAGCATGCGAAAACGAGAGAGTCGCGCGCAAATCGGCAAAGTGCTCACACAAAATGATGCGCGAACGTGGCTTGTGGGGAAGAGCGATGGGGGGGGATTATCAGAGGAAGGGTGCTTGAATCAGACGCAGGAGAGAGGGGGAGGGTGATTCCCCTTCCCTCTTCTGCCATAGGGTGATTTTTTTCAAATACTCACCGATCGGTCAATCACTGAAACAAAAGGGCCACGTTCATACAACAGTGTTGAAACCGCAAAGAAACGAGACCGGGACAGAGAAAAAATACAGCGATCGTGACAGGTTCCGAGCGATGGCAGCATTTTTGAAAAATTCATTGCAATTTGTCAACTGATGTTTAGCTTGAACCCCAGTTTGGACGGCCATATGGAGATTGTGCTCGTCACTGGGCACAAGGAAGAGAGAGGGGAGACGAGGGAGGCGAGGCGGGGGAACCCGCCTATGGGCCAGCCGCGTGTATACGAAGTGGAAAACGTCTCAAATGGGCAAACAGAACCGACGGTCTCCTCATTTGGCATGCTCTCTCGCTTGCTCTGACTGGGGTGAGATGGACAATAAAGAGAGGCGTGAAATGGTGGCAGCCCCTTTTCACCCGCTGGCTAAACTTCCCTCCCTCTTTTTCAAAACTCATAATGCTCATCGCATGGCAAAGAAGATTCAATATGAACGAAAAATGTTATAAAAACAGAGCTACGAACATACAAACATCCATTGAAAACCCAGCAGACAATGAATATTGTAGAAACGAGCTATTGGTATCAATCAAAAAGCGAGCACGAATCGGTATTATCCTCAATAGCAAGAACCCCTATGTGGCTGGAAACATTTGAAACAATAAACTTTAATCGCAACGCATTCATCGAATCACACATTCAGCACTCTTGGTTATCATAACGACACGCTAGAACCTCTACACTCCTGGTCTCAGTAGATAGATTTTATTGGGCCTCCAGTAGATGATATCGAAGAGTAGAATCATGAATGGGATCTATCCAGGGGCTATGTCTAATCTGTGCAACTCCATTCGTCCTGGTCATCAGCGACGAGGACGCGAATTCAACGTCAGATGATAATAATTGTTTTAGAACCAACGAACAAAGACAAGACCATCAAAGAACCATCTCCCTCCACACTAACAAGCCCTTGCTGGAACACGAACCTTTCTGGTCGTCCGCGAGACAATAAAAGGGGAAAAATATATAAGAAGTTATTATTTTAAAGATGATCGCTACCCATACACGAAAAAGCTAGTGGAAAACTACCTGGAAATTGAAAACATATGCCGCATTTAAGGTTTTCGTTGACAAAGAATGTTACTTACGATTCGCAAACATACGCCGCATTCATAGAATTAGTCGATTTCCAAGGTCTTTTTCATAAACATACCCCGCATTCGTAGGTTTTTTACACATAACTTTTTCATGTATGTCGCTACCTACCATCGAGGTCCAACAACAATTCTAACTAATAGCTAGATGATAGAACCCAAACCTCTTAGGTCATTTCGAAGAGGGATAGGAGGCGTCCCGGGACGTTAGATCACCCCTTCCTCCACACCACTCTGATCAGACACCACGTCAAATGAAGAGGTCTTATTGTTAGACCATTCAACTCCTCCCCCCTCCCCACGCGACTCAAAACACATGTCCCCAATGCACTCTACGAGGCTACTCTGCGATGCGTTAGCCGATACCCTCTCGCCTCAAATTCCCCCCCCCCTCTTTTCTCTCGCTCAAAAACATGCACCGAGATGTGAAGCGTCAGCTGAATGAATGAATACTTTCGAGCTGACAATGAGTCACAACTCCGTATCTCGTCCATTGCCATACTCTGGTATCTAACGCATCTCAGCCATCAGAAAAGCCGCATAAGCGCTGATCAGCTCAGTTGGATATTGAGACAAGAGGACGCCTCTCTGGTTGGCAAGGATAATTACGGGGAGAATACTAGCTAGAAATGATATCAGTAACACAGGCCGAATGCGATAGAAACATCAATGAATGATCAGATCAGCGTCAATCCACCTCCAGTCATCGCTCATAATCATCTACCTCGTGCTCCCCATGCTTCATCCCATAATCCGCATTAATTATCCCATTACGTGCTCGCCGGAACTCCGAAGACCTTTCCCGACCTTTTCATTGAATCCTCATCAATGGGTAGAGAAACCTAGCGTCTATAAGGTAGAGACAGCGGTAAAACGAGAGACGACGAGCGAGAGAAACCTAGTGATAAGAGGAAAGTGAGAAACTAAGTCCCTTTGACAAGTCAACAAGCCCACGTTCGTATCATCAATCATGGAAGGCTTCCGATCTTTTGAACGCGAAGTGTGTTATGCAGTGAGATCAGGAGGGTTGAAATTTTTGGCAAAGAGTTCCCTCAAAACATTGAAAACGCTGTCCCTTGCTTTTGGTTTCACTGAATAGTAATATCGGGTTGTAGCGCACTTCAGCGAGAGATCAGTAATGCGCGTTCCTACAACAATATGTAACATCGCTGAAACCTCAACGTCACAAGCAATTCTTTCTTTAAAAAATCACAGAACGGTTCACAATAGCACTGTGGCGACTTAACCACACTTAGAATTATGTTCACGAAGAATGCTAAGAGAGTGAAGTTTGCACCCACAACAATACGTAAGATCGCTGAAACCTCAACCTCACACAAGCGAGCGAGCGACTACAATGTGACTCTGCGCGGCGTCAAATAACACCACGCAACTTGTGATTCATCCAATCATCCCCTTCCTAGTAGGGCGTGATACGTCATCGCCTCTCTGCTACTATCGATTACTAGCGTCCCTGATTGAGAACCGTATCCAATAAACTACCGTATACCTTAATCAATATATCTCAAGTGTGATAATGAAACACAAATTAATTGCTTGAACAAAGCAATGAAGGAATATCTAAGATTGCTGAAACACAGAAGCGACTATAATGCTCGAGGGTACATTGCCAAAAGTGAGACAACAAAATGAGACATAAATCAATAACTTAGCTACGACAATCAATTACAAACCGATTACAGTATCCACTCAACTACCGTAACCAATCGATTACCGTAATCAGACACGAACTGCCTCGGGGCAGCCGATCGAACTGATAAACGCGATTATCAAACTGACAAAACGAGAGGAACTCTCTCCGTTTCTGCTCTCTTGCTATCACTGTCCTGCGAAACATCACTGGAAATGATGAGAGTCTGAGATCAACCGGCTAACTCTCTCCATTTCCCATGCTCTCTCGCAGTCTCTAACCAGCTAGATATCAGTCAAAACGAAGAGGGCATCTAATCATTCTGCGAATTGTGCACGGCAGGAGCAAACAGAGTGAATCGTAGGTGCGCGTTTCCCAGTTCTTAAGAGACTCTCTCGATATTGCCTGCTCTCTCACCGGTCAGAGACGCGAGAGAGTGTGGGAAATTGAGAGAGTCAGAGTGTCTCTAGAGATGAAGAGGGAGGAAAAAGAACTGTGTCTGCTGGTCTCTGTGTGTGAGTACAAGTACCCGTGTGCAGAACGGCGAGTTTTCTGCACGAATATGGGTCGTGAATCATACTATTGCCGGGTCAAAGTATTTTTTCTACGAAGAACGGTGGATTGATTAATCAAGAGTATCTAACAATTAATACATGACAAACGCGAATCATTAGATCACCTGGAGCATAGAATTGCATTTGTTTGCAATTCAAGAATGAGGTAAAAGCGATCCTCAGGCCTCCTGGCCCAATATGTTCCGATCATGAACCACCAGATCACCTGGAGCATATGTGATGCGCCAACAAGGGATTCAATGCGAGCAGACCCCTAGATCTCATATATCCCGAGTATGAAACATCAGATCATCATGAGCTCTTCTCTACGAATCGTCTGCCTTTCTCATTTACTATTGCTCTCTCGCACTTCCGGCTGGGGAAAGACTAGTTCAAATAAAAAGATGAAAACGATGACCAGAGACGCGAGCTTCATTGACTGTCTATCAGAACACCGTGGACAGATCAGGGAGGCAGGAAAACTCACGTAGAAGGGGCACAATGAGATGCAAAACCTCGGCCAACTATACAGCAGACGCCCCGGCCAATTTTAACACCGCTCTACCGGAACAAGGGGAAAATACATGTATAATAAGTGTGTGAGCGAATAAAAACCCTGGAAGATCAATTTCTAACCATAACCGTCAAGCAAACTCTATGTTTCACTGTTCGTATATCACAACTCCACGACCCACGAGCAAAAAAAAGTGATTCTTCATGCCATCCGCGGAAACACGAATAAATCGCTATGCAAGCCATTCAACAACGCTCGCATTGACCAATCAAACCATGAATGAAATCAATAAATACGATTCTTAACGCTTCAAATTCAAACAATAAATCCAGCCACTAGGCCACCAGCCCCTCCCTAATCGAGGGCTCTATCGACTGCCCCGGCTCTCCTCTTTCCCACAAACCGAACAAGCGAACAAGTACGCGTATAATGGTAGTGTAAGTGGTGTTCCCTCCTTTTCCCTTTCCAACTCTCTCCACTCTCCACCCCTCCTTTCTCCATACAGTGCTAGAGACCGCGACAAAGGAAGAGAGCCTAGGCCATCCCCGAGCCTTCCAACACACTCCTTACCTAACTCTCTCATTCCACAATGATCCCTCTTCGGTCATAGAAGTAAGAGATCATTTGAAAGTGAGACAGTCAGTCCATTCCTCCCTACACCCAGTCATTAACCGCCTCAATCGAGGCCCCTAATCAAGGAATGGAGCGGCGAAAAACAGTGCTACCAATTACTGCCGATGCTGTAACCCATTTAGCTGCGCGCGAGTCACTGTACCGGAAGACAATTTTTGTTACAATTTAATGGAGGTATGATATGCGCCCGAGAAACGGCCATGCCACGCCTGACTCCACCCCACCCCCCCCCCCCAATCTAAAAGCCGTTCCCATAACTCTTCCCCTTCCTTACCCTCTCCTAATGGCCTAATAAATCAAGCGCGCGCGCACTGTGCTATTCGAGCGCGCGCACTGTGCTATTCTTTCACCCAAGTGCACAGAAAAAGTTCGAGCTCTCTTCATTTCACTTGCTCTCTAGTCTACCAGAGATGGTGAGAGACAAAAAAATGAAGAGAGTGAAGCCATTCTCTCTCTCTCCGCCAACCTAACCCGTTTTTTTCCTTGAACCCATCCTATCACGTGCAATGGCGTTCAAAACAAGCTATTAGGACAGGATGGAATGAGCTAACCGACGGATAAGTTGTTGTTGGTTTTGACAGGGATAGAGGATCTATCATAAAAGATTCGGATAAGCTCAATAAGTACACCTATGGAAGCGCGAAACCAACTGCTGCAGGCACAATTCGATATCTACTTTTCTCCAATTTGAGCGATCAAGATCGAAATAGGGGAGCTCTAACGCCTTAAAGACAACAATGGAAACTCTAACGCATCGTTCATTTCTTTTACCAACGAGCAGAGCGTGAATAATCAGAATAGGTATGCGAACTCCGATGGTATAAGAACATCAATGGAAGCGCAAAGTCAACTGCTACCTTTTTCCCTCAGTATGCTTCTACAATCAATGATTGCCAGCTTCATGGCAACAAGTACGAAAACAGAAACGTCTAGTCAACTGCAGATTCATGATATATATTTGATTTTCAACGTAACAAGCAAGAACGAACAAGAACGCGCTACAGCAATAGATGTACTGCAATGCAAAAACGAATTCAACAGCGGCTATACTTATTTTTTGGCATACGTTGTGATAAGCAAGAACAGCGAGCCCCATCGCGACAAGTAATGATACCGGAACGCGCATTCAACTGCTGCAGCCAGATTCGATTTTTTTCTCCATCCATACAGTGCAGCCCATTGGAAAGTACGCCCTATAAATATAGATACACCGACAGAGAAACACTAACTCATCTGATGCTTTTTATTATTTCTTTTTCGCCTGGTACGCTTCATCATATCATGAGCCGCAAACTCCTACACGATAAGAACCAAGTCAGGAACGCGGATTCAACTGCTGCTTCTCATTTATATTTCACGGGGACGTGCTGTCGATATCACAATCTGCGAGCTCGACGCAACAAGAAACAAGTCAGGAGCGCAAAATCACGTGTCCTCTTACAACCACGTCTCGCAACCCACCAACGGCAGCTCAACCATACCGTATTCAACTATAACCATCTACCGTACCACCATGACAACCGTGACCACATCCTCTTCCTAATCTCGATTAGCAAATGATGGGCTGCAGACAAGACGAGGATGATACGAAATCAAGTTCGCGGCAACCAGACGGATTATGATTACAGCGTGAAACGGGAATCAGAGCGGTTGATACTCAGGTTCTCCCAACGGTCAGAGAGGACGAGATAGCACGTCGAACGGAGATAGACAGAGATACATCCCTTTCCAGTCAATCCTATCCAAATTATGAACAAAATACTCTCTCAACGATCAGAGAGGGAAAGAGAGCACGGTAAATTGAGAGAGCCAGACACTTCTTCCAGCCTATCCCCATCCTCTGTTGTCAGCGGCAATTATGATCACTAGGCGTGAAGAGGGGAGGTGGGAATCATTAACGCTCTCGATCCTATAGGAAAAGGAGAGAAGAGTGCTGATCTGCTCTCTTGAGCAACGGTCTGACTCTCTCCATTTTGCACACTCTCTAGCGTCTCTGACTGGTGAGAGATCAGGCAAAATGAAGAGACGAGAACATTGATGTGCTCTCTTCATTTCACATGCTCTCTCGCCTCTTGTAGACCTCCGAAATGAGGGGAGCGATCGGCGATAGATCATAGGGACAGATCCCGAGAGATATACGCGCCCGGTGAGAGTGTAGGTTCCGTGGAGAGTGCAGACAGGTAAGACGGTTAGAGAAAGCGATAGATCACGGGAAATGAAGAGAGCGCGGACGGTCAGAGAAGACGAAATAGCGTGCGAAATGGAGAGACAGGCGTGAACCAATGTGAGCGATCCGAAACGGGAAGACGAAGGGTGGAACTTGAGTGGTGAAAGGGCCGATTTCACTCTTGATTTGGGATCTGTGGAGACGAGAGACTGTGGGGATTTGAGAGACAGCAGAGAAAGAGAGACCCGTAGAGAGATCAGGCAAATTAGAGAGACCTCCTAGCAGAGAAGGCGAGAGAGTACGCTAATTCGAGAGACGGCAGAGAAAGAGAGGGGGGATGAAAAAGCTGTCCAGGCGGGTGACCTCTATCAATCTAGCCGGGGCCCGCTCATCAGGACAGATCAAAGGGGGAGGAGGGCGGTAGATCAAAACAATCCGACGACTCGCTCTGATTGTGAGTGACCTAATCGATCGGTGAATCAGATTGATTAGAGGTGACGGTTCGTCGCCAAGAAATGATAGATAGATTACTAAGCTTGGGTTGATTAGTCAGAGGTTCAAAACGGCAAAGTGGCTGTAGACAATAATTCGTTTTTGTCGACTCCTCACCAGCTAACAGTGCTTACAGTACGTTGTGGTGACAACGATACGGGAGGCAAGGGGCTGTTGACTAGTCAAGAGTCCAAGTTCCGATATTGATAGGGGCCGTATCTGATTACCTATTGATGACGTCAGAACGGGGAAATCGCGACAGTGTACACAGAGAAAAGCCATCTCCCGGGCCACTTCTCGGTTTCCGGAGAGATCGCTATCCCAGATCAGGAAGCTCAAACGAAGGATCGGAGGTCAAGAACCGGTGATGCTTGTTCATTCAATGGCAGAATGATAAACTAAGTTTCCAAAGAATACAAGCTAATAATAGAGTTCAATAACCAGTGAGGCAACTGACTTGAGGATGAAACACTACATCGATGTGGATGAAACGATAACAATAAGACAATAATAGACCGTTCATGTATAATGGTAGATTTTTAATTGAATGGAATTTGTCATCTAATAGCCGCTCAACTACCGGAGACGCTCTTGGGAATTGGATGAAGCATCAATGCACACTGAACCGGAACCCGCTGCTGGTACGGTGGATTATTCAATTGACAAGGATGGCCGAATCAGATCGAAGTTCAACAAACGATGCCGATGTTCACTGGTGGATGAAACACAAACGCATAGCTGATGAAACAAGCACAAATTGTCTTCAATACAAGAGTAGATATTTCAATCGCAACAGCGGTCAGAGCCGTATCGAGATTCAACAACCACTGATGCTATTCACTCGCGGATGATGCACTAATCTCGCTAGCGACACACATATTGCAAACATGCATGTCAAGACAGCTTTGTGTCAAGAGAGAAAAAGCAAGTAGGTTGAACAAGTCAACAATACGTAGACCAAGCTCAGCTGCATTAGTTAGGAATACATAAGGAATAGACTGATGGGTATCTCAACGAGGAATATTGAATGTGTAAGAGGCGATGATCGCTCACCTCCCCTCTGATCCCTGATCCCCTCACGTCTCTCTCTTACTCGCTGTTGAAAACGACCGCGATTCTAGAGAAATGAGCGACAGCGCGAAAACAAGTGATTTCTTCCCGCGTGGAAAACAACAGAGTAAAAGAAAAAAAGTAGAGGACAAATACTAAATACATCGTTCCAACTAGATCATGAAGAGCTCGTGAAACGAGTAACAAGCGGCATCACAATCGTCCGCCCTGGTTTATGCTCTAGATGATAGTTTTTTCAAAGCATTCTACGGAGACAACAAATGATTTCTTGCGTGGAAAACAACAGAGTGACAGAAGAAGCATGAACGGAGAGCGATTAAGAATCATGAGCGAACAGCATTGTATTGTTCACCGCTGGATCATTAGATCATCAAGAGCTAGTGAAACGAGTAACAAGCGACATTGCAATCGTCCTGGTGTAAGCACGTAACGATAGCATTTTCAAAGAATTTGACGGGGATAACACGTACTTTCGAGTGGAAAACAACAGGGCAAAAGAGTAAGAAGAAGCAAGAACAGAGAGTGATTAGATGCGGCTTACATTTAGATGATCACGATCATTGAAAGCCGATTCACTACATCATCAAGAGCTCGTGAAACGCGTAGCAAGCGACTTCACGATAGCCGATTTAATTCATGTTTACAACAGCAAATCATGTGGATTTGAAGAAGGGCGAAGCAAGAACGATGAGCGATCAACAGTTAGAGAAGAACAATAAGGAAGCGGATCATCTCGAGCTATTGCAATGCGGACATGAAGAGATAGTGAAACGCCTAACAAACAAGGACAAAATGGTTCAACTGAAATCAGCCGCTAGCGATAGTATTTTCCAACCCAAAATCACAGAAGCAGGTGATGCTAGACTATCAACGAACATTGAAACACAAATCATTCCGGGAATTCAAAATATCGAGTGCTAATTGAATTTCTCGCTCGTTGCTGTTCGCTCGCTACCCGGCGCACTGTTTTCCCTTCTTGCGCGTGCAATTCACTCTTTCTTTCTCTCTCTCTCTGTCTTGTCTTGCTCTCTCACTTTCCCATGCTCTCTCGCTTCTCTGTCCTACGAGATCATTGCCAAGTGAGAGAGTCTCACTCTTTCCCTCCCCACTGCCTGATTTATCGTGCCTATTTGCACCGCGAATACACCACATACACCCACAGCCACAAAGTAATCTCGTTGTGGGGGTAGTTATATTCCGGCTCTCTCTGCTCGGCCTGCTATTTCGTCGGTCAGACAGCGGAGAGCACAAGGATTGAAGAGAGAAAACTCTCCTCTCTTTCCATACTCTCTTACTAGTCATAGAAAGCGAGAGATCACGCAAATCGAGGAGAGCGCTTCTTTCCTTCTTTACGTGGGGTCACCCACCACAACAACACGCTGCATGACAGCCCGAACGACTTACTCTCTTGAAGAGTGTTTCATAAATCATCGCCGGAAACGGTGGAAATGCCCGGGAACAAGGGGGTCCAGGAAATAAGAAAGAACCAGTAGCCAGAAAATAGAATCTCCGGAACCAGAGTCAACCAGACCATGAATAAAAGCACAAAGAAGACAAATTAGTCGTTTTCTGACTAGGAATCTGGCAATTGCAGAGAACCAATAGGAAAATAAATAGTTGATAGGAAAACCATTTTGTTTCTCTCATTACGAAAGCGAAGGAAGCAAAAGATTTGAAAGACTGCTGAAACGCAAACCAGCCACGGTGCAACCTGTGGTTGATTCGAACCATTCCTGAACGCGCGCAGGAGACGTATTTACCATTTCTGGTTCTACGCACCGTGCAACCGCAGTTATACAATAGAAGCGTGCCAGAATAAATGATGGGATATCGAGGTTGATCGAATGGTACGTGATTTATGTTCACAAGCGCAAATCGAGGCTGGATCACTGAGATACAACTTCAGGAAATTAGTAAGACGGCTGAAACGCAAGTCAGCCACGACAGCGCGCAACTGGTGCCAGTGGCAACTGGTTCCCTGTGGTTGCTTCATCGACGAATATGTTTCTCCTCTTTAGCACACAATTGGCAACCGAATCAATTAGACCCATCATCTCCGAATATCACAAACTGTTGTAACGCAAACTATGCGGGTGATTCAATTTCAAAGAAACGGCACCTATTCAAACCACATCTGAGTGACCACAGCATGGCGATGCATGAATGCAATCCAATTCAGATGAAAGGAGAAGAGAAAACATCCCCTGACAAAAGGGAATAGGAAGTAAAGAATTCTGTGAATGGCGTTTCAAGAAGGGGTACACCCGGAATCTGAGTACGTTTCTCAGTCGAATCTCAGGGTACTACACTTGAGTTTCGGGGAAAGAGGCGCTCGAGATGTTTTCTCATATTTGAGAGAAAACAGAAAAGCGGCCCGGACCGAGATATTTGTCATCCATTTCAATAAGGGAGCAGACGCTCCAAACTAGCGTGTGGAGACGAGCCCGACATGGTTAGATTTGCGCGAATGAAGTGATCATTTTTCGATCGCGACCGAAAAAAAACCTAATTGGGTAGATAAGCGGGCAGTGAGTAACCAATATGATAGCTAAAAGGACCCTAATGGGATTTCCGGCCGGGTAACCATTCCATTCTCAAGCCCTCGCCTTTCGTTCGAAATGAATCGGTATATTCTACAGCGTACTTTCCTTGAACAATTTCACGCCAGAACGCATTAACCTTCGTGGGGGGGCAGCCGTCGGGCTCTCAGATCGCAATGCTCTCTCGGCAGTCGGAGAAGCGAGAGATCATGGGAACGTGAGAGAGACAGATCATTCTGGCGAGATAAAATCAATCTCCTACGAGTTGGGAAGATGCGGACCGAAATGGAAGTGGCAATTTTAGATTCTCGCTTGGGCTCTCCACTATTTGCAAACTTCCAACCCCCACATTAGGCACTGAAAGGCGCGAAAGAAATGATGCGATTTCCGCGTGGCTAATGACTCATTCACTAATGCTACATCAAACACCTCGATGGAATAGCAAAGGTGAATATTTTAAAGGTAAGGAAAATGACAACCGATCTCGCATCGAAGAATCAGGCAATCTGAGACACATATACTAGTATGTGAAACCTAAAAGCGGAACGACTCAGTTTTGAGATTTGCATCAAGAGAAATGTCGCGTCTTTACTCATTCCCTAGTGCAACGTCAAACACCTCACAATCTTCATTCAGAGGACTAGTGAAGGCCTTTTTCAAATGAATTGTACAAGAAACACCAGTTCTTTTCAAATGAATTGTACAAGAAACACCAGTTCGATCGATTGCAGAAGGACGCAATCGGGGGAAACATATTGCGAAACAAGCAGAATAACGAACAACGAAGAATTCTCTAATTTCCACTACGTTTATGACAAGATGCGGAAGCACACAATCGGGAAAAGATACCAGAGAGATGAAACCGCAGAGTAGCATGATTCTTCCAAATTCGAATCGCGCAGGATAAAGAATAACGAATACTTTTTGCAATTCCTACTACAGGTCATGACAGAATCGCAGTAGCACGTGTACAGGAAAACATATAGGAGATGTGAAACTTAAACGTGCCATGATTCTTCAAATATGAATCGCCATGAATCATTACCTAAAGCTACGATGGTAAATAACCAGAGGTGACAGTTTAGTCTGGACAAATATTTCAGGAACATGCATCTGAGAAAATATTGCAAATGGCCGCAAACGAGAAAACATATGGGAAGGGTGAAACTTAAATACAACATAAATCTTTCAATTGCAACAGCACAAGAAGCATCACGCCTTCACAGACCACATAGGACTCCAACAAGACAAAAAGAAAAGTGCTTCTACTGAATTATTTTTTTGACCTCCCAAAAATATTATTCATTGACGACAACTAATGGATCTGGTATTAGAGAAGCGCGTAGCACGACGAATAACAAGATCCACCGAAACCCAAACGCTACATGCAACAACGTCGCCCGAACACCACTACTGTTACTACAATCTGCGATACTTTCTTTCCTGTTCCAGTCAGTAATAGAACATCGCAGTGCGAAAGAATGGATCTATTCACCCTCATTCGGCCAGAGAGAGAGCGAGAGAGTGCGCCAATCGAGGAGAGTCAGACACATAGCAAAGACACAGATCTGGTCGATTTCAATCTAATCAGATCAGAACAACCCCCCTCTAATGTTGTCCCAGTTCGCAGTACCCGTTGCAGAGTGACTCCTGGCTGTTATTACTATCTCATGGGTCAGAGAAAACTAGAGAGCATGGGAGAGTGAGAGAGCCAGACCATTCCAGAGGTCAGACAACGCTAGAGACTGCGTAGAATGGAGAGAGTTTCCATTTCATTAGTCAGACACAGCTAGAGTCTGTGAAAATTGAAGAGAAAACACGGCTATTAGGGGCCATAGACTTCTTGCTCCCTGATTGGGGTTAGGCCCCTTGACTGAAGGAGTAGGAGGGGTACCTGACAGGGGACCGGCCCCTCGCGTTACTCGAGCAAGAAAAGGTCAATGGCAAACACACACGTCCCCTTTATGATAGATGATAGAGGAACGCACGAAGGTTCGCTGATAACAATGAGACCCGTTTTGCATCTCTAGCAAGGGTAATTGTAAGGGGCTGAGTTCAGCTGGCAAATGGAATTTAACATCAATCTCAAGATCTTTATTAAACAATATGGCAGTGACAATGTGTTTTTCATAAAACGATAGGCTTTCGCATATTAAGCATAGTGTTATCTAGTAATGAACGGAGGATTGCACCTATTATCCATACTACCATTGCTAGTAGAAGATCGCTCGGCGCAACCGAAGACAGACAGGCAAAGAAAAAAGGAAATGATCATCAACCTCAAAATACTTCAACGATAGTCGCAAGTCTCCTTCACAGTAGTCATTCGCATATTAGGTGCGTAGTAAGTTTCTATCGATGAGTCCCAAGGATGATGCTTATCAATACCGCCCTAATAGACAAAAGAGCGCGCGGCGCAACCGAAAACAGGCAGGCTGATGTCAAATTTTCATCAACCTCAAAAAAACTCATTCAACGATAATCGCAAGCCTCCTCACACTAGTCATAGGGGCGTAGTAAGTTTTCATAGATCGGTCCTACGGACGATTATCACTTCCACTCTTGTAGACAAAAGAGCGAGCGGCGCAACCCAAAACAGGCAGGCTAATATTAAGACAAATGGTCATGAACATGACCTCCTCATCAAGAACTAGTGATTTCTTGCAGATTTTCTTAGCTTCAATTATTAATTCCACTCTAGCGGACATATGAGCAAACGGAGCAGCCGAAAACAGACAGGCTAAGTCGCTTGCTAAACACTGGAACGCCTCCCCTTCCTTCTCTTGTTTATTCTCGGCCAAAATCGAACAGCCACAAGCACGAAGGAGGGAGGCATAACAGTTAGGACACTCTTGACAAGCACCGACAAGGATTCAACTCGAAAGCATGTGGCTTACGAATCAGTAAGATAAATAACACTGCCGTAGAGCCCTCTTCTCATGGTTGAAAACTTCTTCCGTTTCTAGTCAACAGTTCAAAACTACTAGTTCTGAATGAGGATCCAGCCAGCATCAGCAAGGATTCATCTCGTGAAGCGGTGAGATGAAAGAAAAATACGAAAGCAAGACAAATTATCCAACTTGGTGGAAAATGTCTCGGATCTCGCACACCGTTGACAGTTTCGCAGCAAATAGTTACAGATTACACGAATGAGTGTCCGGCTCCGAATCTACAGTCCGACTCTCTTTCGAGGCAGAGAAATGAAATACAGACTCGTTGAGAACGCGGATGGATGAATAGAGGAGAGAGGTTCGGAGACGGTAACAAAACCCTCCATCGATGAATGCCATCCCTCCCCTCTATACGCCACTCGTATTAGAGGAGGTCCAGAAGGCATTCGTAACACGTGAATATCGCTACAGGGAATCATTGGATGATAGGCACCAGGCGTCACAAACTGATCAACACAAGCAAGACTGGAGCGCATAAACTGAGCTGATGAATCGAGAATGTCGCGGGCGCATCCGGATCATTAATTGTGAGCCGATTCCACGAACTATAGCAAAAATGTCCGGAAAACGCGTCGAAAGAGATGTCATTCTCACAAAACATGAAGCTACTACTACTCGGGTCCGAAATGGGCGATAATCCCATATATTTTTATGACCTCTACTGCTCGCCCCCTCTTCTTCTTCTTCCTTCTTCACTGCGTCCATGCATAACAATGCGCACGTCTAGCGAAAATTTCGAAAATTTCGCTGCGAAACGCACGAACGGAGTGTCACCGCATCAAAGAATAAACGATTCAAAATACCGATACTGGAAGCGAAATTGAACTTCGTGTTTACTGCTACCCTTCACAAAATTGTGAAACACGAAAAAAGTGCGCTGATACACGAAATGGTTGGGCAAGAGGAACTCCGCTCGTTTCGCTGTACTACAATGCTACTGTTCGCCAACTATTAGGTGTGTCATCTCGAACACCTCCGAATTCCAGGTTTCAGGGGTCTGTGTTATACAAATATTAATTCCCACCTAATGCGATTCATCAGAGGTTTCTTCTTCAAAAATCAAAACAACTAATAAGAGTATACAAACGAATGCCGACATCAAAGATCACGGACCTACGGGAACGAATACGATCTATATCCCAAGGATCGCTCAAGAAATGAGCAGTGAGATGGACATAACTGTACGACAAGAACTGCGTTGGTCACGCTCACATCAGCAGCTGATAAAAGCTGATAAAACCCGCGATAATCTCGCGATTGACAGGACAATGGATTAGTCATCTGAGCGTTTTCATAAAAACACTATTCTTTTTGTTAGACATTTCAGAGATGATACGTATTGTCGGCTATAGAAGAATATGGCACTAGCGAGAGCTACACAGGGTGGTCAAAGACTAATACAGAAACAGCGATTCTGCACGACAAATTAAAAAAAGACAATACATCGGATTGAAGATGAAATACGAACTACAATCGCTCCATTCGCATCAACAGCTGATAACGGCTGCCAAAGGTACATGCGATTGACAGACATGCAGAACTATTTATCAACAGCCGTCTCAAATACACTCGGGACAAATTGTTGGCATTGCGAAAGGAGATCGGATCAATGTAAACGGATTGGATGAAATTAAAGGATATCCGTGGGGCACTAATGTGACGAGATAGAAAATTGCGAAGAATAAACCGCTATTGTACGATACGAACTACGGCCATCACGCAACTTCTCTCACATCAACAGCTAAGCTCGTGATTGACTGACAGGACAATGGATCAACGATCTGATAATCCCAACCAAATACGCACTCCCTCAGGCAGCTTGTTAGAAATGTTTGAAAATAGGGCAAGATGCGAGAAAATATCATCGAAAATGGTTGATAGGGGTTAAAGAAAATCCGTGGAGCGTTAAAACGCCGAGATAGAAAATCGGTGAAGAATTTATTAAACGAAGATACAAGAACATCACACTAGGGAAACTAATGTACAATGATTATAGGCTAATGCTGAATCACGGATGCGTCGGAAACATTATCGATACGAATTACGATCGCCTCGGTGACTCGAATGACTCAAATCAACAGCTGATAAAAACTGCCGATTAGCTCGCGATTGACAGGACAATGGATCAACGGCCTCTCTCTCTCTCTCCAATCCTCGTACTCTCTTGACAGGATCAGAAACAAAGTTAGCGCGCAGATAGACAGAGCTGGGACAATGATAACAAGTGACGATCTCACAACCCTAAGGCACACTTGTCAGTTAGAACTGACGATAGGCACAAGGGCAAACCTCATCCTCACTGGCCACTCAAGGAAACAGCGAGATATCATTCCAAATTGAGAGAACAACTCGGACAATGATCGGAAGTGATCATGATCACATAACTCTAGCAGCTCACTTTCCAGTTAGAGGTCACGATAGACAATGGATTATTGGAAGAGTCCGAAACGTGATAGCCATCGCCCTTCCAGATCTTGGATCGGACAGGGACAGAAAACGATACTCTTACAGCCCTTCAGTCGCCATTAACGAGATATTGTACAAAAAGAAACCTTTTGCTCTGCCAGTGAAACGTGGATCATTCTCGAACGAGACACAACCACAAAATAGAAAACAACGAATGGCTGGCTGACTCACTCCTCCCTATTATCAATCAACCGCCTTTCACAATCATCAGCCCTTTGCCACACACTCCTTCGCTAGTGAACGTTTCCGAATGATTCCATGCATGAAATTCACGTTGGATCTTCTAAAAAAATCTTAACTAGACTTGATGCTACTATAAATCATACCATTCAACATTCCATTCAACTATCAGCACTTTGCCATACATTCTTCCTTGCAATCTTCATACTCTCTTCTCACCCCGACCTCTCACGGTCAGAGAAAATGAGATAGCGTGTGAAATAAAGAGAGCCGAACCGTTCCTTTTTGCAGTGTTCTTCCCACTCCATCTGATCTACAGTGATCTACAGGCTAGAGAGCACGCTATTTCCAGAGATCACCGCTGAACAATCTTCTGCTCTCTCATTTCCCAATGCTCTCTCGTCGGTCATAGAAGCGAGAGAACGCACACTTTCCAGAGTGCATTGCTCCCTGCTAACACCACTTGACCCCTCGAGTGGTTTTCCCCGATAGTCTGCGCTCTTTAACATGCACATTCCCTATTTCACCGCGCAATCCTCCCTAATCAGCGTTCGGCAAGAAACGGAGCATTCTTGGGCCCAAACGAGGAGATCATAGAGCCCAAATCACATATTTATCACTCACAGAGATACCATCCAATGCGTTTTTCCATGGAATGGCCCATCGACCACGATAGGCATTCAATCTCTATCTTCGGTTCCCCATTCATTCTCTTCGATCCCTCTCCCCCTCCAAAACATCTCACGATTGTCTCGCAATCCGAGACAATCCGAGTGGACAACAGCATGATCGTCTGGCACTATCATTTCGCAATGCTCTCTCATCGGCTAGAGCAGCGAGATAGCATGGGAAATTGAGAGAGTCCGACCACTTCTCGGATGACGGAGTAGACGGAAGGAATGTGCAGCAAAAAGTGAGACATGACGAGCGAGAGAGTGTGCAGAAGTGAGAGAGTCAGAGAAAAGAGACGGGATGCGAAAGGAAAGACGGACTAAGATTTGAGGGAGACGCTTGATGAGTTGACGCCTCCCTACTGTGACAGACAGACTTGAATAACGAATGAGGCGCCGAAATGCAAGGAACTTCACAAAAACTGAAAGGCTTCTTCTGAATTGAACTAGCTGTCCTGTGCACCCTATCATTCAATCACGAAACATAGATGCACGGAGTCGGTCTGGAACAATCGGGTGCAAAAGTCTAACAGACATTATAAAACTATTCTCTCATTGTTAGGTATCAAGGCGAGATCGTTCGACCTTATCCTTCCACACTTTCACGCAACTGTGAAACACAGATCAGCCACACAATCAACAATGAAAAATGAAACACCAGCGAGACTCAGCCATTAATTCAGACATCCTTTCTGAGTGCAACGTTGTCTCAACACTATCAAGCAGCAATGAGAAAGCAATAAGAAGATCAGTCAATATTAATTTTGCACTCTCATTGTCAACCCGAGGGATAATTGACTGATTCGATCTCCCAAAACTTTCATCTAACGGTGAAACACAGATCAACCTCTCAAAGGTGCATCAACAGCCGTGAACCACCACCTAGACGGTCTTTCTCCTTCGTCAGCAATCTGTCTCAATACCGGAAGGCATCGCCTTCGAGGGACCGATAGATCATCGGAAAGAAGGAAATGGGTCACGGATTGGGAATAACACGATCTGCGAAGATCAGGATTGAATAATTCGGCAAAGTCAAACCGAGACAAGATTGACTGAGCCGATCCCTCTACACTTTCATCCAACGGTGAAACACAGGTCAACCTCTCAAAAGAGCATCAATAGCCGTGAACCGCCACCTAGACGGTCTTTCTCCTTCGTCAGCACTGTCTCTCAATACCGGAAGACGTTGCCTTCGAGAGAAAGATCATCGGGAAGGAGGGAACGGATCACGCACTAGGGAACAACATGACGCGAGACGATTTTGTAATTTCGGAACTTCTATCGACGGATATATTGACTGATCTGTTCCCCCAGCACTTTCCTCTAACGGTGAAACACAGACCAACCGCACAAAACATCCAACCCCTGAACCACCACCTAAACATTATTTCCCCCTCTCGCGATACCGGAAGACGTCGTGGACAATACAGATCATCAGAAGGAGGGAGGGGGGGGGTGGCGATGGAAACCCCCCTAGTGAGAGACTGGCCAGCGGGTGGAGAGCGCAGAGAAAGAGGGGGTGGTGAGAGAGTGTGCGAAAGTGAGAGAGCAGCGACGGGACAGCGTGCTGAACACACACACACACTCTTCTGTGGAGGGAGAAACGATTGGCACGTTGATGGGGAGAGTGATGCGGAGACTGTCATGTGTGCAGGCCATGACAGTTTACAGGGGTTACACGCAGTGAGTAATCGAGAAAGAGCATGCGTAAGTGATAGAGCTCAGCGACTGTCTAGGCACCAAATGGAGAACTTTAGATTTACTAAGGATGCTGAGAGATCAGTGCACTAGGCGGTTGATAACGTTCCATAAAAAAATACCTAAGTTTCGAGACATTCACAGACACTATCAGAACGCAGCTGCCCTGTCTGGGTAAGAGATAACGATGAAACCCCGAAGATCAAGCATGGATAGTCGGGAGGAATTCCCAATACATAATTCCAGAGACAGAGCAAGCCTCAGAAAAGCGATTCCGATTCAGAGATCGATAAATGAGCTCGAAATATGGTTCAAACGGATGACACACGAATTGAAAATCCCTCGCTCCACCCGAGCACTGAAACGCAAATGTTTCGGCTTGAACATATCGGGGAAAAGGCCGAAACCTAGATCGAGAGTAATTTAGAATGTAGATAGCAAGGTCACACAATATCGTGTTCAAGGATAAATTATCTCTAAATAATTTTCTCAGATGACCAGGCATTATTGAAATTCAAGCGCTGCGTCCGCATACGAACTAACGCTGAAACGCAAAAGTTCCGGACTGCGCAGTCGCAGGAAAATACCCTAGCTCTGAGTTCTAAAGCTATTCCAGATGCCGCAGATCGCAATACGACCACGGAAGAATGCCCTCAATCCATTACAGAGGCCGACAATTCGATAAAGATATAGTTCTAAAAAGATAAAGATATAGTTCTGAAAAATCGACAAATCAGCGCTCCATCCGAGTATGAACTAACGATGAAACGCAAAAGTTTCGGCTTGAACATCATGGGGAAAAGGCCCGAAACCTAATCTCATTCCCTCGGACATTGTTGAATAAATACACGACTAAGGAACCCTATAGAAGCATCATTCAAAGAATTTCCACAACCTCGCTCTAACATTCTCCCTACTATAAGTTACAGTTTGACGTCTGTCTACGCTGCTATTTGGAGATTTAAAGTCGAAACTAGGATGCTTTCCTTACGAACTTAAGATAAGATAATGATAGCACCTTTTAGAAAACGGTCTAGCATTCTCCCTGCTATAATTTACGATTTAGCTTGCGTCTAAGCAGCTTTTAGAAAACTTATGCAGAGTCCAAACTTAAAACCACTCATACGCGCTTGAAATCAGATTACAGTAGCACCCTTTAGAAGTCAGTCCACGGTAACACGCGTGCGGATACGGTAAGCGAGTGGGATACTGTAAGTCGACGATTACGACACGACGGACACACAACGACCAACACCACGATCAATAACAAGCTCTCTCGCTCACGGCTTTATTCAGGCATACATTCTTTACAATCTCCAGTGGACCGGATTACGGTAGGATCAATCGATAATTGAGCGCTGCGTGATACCGGTGTGATTACTGTACAGCTCGAGAGACAAATCGATAAAACCGACGAGACGGAGAGAGATTCACTGGGAATTTTGGGCTTAGAAAAGAGGGTTCAGCTATAAACACATACTAATCTGCATACATTTGGGGGCCGTGCTAACAATCATACTAGCAACACGATAATGGGGCATTCGGGGCTTCACTTTGGGTCTAAATTTAGGCTGGCTACACATGGAAAAAGGGAGAATTCCGCCGAAAAAGTGGTGTTTTCTTGATGAGTCCTACGTGTGAGTCACATTGGAGCAACGATTTCTGAGAGAATTACCAGAGAGATAAAAAAACAATTCTTGGTTATACGAAACGCTGTCTAAACAAGATTGTGCGAAGCGGGGTGGAACACGACTCATCTATGCCTAGAAACGGGGGGACGAGGAAGGGGTAACGCGTATACGGGGAGGAGGTGAAAATTACAATTAGCGGGGAAGAGATAAAAGGGTGGGGAGAAAACAACACGAGTCACGACAAAAACTATCAACTCTAGAGGTCTGAAGGGGGACGGGGGCACAACCTCCTATCGAAGAATCTACTGGGCGGCTACGCGCTCACTGGGATACTACGGTAGGGTGTTACAGTAACCGCGAGTGCAGTGAGCGGGGCTGCGACCTGCTGCTTGCAGCACTTGCAGCAGGCAGTCTGCAGCCTCACTTCAGTCGCTGCTTGACGCGGTTGTAGGCGGCGGTCGCGCGGTCGACACCCGCAGCGAAGCGACGGTAGCCAGCAGCAACCTGGAAATGATAATTTGAGTCATATTTTCAACCAACGAACATGTTTCATAGTTGTATGAAAGGGAGGTCTACGAAGCTCGCTTAATAGATACAATACTTTCGCCTTAAAATTGAACAAATTTCGAACAAGCTTCAAAGGAAGCTTCCAAGTTTTATCTTTTCAACCGACGGATTTGTGTTTCACAGTTCTTACAAGTAGAGGACTGCTAGAGACACTCAATATTGAGATGTTAGACTACCGAAATACAATTACAATCCAGAGACTATCCGCGAGTGTTCTACTTTTTAATGACCACCGGTAAATATATGTTTCATGAATCTATGAATAGGAGAACTGATAAGCACAAACAATCGACCTTGGATAGACATTTGAAATAATCCAATAATATACCGAGCTAGCGTCGTACCGTGACACGCTGTTCAATACCATTAAACTATGCTTCACAAATTTGCAAAACTGGGACACTGATCTATTACTACAGAGAGGAAATATCAAAGTCCAAAGATCAAAGATCACTGACCATGGCGCAGGTGGCGAGGATCAACGACCACGTCTGCTGCGTGAGCTTCACGCCCTGCACCGCGAGGTCGCGCGACACGTTGAACACCAGCACCTGCAGAGATTAGTATATCACAAAGATTAAAGATTAAAGATCAAACACCAGTGATCAAATCGCTCCTTAAATCCCGTTTCTACTGTGTAATAAGCATTGTTGATGCAAGAAGGGAAACTGAAAAGATGCGGAACGAAGTAAGAGGATGAGGGGTACCCTGGGGTAGGATGATTTACGTTTCAGGTTCCATACATACGATTAAGAACAATCTAGTTTCCATGGTGTGAAGTAACACGCTCCGAATAACAATAAAGGAGAGAAAAACAAGACCACCAAACGGTTGCATCAGCCCCTGAATTGATTCCCTACACTCTTTCTCCGAACCTTGTAATTTACTTGTAATTTAATGTTTCACGCTCAATTCTTGATTGAGAACATATCCAAAAAAAAAAGTAATACGCGGGAGGAACACAGTCAAAATTAACGACCATACTTCAGATTTCAGTTTGCACAGATGATCGCTGTTTAACACTCACCATAAAAATGATAATGCCTTGCCTCGCGCGGACAGCAAGGTCGTATTACATCCATTCCCAATTAGTTTCGGTTAGTTCCGACACCCGCCCTATTCATGTTTTACACTCACCACAAACTTGGTGATCGGGTTGGCCCTGATGATGCCTCCCATGGCCGACGGGTAGCTCTGCATCGTCTCCACCCACGTGTCACGCTCCCACACGCCCACGCCCGACGATCGGCTACCTGGAATTGATTGAAATTAATTTAACTAATTAGTAATTATGCTAATTAACAGAGACTACTTGATTAGTTAGTAGCTACGTAGCGGTGATATTGACGATAGTACATATTTGTTTTCGTGAGGCTTTAAAATGATGCAACTGTACCATCTGCGCTTCATTCCAATTCTACCTATCAATGGAATGTGTCGTGCCAATTAATATAATGGGGATAGCGAAAGGAGTAAATAAAAACTTCGCCTTTTAATTCTTATTGGTTTAAATAATATGACATTTCCATTTCATCGTCTCTACATAACCGACTTGACAAGTTGTGAGTTGGGCAGGTCCCAAACTTCGTCAACTCAATATCAGGATTTAAAAAGTCAGCTCGTCCACAATTATATTTACGTTTCATCACTAACCTATACCTAGAATGGATTGAACAATTTCAATGGATCTTGTATGCCAAACGGAAAAAAATACACTCCTCGCTCATGACCGCAAACACAAAAGCGCAACACACCTGCATATCTCACATTCAGACCTAATAATACGCCCAGAAAAAACGCCCCTCCCCACTACCCCACAAACCCATCTCATTACAGTTTCACAATCACTATATCAACCCCATCATTAAAAGGCACCCACCTTCTCACTCATGAGCAGCTTCTGAATGAGCCGCGAGTACGCCGGCACCGACTGCAGCGCCTGAAATAATAAAGCATTTTTTATTAAGTTTAGAAGTTTTATTAATCATAATTAACGTATCCTAGAGTGCAATGTATTGTTTTTTTGGTAGACGACCCGAGGCGAACTGATTAGTTGAAAAATATAACAATTACATAGAAGTTGTGAAACCCCAATCACTCATGGAGGAGTAAACTGGAATTGCAAAAAGCTACTTGAACCTGTGAACATCCTGGTTCTTTCAAGTTGCAAACATTTGCCAAAAGTGTGTGAATCGGTGCAAGAACCAATACTGCGTGTCCATATCTTACAAAACCCCTATAACAAAACATGCACCTATGATTGGTGAGCACAAGACAAATATAAAAAGCAACAACATTGTATCATTAAAAAGGGAATTAAACATATAAACCTTGAGATGGCTTGTGATCTACCAACAATAAACGAGAACAGAGTGCTAATGTACATAATTATTTCAATAATTAAACATACGAACCTTGAGATGGCTGGGATGCTCGGGCGGCGGCACCCTTGCGTACCCACGACGGACGAGGTCCACGTTGAGATTCGTGCGCACGAAGACGCTCTGAACGAATGTATTTATTGATTTATTTATCGATAGGAAAGAGATAGGATTGGCTGGCGCACGAAAGAAAGTCCCAGCAAATCAAAGTTTCATCAATGAATGAATAGAAGTGAAATTCAGAAATCATCAATGAACGAATAGAAGTAAAATCTAGATATGATAGTGACTAAGCGGAATCATGTTCATAAAACCGCTAAATGACGCCTGGATCACAATTGTTAAGTAGACAACATTGCACATGGTAGTTTCATGCACCACTCTCTAAACATATTTCTGCTATCGCCGCTTTTTTGATGGTGGCGAGTCAATTGTGAAAAATAAAATTAATTTAGAAATTAGCAGCGTGTTCGTACACACGTTACGCAGCACAATGAAAATGAACAAGAGCCAGGGGTCCTGCACATGTTTTTTGAACGCTCTTAACGCTCTGGCAGAAAGAGTACTGCGAAATTAGGAATGTGGTAAATTTTAGCTCATAGCTCAATCTGATAAGAACCTGAATCTCCAGATGGACAAAATTCGAACCACTAACCTTCTTGATGGTGACGTCAGCGTCGAGAGCGTTCTCGACGGCGTCGGAGCCCTTGATGACCGTGAACGTCACCGGCTTGTTCGCCAGTCTGCAATGGGCACATTTTTTATTTGAAATTAATCATTTCAACAACCGTAACAATCCCAAAATACAATAGAAACGGGCCAGGTTCTAATATGCAAATTTCGTGTTTCAGCAAGAATGTTAATTTAGAAACATCGGGAGGAATCTCTACATCCGAATACTTCTCTACATCCGAAGCAAAAACATACCATGCATGTATTTGAAAGCACCACTGCAGTATCAAGTTTAGGAATAGCATGTCGTATCTCTAGATTTCAGTAATCGCGACAGAAAAGGAATCAAAGTATTAGGAGAGGAGAAGCCTCTCCTTCAAAGACATTGGCAGGAAAGGAATTGTTGGGTTTTTATCTTCGAATAGGCTAGCTCATTAAGGTTTCAACTACTATTTAAACTATTCTAAAACAAAATCTAATGTGATCGAAAAATGTAGATCTCATTAGAGAACATTACTACCGTACCTGAGGTCCTTCGTGATGTAGGTGGTGCCGGCCTTGGAGATATCCAGTCCGGCGAGACGGAGCGTGAGCAGTCCGACCTGTAAGAATAAATATCCAAATTCGATGTTCCAATTTTTTTCCAATTTCTTGAGAGGATAACTTCGAAATTCATATTGATCATCGAAACAAGTCTCATTCTTCTTCCTCCCCACAGTATCTAACGGTGAGTAAACATATCGTCAAATTCATTGTATCCGGTAAACGAGTATCAAAACACAATCATACCTTGGCATTCTTCTTCCTCGGGAGGAGTCGGGGCAGGCGGATGATGGGCTCGTGCTCGATGCGCAGCTCGCCCGTGGGAAGCACCTCACGGATCTACAAAAAAGAAAGAAATAAGATAATGAAAATGTCTCGGCACTTCTTAACTTTAGTGCCAAACGCCGTGAGCAATAATACAGTGAGCGATCGAATTAGAGAGACAGAGACGCGTTAAAGATTACTGGAAACGCTTCCAGTGAAGCATACCCAGAAGGGTTTCTTATAGTGCTTGTTTGATAAAATCACTACCACTATGGAAGGATGTAATGCGCGAGATTACATGTTCGTTAAACTCTCACGTTCAGTAGGGCGCTATTTTAGGGGAGAATGCGAGCTAACATACCTTTCCCTTGAGCTCGAGCTCCTTGCGAATGAACTCCTTCGGGATCTGACTGGCGCTCTCGAACTTGGCGAACTGAATTTCTGTTTTCATTTTAAATTTGAAATATCATTTAGACAAAAGGAGTCAGAATTCTCAAAACTCGAAGAAGATTTCAAAATTTAAACGTACGATGCGCGAGTTGCGAAGGAACAGCGCCGTTCCGAGCAGACCCATGCCCACGATCGTGCCCTGAATTTCGAAAATAAGTATCTAATTGTAATTCTAATGTCTAGTTTGAAGTCTTATGTTTGTAAGTCTAATGCTGCGAACAGTGTCGACGTTTATACCAAATTGGAGACGACCCCTCACATTTTGACTGCTCGCTGACGACAAGAGAGGGGTGAATGAGGAGGACTGTCTCCTTCATTTTCGTCTAGACGTCGACAGTGTTACAGCCGCACAAAACAAGCAATCAACTGACTCTGACAACCAGGGCGGCGTATTTGTCGACCGGATCGACAATCTTGACCGCTGGAGCCGCGGCCGGTGGCCCGTCGCTTACGACAGGAGGTGCTGCTGCCTCCGCCATCTGTTATTTGTTGATTACGAGGCTGAAAACGCGCAAAACAAGCGTGAAAAACAATGAAAAACAAAGTTGCATCCTTCAATTACAGCAGGCAGCCGCAAACGACTTGTGCGTATTACTGTGGTGGATAATTGGAAACTGATTTATCATCATTTTATTTTTATTTATTCGCATTTTTGCGTTTACCATCGTTTAACGTTTTTGAATCGGGGATTGCATCTAATTAATTCTCTAAATGCGAACTAAAAATAAATATATTTAACAAATTATGATTATCGACCGGTCAGTTCGTGATTGGTGCCTACAGTACGCCCAAAACGTCTTGACGTGTTTTATTCCCAAGACGCTAATTCGGTGCTCGTTGCGTTTCGTTAGGGTCTCGTTGTTTGTTTCATGTATGTTGCGGTGCAGGTGATCGAATTACACTCATAGATACTTTTCAGACTGATGTCTCAGTTCGGGTTCTTCAATACGCCCCAGCCGCAGCCCCAACCCGCCGCGCGTCCCGTCTACGACGCTTTTCCCGGTACGACATCGATTTTTTTTAGACAATCGCTTTTGCTTTAGCCTCAATTAGACTTTGAAAGCAACATTCTGCCAACTTTGCAAATGATTGCGAAGAGTCTTTGCAATCATTCATTCTTCATTCCTCGCTTTACTAGAGCGGTCTCGCAAATGATTCTTTATTTACCTCGCAATCATTTGCGACGAGCGATGAATAAGACCGGCTCATTCTTGACAGAGGAGGCAAGAATGAGTGAGACGCAAATGATTGCAAAAAATCTCGAAAATGATTGCTTCGTGGCAATCATTTGCGAAGCCGCTCTACGAAAGTGAAGAATGCGGAATGAAGCAAATGATTATTCCGTTTTTCACACTCTAGCCTCAATTACATTCCCTTTCCAGCATCACATTCCGCATTCGAGGTTGCGCCTCGTCGCTATGAAGACCCCTACGCGAGAGGTATCGTTGAAATTGAGAATTTGAGGATATTGATTGTCCCCTTTTCCAGCCCCCTCGCCGCGCAGAGACGACCGCGGAAGCTTCTACGGCGCACCAGTGAGCGCCGGCAGAGGTAGATTATTGTCTCGTTATACATTTTCACGACATTCTTTGTAGCTCCTTCGCCTCGCAGAGACGATCGCGCAAGTTTCTTCGGCGCGCCTGCCAGCTCTGCGAGAGGTAGCTTTTGATTGATTTTTCTATGAAAATGCTCATTGTTTCAACTATTTTTAAAAAATATTATTAAGGTTTAAATTACAATCTATTCAGCTCACTCGCCGCCTCGCTACTTCGCCCCGGCCAGCTCAGCGAGAGGTATTTTCGAAATGTTAATTAACATTTAATTAATCTAATTCGCAGCCCCCTCACCGCCTCGTGTGAGCTTCTTTGGATCTGCTGTCAGCGCCCCGAGGGGTAAATTTTAATAATTAAGTAATCAATAACTAATATTTTCCAGCTCCCTCGCCGCCTCCTCGCCGAGCCTTCTTCGAGCCTATGGTGGCTAGAGGTAAAAACTGTAAATTTAATTTTATATTTATTTAAATATACTTCCTTTCAGCTCCCTCTCCACCGCCTCGTGGAGTCTACTACGAGTCTCCGGCCGGCGCGGTAGTGTACGCTCCTCCCGGACCGATGGACGCACGGGCCGCCTACCTGCCCGCACATGATGTAATTGCATAATTACATGCAAAATGGCAAAATGTTTTTAACGCGCTCTGCTTTGAACGCAGTCTGTTACTTTCCTTATTGATTCTAACTGTCTAGGGACACTTGATCCACAGATCTGATGATTTCAAAAGATCCATCTATTCACTCGCACATGATGTAATTGCATGGGGAAATGTTTACAACGCGCTTAACTTCAAACACTGTCTCTTCTCTTCCTTATTGGTTTTCAAACGCAGAACTGTCTGGGGCAACACTCTGGATCCATAGATTTGCTGAATTCAAAAGAAAAAAAGCGCTTCTCGTCTCAGTGCACATACGTCACAGTTATGAGTTTCACTGCACGGGAACCAAACACTTCCTCCTTTGCACATCAAGCAGTCTGTACTTTCACAATCCACACTGCAAAATAATAGATCACGTTCACGATTTGTTTACTCTGACCCGGGGAAGGATATCTGAGGCGCTGTCACACATATAGCTGTGAGGTGATCATACCAGAATATTACAGAGATTGTCAATTTGTCATAGAAATCTTCTCTCATTTGGTTAGATGAAAACTATAAAGTAGGTGAGGGTCCTTTTGGTAGTAAACAACTATGCAGGGAAACATGATAATATCCGAGATATTATGTAACGAAAACGAAGCAGCAAATCATAATGGAAGGGCAAAGCCCAGCATCATTCTTGTGGGGCGATCAAACCCCATGCGCACAAAGTGGAGTTATGATTCAGCTTTGAAATTGATATACGATAAAGCTAACACTCCCACTGGCCGGGCTGGGCAAATAGTGGATTGCCACTTCCAAGTCAGCCTATATGAGCGACCCACAGAAGCCGCTGCCACGTAGTACGCTCCATTTGCACACTTTTTGCTGTGAAAATGGACGCGTTCCCCGACCAAATGGACACGTTTCCTGACCCAATGGATGCGTCTTTCGGAGACCTACCGGTGGAATTTCCCCAATATTTCGACCCCTTCGTCCAGTTCTACAACATGTCCATTATGCAGGATGCATGGATGCAGAACGTGGCAATGTGGCAGGGTTTCGAAGTACTTATTTGATTTGATTTGGGTTGTATGATAGGTTTCAGGCGTAGAAGTAGTCTTTCGAATGGTTTTAAGAAAGGAAGACTTTACTAGGTCGAATAACAACCTACAAAATGTTTTTGTTTTTAGTTCTCATCCGACGGTGATCATCCAACCTTGTACAAGAGCGCCAGAAGGACTGGTTTTAGGAGATTGCCTTTCAAATCTCGATAATAACAAACATTCTTCAGCCCTTCTTCAGATTGTTGGTTCTCATCTGATCCAATCTATTACAAGTAGTACTAGGTTTATGGGATTGTCTTTAAAATCCCGAGAATAACAAGTACTCTTCAGACAGCAATGCCTGCCGCGGCCGCCTTCTTCCAGCCGATCAATGGACCGATGATGGTACGCGCACCAGCGCCCGCCGCCTACGAGACAAGTGAGTGGAAATTAACTTACATTTAATTACACACAATCCACCCCCCCCCCTAAACCACCCGAGCCTGAATCCCACCCCTTGCTTCATACCCGACATTCCCGCACAATTCTCGAGTTTGTGAATAAAGAATAAAGATTAAAGAATTGGCACTTCTTTACCTTAATGCCCAAAGATAGAATGCTACTTTCCTCCTCGCGCTCATTCGATCGCTCGCTGTCTCATTTTTCTCGCTAAAGTAAAGAAGTGCCAATTAAATTTTTTAAATTATAATTGATCAAATTATTTCGCAGGAGATGCCTACCCTCGTGAGGCCTCGTGGCGCCGTGCTTCGCCGCCTCGCGAGGAGCGTCGAGAGGTAATTAATTAATTTTAAAAATTATTTTTTTGCGCCCATCATCCCCGTAGTTTACTGCCATGTGCATTTTGTTTCACTAAATGGACAATATTTGCTCCGAATAATGCCCCCTCTTCAGTTCTTCGGTTCAACAGACACGTGGCGCTCTGCACCTCGCCGCTCGCCGCCTCGTGATCGGTTTGTTTTTATTATTATTATTATATTATTATTATTATTATTATTATTATTATAATAAATATATAAATTATTGTAAATATTTATAGCTTTAACTCTGAAGCGTTCGGCCGTGGTCGTGACTACTCGCCGGAGCGCAGAAAGTCGTTCAAGTGAGTTATATTTGTTTGAATTTATCTTTTAAATAATTTAAATATTTCTTAAATTAAATGTAATATGAATTCCTCAGGACGATCGCTCGCCCGTTCGTCGGGACCGTAGCCGATTCGATGATAAGTCGAAGAAAGACTACAAGGAGAGAAGGAGCCACGATGATAGGGATAGGAAGAGGGACAGGGAGAGGAGTGAGGACAGGAAGAGGGATGATAGGTGAGCTTTGCTTATTTTTGCTATTATTGTTCTAATATTATTTTCAAATGATTTCATGAATATTTTGTCCAGGAAGGACAAATCGGAGAAGGATCGCAAGAGCAGAGATAGGGACTCGCGGGAGAAGGAGAGGAGCAAGGAGAATGGAGAGGTTTGAAATTTTTCATTTTGTTTGCCTAAACGGGTGTGACGAAATGGTGCGATAGTAGGAAGTTGCCATTGGAAAAGTGTATTAATCTCGCGAGTACGCATCTATTTGATCAGCGTGAAACGGAGAAATGGAAACTATGCGGATATGGTTTATGATCAGCTATTTGATGGAAACGTTTTGACGCAATTGGCGTTTTGATTTATTTCCTTCGGTTTTTGATACACAAGAAGCACCAATGGATCTACTAAATGAACTATTATCAATAATGCTATCATGTGTTCCAAGTCTTCGTCGAAAGGCAAGACTCGCCTGAGAAAGAAAGTTGACTTGCCGAGATCTGCATTACGTATTTCACATGGATCCACAGGAGTTGTGAATGGTCTATTACCGAGATCGATATACAGTTACAACTTTTAAAAATTATGTAATTAATTTATATAAGATACATGTACAGTTATGGCAGGTCTAGTTCAGAGATTATTATTATACATTAGTAAATCGAGAAAAAAACCGTTGAAGGTTTACTATCAAGACCCGAATTATGTGTTTCACAAGATAAGCACGAACAGTTATGGAGGTTCCATTACCGAGATGAACATTTTGAACTTTACAATATTTAAGCAATGGAAGTTCGACCGAGATCTGAAGTTTTGAACAGTTGAATGAGTTCTAGACTTCTCTTTTTCTGCTTCTGCGCTTTTTGGCCCAGTCAATTTGAAATGTCCTTTTATTGTGTGCCCAAACATATTATTTATTTTCGACCTCCCATCCTGCTGATCCATTAGCATTCTGAAAGCCACAACCTCTCAGATTAGCCTAGGAAATCGTTTCTCCCCATGACGGACTAGGAAATCTGTTCTCGAAGTGATGGTCTGGTCAAAAAGTGCAGAAGTTGGTATTTATTTTACGCAGATCGCGTTTATTTATTTTATTTTTCGAACATTCATTAAAAATGATCAACACACGATAGTACATCAATGTTCATGGTATTTGAACGAATATGGTTGAAGATGACATTAAATAGACTCTATTCACATTAACATTCATGAACGTTGACTCTATTACGAACATCTCCATTCTGAATTATATTCTTATACTAACGACTCCTCTGCTAAATACTCTTTCTGCTAATCTTCTAATATAAATATATCAGTAATGCGGTATAAATATACAATAAATAGAACATATTTTTGCACGGATGATGATTATATTTGTGTCAATGAAAAAATTAAATGAAAATAAACGGCTTCATCTTTTCTATAGTTAATTCTTCCTCGACATTTGCGATGATCTACAGCGTCGTATATTCTATTCGATTCGTTTACTTGAGAGTCGAATATTAAAATATATATATATATATATAATATTCGATTCAAGTAGTTCAAAATATGTAAAATATTCGATTCAAGTAGTTCATTTATTCGCCCATCTGCAAATAAATCTGCAACTTCGTCTATCTATGTCAAATGAACAGTTTCACTTTGACATGATCTTGCTTCTTGTCAAAGATGTGCCCTGCTTAGTGACGAATGGTTCCGCCACCCTTTACCTCCTACTGCAGTTCCGGATGAATTCTTCGAATTTACTAAATTTATTCGGCTACCTGCTGTATTTCATCAAATGGTTTCGGAATTGCTTCATTTTTTTAAAATAATGACTCGACATCCTGCTTTCTGCTCATTGAAATTGTACCAGAAAGATTCAAATTGATTCGAGATTAAATTCGGATTTTGGGCTCACGGAAACGCACATAAGCACAACTATATTCAAGTCTATAATGGAGACATAATTGTAGAACCGTTCAGCATTGACTCATTTAAAAAAATCATTAAACGACCTTTACATCTCTCAGAATCTTGTGCATTTTTGGCTTACTTAGCTTTACATTGGGTCAAATTTGAAAAATATATTTCTTTTGATGGTCAAATGCGAAAATTTGCTCTATTGGGTTTTACAACAATGATGCGCCTCTTTTCAGAAGAAGAGGCGTGTCGACGATAAGAAGGAGGATAAAGTAGAAGAAACCGATAAACCGGAAGACAAGAACGAGTCTAAGCCGGAAGAGACTGGTGATGAAACTGAGAATAATGATGAAGAGATTAAAGAAGTCGAGGTTATCGAAGAAGATGAATTCGGAGACGAATTTGTTGATGAAGAGAAGGAAGAATCTAATGGGGCCGAGGAGGAAAACGAAGAGTCTAAGAAGGAAGAACCTAAAAAGTCTGATTACAAGAAACCTGAAGAGTCTAAAAAGTCTGATAATAAGAAAGTGGAGGAGAAATTGGATTGGAAGTCTGATAGGACTGAATACAGACAGTCCCGTATTCGCTCCCCTTCTCTTGAGAAGAAGAGTAGATCTTCCTCTATTGAGAAGGATAATGGGAAGAAGGAATATTCGGAGTTCAAAATTATCACGGATGCTTCATTCGACGAGGTGAAATAGTTTTCATCGAATAAATGCACGTTCGTTCCATTGGATGATCCGCTTGCAACGGAAATGATTCAACAAAAGTTAAAATGCGAACAATTCAGTTATTAAATGCTTTGAATTATAAAATTTACTTAGATTCATCGTCCGTTCGAACGTCCGTATGGCAATTTCAACAAGAGTAGAAACTTTCCAACAAGGTGATTCTTCTAGCTGCTCAATTGTTTTTTTTTGCATTACGACGGATCGAAATTAGTACAAATAGCCCAATATTTAATTAATCTTTAGCATTCGCTGATTCCATATAGTTGAATCGGAGTGCTAAATTTGTTCATTAAATTCAACGACACATTGTTGGTAGTTGATTTGAAATCCGATATTTCAAGCTCGACGAAATATCATAGCGGAGACGATTCGTGGTACCAACAATACAAGGCTAAAGTAATGATGACCAAGACTGCCACATATGGTCTCAGGTATGATCAATAACCTTTTTCAATTCGTAAGATGAAAACATACCACATTCTCTACTCAACTAAAGTTAAAGAAGAGCTAAATTGGCATTTCAAACTTGCTATTCAAGTTCTCGTTACCTTTTAAATAATGAATATGATTATTAACTCCCTTGCTGTATATTTTCTTTGATTATTATGGCTAAAATAAACACACCCTTAAGAAAAAAAGAAAAAAAAATTAAAATTTTACCACGTTCTTCATGATCAACATTTATTGACTAGACAAATACCCTAGCAAAAAAGCAGAAGAATTTGAAACCTAAATTGATATTTTAAAAAGCAACTCATTTTTCACTTTTCGGCGATTCTTCTCGTAAAGTTTTTCGATTTTCGAACAATTCCTATTGCCCACAACTAATCACGAACAATCTCCAGTGGTCCTCCGTCGGCTCCGCTGCATCCGCCAGTGGTGCCAGTGGCCGCGCCGCCTCCTCCTTCGTCCTACGTCGATCCGTTCGCGGCGGCGCGTGAGGTCCTGGCGCGTATGCCTCTGCGCGACGCGGCCGCCGCGTATCCGCCAGCGGCGCCCCCGCGTCTCGAGTATCCACTCGAGTACGCGCGTGTGTCGGCCGCGTATGGCGCGCCACCGGCGCACATTGACCGCCACGAGGCGGACCCGCACAGAGTGCACGAATGGACGAGAGAAGAACGGTAATATTACGAAATTTTATGATATAAATAACATGAATAAAGACGCAATACAACTACAACGGGGATTGAACAACGCAAGATGCGGTGTTTTTCCGCATTTTTCTCCTTTTTGTGTGCAGTAAATAGACGCATTTTCTCCTACACGAACGAGTTCCTGTTTTTATGCTGGCTACAAAACCCTGAAATTATGGTATACAATTGCAGAGACGCTTACGAGCGCCGCAGAGCGGATGAGCTGAGAAGCATCTCGCCCCCTACCAGAAGGGAGTTGTACGATAGAAGAGAGGATTATCCGAGAAGAGACGATCGAAGGGACGAGTACGATAGGAGGGATGAGTATGAGCGGCGGGAGAGAAGAGACGAGGGCCACCACCATGTGGAGTACTTTACGGAACGGTGAGGAATTGCGATGGTTTTTTTCTATATAAGAAGAATTCCAAAGAGGTATTGTGAAGCTGTGGAAAGCTAGGATGTAGTAGAACAAGTGAAACTGGAAAGGGTTGGTAAATTGGGCATTTTGACAAACGCAGAACAACTGTTATTAGCTGATTTTGTTGCGCAAAGGAAGTTACGGTTTCATTGGTTCCTTGCATGCCAATCGAATTAAGTGCAAACACACGAAACAACTTTTACAGGTACCGCTCGGAGCAGCGTCCGGATGAGCGGGCGGCGCGGTACGCGGACCACGGCGCGGATCGACGCCCGCCCGCCGACGAGCGCCCGAGATACAGGGAGCACTCGCCGCCTGCCTACGACCACTCGACCGCCGCCCAGCCAAGGGATGACAGGGAGAGGTAGTCATCATTTTCTCAAAAGTTGTTTCGAAGTTTCATTTGTTCTACGAAAAGGCCGTTGTTTGCAAAGGGACAGTGATTGCTTGCCGGACATTGAGTTTGAAACGGAAAAAACCAACAATATGTTTAATTAAATATAATTTTTATACATTCAATTCAATTAATAATATTGCAGTCGTCATCCGCCCGTCCGCCCTCGCGCCGTGCCCTCGCCCACGATGACGGAGCGGCTGGCAGAGAGACTGGGCATGACAGGGGGAGGGGAGAAGAGACCGCCAGTGCCTCCCCCCGTGGAGGAGATTGATGCAAGCAAGCTGGTTGAGCCACTGGAGGATGATGGTGAGGCTGATGCTCTAATCCTTGATACTGATATTTAAGGGGGAACAAGGGAAATCCAAGAATGAAAGCTAGAGGAGCCCAGGATGCTGGAGCGATTCGAAGTTTTGTCCCACCATAGCGACAGATATCAGTGTACATCTCCATTACTTGTGATAGGTGCACCGTGAAATTGGGAGTGCGCTAGGGCAATTGAAACATACTCAAAAACGTGTTTTTTTTTGTAATTTATGGAAAGTTGCGCATGATCTTTTGTGCTTCACCGTGTTTGTATATTAAGGCTAGAGCCGAAGACAAGCAATATAGCTCTCGCGGTGACGTTACAATTCATTTATGTGTACTTGTAAATGCTCTTTATTAATTAATCCTTGTTGCAGGCTGGGACGCTGTTGCTCGTCTGCTCAGCCCGGAGAAGGTTGTGGTGGAGAAGAAGGGTGAGTTGGTTGAGTTGATTATTGATTGATGACGTCATCGATCGATAACGATACCGTAATCCCGGCCCTCTCCGCTTTATTGATCGATTGTTGATTGATTAACACTGGTGAGATCGAAAGGTGAGTGAGTGGGGGCATTCGCAAATTTGTCTCTGCCATTCCTTCGGACATCCGAAAATAGAGATATGTCGCCTTTTAGAAAAGGTGATAGTCCACCAGTGCGGCAGTGTCTATGCCGGAGTGATTATTGAATGATGACGTCATCGATTGATCGATAACGATACCGTAATCCCGGGCCTCATCTTCCAGCCAAGAAGCCGCTGATCGCGAGCATGCCTCCGATTCTGCCCCCACCGGCTGCCATCCCGCCGCCGCTGCCCCATCGACCCATCCCGAGGGGTAAGTGGGGAAATCACTGAGGAAACTACCTGAGTAGAGTAGTGAATAGTGAAACTCACTGACATTGAGTGGGGAAATGTTGAGGGAAAATGGCCCGTGAAAAGCGAGTTTTATGGTGATAATGGTGGACTCGATTGGTGAATGGGTGTTTCACGAGGTGGATGAGAGGATTGGTGAAGGCAATCATTCAATCAGGTTGAGTCATTTTGGCGAAAGAATTTCTTATTAGTAAAACGGAGCAGCAGTGCGAGTGGATGTTTCACCGATTGCAGGTAATTCACTGAAATAGAGAATGAGATCATTATTGTTATCGAAAATGTGGGGGATAATAGCCTCGGTGTTACTTGTTTCACTGATTTCATATGGGGCAAAGGGAATATAATGATGATCTGTTCATTATCATGAAGAAATAATTCATCTACTTCTCCTTTCAATAACTAACCCCCTCCCCTTGCAGACCCTCCTCCCGTGTCCGGGTTCTTCTCGCAGCCCGTCCCTTCCGTGCGGCCGAAGATCGCCTTCGCCGACTCGAAGCCCTTCTACAAGAAGGAGGTACGGTAGCCCCACCCCCTGGATACGGTAGCGGATTGTCGAGGGATACGGTAGCGGAATGTCGATTGGTCTTGATTACTGTAGCCTCAGGGAGTGCGGTAAAGAGTTCCTGTTCTATTTGCTGGTTCATCCAAATTGTATTCCTTTCATACCCTGAATCTTACAAGGGGTTTGTGAAACGAATGCTTGCCAGGCTGCAAAGTGTCTTTGAAATGTAGTTAGCGACTTCAATTGATTTCCTTCCAGGAGCACCCTCCTCACAGCACCCGTCCGAGCTTCTTCCCGGCTCCCACGGACGGTCGAGTTGCCGCAGTTGCGCCGCCGCGTGCCGATGCCGACGCGTACGGGTGGGCTATCGATTAGTGTTTGAGCGGGGTTACGGTAGCACCCTGTTCTCGATCACGGACTGACTTATTTATGTCTTGCTCCATTGCAGTCGAGCAACATCGTACGAGGAGCTAGCGAGCAGCAATGGAGCCGCGGCCTACCGCAGCGGACCCGCGCCCGGCTGGGAAAGCGGCAGGAGACACTAAAGGGACTTATCGATTTAATCGTTCCATCAGTAACAATTTCCCACCCGTGTCTTGCTAGCACTCATGTCATTTGCCAACCCCGCCCTGGCCAGCCCACCGTATAGTTTTGATAATGTGATATTTCGCCTGATGTGAGATAGTGTACGGGTGCAGCGAGAAAGCTCCGCCTCCTCAGATGACTAATTGCTTATTCGTCCTATTTTTATGTATTTTCCCGATCTTTAAGAAGAATTCAGTCGATTTCAATATAAACCGAATCAATTGTTTACTCAATCGATTTCAATATAAACCGAATCAATTGTTTACTCAATCCCCTTCATAGCAATCCCAATCATAGTAATTGTTAATATCTCGATTGCGAGCATAAAGAATTTGAAGTTTTTGTTTGTTATGATTAAGTGGAATGCCTCCAGTTTGCGTCTGGATCGATACCTTTCCATTCTCGAAGTGTAAAGGAATCTAACTGTCCTCCATTCACCATCATGGCGCTGGTCATTAGGCAATGTCCTGCAGTATTCTGTCCGTTATCCACCGCGCCTTCATCCATTATTACTGATTTTCCGTGCTCTCCCAGAAGAGTCATTTATCGACTCTGTTCTTCCTCTAATCCAATTACCATCAGCAATTGCCATTTGTCCTACCGTTATGCACTGTTTCCAATCATATGTCGATCAGTTAATTGCTGTTTGTGCTATCGTAATAATTGTCATTTTCTCCTGCCCTAATACACCATACTCTCTCATCAGTCGATATCAACAGCAATGGCCCCACTCGCCGAGGATCAGCTGGGAGAGAAGGTGGATCGGTGCTTCGCCGACTCGCTGCTCAAGATCTCCGGCGGCGTGGCCATCGGAATCGTCGCCTCCGTCGCATTCTTCAAGGTAATTTTTAAAGGAAGGGAGTACTAAGCGAGCAAACAATTAATGAAATAGTCACAGAAACAGAAGTACTAGAGGAATTGTTGCGATCTTCAAGGTACGGTGGGGGTGTAGGTTATCGATTGATTATTTTCATAAATATTCGTATTGTTGGCTTCGGATGCATCGTATGGACGCCTTGATACGAGGCATGCATCTTTTCTAAAAAAAACTTTTATAATTCAAGGTCGCTTTATCTCGGGCATAAGGGTGAAACACATGTGCAGTATCGCATTGGGAACAGTGTGCTTGCCATAATTTCGGATCCGAGCAATTGATTGATCGATTTTCTTCCCATTGCAGGGTCGCGCCTTCCCTATCTGGCTCGGGTCGGGCGTGGGAATCGGGGCCGGCTGGAGCAACTGCCGTCACGATCTGAACGCGCCCTTCCTCGTTCACGGCAAGAAGGTCCCGACCGGAACGGACGCCCAGGTGAGTACGGTAGCCCCTTGGAGATATCGATTGTCTTTGCTCTTCGAGTTGGGGCTGTAGTATGCGTGTCTATAATAGGCAGCTTTTTCGCCTGGGTTTCTTTTATGGGGGAAGAACACAAGATTTATTAGATCGTCTTGCATGTGTTCGAGTATGAGGAAAGTGCGAAACATGAAATCGCCTTCTGGTATGGAACTTTGTTGACATTTGCCTTGCAGGGCCGACCCGTCTACAACATTGTCGTCGACAAGAAGTAAACCGGCCGTCTACAGTAACCCGCCTCTAGCCCCGCCCACTTCCGCTCAGGAGTCTAGTATTGATTGAGCCCCCCCCCTCCCTCTTCGCTCGATAGGACGTAGTAGAGTATACCCGAGTGTTTACGAGTTTATGTTTTCTTCCTCCCGTCTCTTTTGTTTGAAGTGAAGAGTGAGGTGATAAAGAGAGACTTTAGAAGCGAATTGTGTTAATTTCGAAGGAGAGCAGAGGATGAGAAAAGAGGGAAAGGAAGGTTCAAGTGAAGTAGGGATAATTATCGATTGATTGAGTGATGAAGAATGAATTAAGAGGATGACAAAGTGAGAAGGGAGAGCTATCGATAGGAGTTCTGTCTGGCCCAATATATTGTTTGTTTTCAATCATATCAGTTCAATGCGATGCACAAACGAGATATTTTTTATGATATTTATAGCCTCCCTAGTCTCTCGCTCTTCCACTTTCCCTTTCTTCAGTCAATTTACTCTATCTATCCGTCCACACCGCACATCATCTGCAATAGAACAAGGTTGGAATAGAGTAATCCATCCCTCAACTGCGTACTCATCACCCCATGGTTCGAATTTGATCAGATCGACTACGAATAAAAGTGATGTTCCTACCGTATCCTACCGTACTCTATCTCGGTATTGCTCACCAAACTCCTTCAATTCCTATCCTTCAAGATGCCATCTCAATCCATCCACAGTTCGCCCTTCATCGCTCACCCAAATATTCCCGCTGTCGCCATCGCTCCTGCAACAGAATATGATTAGATTATCGAAATCCATCAGTCGACAGTATGTCGATCGGATCGTATTAGTATGTACTACTATCGGCCAGCCAGGACAAAGTTCAAAGATCAATTCTGGTAGGAGATAAAAGATCAAAGATCAATCCTGGTGAGTAGGTCAAAGATCAAAGATCAATTCTGGTAGGAGGTCCAAGATCAAAGATCAATTCTGGTAGGAGATAAAAGATCAAAGATCAATCCTGGTGAGTAGGTCAAAGATCAAAGATCAATTCTGGTAGGAGGTCCAAGATCAAAGATCAATCGTGGTGAGGAGATCAATGATCAAAGATCAATCGTGGTGAGGAGGTCAAAGATTAAAGATCAATTCTGGTAGGAGGTCCAAGATCAAAGATCAATCGTGGTGAGGAGATCAATGATCAAAGATCAATCGTGGTGAGGAGGTCAATGATCAAAGATCAATCCTGGTGAGTAGGTCAAAGATCAAAGATCAATTCTGGTAGGAGGTCCAAGATCAAAGATCAATCGTGGTGAGGAGGTCAATGATCAAAGATCAATCGTGGTGAGGAGGTGAAAGAGGGGCTCTTCAAACTCGATTGAGGATCGGGGATACCTCACCACGTTGGCCGTCTTCGCCGCGTACTCTGCCTCGTTACCATTCTCGCAGCAGCACTGCACAAATGACGGCCGACCGCGACGAGCAACGGGGCGAGCAGGTCACTGAATCATTCCCCGTTTTAGGCATTCTACGAGAGTGTGCGACACGAAAACACCACTGGTTCATATTCGAGCTGAAATTCCTATTTTTGCAGAAAATTAATACAAGGCATCTGCTCGTACTGCACGGGGATCGTTCGGACCCCCCACTAATATATGTAGCCCCCTGAATGCGTCTCGCGCGTTCACGGGATATATTAGTGTTGGTGCGAACGATCCAGTGCAATAACCCTCTCTAGTCGCACGCCTTACCCCCCATGCGACATGTAGAGCGTTACCGCGCGATAATCATCATGAGTCAATCACGAGCGAGGGTCAATCTGAAATTATGCATCGAATGATTCCTGCGAATTATGCTAACTAATTATGATTAATTAAAATATTTTTTAAACATTTTTAATTACTATTTTTGTAACTCATACCGTATCGCAGCAGCATGTGCTCGTAGGTGAAGCGGCGCGGGCGAGACGAGGGCGAGACGCGGGCAAAGGGTGGTCTCGATCGAGGGTCAATCTGAAATGGTGCGTCCAATGGTTCAAAGATCAAAGATCAACCTCCATGAATGCTACAGTGGGTCCAATCGATAAAATATACCAACTCTGGAGGTGTGGTGGTCGCGGAGGAAAGGCGGGCGAGCGAGGACGGAGGGAGAAATTTGTTGTCTGAAAAGAAAACGAATTTGATGCAGATGTGAGGGGATCAGCGCATTAATGTGAGCAATAGATCTCGAGAAATGGTTCCGTCTCTTCATTTTGCGCACTCTCTCTCCCGCTCGGTCGACGAGAGAGAGAGTGTGTGTGAAATGAAGAGACGGTGGTATCTCTCTAGTGAGCAAGGATGAATAAGACGAGGCGATGCTCTAATCGTGGCCCATAATGGCTAGATATTCGAGGTATCCTGAGGGCGAAGGGAGCGAGAGGACGGTGAACGTGAACCAACAACGGTCGCCGAAGTGGGGTGAAATGAGAGCAAGTGAGGGGTGAATCGGGATGATTTGAATGAGTCATCGCAATAAAAAAGAGGGTTCGTCCCCATAAAAGACAGATTCGGAACATCCAAGACTAGGTGAAGCGCCTCAGCAACTCGTTTTCTTCACTTAGCGAGTTACTGATCGTGAGTCGATGTAGTAGGTTAGAGTACGAAATACGGGTCTCCGTCTCTTCATTTCACCCACTCTCTCGCCGGTCAGTGAGGCGAGAGAGTGTGCAGAGTGAAGAGACGATTTCCCTTATTTTGAGCTATAGTGTAGGCCATTCAAAGTTGCTTACCAGTAATTTTGTTTCGAGTTGGGTCGCCGAGTCAGTACGATATAGAAAAAATGAAGCACAAAAAACTGAAATGAAGCGCAATTAGCATTAAGATCTCTGCCAATCGATATCGTTACTACCGTACTCTATCTAGTTCTTAAATTTGATCGAGCAGGTCACATTATTGACCATGACTTTTGTATTTTAATGATACTTTTCAAATAAATAATTGTAAAAAAACAGACCGTAGCTACTATAAACATGGGGAAGATTATATACAATATATACACAGTGTCTCAGCGCCGAGCGCATCTAATGCTGCAATTTAGCACATTATTAGACGCTCATGTGCCATATTGTTTCTCGCTATCTGTTTCATCCCTCTCTCACAATCAAATTTTAGCATTTCAGTCGAAGAACGAATAACGGCACAAATTATCGCCCTCTGCCGAATTCGATTCCGATTTTAAGAAGAAGCGTTTTTTTAAATGATTTAAACGTGAAAAACAAAAAAAAACAAACGCTCTGAGAGCAGCACAGAGGGCTCCCGCCGATCACAATGTTGTGAAGGAGCGCACTAGCCGTCTTGAGCAGATCGAACTTCGACTCATCGAAAACTAATATTCCCTCCCCGTTGCGCTGAATGGAAATGACTTCGTTGGTGTGACTGCATGAATGAGCATATTGCATGCATCGTGTCTGCTTTTGTATCTTACTTCATCTAAATCGGAGAGAACGGCACCGAGTAAGCCGCCAATCCTCTTGAAGTGGGCTTCTGGAAAGCAAGACATTGAGCGTGTCATTTTCACAACTGAATTTCTCTTATTGGAAACTTTTTCCGGATTAGTTTGGCTCATCGAGCGACAGAATACGTAGAATGAGAATGCTATTGTACTAGACAAATCCAACAGTGTAATTACGAAATCATTTTCCAATAAGAGCAATCTACTCACAACCCTAGCAATTTGAGCACAATTGCAGTAAATATGCACTCATATATATGAGGAATGAATGGGATGGATGCTTACTCTGCATGCCGGCCGGGCATCCCTTCACCGTGAGTACGCGCCCATTTCCCTCGTCAGTCTGCGCATTGCTGTCAGCTGCAAGCGTATTATACCAATTACTGAGAATGAGTGTGCATTGCTTGCAACCAATGAGCGTAATGTTCGCCTATAGATTGATAGTGACACACGTCCCTTTCCTTCTGCTGCGATCGATGGACGATTGTCTCATTTCGTAAAGCACTCTCGATGGTAAAAAAAATAGAGAAAGAATGAATGGCCTCATTTCACTCGAAAATGGGATAGAGCCAACGAGTTCAGCGTTGTTGTGACCGAACCCACCAAGTTTGTGCCGTTGAAACTTGACCGCATTCTGTCCGTCGATCAGTACGATTCCACTATTCACTAGCCGCTGAGCGATCTGAACAACGGGCTACATCTTCGCTAGTATTTGGGGTCGGCGTTTCTTCAATATTTTATCATTATTTAGCTTCCTAATATTTACCATTAGATTCAAGCAGATAACATCGACTCTGTAAGTGCCATTCAGCTCGTGCACTCTCGTGTGGGGGAAATTCTCTGCAAATAGTGTTGGTGAATGGCGAATGCGCTCATGCTCCCGACTCGTCAGTAGAGTTCGAAATACGGATCGCCGTCTCTTCATTTGGCACACTCTATCGCCTCTCTTACCGGTGAGAGAGTGTGCGAAATGAGGAGACGGCGACCCGTATTTCGAACTCTACTCGTCAGCTACCTACTGGTGCTCGTTTTCGATTATCTAAGAAAATTCTACCTCCTGACAGTCGCTCCTCCATTTGATGAGCGTCTTCTTTGGTTGAAAGGATGGCGAAGACTGTAGTTCCTGAAAAGAGGTAATCAGTTAGTAGTTGCATTGCATTATTATGGAGGGTCACTTCATTTCGCACACTCTTTCGCTTTGCCTGGCGAGCAACTGAGAGAGAAAGGATAGAAAGACTTGTGTGTGTGCGAAATGAAGAGACGCCGCCCCGCTTATCGAATGCTAATTAGCATCATCATCATTAGCACAGACATCCAGAAGAGATGGAGAAATGCAATGCAGAAGCAAATGCTGCACTATCTCTAGAGTTCGAAATACGGTATTCGTCTCTTCATTTCACGTGCTCTCTCATCGGTCAGAGAGGCGAGAGAGTGTGCGAGATGAAGAGACCCGTATTTCGAACTCTCATTATCTCGCCCCCTGTTCGAGAGCCTGATTCCAGATGCAGCAACTAACCGTATATAATCCCACTCTCAGCTACCGTCGATTCGTTACATAGACTCTGCAAAGTAAAGAATTACGAATGAAAATTGCACGTTCATGCTTCAGGAAATGCTACAACTCTCCTCATTCTGCACGCGCTCTCGCCATGAGAGAGGGAGAGGAATGAGGAGAGCATTCTCTGCTGACGCCAGGGTTTTCCGAAAGCATTACAACAACGCAAGAACGTTAAATGAATCCAGTTAATAGGTTAATGCTAAATCTAACCTTGGGAATTTCCATCGAGATTCGCTTTAGAAATTCGAGTTGGCTTAGCACTTGCTGAAGATGATCTTCTTTTGGTTTATGCAACTTGATCTTCTCCGACAATTCCTGTAGTCGTTTTGCATGTTCCATCTCCGTTATCTCCAAAATCTCTATATTTTTGGATTGATTAGATATAAATTCCTCTTTTTGTTTGTGAAGATCAGCATTGAAAGCAATTCGCTTATCGACTTCGATGACCATTTTGACGAGCTCTACTCTTTCGCTTCCTTGCTGTTGTACTCGCTTTCGGCTGCCGTAAATTCTTGCACCATTCTTGTAATCTGTCCATTTAATTCGTTCAATTTTCTGTGTTCATCTTGTTCAGTCTTCATCGTTTCTCCGATCTTTTTTCGCGTTACATCCAATAACTTCAATTTGTCTTGCAATCGTGCTTGCTCAAGAGCGATATTGATTCGCTTCTCCCAATCTTCTCTAGAACTTCATTAGCTTCGTTTGTTATTAACTTTTGAGGGCATAAAGGTCTCTCTTTCTTATTGAGCTTATGGAGCAGCTTCAAATTTTGTACTCTCATTTCGTTGTTTTCCTTTTCGGCTTTCTGTCTTTGTTCGTTCATTCGCTTAGCCCACATAATTTTTTTCTCTTTTTTCGCGACTATCTCCTGCGCCTTGTCACTTGAAAGATCGTCCTGGCTGTCCAGGGACTGCTCGCCCATCGCCTCTAACACCGTTATCTGTCCCTCATCAATCGGCTTTGGTGACATGAGAGATGAATGGAAATATGCAGCCTGAAAGACTCCATTTCGAGCAGCTGAACAAAATCTATCCACAAGCCGCTTCTTCGCTGACTAGCCCGATGTTTGCAAACATAATCTCATGACAATTTCATAGTTCCACCGCATAACTCGCAGCTCAATTTGCGGGCTAGCCATCGAAAAAGCGCTTCGTCGATCATTTCTTCACAGGGAAATACGGCCAACTCGCAGTTAGAGCATTTGAAATGGCGAATTCGAGCGATAAAGTGGCCAATCTTAAAGCCTCCGAGTGTCGAGTTCAGCCGTATTTCCCGTGCGAGTCGATGAAGAACACAGGAAAAAGATGAGCGAGAAATCACGTACGCACGGAACTTTGTCCGGGGTCGGCTCCGCGAAATCAGCAACGTTAATCGCACGTAGCTCCGAGCTCTGAATAACAAGATAACCATCAGCAAAAAGGGCATCAGAAAGCGAATGTTTCGTGTCGAATAGTGCTAATTAGTGAAAACAATTCGGTACGCTCCTCTCTCATGTCGAATGTTTTCTCAGAAATGCATGGAAAGCGAAAATCGATATCGAGTGCAAATCGAAGAGAGACGAGTGCTGATTTGACAACCTAGTGCATAATAAAGTGCATTTGGCACGCCCTTAGCAGATGCCGTAATTGCTCCAAACGACGCGACGCGTGTCATTGCTCATCTAATTGTTCATTATCAATGCATAGATGATCTTGTAGTTATAAATTGTATTTTTTGCTGCTTTTGTTTTTGTTGTTGTTTTTGTTGCGATATTCTGCTCCATGATTATCCCATAAATGTGGCATCAGGCGTCGTCAAAATGAAATCATGCACCAGAAAGGACGGGAAACACTTGCAAGAAGGCCAGGTGAGCAACAATGCAAGCTCACAAATCCCAAAAAACCGGCTGCGCCAAGGGATGCAAGTATGCCAGGGTAGAGAAACACTTCCCTTTTTTGATCGATTTTTTGGAAATCAATTATTAATTTGTGTTTCCGAGAGGGTCTTAATTTCCGAGAGGGCCTTAATTTCGATTGGTGATTGCAATTTTAGGATTTAGAGGGGTCATCTGAGGGCTGAGATGGAGAGACAACGTACCGATTCACTTGCCATCACCGAGGAAGAGAGAGGAGCGCTCGCGGCTGCCTGCAAAGAAACCGAAGATTGCTAGAAATATTCTTATAGTTTTTGCTCTTAAAAAATCTGCAGCCATTAGCGAAAGCGAGTAATGTATCTCGATGAGTTCTTTTAGCATGGAGAGGGCCTGTGCGAGTTGATTAGAAAAATGATCTTCGAGATGCCCTCTTTTTCTTCTGTTTGTAAGTAAAAAAAACGGTTTTTTCAGTGCGAATTTTAATTTTCAGTCTCAAGTGAATCAAAAAATGAATGAGATATATTATGAATGAATGAGGTAGCGGTTTCCTCTTATTATTTGTCTTTGGGGACATGCGCCTACAAATCGCTGACGAGGAGCATGGGCGTGGAGTCGAATTAGTCGATTTTTTAGTCTAATTTCCACCGTCAGTTGTGTGAGGAATGCAGATTGGAAGTGGCAGAGACACTTACTGAGGCGCATGTCGGATCCTTGCGAATGAAGACTAGCAGGTACGGTTGTGCCGGTAGCGCAATAACCTTCGTTACCTGAGAAAACATTCTTAACTTTTTCTAATTAAGAAAAAAAGAATAGTCAATGAATTACTGATGCATCGTCGAACTTGTAGAAGCTCGTATCGTCCGTCGATCGGCCGTATGCGATACAATGGCCGTTCGAGACCTGCGAACCGACATTATAATCATCTTTCGAATGAATTAGATAGCCCTTTTAATTCTCTACTTAGCAAGTTGAAATAATAATGCAGAATATTGCTGTAATTGACGAGGGCCAGAAAAGAGAATATCGTACACTCTGGCCTCGGTGTTCCACAATGCCGTTGAGCGAATAGGTCGCAGTACCGCACCCTCCTGCAGTAGCATCCGATGTGAACTCATGTAAATCCATTTCCTCCTGCAATCGAGAGGACCACCTTTCACAATTAGGGCTGTCAGAATGAAGAATCTGTCTCTTCATTCCGCGTACTCTCTCGTCACTCTGACCGGTGAGAGAGTACGCAGAATGAAGAGACGGATTCTTCACCCTGACAGCCCTATTCACAATTCCCGTTATGAAGAGTATACAATCCACCACCATCATCCGGAGATAGCGACAGTGATCCGCCATTGCCTCACATTAATGCGGTTTGAGGTGTAGAGTTCGAAATAGGTACGGGTCTCTTCATTCTTCACACTCTCGCGCCGGTCAGATGAGCGAAAGAGTGTGCAAAATGAAGAGACGCTTATCTACCCGTATTTCGAACTCTATTGAGATGTTCTTTACAGACGAATGAGATGAATAACGTTGGGAAATCAAGCGCATTGAGACCACTCGGAAGTGAGTAGATGGCATAAACCGCAGCTTACCGTGTCCCTTCTCCTACCATACCTCATAATCAAGCGAGGTTGTAATCTTCCTTTCGCCATGTGCGAACCGCATAATTTGAATAACGAGGACGGGAGGAGGTTCGTGGAGGCGGGACTTCCTCACTGAACGATCGTGGCCACATCTGCGATGTCAGAGGTTAGTATCTATCGTTGTCGAGCACCATTGTGCTTCAGTTACTATTCGGATGATTTACGCCAATAGTCAGAAAAATTAATGTAAATCAAATATAATCTTACTTTTCACACTTGTACTCGACATCCTCTTCAGTGAATAACTTTGAGATTAGGCTCTTCAGGGTACTCGTCTGAAATTGATTGCCACAATAATTAATTTAGCGACCGACATTGAATCTAATGCTAACAATCATCGTCATCACTACACACCTACACACCTTCTCAAGTTTTTTTCTTTTTTTCATTTTTTTCAACACAAACATTTTTCAAGCCGAAAAAAAACACAAGGTAGTAATTATCATGTATTTTTTTTTTAATTTTCAATTCCCTCTGCTCTTCCAAGTTACGCACGCAGCTATCGTAACCCGAATCGCACCTGATTATCAATGGGTATATTCAATTCGCGAGACTTATCATCGCGAATAACAGAGGATTGGCATTTCTCGCATGTTCCTGCAAGCAAAAACGATATTTGAAAGACGGGCAGTTGAAAAGAGAAGATTCCCAGGTTGTGGTATATTTTTCGTAGTTTTTTTTTGCTGCGGAAAATCGTATATTAATCACAAAGGTAGCCATTTTGGAGAGAAATTTATAAAAAAAATCTCCTGGTATGAGTTCGTATCTAAAATCCTAGGGCATTATCAGTTGCGGAAGAAGGCTACCGTAATCTATCGTACTCACGTGTAGTTCGGAAGAAAAATCCCATTATCGTGTCCATCGGCATCCATGAGTCATTCGCCCTGAATTATTTTCATAAAGTTTGTATTATTTATTTATATTTTTTCTTTGTTCTCCATGTTCTTATTGCTCCCTAAAATGCCCCATCCTCTCGAATGGCCCACTCTCGTCTCCTTGATCCTTGGACAGTATCGACTCCTCTCCCGTCTCTCCTACGGTCCCATGCGATAAAGTTGAATGAAACGGCCCTATGAGAATTGTATGGTCTCTGGTATTATTTGTGCTATCACGATCGATTTTATTCCTGTCTGTGTGTATTTCTCAATATATCTATCTAACCCCATTTCCAAAGCCCTTTCATTCTCATCCAATCTTTTCGTTATCTGTTTCAACCGTCAATTTTAGTAATTATCTTCAGCCTATTCTCTCCATTGTCCCAAACCGACCTTTTCAGTTACCATTTCCTTCTCTTTGCTTGCTGCTTCCATCTCCCATCTCCCTTTACCCGACATGTTTTAATTTCATCAATTCATAAGCACTAGTTGTTTGACAGGTCCCTGTTTCATCATTCATCATGCACTCACTTTATGGAATCTGCTCCCCAAGATCTGTCGAATTCTGATAGTAGATAGTGAAGAAATTCATGACTGTCCTGCTGCACGCCCTCCTTGTGCAGTGGGAAGAATCCTGATAAGGAAAATTAATTAGGTGGGGTTACAGTATGTACTGTAAGAGGGAAGATCCCGGAGGGTAAGAAAATCGACTGGCCATGGATAGTGTAGGAAAAGTATTGATGTATTGGGGGGATAATGTAGGAATGGGAGGTGAGGGTTACTGTAGACACGGGAAGACGTGGAAAGGGAATCGATAAGTCAACAGAGCGCGGCAGCTACTGAGGATATATTTAGAAATGGTTTATCTGAACGACCTATTTCCCAAATCGATTCTACTAAAAAATAGTGACCAACTACCCAAATTCATCTAACGGGATTCTTCACATCGATTCTTATCGGCGAGAATTCTTTTCCGCCCAATTTCTTCTCTCTCATTAGTCCATGCTCTCTCATCGGTCAGACAGAGCGAGATACTGTGTCAGATGAAGAGAGTCATTTCTCCCTCCCCTACCACCTATCTCAGTTATCCTTTCAGCCGCAAGCGTGATTCATCAGACCATACGGCAACTAACTCTGCCTATATCTGCAATCAGCAATGGAAATAAGATCAGTACTCGATCCCACCGCAGTAACAACGGTACGGTATGCCCCACACGCTACAGATAGTCAATTTTCAATCACCCCTACGTGCCAACAGAGTGTAATTGCTCTAGCTTTTCAATCAATTCGAAAGCGTTTTTGATAACCATAAAATCGATCGGTACCGTATTCAATTGGGCTCTATCAGGTGTGACTCACGTCACCGTGTTCTCTCAACTCACTGCGTAAGTGAGTGTGAATCCAATCGAGACACAGCGGTTTATTCTCTTTGAATACTCGAAACAAGTGGAGATCGACAAAATCACATGCCACGCAGTTGACGTACTTGAGAGCGCCTGCAATCAGCAATCGTTGACTATCGCACCGCTTTCATCACACAGCAAAGAAGATCTCGATGCTACCGCAACTACGGTACGCCCCTCACTTACAGTCAAGCTTATGAGTCTCTCCCAAAAATCGAGCGAGTGGTGGGCAGTAAGTAATCAGTTGAAGTATGCAGATTATGAAGCAGTAAATTGAATCGTTGATTACTCCCAAGCCGACCGCACTTCCATGCTGCAATGACAATAAATAAAAATAATTGCCAGAAAGCATGAATCCGAACAGATGAACACACTGCTTCGCCTTAGATTCACAAGATAGTGCGCATGTGCTTCAGAAGGATAATCAATGAATGGTTGATGACCGTCCTAATTTCGTGTGAATTCCACACTGCACAGCGTTTCGAGAAAGGCGAGGCAACGATAGTAATAGAGGCCCACATAAAAGTGGCAAAGAAGCAAGAGTAACACAGTCAGGGACACATGAAGGGCGTATATAGAGAGTTTTGTCTACCTATTTTGACGCGCAATTTAGATACATTGCCAAACCTTTAGTGTCCACTCTCTCCACAGGGCTGAAACGCTGTGCAGAGGTACTACAGTGCTCTCGCGCTTCAGACAAAAGCAATAAACTGGTCCGTACTAAAAAGTCAGCGCCAGCCCACGTAGTCCTCAGCTTTGCATGTCTCGTGGATCCAATCCGTTCTGCAATGGATCATAATCGATTGCTTTTCTACTTGTTTGACCCGTTATTTATTGTGGTTTTCAGCAAGCTTTTCCTACATTGCCAACCCCTTCACGATTACGGCGCTTACCGCACTTTGCAATCAGATTTTACTGCAATCGAAACCATGGAATTCACCGTTTGGTGTGCGTCCTTCTGTATGTGGCGTCTGAACCGACGGAACTTGAGGCGGAATCGTGTTCGAAGCGGCGTCAGGAATCTTAATAGGCCGGCCAATTGCGGAAATAACGAAAAAATTTGTTTGTTTGCATTCAAATCATTCGGTCAGATGGTCTAACAGTATAGAGTGCACTCTTCATTGTATTTTCCCAGAGGGCCTGCAGCTTCGTATCGGGAAAAAAACATGCGCAATCGTTTCCCGTGACCTCTAATGAAGGCTCATTTTCCTATTTCAAAACTGTCAATTTATCTGCCGGCTCAGCATCCAGATACACTCTATTCTCTCCAGACAAGGATGTACAGTGCTTTTTCGCTTCGTTTCTCACATAAAACCTACGTCTTCAACAATGATATTTATTTCTGTATTAAGGGACGAGCGCCGTAGGTCATCGTCAAAGAAGCAACTAACCGTTGACTTATGATCATCGGACAGTGCTCTCGTTGAAAGATGCGCCTCTGCCGCTCCGTCCGGTGTGCACGTTTTCTGAATAAGCGAATTTGCATGCATCCGTGTATCTTCTCCCGTGTGAACAGTGCACAATGTTGAAGAAGGAAGTGAGCGAGAGGGGATATCGCACAACTTTAAAGGAGGCGTATCACGAACCGTGCGGGCGACTATGCAAAGTGAGGTGAGAGAGCGCGCTCTCCTCACTTTGCATAGTCTCTCGCTCGTTGCCGGTTCTTCAGGGTCATTTGGCACACAGCCAAATGCTCATATCTCAGTTCAAACGAAAATTAAAAACAGGGGAGTTTCGGAATTCTGATATGGTTATGGATTGCTACAATGTGACGTTGGCAGATTAGTAACCAAAATATTCATGTTACTCCTCCTTTAATATCCTTGAATTTTCTGATCTTGGACAAAACGCAGCGATCAAGAAATCGGGCTAAATCCAACAATGAAAAGCAAAAATCGTCTCAACGAAAGCGAATAGTTATTTTCAGCGTCATATAAACGACCAGTCATCTGAAGAAGGGTTCTGATTTTCTTCATCTTAGGGGAAAATGTCTGCAACATCGCCGGGCGAGGAGCATGTGTGACGTGAGTTGCTCGCATAATGCAGAGTAGAGTTCGAAATACGGGTCGCCGTCTCTTCATTTGACACACTCTCTCGCCTCTCTGACCGGTGAGAGTGTGTGCGAAATGAGGAGACGGCGACCCGTATTTCGAACTCTAATTCAGAGGGAAAGGGGGGGGGAACTTACAGCTGATTTGCGGGTTGTGGTAGGTGCTGCGGACGCATCGACCTGAACAGGTTGATTGGCATCTTATGGCATCTTGTGAGGAATGCGATATTGTTTGTTCAGCGGAAATGAGGGCAGGGCATATGATCGTCGCTTTTGCAGCAAAATCACGCCAGTTTATTCGTACCAGAAAATACAGAGAAAATTTTTTTGTTGTTATTTTTTCTATTTTCCATTTCGCCCTTTGTGGGCCTTTTCTTGCAGATTATTTCCTCCCTACCCTGCTCATTCCCCACCATCTCCAGCACATTCGGAGCTGTTGTTGCATGGGGAGGCATCGATTTCTCGACGGATGAACAGTTTCTCTCACTTCGCAATAGCATCTTGTTTGAATGACTGACTAGAGATAATGCAAATGAAGAGACAAGATTCGACGAGGGCGATATGGTTTGACGGAGAATGTGAATGTTTCCTCTCTGCGCAATTCAACCCATGGAAATCTCGAATTGTACCGTGAGAGTCATGTTCGGGCGGTTCTTCGAACGGTGAAAACGTACCAGGATTCTCTCCCTCAGTCTAGTTCCGACTTGGGACCGTGTACGAGCGACCTTCTGTGGTGGCGGCGCTGTTGGAGACAGGGGCGCCTGAATCATCAAATACGAAATGAGAAAAGAAAACACTGCAAAGACTGAACGGATTTGCGTCTATTAATTATATCAATAAGCGCTGCTGCTACTCTTCCCATGATTCGCCAAGCATGGAATAAAACATGATTTCTTACTGCATTCCCCCCCCCTTACATCCCGTAACTTATTCGAACATATTCAACACGTTTCGATGATATAAATACATCGTATCGAAAACCATTTTTTTTCGTAACCATTTTTTATATCTTCGAATGTACGATAGAATTCAAAATTTCCAATTCGAGCATTTAGTGAAAACTAGGGTTGACCGTTTGGAAAGACGGAATGAATTCGGATATCACGTAGCTTCACTCTCTTTCATGAATAACGTGATTTTCAATACGGAATCCCCCTTTCCCTGCCCTCACTCAACCTCAGCCTAGGACGCTCTTCTGCGAGGGACGAATTAGTCGATTGGCCCTCGAACACTGCAACTTTACCCTGCTTTACCCATCAAATTGAATACTGTAACCATCTAATCAGCCCTCCCTATTCACAGTAATCGTAGAATGCGGCAAACAATGATCGCTTTGTTCACTCCGGATATTGGATGAACAACGGGATTAAGATTTGAATTTTCCCGCCACACTAAAATGATTCTGAAATTTATCCGGATCTAAACCGATCAGCCAAATTTAGAATGATAATTGGAATAAGTTTCAGAAACATTTCATATTTCAAGTTTGACTACGATCCTTTTCTGCTGCGTAACGAACGAGTTTTCATTTCCCCGACCATTCCTGCGCACATTGCCGCTCTTGCGCGGTCGGCACAAGCAACGTCACCGAATGCAGCGATTCGGTTGGAGAGGGGGGGGGGCGGAGTGGGAATAACCTTCGGTGAGGAATCCGTTTGAGTGGTGGCGACAGGCGGAGATCGCTTATTTGCCCTTTGCTCTCTGGACAACTTGTCACGAGCACTTCTCTTGCTGAAAATATCCATTTGAGGATGGCACGAAAGCGAGATAGGATTCGGTGAGATGAATACGTGAATTTATAAATTCGCTTTTTTGCGCAACACAAACTCACTTGAGGCCGTCTCTCGGCTCACATGGCGGTTTTTTCGGGCCCCCGGGTGATTTCTTGCTCGTCGATTTATCGACCATACCTGAGGAAAAGGGAAATTAGACGAGTGCAATGACGAGCTCTCTCTCGGGTGTCGTAGTGTACGGTGGGTGAGGTAGAAAGTGGTACGATAGATCTGATACTTTAGGTGGGGGCGGGATGCGGTAGGCGTTGTATGCAGAGGATTAGCGATTATAGGTAGGATACGGTTGAAGAGGTGCGGTAGATGGACATGGAAGGGGTGTGGTAGGCCAGGTATCTATTTCTGGGACTCGGCTACGGTTATTGGGGCGGGTTATTGGGTGCTCATACCTGCGTATCGGGTCGAAAACCGAGGAGCGAACCACTAAAGAGATCGAAGAAAGGAGCGAATGAAGGAAGAGGAGACGAGAGAGAAAGAGTGAAAAGAAAAATATTATTTTGAAAGATTGATCAAATTAAATTATCAAATTATTCCAAAAAAAATCTCGTCGATAAAAAAATGTGTAGGAATGGATGAATGAGTGAATTGCAAACATGCAGTAGATATTGCTCTCTAAACGCAAACTCTTCTCTTGAAAGATCTCTCACTGTTGAGAGGCGCCCTATTACGACCTCCCCCCCTATTAGCAGAGAGGCCCCCTATTACGGGCCCGCTATCCCGTATCGCTATCTCAACACTAGTCAGGATGGTTTCAGACTGTCAGAACAACATTTTTGGATTTTACTCAATCACTCATTTTGATAAGTTGACAGAACATTTAGTGTTGCTTCTACGGTAGTCCTTCGAGGACGCTGAAATTACATCAAGGATAATCTAAAAATCAGACAATTTATCTCGATCACCTTATTCGGACGATGGAAATGTTCATCGTATCGTTGCTCATTCGATATTTTCGTCGCATGTTGCGGAGGTAACAATTTCGTGGTCAATATTATCTGGAAGCTGCTATTTAAAAGCACTATTCAGATCTTGGCCTGTACATCCTATTTGTCGACAATCTTTACATGCCTCTGTTTTCGAATTCATCAATTCAGCTTCTAACCCTTTTTATAACTTAATCAACGAATGCTTCATCTTCCTCCTTGACGAAATCGATTTCCGATCGAGAAATATTCTGAGAATCGTGTATTCATCCTTCCAGCCTAACTTTTTTTGTCAAATATATTGAGTTCTCATTCTGAACATGTTTCTCCATCTTACCTCGCATTCACATTCTGCGTCACTATGTCTTCTCGAAATTAGAGTCGTCGAAACAGTCCGCTCGAATAATTGTATTCATCGGGAATCCTGACGCTTGTAGCATGACTAAATTAAGGAACAAGAAATAATAGAGACAGTTGTACTGCTCCCTCTTTATGCCCATAGGAGCAGATTGCTCCCGTTTGGATTGGAAAGTCTTTTCACTAAGAGATAGCATACCCCCTTGACGTGTTTATAACTCGGTTTTATGAAATGATAGCCCTTTTGTGATCCCATCTCCTTCTGGCTGGAATCATCGCATAATTCTTAATCTTCTGACCAATGATAATCGATTTTTGCAATAAGCTAAGAATCAATAGCAAACACAGTGAAACCAGTGTATCAATCTGTCCAGAATGCTTCAGTCTCAATAAGTCATATTCAAAGGCTCGATTCACAAAACAATACTTTATCGAATGAGGAAGAATCCTCGGGAAGGGAGAGATGAAGTCGATCTTCTACTCCGTATCCACAGCGATATCGTCCGGAACGAAGTGATGAATTAAGCAAATATATCCGATCGATAGCTACCGTAATCCACCCATTCTATCGTAATCCACTTATAAGGACGGTAATTCCCTTGGGCGTGCGCTTGTGGCAAACCTTGATTGGACGACCGCCGATTTCGGTCCTCAATGATTACGGTAGGGTACGGTGTCGATTGGGGTGCAGTATCGGTTGGTGTACGGCATCGATTGGAATACGGCAGTCGCATAGGTATCGTACCCTCTCGAAGGTCCCGTCAACCTCTCGCTTGTCGACCGGAGCTTCGGCGGCCTCCTGCATGGGAATAAGGTCACTTTACGATACTCGGATCGAGCTACCGTACACGGCAGTTGACCGATCTCAAATAAAACCAGAATACGGCAGGCATTAATCAATATCGTGACAGGCTACAGTAGCCCTCGATCATTCGCGGCTACGGTTGCTCTCTAGGGTTGACGAAACGGAACGAGTTCCGGAAAATCCGAACTTTTAATTCAATTATCGCCGCATTCCGGAACGGATTAAAAATCGAACAATGGTCATTCCGGAACGAGAGTCGACCCGAACAAAGAAAATTCCTTTGTTCGACTCTCGTTCCGGAAAAGTGGAGATAATTGAATTTATTCTTCGGCCGTTCCGAAAGCCAACCAACCCTATTGCTCACCCATCCAGTCATCGAAATAGCATAAATATTATTATTATCCTTCCTCCTGCTTGCCGGGCGCAGCTTCTGCCGCCTGAACAGAAAGTCAGTATTCGGTTCGTACGGTGGTGCTACCGTACCCGCTTGGCCATGGTGACGCGACACGTCGGACACGCCCTCGGGCACCTCGATCTGGAAGACGGAAAGCATTGATCGATATTACCGTACTCCCGGGAGAAGGTAGGATATCAAGGATGATACTGTAGGTCCCATTGGGCTATCCCGAGGGGTGACACAGTGAGGTCGGCTGATTGCAAGTTCAGGGATGCTTCGGTAGGAACTATTCTTTGGGATAAAGTCGCCGTGGTACGGTAGGTCGATAGTTAGTGATACTGAAGGCAGTATAACTGGAGATGCTGTAATCCGGCTACTGTAGTCAGGGTCAACCTCACCATGGATCGAGCGAAAAGAGTGAAGAGAGGTAACAGCATCGTAGAGAGAATGAAGGGAAGAGTGAAAGGAGTAGAGGACGAGGACCTTTTACTGCACGTCGATTTCTCCTTTGCATAACCTGGATATTCTATCAAAGTATGCCTTCCTTTTCTTTTCTGAAGCCAATAGCACAATTGCAACGTAGCCATACAGTAAAAGATCAACGAAAAGATGTAATGAAGGCTACGGAATCTCTTTTTTCTCTATCAAATGCAGATCACATCGATTCCCCTTCTGGCCTTCCTTTTCTTTTCTGAAAGCCAATAGGCACAATTGCAACGTAGCCAAACAATAAAAGAACAACGAAAAGATGATAATGAAGGCTACGGTATCTCTTTTTTCTCTATCAAATGCAGATCACATCGATTCCCCTTCTGGCCTTCCTTTTCTTTTCTGGAAGCCAATACACAATTGCAAAGTAGCCAAACAATAAAAGAACAACGAAAAGATGGTAATGAAGGCTACGGAATCTCCCTTTTTTCTCTATCAAATGCAGATCACATCGATTCCCCTTCTGGCCTTCCTTTTCTTTTCTGAAAGCCAATAGACACAATTGCAAGTAGCCAACAATAAAAGAACAACGAAAAGATGGTAATGAAGGCTACGGAATCTCCCTTTTTTCTCTATCAAATGCAGATCACATCGATTCCCCTTCTGGCTTCCTTTTCTTTTCTGAAGCCAATAGACACAATTGCAAAGTAGCCAACATAAAAGAACAACGAAAAGATGGTAATGAAGGCTACGGAATCTCCCTTTTTCTCTATCAAATGCAGATCACATCGATTCCCTTCTGGCCTTCCTTTTCTTTTCTGGAAGCCAATAGACACAATTGCAACGTAGCCAACAATAAAAGAACAACGAAAAGATGGTAATGAAGGCTACGGAATCTCCCTTTTTCTCTATCAAATGCAGATCACATCGATTCCCCTTCTGGCCTTCCTTTTCTTTTCTGGAAGCCAATAGACACAATTGCAACGTAGCCAAACAATAAAAGAACAACGAAAAGATGATACTTTTTTCTCTATCAAATGCAGATCACATCGATTCCCCTTCTGGCCTTCCTTTTCTTTTCTGGAAGCCAAGACACAATTGCAACGTAGCCAAACAATAAAAGAACAACGAAAAGATGATACTTTTTTCTCTATCAAATGCAGATCACATCGATTCCCCTTCAGGCCTTCCTTTTCTTTTCTGGAAGCCAATAGACACAATTGCAACGTAGCCAAACAATAAAAGAACAACGAAAAGATGATAATGAAGGCTACGGTATCTCCCTTTTTTCTCTATCAAATGCAGATCACATCGATCCTCTTCTGGCCTTCCTTTTCTTTTCTGGAAGCCAATACACAATTGCAAAGTAGCCAAACAATAAAAGAACAACGAAAAGATGATAATGAAGGCTACGGTATCTCCCTTTTTTCTCTATCAAATGCAGATCACATCGATTCCCCTTCAGGCTTTCCTTTTAGTTTTCTGAAAGCCAATAGACACAATTGCAACGTAGCCAAACAATAAAAGAACAACGAAAAGATGATAATGAAGGCTACGGTATCTCCCTTTTTTCTCTATCAAATGCAGATCACATCGATTCCCCTTCTGGCCTTCCTTTTCTTTTCTGGAAGCCAATAGACACAATTGCAACGTAGCCAAACAATAAAAGAACAACGAAAAGATGATAATGAAGGCTACGGTATCTCCCTTTTTACTCTATCAAATGCAGATCACATCAATTCCCCTTCTGGCCTTCCTTTTCTTTTCTGGAAGCCAATAGACACAATTGCAACGTAGCCAAGCAATAAAAGAACAACGAAAAGATGATAATGAAGGCTACGGTATCTCCCTTTTTACTCTATCAAATGCAGATCACATCAATTCCCCTTTAGCCTTCTTTTCTTTTCGATGGAAGCCAATAGACACAATTAGCAACGTAGAAGAAATAAAAGAACAACGAAAAGATGATAAATTACCAGGCTACGGAATCTCCCTTATTACTCTATCAAATGCAGATCACATCGATTCTTAGATATCGTACTCGATCGGGGCTATCACATATTAGAAAGGAAGAAGAAATAAATAGGGCCAACTACCGCAGATTCAATTGATCCCATAAATTACCAGTTCCTACCAATCCCCCGTCCTCCTTTCTAAATACATGAATCGATACTCTTCGGATAGATATCGTACTCGATCGGGGCTATCACATATTAGAAAGGAAGAAGAAATAAATAGGGCCAACTACCGCAGATTCAATTGATCCCTTAAATTACCAGTTCCTACCAATCCCCCGTCCTCCTTTCTAAATACATGAATCGATACTCTTCGGATAGATATCGTACTCGATCGGGGCTATCACATATTAGAAAGGAAGAAGAAATAAATAGGGCCAACTACCGCAGATTCAATTGATCCCATAAATTACCAGTTCCTACCAATCCCCCGTCCTCCTTTCTAAATACATGAATCGATACTCTTCGGATAGATATCGTACTCGATCGGGGCTATCACATATTAGAAAGGAAGAAGAAATAAATAGGGCCAACTACCGCAGATTCAATTGATCCCTTAAATTACCAGTTCCTACCAATCCCCCGTCCTCCTTTCTAAATACATGAATCGATACTCTTCGGATAGATATCGTACTCGATCGGGGCTATCACATATTAGAAAGGAAGAAGAAATAAATAGGGCCAACTACCGCAGATTCAATTGATCCCATAAATTACCAGTCCCTACCAATCCCCCGTCCTCCTTTCTAAATACATGAATCGATACTCTTCGGATAAATATCGTACTCGATCGGGGCTATCACATATTAGAAAGGAAGAAGAAATAAATAGGGCCAACTACCGCAGATTCAATTGATCCCATAAATTACCAGTTCCTACCAATCCCCCGTCCTCCTTTCTAAATACATGAATCGATACTCTTCGGATAGATATCGTACTCGATCGGGGCTATCACATATTAGAAAGGAAGAAGAAATAAATAGGGCCAACTACCGCAGATTCAATTGATCCCTTAAATTACCAGTTCCTACCAATCCCCCGTCCTCCTTTCTAAATACATGAATCGATACTCTTCGGATAGATATCGTACTCGATCGGGGCTATCACATATTAGAAAGGAAGAAGAAATAAATAGGGCCAACTACCGCAGATTCAATTGATCCCATAAATTACCAGTCCCTACCAATCCCCCGTCCTCCTTTCTAAATACATGAATCGATACTCTTCGGATAGATATCGTACTCGATCGGGGCTATCACATATTAGAAAGGAAGAAGAAATAAATAGGGCCAACTACCGCAGATTCAATTGATCCCTTAAATTACCAGTTCCTACCAATCCCCCGTCCTCCTTTCTAAATACATGAATCGATACTCTTCGGATAGATATCGTACTCGATCGGGGCTATCACATATTAGAAAGGAAGAAGAAATAAATAAGGCCAACTACCGCAGATTCAATTGAGCCCATAAATTACCAGTCCCTACCAATCCCCCGTCCTCCTTTCTAAATACATGAATCGATACTCTTCGGATAGATATCGTACTCGATCGGGGCTATCACATATTAGAAAGGAAGAAGAAATAAATAGGGCCAACTACCGCAGATTCAATTGATCCCATAAATTACCAGTCCCTACCAATCCCCCGTCCTCCTTTCTAAATACATGAATCGATACTCTTCGGATAGATATGGTACTCGATCGGGGCTATCACATATTAGAAAGGAAGAAGAAATAAATAGGGCCAACTACCGCAGATTCAATTGATCCCATAAATTACCAGTCCCTACCAATCCCCCGTCCTCCTTTCTAAATACATGAATCGATACTCTTCGGATAGATATCGTACTCGATCGGGGCTATCACATATTAGAAAGGAAGAAGAAATAAATAGGGCCAATTACCGCAGATTCAATTGATCCCATAAATTACCAGTCCCTACCAATCCCCCGTCCTCCTTTCTAAATACATGAATCGATACTCTTCGGATAGATATCGTACTCGATCGGGGCTATCACATATTAGAAAGGAAGAAGAAATAAATAGGGCCAACTACCGCAGATTCAATTGATCCCATAAATTACCAGTCCCTACCAATCCCCCGTCCTCCTTTCTAAATACATGAATCGATACTCTTCGGATAGATATCGTACTCGATCGGGGCTATCACATATTAGAAAGGAAGAAGAAATAAATAGGGCCAACTACCGCAGATTCAATTGATCCCATAAATTACCAGTCCCTACCAATCCCCCGTCCTCCTTTCTAAATACATGAATCGATACTCTTCGGATAGATATCGTACTCGATCGGGGCTATCACATATTAGAAAGGAAGAAGAAATAAATAGGGCCAACTACCGCAGATTCAATTGATCCCATAAATTACCAGTCCCTACCAATCCCCCGTCCTCCTTTCTAAATACATGAATCGATACTCTTCGGATAGATATCGTACTCGATCGGGGCTATCACATATTAGAAAGGAAGAAGAAATAAATAGGGCCAACTACCGCAGATTCAATTGATCCCATAAATTACCAGTCCCTACCAATCCCCGTCCTCCTTTCTAAATACATGAATCGATACTCTTCGGATAGATATCGTACTCGATCGGGGCTATCACATATTAGAAAGGAAGAAGAAATAAATAGGGCCAACTACCGCAGATTCAATTGATCCCATAAATTACCAGTCCCTACCAATCCCCCGTCCTCCTTTCTAAATACATGAATCGATACTCTTCGGATAGATATCGTACTCGATCGGGCTATCACATATTAGAAAGGAAGAAGAAATAAATAGGGCCAACTACCGCAGATTCAATTGATCCCATAAATTACCAGTCCCTACCAATCCCCCGTCCTCCTTTCTAAATACATGAATCGATACTCTTCGGATAGATATGGTACTCGATCGGGGCTATCACATATTAGAAAGGAAGAAGAAATAAATAGGGCCAACTACCGCAGATTCAATTGATCCCATAAATTACCAGTTCCTACCAATCCCCCGTCCTCCTTTCTAAATACATGAATCGATACTCTTCGGATAGATATGGTACTCGATCGGGGCTATCACATATTAGAAAGGAAGAAGAAATAAATAGGGCCAACTACCGCAGATTCAATTGATCCCATAAATTACCAGTCCCTACCAATCCCCCGTCCTCCTTTCTAAATACATGAATCGATACTCTTCGGATAGATATCGTACTCGATCGGGGCTATCACATATTAGAAAGGAAGAAGAAATAAATAGGGCCAACTACCGCAGATTCAATTGATCCCATAAATTACCAGTCCCTACCAATCCCCCGTCCTCCTTTCTAAATACATGAATCGATACTCTTCGGATAGATATCGTACTCGATCGGGGCTATCACATATTAGAAAGGAAGAAGAAATAAATAGGGCCAACTACCGCAGATTCAATTGATCCCATAAATTACCAGTCCCTACCAATCCCCCGTCCTCCTTTCTAAATACATGAATCGATACTCTTCGGATAGATATCGTACTCGATCGGGGCTATCACATATTAGAAAGGAAGAAGAAATAAATAGGGCCAACTACCGCAGATTCAATTGATCCCATAAATTACCAGTCCCTTCCAATCCCCCGTCCTCCTTTCTAAATACATGAATCGATACTCTTCGGATAGATATCGTACTCGATCGGGGCTATCACATATTAGAAAGGAAGAAGAAATAAATAGGGCCAACTACCGCAGATTCAATTGATCCCATAAATTACCAGTCCCTACCAATCCCCCGTCCTCCTTTCTAAATACATGAATCGATACTCTTCGGATAGATATCGTACTCGATCGGGGCTATCACATATTAGAAAGGAAGAAGAAATAAATAGGGCCAACTACCGCAGATTCAATTGATCCCATAAATTACCAGTCCCTTCCAATCCCCCGTCCTCCTTTCTAAATACATGAATCGATACTCTTCGGATAGATATCGTACTCGATCGGGGCTATCACATATTAGAAAGGAAGAAGAAATAAATAGGGCCAACTACCGCAGATTCAATTGATCCCATAAATTACCAGTCCCTACCAATCCCCCGTCCTCCTTTCTAAATACATGAATCGATACTCTTCGGATAGATATCGTACTCGATCGGGGCTATCACATATTAGAAAGGAAGAAGAAATAAATAGGGCCAACTACCGCAGATTCAATTGATCCCATAAATTACCAGTCCCTACCAATCCCCCGTCCTCCTTTCTAAATACATGAATCGATACTCTTCGGATAGATATCGTACTCGATCGGGGCTATCACATATTAGAAAGGAAGAAGAAATAAATAGGGCCAACTACCGCAGATTCAATTGATCCCATAAATTACCAGTCCCTTCCAATCCCCCGTCCTCCTTTCTAAATACATGAATCGATACTCTTCGGATAGATATCGTACTCGATCGGGGCTATCACATATTAGAAAGGAAGAAGAAATAAATAGGGCCAACTACCGCAGATTCAATTGATCCCATAAATTACCAGTCCCTACCAATCCCCCGTCCTCCTTTCTAAATACATGAATCGATACTCTTCGGATAGATATCGTACTCGATCGGGGCTATCACATATTAGAAAGGAAGAAGAAATAAATAGGGCCAACTACCGCAGATTCAATTGATCCCATAAATTACCAGTCCCTTCCAATCCCCCGTCCTCCTTTCTAAATACATGAATCGATACTCTTCGGATAGATATCGTACTCGATCGGGGCTATCACATATTAGAAAGGAAGAAGAAATAAATAGGGCCAACTACCGCAGATTCAATTGATCCCATAAATTACCAGTCCCTACCAATCCCCGTCCTCCTTTCTAAATACATGAATCGATACTCTTCGGATAGATATCGTACTCGATCGGGGCTATCACATATTAGAAAGGAAGAAGAAATAAATAGGGCCAACTACCGCAGATTCAATTGATCCCATAAATTACCAGTCCCTACCAATCCCCGTCCTCCTTTCTAAATACATGAATCGATACTCTTCGGATAGATATCGTACTCGATCGAGGCTATCACATATTAGAAAGGAAGAAGAAATAAATAGGGCCAACTACCGCAGATTCAATTGATCCCATAAATTACCAGTCCCTACCAATCCCCCGTCCTCCTTTCTAAATACATGAATCGATACTCTTCGGATAGATATCGTACTCGATCGGGGCTATCACATATTAGAAAGGAAGAAGAAATAAATAGGGCCAACTACCGCAGATTCAATTGATCCCATAAATTACCAGTCCCTTCCAATCCCCCGTCCTCCTTTCTAAATACATGAATCGATACTCTTCGGATAGATATCGTACTCGATCGGGGCTATCACATATTAGAAAGGAAGAAGAAATAAATAGGGCCAACTACCGCAGATTCAATTGATCCCATAAATTACCAGTCCCTACCAATCCCCCGTCCTCCTTTCTAAATACATGAATCGATACTCTTCGGATAGATATCGTACTCGATCGGGGCTATCACATATTAGAAAGGAAGAAGAAATAAATAGGGCCAACTACCGCAGATTCAATTGATCCCTTAAATTACCAGTTCCTACCAATCCCCCGTCCTCCTTTCTAAATACATGAATCGATACTCTTCGGATAGATATCGTACTCGATCGGGGCTATCACATATTAGAAAGGAAGAAGAAATAAATAGGGCCAACTACCGCAGATTCAATTGATCCCATAAATTACCAGTCCCTACCAATCCCCCGTCCTCCTTTCTAAATACATGAATCGATACTCTTCGGATAGATATCGTACTCGATCGGGGCTATCACATATTAGAAAGGAAGAAGAAATAAATAGGGCCAACTACCGCAGATTCAATTGATCCCATAAATTACCAGTCCCTACCAATCCCCCGTCCTCCTTTCTAAATACATGAATCGATACTCTTCGGATAGATATCGTACTCGATCGGGGCTATCACATATTAGAAAGGAAGAAGAAATAAATAGGGCCAACTACCGCAGATTCAATTGATCCCATAAATTACCAGTCCCTACCAATCCCCCGTCCTCCTTTCTAAATACATGAATCGATACTCTTCGGATAGATATCGTACTCGATCGGGGCTATCACATATTAGAAAGGAAGAAGAAATAAATAGGGCCAACTACCGCAGATTCAATTGATCCCATAAATTACCAGTTCCTACCAATCCCCCGTCCTCCTTTCTAAATACATGAATCGATACTCTTCGGATAGATATCGTACTCGATCGGGGCTATCACATATTAGAAAGGAAGAAGAAATAAATAGGGCCAACTACCGCAGATTCAATTGATCCCATAAATTACCAGTTCCTACCAATCCCCCGTCCTCCTTTCTAAATACATGAATCGATACTCTTCGGATAGATATCGTACTCGATCGGGGCTATCACATATTAGAAAGGAAGAAGAAATAAATAGGGCCAACTACCGCAGATTCAATTGATTCCATAAATTACCAGTCCCTACCAATCCCCCGTCCTCCTTTCTAAATACATGAATCGATACTCTTCGGATAGATATCGTACTCGATCGGGGCTATCACATATTAGAAAGGAAGAAGAAATAAATAGGGCCAACTACCGCAGATTCAATTGATCCCATAAATTACCAGTCCCTACCAATCCCCCGTCCTCCTTTCTAAATACATGAATCGATACTCTTCGGATAGATATCGTACTCGATCGGGGCTATCACATATTAGAAAGGAAGAAGAAATAAATAGGGCCAACTACCGCAGATTCAATTGATCCCATAAATTACCAGTTCCTACCAATCCCCCGTCCTCCTTTCTAAATACATGAATCGATACTCTTCGGATAGATATCGTACTCGATCGGGGCTATCACATATTAGAAAGGAAGAAGAAATAAATAGGGCCAACTATCGCAGATTCAATTGATCCCATAAATTACCAGTTCCTACCAATCCCCCGTCCTCCTTTCTAAATACATGAATCGATACTCTTCGGATAGATATCGTACTCGATCGGGGCTATCACATATTAGAAAGGAAGAAGAAATAAATAGGGCCAACTACCGCAGATTCAATTGATTCCATAAATTACCAGTCCCTACCAATCCCCCGTCCTCCTTTCTAAATACATGAATCGATACTCTTCGGATAGATATCGTACTCGATCGGGGCTATCACATATTAGAAAGGAAGAAGAAATAAATAGGGCCAACTACCGCAGATTCAATTGATCCCATAAATTACCAGTCCCTACCAATCCCCCGTCCTCCTTTCTAAATACATGAATCGATACTCTTCGGATAGATATCGTACTCGATCGGGGCTATCACATATTAGAAAGGAAGAAGAAATAAATAGGGCCAACTACCGCAGATTCAATTGATCCCATAAATTACCAGTCCCTTCCAATCCCCGTCCTCCTTTCTAAATACATGAATCGATACTCTTCGGATGGATATCGTACTCGATCGGGGCTATCACATATTAGAAAGGAAGAAGAAATAAATAGGGCCAACTACCGCAGATTCAATTGATCCCATAAATTACCAGTTCCTACCAATCCCCCGTCCTCCTTTCTAAATACATGAATCGATACTCTTCGGATAGATATCGTACTCGATCGGGGCTATCACATATTAGAAAGGAAGAAAAAGAAATAGAGCCAACTACCGCAGATTCTATTGATACTATTAATTTCTAGTCCCACCCTTCCCCTCCCATCCTCCTTTCTAAATACGTGAAATCGATACTCTTCAGATAATAATCTTACTTGGATCGGAGCAATCACATATTAGAATGGAAGAACAAAGTACACATTGGTATTCGAGTGGTGAGAATAGGTATGCGGTCGAGAAGGCCCAGAAGAGGCGGACGATAGCGATGGAGGGAAGGTCACGTGGGCAAGACTAGGCTGGGCACCCCGAGCGCATGACAGGCTACCTAGTCATACCTGTCACTTGTGCAGATGATCATAGGTCGTTGCATCGATCGATGAAGACGGCCGATCCAGAGAAGAGCCGATGAAGAGGAGCAGGAGATTGGGGACAAGGGGTGGGGAAAGGGAAATGTTCTTCTTAATTCTCAATCTTCATTCGTTATCTTGCTCTTCTTTTCACGTAATTCGTCGTTGCGATTGATCTCGAATGACCAGTGGCGTTACTGAAATGAAAGAATACTGTAAGATTGACCACCATAGGATGTTGTTGACGAAACACAGTCGAATTCACGCGCATTACTGTAGCTACGGTGCTACGGAATGCCGTGGTCTGCTCGATTGATTCTTCCTACAGGACCTTGCACAGCTTCTTCGATTGATTCTTCCGTTTGCTCGGTATGAATACGTAGCTCTTGTTGTAGTGGACCATCTCCGTGTGCTGAAATACGGTAATCGATAATCGATCGAGGACTGCAATACAGTACTACAGTGTACCGTACTACTGTAACCCGTACCGAATCGATGCAGAGGAGGTGGATCTGCTATCAGCTTTCGTCGCAGTTGAGACACCACTTTGACTTCTGAATATGGTAAGAGTGAGTTATGGTGGAAGGAATGCGGAAGCTCTATTGGGTTCGGGTATTTGGCCAGAACACTGGGCATTGGCGGGGTATTTGCTGGCTTCTTGCACTTCCTTTCGAGTGGAGGCGCATCTGTTGATGTTATAATGAGATCCGTGTTTGGTTCATCGCCTCTACGACTACGGTAATGAACGCTGCTGTTGCAGCCTCGCAGTATTCAACATCATGACGATGTAAATCAGAGATATTCCGTAGTTTAAAGTGCCATCGTTTCGTCACTCTTGTTAGTGTTCGTGCCCATAGGATCCCTGGAATATGTTGTACGTGTCAGATTGGGAATGATGCAAACAAACCATCCCTTCTCTCCCTCATTTCTAAATACGCGCAATCGGTACTGTTCGAATGAAGATACTAAGAGATCGAAGGCAGCACGTATTAGAAATGAGTTAGAGAAAGGAATAGATATTGAATCCGGAGAATGCAGCCTCGTAGAATTCAACAGCATCACGATTCCGCAATTTCTTGTTCTCTCTTGTTGGTTGTGCCCACGGGATCCCTGGAAGATGAAGAGGTTGGCCAGCAGAGGAATCGATGTGAACAGAAATGGATACAGTAATGAGAGATTATGTTCCTAGGGGTTAACGTAAGTGGGATGCGGATTCCGCACTGCGGAATATTGGTAGGGAGGGGGAGGAGGATAGGCAGGCATGGCAGGTGCAGTATGGTAGGTATACGGTAGGCGGGGTAGGGTAGATGAGGTAAGGAAAGCAGGGTACGGTAGATAAGCTATGGTAGACGAAGTACGGTAGACTAACTGCCATAAATAGGGGGAGGGGGTACGGTAGGTGGGGTTGATGGTAGTTGGGGTAAGGAATGCAGGGTGTATTGTAGGTGGTCTACAGTAGTCGGGTGATGCAGTGTGGGGGGGACCCAGTTACGGTAGGTGCGGATACCATGGGTCCAGAACATGGAGCTTTGGCGGGGCAGGGTATCGACTGGGTCTCTCACCATTCCTTTCGAGCGCGGGCGCATCTTGCTGTGCCGGTGAGTCGCAGCCGACGATCGTCTTGGTTCGAGTAGAATATGACAGACGGAGCGATCGATTCGAACTGAAATGAATACCATAAGAGATAGAAAGGGTACCGTAGGAGGGGCAGGGGGTAGAAGGGTGCGGTAGGGGTAGGGTAGGAGAGTACGGTATGGGCCTACGGTATGATTCTACGCAATGGGTAGGGTAGGAGGGTACGATAGGTGGGGTACGGTAGGTGGGATACAGTATGGTTCTACGCTTGGGGTAGGGTAGCAGGGTACGGTAGGAGGGGTATGATAGAAGAGGAGCGATAAGAGTGTTACGGTAGGAGGGGTACGTTAGGAGGGGTACTGTAGGTACGGTACGGTAGACGGGGTACGGTAGGTGAGTGCGTAGTCTACGGATTTGGGTACACGGTTATGGTAGGTGCGAATCTGGGGGATCCAGAACCCGAGTGGGGATCCTGGGGTATTGGAGGAGTAATGGGGTATTGGCGGGGTACTGGGGTATTGGCGGGGTATCGAGGTATCGGGGTATTGGCGGGGTATTGGCAGGGTGCTGATACCTGTTGTTTCGAACGAAGGAGAGAAGAGGAGGAGGAGGAGCGCACGAGTCGAGAGGAGCGAAGAGAGAGCGAATGAAAAGAGAAGGAGAAGGAGGGGAGAGGAGAGAAAAGAGAAAGTGAAGATGTAAATGGAGTGAAGAGAATTGAAGAATAAAACCAATAATGATTGATCGAATTATGGCGATAATGAAATTGAAGAATGAAGAATGAGTGAAACCTCATTCCGTACTTCATTCCGATATTCAATTTTTAGAAAATAATAGGTATCGCTCGAAAATTTCATGCAATCAGAATCACATTGGTTCTGAACGTGGAACAAATATGAGCCGGAGTCCATGAGAGGTGAGTTGCTGGGTTTCGTCTTCGCATGTTAAACATTTCAACCATTTTCCATTACAATCGAGGAGGAAGAAGCTCGTAGAATGAATTTAATCTAAGATGTCGAGGAGGAAGAAGCTCGTAGAATGAATTTAATCTAAGATGTGCAAGAAGAAAGAAAGGCTCTCAGAATTCTCGCGAATATTTCCAGATTATTTATCTGGGTAAGACAATTCAGAAACAACCGCCGAAAAAATTTAAATTACGGTAATGATAAATATGCATTCGAATTCCCGCTTCCAAGATGGTATACGGTATGCAGTCACACGTCGATTGTTGCACCCGATCGTTTAATTTAAAATTTGCTCTACTGTGGTATTTTCTTCTATTTTTCCTTGCTCTTTTCTGTCATTATCTTGCCCCGCGTACGCGCACGTGTTTTCCTTCAAGACAAAAGCGATTGGCCGTCTCTAAACTGTTTTTTTTTCTATTAATTTTGCGTGGTGTCACTTCACAAACATCATGATATTACCCGGCTTAATCCTGGCTTTGTTGCTATTTTTTGTTTCTCGCGAAAAAGGACATACTCTAGTAGTTACGAGGTTGCTGGAGTGTCTGGTGCGGAATTTTGAAATTGTTTTCTTTTTTCTCGCAGTAAACTGTTGTGTTTCACCAATTTCACTAGCGTAAATGAAATGAGCTCAATGGTTATTCGCTGAGCATGTCTTTCATCATCTGATTATATTTTTGTCCAGGAATTCGATCCCGATGAGTTCTATCATCTCCTTGAAGAGGCCGAGGGAGTTGTGAGGGAACAATTTGGATCGGGCACGGCAAGAGTACCCGATCTACCGCAGTATATTATTGGTATGTGATCAAATCATTGTTACATTTTAGTTTGTGTATTGTCACTACATTGCGGTCATATGATTAAGTATAGTACAAAATCGTTAATAATGGGCTATAGCTGAAACCGAAATCTCCTGGGAAATGAAACGATCAATTTCAGTCAACCTCGATTTTCTCGTAGAGTGGATCGACTATAATATTAGGAGCTTTCATCGAATTTTTAATGGGTGCAAGCATGTTGGATTATTTTGATTATTGATTTATGAAACAAAAACGAGATATTCAATATTTGAGAAGCACTACGACTTGGGCTGCTGACTGAGTGACTCGCGTAGTGAGATCAGGATGAGCTTCTCCCTCTACACGTAAACAAGACGATCTCTTCAGTGAGTCAATATACCTTTGAAAGATATTATATCATTGTCTCACTGTTGTTCATTAATGAATATATTTACAGCACCTCGAATGGCAGTTCACTTCCCGGCAATCGACCGATTCCCATCTATGGAAAGAACCAGCAAGAAGATCTCAACTAGTGAGGGGAAGGGAAGGAAGACGACGAAAATGGAGAGGTGAATTATTATTCACGATCGATATCCTTTGATTAGGGTAGCTTTGCCACGGACGATAGAAGTACAATCTAGTTACTTTGTCATGTTGTGTGGTGCTTCTTTTCTCTATCAAGAACCATGATTAGACACTGCGCTTCACCGGCCAGTTAGCTAGTTCAACATCTAATTTCCTTACACTTCATGTTACCTTGACCAGACGAAACTTTACCTTTTTTGAGTCACTTTGCAAAAAGTTTTAAACTTTTATCACTGATTTCTGTATTTGCAGATGCACGTGAACTAGCTAGCGACACTCCGGCCGAGGAAGGACTATCTCATGCTGGCAAAGGAATTTACAAGCTAAGTTCAGCGCGTTTCTTAGGGGGGCGTAGATCAGTGATCTCGCCAGCGCTTTTCTTAGGGGGCGTAGATCAGTGATCTCGCCAGTGCGTTTCTTAGGGGGGCGTAGATCAGTGATCTCGCCAGCGCGTTAGGGGGGCGTAGATCAGTGATCTCGCCAGCGCTTTTAGGGGGCGTAGATCAGTGATCTCGCCAGCGCGTTAGGGGGGCGTAGATCAGTGATCTCGCCAGCGCTTTTAGGGGGCGTAGATCAGTGATCTCGCCAGCGCGATAGGGGGGCGTAGATCAGTGATCTCGCCAGCGCTTTTAGGGGGCGTAGATCAGTGATCTCGCCAGCGCGTTAGGGGGGCGTAGATCAGTGATCTCGCCAGCGCTAGTACCTCTCATACGAGAGGTATTGTTTTCATTTTTTAGGAGCAATACGACTTCGGCGGCTCGTGGATTCACTCAACGAGAGCGAGAAGATGAATGTGCTTCTGTAGCTGAAACGACGCAATTGCTTTGGTGAGTCATCGTTCTCTTTTCAAGCTGATACAAGGTTTTCCCTTTTTTTCAGTAAAGTATACAGAAACAGTTATCCCGTTCGAGAAAATAATTCGAGAAAGGCTCGAATAAAAATGGAAAGGTTGATATCTCCTCGATTTTCTCGTAGAGTGGATCGACTATAATATTAGGAGCTTTCATCGAATTTTTTAATGGGTGCAAGCATGTTGGATTATTTTGATTATTGATTTATGAAACAAAAACGAGATATTCAATATTTGAGAAGCACTACGACTTGGGCTGCTGACTGAGTGACTCGCGTAGTGAGATCAGGATGAGCTTCTCCCTCTACACGTAAACAAGACGATCTCTTCAGTGAGTCAATATACCTTTGAAAGATATTATATCATTGTCTCACTGTTGTTCATTAATGAATATATTTACAGCACCTCGAATGGCAGTTCACTTCCCGGCAATCGACCGATTCCCATCTATGGAAAGAACCAGCAAGAAGATCTCAACTAGTGAGGGGAAGGGAAGGAAGACGACGAAAATGGAGAGGTGAATTATTATTCACGATCGATATCCTTTGATTAGGGTAGCTTTGCCACGGACGATAGAAGTACAATCTAGTTACTTTGTCATGTTGTGTGGTGCTTCTTTTCTCTATCAAGAACCATGATTAGACACTGTGCTTCACCGGCCAGTTAACTAGTTCAACATCTAATTTCCTTACACTTCATGTTACCTTGACCAGACGAAACTTTACCTTTTTTTTGAGTCACTTTGCAAAAAGTTTTAAACTTTTATCACTGATTTCTGTATTTGCAGATGCACGTGAACTAGCTAGCGACACTCCGGCCGAGGAAGGACTATCTCATGCTGGCAAAGGAATTTACAAGCTAAGTTCAGCGCGTTTCTTAGGGGGGCGTAGATCAGTGATCTCGCCAGCGCTTTTCTTAGGGGGCGTAGATCAGTGATCTCGCCAGTGCGTTTCTTAGGGGGGCGTAGATCAGTGATCTCGCCAGCGCGTTAGGGGGGCGTAGATCAGTGATCTCGCCAGCGCTTTTAGGGGGCGTAGATCAGTGATCTCGCCAGCGCGTTAGGGGGGGGCGTAGATCAGTGATCTCGCCAGCGCTTTTAGGGGCGTAGATCAGTGATCTCGCCAGCGCTAGTACCTCTCATACGAGAGGTATTGTTTTCATTTTTAGGAGCAATACGACTTCGGCGGCTCGTGGATTCACTCAACGAGAGCGAGAAGATGAATGTGCTTCTGTAGCTGAAACGACGCAATTGCTTTGGTGAGTCATCGTTCTCTTTTCAAGCTGATACAAGGTTTTCCCTTTTTTTCAGTAAAGTATACAGAAACAGTTATCCCGTTCAAGAAAATAATTCGAGAAAGGCTCGAATAAAAATGGAAAGGTTGATATCTCCTCGATTTTCTCGTAGAGTGGATCGACTATAATATTAGGAGCTTTCATCGAATTTTTTAATGGGTGCAAGCATGTTGGATTATTTTGATTATTGATTTATGAAACAAAAACGAGATATTCAATATTTGAGAAGCACTACGACTTGGGCTGCTGACTGAGTGACTCGCGTAGTGAGATCAGGATGAGCTTCTCCTCTACACGTAAACAAGACGATCTCTTCAGTGAGTCAATATACCTTTGAAAGATATTATATCATTGTCTCACTGTTGTTCATTAATGAATATATTTACAGCACCTCGAATGGCAGTTCACTTCCCGGCAATCGACCGATTCCCATCTATGGAAAGAACCAGCAAGAAGATCTCAACTAGTGAGGGGAAGGGAAGGAAGACGACGAAAATGGAGAGGTGAATTATTATTCACGATCGATATCCTTTGATTAGGGTAGCTTTGCCACGGACGATAGAAGTACAATCTAGTTACTTTGTCATGTTGTGTGGTGCTTCTTTTCTCTATCAAGAACCATGATTAGACACTGCGCTTCACCGGCCAGTTAACTAGTTCAACATCTAATTTCCTTACACTTCATGTTACCTTGACCAGACGAAACTTTACCTTTTTTTGAGTCACTTTGCAAAAAGTTTTAAACTTTTATCACTGATTTCTGTATTTGCAGATGCACGTGAACTAGCTAGCGACACTCCGGCCGAGGAAGGACTATCTCATGCTGGCAAAGGAATTTACAAGCTAAGTTCAGCGCGTTTCTTAGGGGGGCGTAGATCAGTGATCTCGCCAGCGCTTTTCTTAGGGGGCGTAGATCAGTGATCTCGCCAGTGCGTTTCTTAGGGGGGCGTAGATCAGTGATCTCGCCAGCGCGTTAGGGGGGCGTAGATCAGTGATCTCGCCAGCGCTTTTAGGGGGCGTAGATCAGTGATCTCGCCAGCGCGTTAGGGGGGGCGTAGATCAGTGATCTCGCCAGCGCTTTTAGGGGGCGTAGATCAGTGATCTCGCCAGCGCGTTAGGGGGGGGCGTAGATCAGTGATCTCGCCAGCGCTAGTACCTCTCATACGAGAGGTATTGTTTTCATTTTTAGGAGCAATACGACTTCGGCGGCTCGTGGATTCACTCAACGAGAGCGAGAAGATGAATGTGCTTCTGTAGCTGAAACGACGCAATTACTTTGGTGAGTCATCGTTCTCTTTTCAAGCTGATACAAGGTTTTCCCTTTTTTTCAGTAAAGTATACAGAAACAGTTATCCCGTTCGAGAAAATAATTCGAGAAAGGCTCGAATAAAAATGGAAAGGTTGATATCTCCTCGATTTTCTCGTAGAGTGGATCGACTATAATATTAGGAGCTTTCATCGAATTTTTTAATGGGTGCAAGCATGTTGGATTATTTTGATTATTGATTTATGAAACAAAAACGAGATATTCAATATTTGAGAAGCACTACGACTTGGGCTGCTGACTGAGTGACTCGCGTAGTGAGATCAGGATGAGCTTCTCCCTCTACACGTAAACAAGACGATCTCTTCAGTGAGTCAATATACCTTTGAAAGATATTATATCATTGTCTCACTGTTGTTCATTAATGAATATATTTACAGCACCTCGAATGGCAGTTCACTTCCCGGCAATCGACCGATTCCCATCTATGGAAAGAACCAGCAAGAAGATCTCAACTAGTGAGGGGAAGGGAAGGAAGACGACGAAAATGGAGAGGTGAATTATTATTCACGATCGATATCCTTTGATTAGGGTAGCTTTGCCACGGACGATAGAAGTACAATCTAGTTACTTTGTCATGTTGTGTGGTGCTTCTTTTCTCTATCAAGAACCATGATTAGACACTGCGCTTCACCGGCCAGTTAACTAGTTCAACATCTAATTTCCTTACACTTCATGTTACCTTGACCAGACGAAACTTTACCTTTTTTTGAGTCACTTTGCAAAAAGTTTTAAACTTTTATCACTGATTTCTGTATTTGCAGATGCACGTGAACTAGCTAGCGACACTCCGGCCGAGGAAGGACTATCTCATGCTGGCAAAGGAATTTACAAGCTAAGTTCAGCGCGTTTCTTAGGGGGCGTAGATCAGTGATTTCGCCAGCGCTTTTCTTAGGGGGCGTAGATCAGTGATCTCGCCAGCGCGTTAGGGGGCGTAGATCAGTGATCTCGCCAACGCGTTTCTTAGGGGGCGTAGATCAGTGATCTCGCCAGCGCGTTAGGGGGGGGGGCGTAGATCAGTGATCTCGCCAGCGCTTTTAGGGGGCGTAGATCAGTGATCTCGCCAGCGCGTTAGGGGGCGTAGATCAGTGATCTCGCCAGCGCTAGTACCTCTCATACGAGAGGTATTGTTTTCATTTTTAGGAGCAATACGACTTCGGCGGCTCGTGGATTCACTCAACGAGAGCGAGAAGATGAATGTGCTTCTGTAGCTGAAACGACGCAATTGCTTTGGTGAGTCATCGTTCTCTTTTCAAGCTGATACAAGGTTTTCCCTTTTTTTCAGTAAAGTATACAGAAACAGTTATCCCGTTCAAGAAAATAATTCGAGAAAGGCTCGAATAAAAATGGAAAGGTTGATATCTCCTCGATTTTCTCGTAGAGTGGATCGACTATAATATTAGGAGCTTTCATCGAATTTTTTAATGGGTGCAAGCATGTTGGATTATTTGATTATTGATTTATGAAACAAAAACGAGATATTCAATATTTGAGAAGCACTACGACTTGGGCTGCTGACTGAGTGACTCGCGTAGTGAGATCAGGATGAGCTTCTCCCTCTACACGTAAACAAGACGATCTCTTCAGTGAGTCAATATACCTTTGAAAGATATTATATCATTGTCTCACTGTTGTTCATTAATGAATATATTTACAGCACCTCGAATGGCAGTTCACTTCCCGGCAATCGACCGATTCCCATCTATGGAAAGAACCAGCAAGAAGATCTCAACTAGTGAGGGGAAGGGAAGGAAGACGACGAAAATGGAGAGGTGAATTATTATTCACGATCGATATCCTTTGATTAGGGTAGCTTTGCCACGGACGATAGAAGTACAATCTAGTTACTTTGTCATGTTGTGTGGTGCTTCTTTTCTCTATCAAGAACCATGATTAGACACTGCGCTTCACCGGCCAGTTAACTAGTTCAACATCTAATTTCCTTACACTTCATGTTACCTTGACCAGACGAAACTTTACCTTTTTTTGAGTCACTTTGCAAAAAGTTTTAAACTTTTATCACTGATTTCTGTATTTGCAGATGCACGTGAACTAGCTAGCGACACTCCGGCCGAGGAAGGACTATCTCATGCTGGCAAAGGAATTTACAAGCTAAGTTCAGCGCGTTTCTTAGGGGGCGTAGATCAGTGATTTCGCCAGCGCTTTTTTTAGGGGGCGTAGATCAGTGATCTCGCCAGCGCGTTAGGGGGCGTAGATCAGTGATCTCGCCAGCGCTTTTAGGGGGCGTAGATCAGTGATCTCGCCAGCGCGTTAGGGGGGCGTAGATCAGTGATCTCGCCAGCGCTTTTAGGGGGCGTAGATCAGTGATCTCGCCAGCGCGTTAGGGGGGCGTAGATCAGTGATCTCGCCAGCGCTTTTAGGGGGCGTAGATCAGTGATCTCGCCAGCGCTTTTAGGGGGCGTAGATCAGTGATCTCGCCAGCGCGTTAGGGGGGCGTAGATCAGTGATCTCGCCTGCGCTTTTAGGGGGCGTAGATCAGTGATCTCGCCAGCGCTTTTAGGGGGCGTAGATCAGTGATCTCGCCAGCGCGTTAGGGGGGCGTAGATCAGTGATCTCGCCAGCGCGTTTCTTAGGGGGCGTAGATCAGTGATCTCGCCAGCGCTAGTACCTCTCATACGAGAGGTATTGTTTTCATTTTTAGGAGCAATACGACTTCGGCGGCTCGGGGATTCACTCAACGAGAGCGAGAAGATGAATGTGCTTCTGTAGCAGAAACGACGCAACTACTTTGGTGAGCCATCTTTCTCTTTTCAAGCTGATACAAAGTTTTCCCCTTTTTTCTGTTAAGTAAAAAGAAACAGTTATCCCGTTCATAAAGGCACTTGCGACCTACGGGGATCACTGCTAGGCCTGTGATTTATTGTTCATTTTGATACACTATTCCTTAAGAGTGACTTGGTGAAAAGTGTAAAAAATTTGCCTTGACTCTTGGCACTAGCCAATAAAAACTAAGTCCTTCAAAATTCTTAGGCATGTAGTAGTCACCTAGTGTAGCTCGGTCCCACTTATTTAGTAACTTATAATATTTACTTATTTTGCTTGGATGATTGTGCTTCAGAGCAGCTAAATAAGCTAAAACGCGACCTGCGTACATACACGAAAAAGCTAGTGGAAAACTACCTGGAAATTGAAAACATATGCCGAATTTAAGGTTTTCGTTGACAAGGAATGTTACTTACGATTCGCAAACATACGCCGCATTCTTAGAATTAGTCGATCTTATCTCCAAGGTCTTTTTTCATAAACATACCCCGTATTCGTAGGTTTTTTGGCATGTATCAATAGTTGGTTCAAGACGAGAAGCCATGTGATTACTTCGTGAACATGATCCAACTATTGACAAAATGAAGAAACTGTAAAGTTGCGGGTTGCGGGATGCCCGGTTGCAAACAACACAAAGCTTGTATTTTCGAAATACAAACATTAAGGGAGTTATAATTAATCAACTAATTAGTGCAATTAGGTTAATTAATTATGCTAATTAAGGTGAGCGATCTGCGCTTCCCGTCGAAGATCTCGCAGGAGGCCAAGCAGCTGCTTCAGGGTCTGCTCGTCAAGGATCCCGCCCAGCGGTGAGTAGTACGGTAGATTCGTGAGTACGGTAGGGATACGGCAGGGGTACTGTAATGGGATATGCTTGATATGGTATTGATTAGTCGATATGGGTCCGCCAAAGACCCCGGCGGTACTTCGGAAGGGCACGGTTGTAGTGATTGGGCTACCGTAATGCAGGCTGGTCGTTTGACATTTGCATTGACATCGGCAATTTGTGAAGTGAGTGAAACGTGAATGTGGTAGTCAACTTGAGATCTTTTTTTATTTGCCTTTTCCCCGGATGCCAACTGATATCGCGATTGCAACGCCCTTTAGGAGAACAAGCGAGACGCGAATTGTCTAGAGCTGTCAAATTTTTGAAAATAGAATGCCCTTGTGATTTACTGCCTCACGGTTTGCCTAAAAGTCATTGCGATCCCACACATCGATGGGTAGTATGCGGCCGGCTAACACACAATAAATAAATAATTGTTTAACGATAATTAATTAATAACGCGCAGTCTCGGCGGCGGGCCCGACGACGCGCTAGAGATCACGCAGCAGCCATTCTTCGAGTCGATCGATTGGCCCAAGCTCTACAACAAGGTACGGTAGGGGGGCGGTAGCCTCTGAATTATTGATTTATTTTCTCCCAAGTGCCGTATCGTCATCACTTCAATATTCTTCGTTTCAGGAAATCGAGCCGCCGTTCAAGCCGCTCGTGCAGTCCGACACCGACACCACCTACTTTGATCGGGTACGGTAGTCTGCGCCATCGAGAAATGAAAATAAAACTTGAAATGGCTAGGTCCATATATGTTTCACAGGTTCCATGAACGAATTAAAAAATAAAATTCGGACTGGTCAAATCGAAAGTTCATGTATGTCTGATGTTTCAAAGTCTCTATGAAAGAAGGGTGCTATTGTTTGTTCAATGAACTTGCATCAATCAGAGAAAATCCCTCGTCCGTTCGCACTTTCTGCAGTGTTTGTATTAAAAAATCAATAAAACGCTACCGTAATCTACCGTAATCAATCTCCTCATCCGCTCAGGAGTTCACGTCGGAGCCGGTGCAGCTCACGCCTCCTCCGGTGCGCGCCGGCGGTCTGCCCACTGTGGCAGAGGTGGACGAGATGCAGAACAACTTTACCCAGTTCAGTTTCCACAACGAGGTAGACAATTATCGAGGGACGTTTATTCTAGCGCGGCTCTACTGCACAAAATGGCACTAGGTTGGATGAGCACTTTTGGTGAGAACTTAGAAACAACTGTTATGTCAGAGAACATGTTGCGAAGTAGCTCTCATCCGACCTAGTGCCCACCAAATCGAGCGTATTCCTGGCGTTTTGTTATTATTATTTTTGCAAAAATGAAGGAAAATATATATATTTTTAATGTTGTGATATAAGCCAGGAATGCGTAGGCGTTGACGGGTTTTGTGCCTGAGCCTCAGGCCCTGAGGTGGAGCCGCGGGTTTACTGTAGCTGTAGTGACGTTCTTGTGCCTGTATCGATCGATAAGTGGCCTACCGTAATCCCCGGCTCATTGCAGTCCCAACTGGATTCCCTACGGGAGAATTCCATGATGGACAAGGACGAGTGAGAAAGGGCGTCTACCGTACTACTTCGCCGCCCCGCCCACCTACCGTATCCCTCGCTCACACCACCCACCACACCACCTGTTGAGATTACCATACCCGGCCCACTGCCACACTTATCGATTAATTCCATTCCCCCGTTGAGAGTCGGCCCCAGTCTATTCAATGTATCCCCCCATTTCCCCGATTGATCTTTGATCTTTTCTCATATTGAGAATCTTCCCTCATTCATTTATTCCATTAGCTAGTACTGTACAAAAGTGTCTCGCGCCGATTGCGATTGCTCCTCCTCTTATTTTCCTCCCATCCCAAACTTACTTACGATACCCCGAACTCCTAGCGAGTAGTCTAGAGTAATACGCCCCGCCTCCTACAGTACTCCCATTCCCCTAGGTACCAGAGATCACGCACCACACCACACTGCAGTAATCGTTGACCCGCACACGCACATTTCTGCCCCTTCCCCGTGTTGTTGTTAAACCACCACCCACTTCCCCTCCGTCTATTTAATATTTGTCTAGTAGAAGTTGACTATATTTTGAGTCTATTGTCTATTAAAAGGATTCATTATATTTTGTGTTTTCGTTTGTTCAGTAATTTTTTGTGAAGCCCCAGAGCCCCCGACCACACTTGATCTTTGATCTTCGCCCCCGCCCATTTGATCTTTGCATCGTTGATTTGTCCCTTCCCCCTAATCAGTACTCGTGCCCCCCTAGAGAAGAATCTAACACTCACCCAACCTTCATTTTGCAACAATTCCACACACCCATGCTTGCTGTACCCATACCCTTGATTTATACACACACAACCATGCGATAAAGCCTAATTTAGCCGGAATTACTGGTGTTGCTTAGTGAAGGGAACGTACAGAGTACGTCCTTCAAACGGAGATTATGAGGTTGTAGTAAAAGCCCACGAAATACCGTAACTCTCGAAATGACGTCATCAAGCTTCCTCTCCCGGTCACGGATGCGGCAGATTCACATCGTTCAACCCGATCTTCTATGCATCCCCTTCCTTGCCAACCACCCATCCTTCCTCTCACCGTGGTTTCCACTCGCTCGACATGTTCAGTAAAGTGCGAGACGGCGTCAAAGATGCCACAACTCATTATGATCGGGTCGATGCCGTCTACAAACTGCTGTCCCTTCACCCCTAGTCTCTATTTTAGTCGAGAACTGCTGATGTTGTCGTTGTCGTCCAACACAATAATTTGCATGTGCACTTTCATTGACCTTTTGATCTTCTCAATTACCATATTTGGTAATTAGCCAGTAACTTGCTGGTAATTTCATTTGCATGTTTGCGCCCCTTTACTCTCATCTCATCCACAATTTGCATAATCATTCAAAGCGTGTATTTCCCTCCAGTCTCTCCTTCTTACTCACACGCGCGCGGCCGCGATTATTCTCAGCGTTTCAATCAGTCAGCGATTCACTTGTGCTAAACTTAGCGCAAAGCGTGTCCCTGCTTTTCTGGTAACTACCGAGTATCGACGATACCGTAGTTCAGTCTAATCGTGGGCTAGATAGCGCGAGTTCGCATTCCGTCCTATTCTCTATTATGGTCGAGATCAAGCATCCAAGAAAGAGCGTATTGATCGTCTAGCTTAGACTACACGGATGTCTCTCTTTCTCTGTACTCTCCGTGATCTACCGTTCTCTCGCCTACCCCCTTCCCATCCCTAGTCTCCCATTTCGCACCTTTTGCTCACGTTTCGCATGGTTTCACCTCCTCAATTCACCCTCCGCCCCCTTCCTTGTCACCTTTTCGTGCTGTTCGTGTCGTTTTTTCATCACTTTTGATTGTTTTTCGTGTGCTAATTGGCTTAATTTGCGCCTGCAGTCGCCGGTTCCCTCCTATTCTATTGCCCTTTTAGTCAAAAACGCGCTGATTGACGTCCCTGCCCGAGACCTCTCGAATCCTTTGTTCTTATTTTCGAATATCGAGTGTGAAACTGCGTTTAGTGCCCTCACTACGCGATTGTTGCGGTGTGAAATACTTGAGAAATGCGGGTAAACGACTCGCAAAGCTCCCTCTGTGCCTAGATTGTAGTTTGATTGGAAAGGAGGAGAGGAAAGGAGGAGAGAAGGTAGGAAGTGTCCTTTTTGATCTACCCGTCCTCTGATGCATCCTCTCACGGCTATCGATCGTCTGGACGGGGGGGGGGGCAGCTAGCCCCTTCCCATCTCCGGTTAGTCTACTCTCGCACGCTCGCTCGTGCTGCCGCCCTCCTTCCCTTTGCTGCTATAATCTCGCGCCTTTTTGCAGATTTAGCTGCCGATTAGTCACCCCATGGGGCTTCTAATATACCCCAATCTGCGCCGAATCAACGCTGTCGTCCTCTGCGCTTGGCTACTAGGTCAGGCGGGTCTGTTTTGCTGCGATTAGCTCTTGCGAATCGTTGTTTTGATAGGAATTTCATTTTCGAAAATGGTCCGCGTATCTCTGAACTTTGCTCTTTCTTTCGTCCTTAATCATCCTACTCATTAGCATATCGCACGGACTGCCTGGTCGTCCACTGTCCTCCCCTCATCGCATTAGCATGCTGCCGTCCCTAACGTATTACCATACGCATTTGCATACTCCCGTCCCTCGAGTGACAACTGTCCTCGGTCGACGCCCCGGTCCGGCCTAGGATGTGGTGCCTCTTCTCTCTTGCCTGATACGTGCGTGACCTTTTTTTCGCCGTTTGTGGAGTTTCCCTGTGCTTCCTATGACTGGGCGATGCGCACTTGCTTGTTGATCTCCATTACCCGGCCTGTTATCACCCTATGCCTGCATGCGCCAGTGTGGACGTGAGCATGGGCTGAATCGCGCGCGTTTGCCAACTTTCATAACTGTTTCTGGGTGTCTTACGCTGCCCTTTCGCCTCCTGCTCTTGCCTATTCGACTCTAAGTCAAGGTTTATTCCATTTAGCCACTGATTTTGACGACTTTAGCGAGCTCCTCTCCTCTGATGGCCTGAATTTGCGTGCCATGCTTTTCGTATTTCCCGATTGTTTGCTTCCGGCTTCACTGTTTAATCATTACTTATTTTGCAGTTGCCGTAAGACGAGCGCCCTCTCCCCTCTGATGCCCCAACACGCGCGGCTCAACGAGGCGAGCAGACGGCATCGTCCATCAAAAAGGTTCGTTTCGTCCATCCCCTCCCCTGCCCTCCTCCCCTCACTCCCTTCCCCTTTTCCCCAGTAGTCTTAGGCGTCTTTCACTCACTCTTGATCGGGAAGCCGCTTAGCGCCCGCTCGTGTAGAGTGGTTTGCCCCTGTAAAGGGGTCAGAACGTGCGCCCTTAGGGGACCTGGAGTGAGCGTTAGATGACTTTGACCAAAGGGAACGGGAGAATGGAGTGAGGGGAGGGGATGTAGGGACCCCTGCATAGTTATCGATAAGAGTACTGCTCTCCCCTTTTCATGCCCGCGACATCGGTCAACGAGGCGAGCGACTTCAACTGCAAGGAGAAGGACGACGACGCCCCTCGCTCGACAACAGGTTCGTTTCGTCCAGTCACTCCCCCTACCCTCCTCCACTCATTCTTTTTGCTCTTCCCTATTAGCTCTAGATGTCCCACTCGATCATTTTGTGCTCGCGAAGCCGTCTTGCGCGTTTATTCGTGCTCGATCGCCCTCCGTTGGGAGGAATGCCCTTTAGAAGTTTCACTCATCTTATGGGCCAGAACGAGGGTTCCATGGGATGACTGAGTGGGACGGAAGGAGGTAATAAGGAAGAGGGAAATGAGTGAGTGGAGGGGGATGTAGGGACCCCCTTGGTGTCGATAAGACAAACGGCTTGTTTCTTTTCACGCCCGCGAGTGAGGGCGGAGCGAGGGCAACGACAGTGAGAAGGCGATCGACCCCCTCCTTCCCTTGGATGAGAGACTCGGTAGGAATGAGAGGTACTGTATCTATCTAACGCTTATTGATGCATGTGAATATTTGCATTCTTACAGTCGCCTCTCGATGCAACCCCATTCGCCCTCTCTTCTCTCCCTCCCTTCGATGAAGGAGTCGCGCTGGGAAGGAAGCTGGCGTTGGGAATGAGATGTACCGTCAATAGCAAACTCTTATTCATTTACGATATTAGATTTCTTACAGTCGTCGGTGGTCGCGATGCGATGCGGGCGTCGTCCCTCGCCTTCCTTCCTTCCAAGGACAACTGGCCTCCGAGGAGACCACTCGATCCCTCCCCTCCTCGCCCGTCTCTCGTCGGTGAGGCCGTCTGGCCACAGACGAAGGGCCAACTCAATTGGACTGAGAGGTATGGTAGTGGATTATTGATTTATTGTAAAAACATCATTTGTAAAGTCCTCACTCGATGCGATGGGACGTTGGCTGCGTCTCTTCCTTTCTCTTCCTCCCTTCGATGAGTGCATCGTGCTGCGGGGAACGACATCAGTTGAGAGGTACGGCAGCAACTATTGATCTATGAATATTATCGGTCAATATTTGAGCTTTTCCAGTCTTCCCTCGACGCAATGGGACGTGAGAAGAGTCTCTTCCCTTCTCTTCCTTCCTCTTCTTCGATGAGGGCATCGGACTGCGGAGGAGTCTCCCTCAGATACGGTAGCAATTATTGATTTATTGATTTATCGACGTTTTGTTTATTGCAGTCCTCTCACGATGCAATGGGTCGCTGGCCTTCCTCCTCTCTTCTCTCTCCTCTTCTCTTCCTCTCTTCCTCCTTTCGATGGAGTCGAGAAGATCCTATTGAGAGCAGGTGCGATCGCAATCAAGAAGAAGCAATCAAGAAAGAGAAATCGATGAAAATAGAGACTATGAGGCGAACTCCCTTTGTTTATGGCGCTTGAAATCCTATTATTTTCCGAAAAATGACGGGTTGTTTTGGGGTTCTTATTTTGAAAGTCATGTCGTTCATTGGAAGAAAGATTTTTTTAAGAATGTGTGGTGATGAAATGTTGTCTCCTATTTTTGCTGGCTCATTATGATGCGCGTTTCGAAAGTGAACAGTGTTCGCAGATTGCACTTGTTGAATAGATGTTTCATGGTCGCTTTGAAAAAAGTGACCGATTTTCCTTGCATTCAGGCTACAGCTGGAGTACGGCTGGTGGCAGTCTGGCCCCTGGAGCAGCAGCAGCTTCTGGCAGGAGTAGCATTCGGGCAGGACAAGAGGTACTGTGGAAAGTAATGATTTGTTGATTGATCAATCTCTACTTGCAGTTGGCCCACAGTGCGACACGATGTCGTCCCTTCCTTCTCCTCTTTCTCTGATGAGGGCCGTTAATGAGTCTCCCCTTGTAAGGATGAGAGGTACTGTGGAAAGTAATGATTTGTTGATTGATCAATCTCTACTTGCAGTTGGCCCACATTACGCTTGCTCTAATTTTAGAATATTTCCCCCGCGGTCTTGTGTTTCGTAGTCAATCTAAACATTATCCCTGTAGGCTCACAAACATTGCTTTAGTGGGGTGTATTATGTTTGCTCTTTTTAGAATATTCCCCCGCGGTCTTGCGTTTCGTAGTCAATCTAAACATTATCACTTTAGGCTCACAAACATTGCATTAGTGGGGCATATTTCTGAAGTTGGGTATTACGTTTGCTCTTTTTAGAATATTTCCCCCGCGGTCTTGCGTTTCGTAGTCAATCTAAACATTATCACTTTAGGCTCACAAACATTGCTTTAGTGAGCGTATTTTTAGTTGGGTATTACGCTTGCTCTATTTTTAGAATATTTCCCCCGCAGTCTTGTGTTTCGTAGTCAATCTAAACATTATCACTGTAGGCTCACAAACATTGCTTTAGTGGGCGTATTTTTAGTTGGGTATTACGCTTGCTCTATTTTTAGAATATTTCCCCCGCGGTCTTGCGTTTCGTAGTCAATCTAAACATTATCACTTTAGGCTCACAAACATTGCATTAGTGGGGCATATTTCTGTATTTGGGTATTACATTTTCTCTCGCTTTGTGCTGAAATATATTTCCCGTTGCCTTGTGTTTCAAAGTCAATCAAAAATATGTAAATGTAAGTTATGTAAGTTTTTGACGTTTGCTCTTGAATGTTTTCACCCGCGGTCTTGTGGCACATATTATTGATCCTTGATTTAAATTATTCTTCAGTCTTCTCTCGATACGATGTGATGCGGAAAACGAGTCGTCCTCTCCTCCCTTCCTTCCTTCGATGAGGTAATCTGACTGTGTATGAGCCCCTCGGTAGCGATGAAAAGTACTGTAGGGATCATCGATTTATTGATTGAAAGTTAATTTGCAGTTTGTCCAAGATGAAGGGGTGACGATGGCGACCTCTCTAGCCTCTTGTCCTCACTCCCTTCCTTCCTTCCTCCAATGAGGGCTTCCTCTTCTTCTTCTTCCCTCGTCCATCTTCTGAGAAGGTTCGAGGGACAGTTCAAAGAGAATTTTTATGTTGTTGCCACTTACATGGGAAATACTCAGGTCATAATTTTTTTTTTTGTGTTCAAATTGGCCTAAAACTCTGTTGCATGATGAAAGGGCATTATGTTCCCTCTTGCTGAAAGCCGGGCGATTTGCCTCCGAATCCGGCATAGCCCCTCTCACTCCCTCTCCCAGCCTGGCACGAAATCGGCACGGCTCTCCTCTCTCCCTATCCTGCCGGCATCCTATGCAAATTGACTGTCAATGGCTTAAAATCCTTTGTCTCACCCCAACCTACTCTCTATTTGATCATTCTCTTCATTCCGGCACGAGAGGGGAGAGTGAGAGGCCGATGCCGGTATCGTGCAATTTACATGTCTCTCCATCACAGTGTGTCAGAGTGTGTCAGAGAGGGCGACCCCCTTTGTTTGCCGCGGCGGATCATTTCACGTGAATCTCACTCATAGAAGAGGTGTGAGAGATTTTAGGGAATGAGCACACGTTTTGCGGTGCCAATCAATGGAGAATTCGAACTTAAAAATTCCACCAATACCAATGGTGCACAGTAGCATTACCCACAGGTCTGCATTGGCTGAATTTTTTTTGTCGTTATCCAGTCCTTAGAAAACAATTTGTTTGCATGCTAAACGCCACACGCTGCTTACATCACACTGGTATACTGTTCTTGCGAGCCTTTTCCTTTATCGGAGACGATCGTGATATCATGGACATCTTCCGTCCATTGATCGTTACCTGGATACGGTAGCTCGGAGTAACTACACTAGCCACTGATACCGTGTTCACCTTCTTGGTCTTCTTGCACACTCGGGTGAACCTTTGTGCCGCGGTTGTTGCATTTGACTGACAATGAGCGAAAACGGCAATTGGAGCTCGTATGTCCCTCGTTGCCACAATAGTAGCCTGCTATGTGTCCGTCCTGAACCGTTCTCTCACTGTCTGTATTGATGTCTCTGACTGTGTTCAGTGTTAAGTGTACACTTATTGCCCTTCTTCCTATTTCCCTCATTGCAGTTATCCCCCATTTTTATTATTACATACCTGTATTTTTGCATTTTCTGCACTGTTGAATTCATCTCCTATTTTTCAGGTTGGCTGTTCGCCCCCTACCATTTCGCCCACTTCGACGAGTGACTCTGACAGCGAAGTAGCAGCTCGTCATTCCATCAATTGGATTCGTCCATTCGACAGCAGATTAGGTTATTATTTTGGAATATTTCAGTTGCGTTTTTCAATAGCGTGGCCGAAGGCTATCGCCAATTTTTAAAAATGTGCAATTCAGAATCTGTGTTTGACAATTGGGGATAATTCTCATTTGCTTTATTTTAGTGAACTTTTTCAATAGGGTGGCCGAAGGCTATCGCCAATTTTTAAAATGTGCAGTTCAGAATCTGGGTTTGCAATTCAGAATCTGGGTTGGGGATAATTCTCATTTGCTTTATTTTAGTGAACTTTTTCAATAGGGTGGCCGAAGGCTATCGCCAATTTTTAAAATGTGCAATTGAGAACCTGGGTTTGACAATTGGGAATAATTCTCATTAGCTTAATTTTAGTGGTGTTTTCAATAGGGTGGCCGAAGGCTATCACCAATTTTTAAAATGTGCAATTCAGAATCTGGGTTTGATAATTGGGAATAATTTTCATTAGCTTAATTTTAATGGCCTTTTTCAATAGGGTGGCCGGAGGCTATCGCCAATTTTTTAAATGTGCAATTGAGAATCTGGGTTTGACAATTGGGAATCATTCTCATTAGCTTAATTTTAGTGGTGTTTTCAATAGGGTTGCCGAAGGCTATCGCCAATTTTTAAAAATGTGCAATTCAGAATCTGTGTTTGAAAATTGGGAATAATTCTCATTTGCTTAATTTTAGTGGATTTTTTCAATAGGGTGGTCGAAGGCTATCACCAATTTTTTTAACTACATTCCTTTTTTTGCATTTTCTGCACTGTTGAATTAATGTTTCATCTCCTATTCTTCAGGTATGCTGTTCGCCCATACCATCTCACCCACTTTGATGGGTGGCTCTGGCCGCCAAGTAGCCGCTCGTCTTTCCATCAATTGGATTCGTCCATTCGACGGCAGATTAGGTTGGTCTTTTGGATTATTTCAGTGGCGTTTTTTTCAATAGGGTGGCCGAAGGCTATCGCCAATTTTTAAAATGTGCAATTCAGAATCTGTGTTTGACAATTGGGGATAATTCTCATTTGCTTTATTTTAGTGGCCTTTTTCAATAGGGTGGCCGAAGGCTATCACCAATTTTTAAAATGTACAATTCAGAATCTGGGTTTGATAATTGGGAATAATTCTCATTAGCTTAATTTTAGTGGCCTTTTTCAATAGGGTGGCCGGAGGCTATCGCCAATTTTTTAAATGTGCAATTGAGAATCTGGGTTTGACAATTGGGAATAATTCTCATTTGCTTAATTTTAGTGGATTTTTTCAATAGGGTGGTCGAAGGCTATCACCAATTTTTTAACTACATTCCTTTTTTTTGCATTTTCTGCACTGTTGAATTAATGTTTCATCTCCTATTCTTCAGGTATGCTGTTCGCCCATACCATCTCACCCACTTTGATGGGTGGCTCTGGCCGCCAAGTAGCCGCTCGTCTTTCCATCAATTGGATTCGTCCATTCGACGGCAGATTAGGTTGGTCTTTTGGATTATTTCAGTGGCGTTTTTTTCAATAGGGTGGCCGAAGGCTATCGCCAATTTTTAAAATGTGCAATTCAGAATCTGTGTTTGACAATTGGGGATAATTCTCATTTGCTTTATTTTAGTGAACTTTTTCAATAGGGTGGCCGAAGGCTATCGCCAATTTTTAAAATGTGCAATTCAGAATCTGTGTTTGACAATTGGGGATAATTCTCATTTGCTTTATTTTAGGGAACTTTTTCAATAGGGTGGCCGAAGGCTATCGCCAATTTTTAAAATGTGCAATTCAGAATCTGGGTTTGACAATTGGGAATAATTCTCATTAGCTTAATTTTAGTGGTGTTTTCAATAGGGTGGCCGAAGGCTATCGCCAATTTTTAAAAATGTGCAATTCAGAATCTGGGTTTGACAATTGGGAATAATTCTCATTTGTTTTATTTTAGTGAACTTTTTCAATAGGGTGGCCGAAGGCTATCACCAATTTTTAAAATGTGCAATTCAGAATCTGGGTTTGACAATTGGGGATAATTCTCACTATGTTCTCATTATAGTCATGTTCTTTCTTGTTTCTCATTTGACCGCACCCATAGTTCTAGGAGGCAAGAAATGAGAGGGACGGGGGGAGGGGGTGGGGGAAATGAATATTTGGCTGGCAGGTAAAGTGAAGAAGATCCGAAATCAATTGCAACACGTCGCCCATTTTTGCTGGCTTATTATCGTGCGATTTTCGAAATGTAGCAGTATTTCTAGATTTCACTTGTTGAATAGATGTTTCATGGTCGCTTTGAAAAAAGTGACCGTTTTTCCTTGCATTCAGGCTGCAGCTGGAATACGGCTGGTGGTGGTAGTCTGCCCCTGCAGCAGCAGCTGCATCTAGCTGGAGTAACACTCGGGCAGGATGATAGGTACTGTGGAAAGTACGTACTGATTTATTGATTGATCAATCCCAGAAAGCGACACTGATAAATATTGTAATTATTATTGTACTTGCAGTGCGCCCTCGGTGCGACGCGACATCGTCCCTTCCTCCTCGCTTCATCTGATAAAGGTGTCTTCCCTTGCAAGGCTGATAGGTACTGTGGATACTAGACGTTGAAAAGGAACTAGGATCTAGTTCCTTACTAGTCAAATGAACTGGTCCACTCGAGAAGAAGTGTGTGGAATGAAGGACAATTCTCGATTTGACTAGTAAGGAGCCCGTTATTTTTCCATTGTCCAGTGGATACTCTCGATTCATTACAACAATAATATTGCAGTCGCTCGATTCGATGGAAAGCTGTCGTGCCCCCCCCAGGGAGCAAAAATCAATCGATGATGAGCGATTACGTATGATTACGTATGATTGAATGATTACGGTAGGAATAAGTCACGAGTTGTCAAAGATGATGATTGATTTCTCTACAGCCGGCCGTTCGCTCGCCGTCTATCTGGAGTCGGGAGCACGAGCTGTTAAAAGAAATGCACTGCAACAAGTGCAGCAACAGCGATTGATTGCGCTTAGAGCCATACAAATATGAGCCATCGTCTCTTCATTTCGCACACTCTCTCGTCGCGCGACCGGGTAAGATAGTGCGCGAAATGAGACGGCGAGTCATATTTGGAGCTCTAATTGTGTAGCGTAAAGCCATTCCTCCTAGCCGCGGGCATCACTGCTGCTATTGCAGTGGTTGCCGGGCGAGGAACACGTGTGTTTGTGTGTGAGACGAATGAGGACGAATGTAACCTGAGAAGATCAAGGGATCGGGTACTATATCCAGAGATGATGAGGGGGTAGGGTATTGCAATATTGAGATTCCCAGAAAAAAAACAATACAGTAACCATTTAAAGCCATTAACCCATTTAAAGGTAGGAGTATGGTATCCCGACAAAAATCAATTCAGTAGTAGGCAAGAGTGAAGTCCTCGAGGAAATGGAGAGCGTCAATACAGTACTCCCGAGTGAGGAGAGTAATGTATCCCCTAGAATAATCAATACAGTACTCCGAAGTGAGGAGAGTAATGTATCCCCTAGAATAATCAATACAGTACTCCGAAGTGAGGAGAGTAATGTATCCCCTAGAATAATCAATACAGTACTCCGAAGTGAGGAGAGTAATGTATCCCCGAGAATAATCAATTCAGTACCCCTATTAGATGAGAAAGGATGTTGTGTATGATGTTGTGATGGCCCTATCAATACAGTATCCGATCACGTGATTGGCTGTCCCCTTTCTCCTCCACACATTGTGAACAAACCCGGAGCTGCACTGGCCACAGCAGTGCAGTCCGGAAGGGAAAAAAATCTTCAGTCCCATGCAAGAAAAAATACAACAATACAACAGAAACGATTACTCTTGAGCGCCACAGCACCACCACACTGCAGGGCTCTCCTCTTGAATTCCAGATAGGATCAAGATAGGTAGATAGGAGAAGAATGTAAGAATTTCCCTTATAGGGGGAGGGGGGAGCGGATGAGCGGAGACTGCCATTGAAGTGAACCACGTCGACCCAGATTCTGAATTGTACATTTTAAAAATTGGTGATAGCCTTCGGCCACCCTATTGAAAAAGTTCACTAAAATAAAGCAAATGAGAATTATCCCCAATTGTCAAACACAGATTCTGAATTGCACATTTTAAAAATTGGCGATAGCCTCCGGCCACCCTATTGAAAAAGGCCACTAAAATTAAGCTAATGAGAATTATTCCCAATTATCAAACCCAGATTCTGAATTGTACATTTTAAAAATTGGTGATAGCCTTCGGCCACCCTATTGAAAAAGTTCACTAAAATAAAGCAAATGAGAATTATCCCCAATTGTCAAACACAGATTCTGAATTGCACATTTTAAAAATTGGCGATAGCCTTCGGCCACCCTATTGAAAAAAACGCCACTGAAATAATCCAAAAGACCAACCTAATCTGCCGTCGAATGGACGAATCCAATTGATGGAAAGACGAGCGGCTACTTGGCGGCCAGAGCCACCCATCAAAGTGGGTGAGATGGTATGGGCGAACAGCATACCTGAAGAATAGGAGATGAAACATTAATTCAACAGTGCAGAAAATGCAAAAAAAAGGAATGTAGTTAAAAAAATTGGTGATAGCCTTCGACCACCCTATTGAAAAAATCCACTAAAATTAAGCAAATGAGAATTATTCCCAATTGTCAAACCCAGATTCTCAATTGCACATTTAAAAAATTGGCGATAGCCTCCGGCCACCCTATTGAAAAAGGCCACTAAAATTAAGCTAATGAGAATTATTCCCAATTATCAAACCCAGATTCTGAATTGTACATTTTAAAAATTGGTGATAGCCTTCGGCCACCCTATTGAAAAAGTTCACTAAAATAAAGCAAATGAGAATTATCCCCAATTGTCAAACACAGATTCTGAATTGCACATTTTAAAAATTGGCGATAGCCTTCGGCCACCCTATTGAAAAAAACGCCACTGAAATAATCCAAAAGACCAACCTAATCTGCCGTCGAATGGACGAATCCAATTGATGGAAAGACGAGCGGCTACTTGGCGGCCAGAGCCACCCATCAAAGTGGGTGAGATGGTATGGGCGAACAGCATACCTGAAGAATAGGAGATGAAACATTAATTCAACAGTGCAGAAAATGCAAAAAAAGGAATGTAGTTAAAAAAATTGGTGATAGCCTTCGACCACCCTATTGAAAAAATCCACTAAAATTAAGCAAATGAGAATTATTCCCAATTTTCAAACACAGATTCTGAATTGCACATTTTTAAAAATTGGCGATAGCCTTCGGCAACCCTATTGAAAACACCACTAAAATTAAGCTAATGAGAATGATTCCCAATTATCAAACCCAGATTCTGAATTGTACATTTTAAAAATTGGCGATAGCCTTCGGCCACCCTATTGAAAAAAACGCCACTGAAATAATCCAAAAGACCAACCTAATCTGCCGTCGAATGGACGAATCCAATTGATGGAAAGACGAGCGGCTACTTGGCGGCCAGAGCCACCCATCAAAGTGGGTGAGATGGTATGGGCGAACAGCATACCTGAAGAATAGGAGATGAAACATTAATTCAACAGTGCAGAAAATGCAAAAAAAGGTATGTAGTTAAAAAAATTGGTGATAGCCTTCGACCACCCTATTGAAAAAATCCACTAAAATTAAGCAAATGAGAATTATTCCCAATTGTCAGACCCAGATTCTCAATTGCACATTTAAAAAATTGGCGATAGCCTCCGGCCACCCTATTGAAAAAGGCCACTAAAATTAAGCTAATGAGAATTATTCCCAATTGTCAAACCCAGATTCTCAATTGCACATTTAAAAAATTGGCGATAGCCTCCGGCCACCCTATTGAAAAAGGCCACTAAAATAAAGCAAATGAGAATTATTCCCAATTGTCAGACCCAGATTCTCAATTGCACATTTAAAAAATTGGCGATAGCCTCCGGCCACCCTATTGAAAAAGGCCACTAAAATTAAGCTAATGAGAATTATTCCCAATTGTCAAACCCAGATTCTCAATTGCACATTTAAAAAATTGGCGATAGCCTCCGGCCACCCTATTGAAAAAGGCCACTAAAATAAAGCAAATGAGAATGATCCCCAATTGTCAAACACAGATTCTGAATTGCACATTTTAAAAATTGGCGATAGCCTTCGGCCACCCTATTGAAAAAAAACGCCACTGAAATAATCCAAAAGACCAACCTAATCTGCCGTCGAATGGACGAATCCAATTGATGGAAAGACGAGCGGCTACTTGGCGGCCAGAGCCACCCATCAAAGTGGGTGAGATGGTATGGGCGAACAGCATACCTGAAGAATAGGAGATGAAACATTAATTCAACAGTGCAGAAAATGCAAAAAAAGGTATGTAGTTAAAAAAATTGGTGATAGCCTTCGACCACCCTATTGAAAAAATCCACTAAAATTAAGCAAATGAGAATTATTCCCAATTGTCAGACCCAGATTCTCAATTGCACATTTAAAAAATTGGCGATAGCCTCCGGCCACCCTATTGAAAAAGGCCACTAAAATAAAGCAAATGAGAATTATTCCCAATTGTCAGACCCAGATTCTCAATTGCACATTTAAAAAATTGGCGATAGCCTCCGGCCACCCTATTGAAAAAGGCCACTAAAATTAAGCTAATGAGAATTATTCCCAATTGTCAAACCCAGATTCTCAATTGCACATTTAAAAAATTGGCGATAGCCTCCGGCCACCCTATTGAAAAAGGCCACTAAAATAAAGCAAATGAGAATGATCCCCAATTGTCAAACACAGATTCTGAATTGCACATTTTAAAAATTGGCGATAGCCTTCGGCCACCCTATTGAAAAAAACGCCACTGAAATAATCCAAAAGACGAACCTAATCTGCCGTCGAATGGACGAATCCAATTGATGGAAAGACGAGCGGCTACTTGGCGGCCAGAGCCACCCATCAAAGTGGGTGAGATGGTATGGGCGAACAGCATACCTGAAGAATAGGAGATGAAACATTAATTCAACAGTGCAGAAAATGCAAAAAAAGATATGCAGTTAAAAAAATTGGTGATAGCCTTCGACCACCCTATTGAAAAAATCCACTAAAATTAAGCAAATGAGAATTATTCCCAATTGTCAGACCCAGATTCTCAATTGCACATTTAAAAAATTGGCGATAGCCTCCGGCCACCCTATTGAAAAAGGCCACTAAAATTAAGCTAATGAGAATTATTCCCAATTGTCAAACCCAGATTCTCAATTGCACATTTAAAAAATTGGCGATAGCCTCCGGCCACCCTATTGAAAAAGGCCACTAAAATAAAGCAAATGAGAATTATCCCCAATTGTCAAACACAGATTCTGAATTGCACATTTTAAAAATTGGCGATAGCCTTCGGCCACCCTATTGAAAAAAACGCCACTGAAATAATCCAAAAGACCAACCTAATCTGCCGTCGAATGGACGAATCCAATTGATGGAAAGACGAGCGGCTACTTGGCGGCCAGAGCCACCCATCAAAGTGGGTGAGATGGTATGGGCGAACAGCATACCTGAAGAATAGGAGATGAAATATTAATTCAACAGTGCAGAAAATGCAAAAAAAAGATATGCAGTTAAAAAAATTGGTGATAGCCTTCGACCACCCTATTGAAAAAATCCACTAAAATTAAGCAAATGAGAATTATTCTCAATTGTCAGACCCAGATTCTCAATTGCACATTTAAAAAATTGGCGATAGCCTCCGGCCACCCTATTGAAAAAGGCCACTAAAATTAAGCTAATGAGAATTATTCCCAATTGTCAAACCCAGATTCTCAATTGCACATTTAAAAAATTGGCGATAGCCTCCGGCCACCCTATTGAAAAAGGCCACTAAAATAAAGCAAATGAGAATTATCCCCAATTGTCAAACCCAGATTCTCAATTGCACATTTTAAAAATTGGTGATAGCCTTCGACCACCCTATTGAAAAAATCCACTAAAATTAAGCAAATGAGAATTATTCCCAATTGTCAAACCCAGATTCTCAATTGCACATTTAAAAAATTGGCGATAGCCTCCGGCCACCCTATTGAAAAAGGCCACTAAAATTAAGCTAATGAGAATTATTCCCAATTGTCAAACCCAGATTCTCAATTGCACATTTAAAAAATTGGCGATAGCCTCCGGCCACCCTATTGAAAAAGGCCACTAAAATAAAGCAAATGAGAATTATCCCCAATTGTCAAACCCAGATTCTCAATTGCACATTTTAAAAATTGGTGATAGCCTTCGACCACCCTATTGAAAAAATCCACTAAAATTAAGCAAATGAGAATTATTCCCAATTGTCAAACCCAGATTCTCAATTGCACATTTAAAAAATTGGCGATAGCCTCCGGCCACCCTATTGAAAAAGGCCACTAAAATTAAGCTAATGAGAATTATTCCCAATTATCAAACCCAGATTCTGAATTGTACATTTTAAAAATTGGTGATAGCCTTCGGCCACCCTATTGAAAAAGTTCACTAAAATAAAGCAAATGAGAATTATCCCCAATTGTCAAACACAGATTCTGAATTGCACATTTTAAAAATTGGCGATAGCCTTCGGCCACCCTATTGAAAAAAACGCCACTGAAATAATCCAAAAGACCAACCTAATCTGCCGTCGAATGGACGAATCCAATTGATGGAAAGACGAGCGGCTACTTGGCGGCCAGAGCCACCCATCAAAGTGGGTGAGATGGTATGGGCGAACAGCATACCTGAAGAATAGGAGATGAAACATTAATTCAACAGTGCAGAAAATGCAAAAAAAAGGAATGTAGTTAAAAAATTGGTGATAGCCTTCGACCACCCTATTGAAAAAATCCACTAAAATTAAGCAAATGAGAATTATTCCCAATTGTCAAACCCAGATTCTCAATTGCACATTTAAAAAATTGGCGATAGCCTCCGGCCACCCTATTGAAAAAGGCCACTAAAATTAAGCTAATGAGAATTATTCCCAATTATCAAACCCAGATTCTGAATTGTACATTTTAAAAATTGGTGATAGCCTTCGGCCACCCTATTGAAAAAGGCCACTAAAATAAAGCAAATGAGAATTATCCCCAATTGTCAAACACAGATTCTGAATTGCACATTTTAAAAATTGGCGATAGCCTTCGGCCACCCTATTGAAAAAAACGCCACTGAAATAATCCAAAAGACCAACCTAATCTGCCGTCGAATGGACGAATCCAATTGATGGAAAGACGAGCGGCTACTTGGCGGCCAGAGCCACCCATCAAAGTGGGTGAGATGGTATGGGCGAACAGCATACCTGAAGAATAGGAGATGAAACATTAATTCAACAGTGCAGAAAATGCAAAAAAAGGAATGTAGTTAAAAAAATTGGTGATAGCCTTCGACCACCCTATTGAAAAAATCCACTAAAATTAAGCAAATGAGAATTATTCCCAATTTTCAAACACAGATTCTGAATTGCACATTTTTAAAAATTGGCGATAGCCTTCGGCAACCCTATTGAAAACACCACTAAAATTAAGCTAATGAGAATGATTCCCAATTATCAAACCCAGATTCTGAATTGTACATTTTAAAAATTGGCGATAGCCTTCGGCCACCCTATTGAAAAAAACGCCACTGAAATAATCCAAAAGACCAACCTAATCTGCCGTCGAATGGACGAATCCAATTGATGGAAAGACGAGCGGCTACTTGGCGGCCAGAGCCACCCATCAAAGTGGGTGAGATGGTATGGGCGAACAGCATACCTGAAGAATAGGAGATGAAACATTAATTCAACAGTGCAGAAAATGCAAAAAAAGGTATGTAGTTAAAAAAATTGGTGATAGCCTTCGACCACCCTATTGAAAAAATCCACTAAAATTAAGCAAATGAGAATTATTCCCAATTGTCAGACCCAGATTCTCAATTGCACATTTAAAAAATTGGCGATAGCCTCCGGCCACCCTATTGAAAAAGGCCACTAAAATTAAGCTAATGAGAATTATTCCCAATTGTCAAACCCAGATTCTCAATTGCACATTTAAAAAATTGGCGATAGCCTCCGGCCACCCTATTGAAAAAGGCCACTAAAATAAAGCAAATGAGAATTATTCCCAATTGTCAGACCCAGATTCTCAATTGCACATTTAAAAAATTGGCGATAGCCTCCGGCCACCCTATTGAAAAAGGCCACTAAAATTAAGCTAATGAGAATTATTCCCAATTGTCAAACCCAGATTCTCAATTGCACATTTAAAAAATTGGCGATAGCCTCCGGCCACCCTATTGAAAAAGGCCACTAAAATAAAGCAAATGAGAATGATCCCCAATTGTCAAACACAGATTCTGAATTGCACATTTTAAAAATTGGCGATAGCCTTCGGCCACCCTATTGAAAAAACGCCACTGAAATAATCCAAAAGACCAACCTAATCTGCCGTCGAATGGACGAATCCAATTGATGGAAAGACGAGCGGCTACTTGGCGGCCAGAGCCACCCATCAAAGTGGGTGAGATGGTATGGGCGAACAGCATACCTGAAGAATAGGAGATGAAACATTAATTCAACAGTGCAGAAAATGCAAAAAAAGGTATGTAGTTAAAAAAATTGGTGATAGCCTTCGACCACCCTATTGAAAAAATCCACTAAAATTAAGCAAATGAGAATTATTCCCAATTGTCAGACCCAGATTCTCAATTGCACATTTAAAAAATTGGCGATAGCCTCCGGCCACCCTATTGAAAAAGGCCACTAAAATAAAGCAAATGAGAATTATTCCCAATTGTCAGACCCAGATTCTCAATTGCACATTTAAAAAATTGGCGATAGCCTCCGGCCACCCTATTGAAAAAGGCCACTAAAATTAAGCTAATGAGAATTATTCCCAATTGTCAAACCCAGATTCTCAATTGCACATTTAAAAAATTGGCGATAGCCTCCGGCCACCCTATTGAAAAAGGCCACTAAAATAAAGCAAATGAGAATGATCCCCAATTGTCAAACACAGATTCTGAATTGCACATTTTAAAAATTGGCGATAGCCTTCGGCCACCCTATTGAAAAAAACGCCACTGAAATAATCCAAAAGACGAACCTAATCTGCCGTCGAATGGACGAATCCAATTGATGGAAAGACGAGCGGCTACTTGGCGGCCAGAGCCACCCATCAAAGTGGGTGAGATGGTATGGGCGAACAGCATACCTGAAGAATAGGAGATGAAACATTAATTCAACAGTGCAGAAAATGCAAAAAAAAGATATGCAGTTAAAAAAATTGGTGATAGCCTTCGACCACCCTATTGAAAAAATCCACTAAAATTAAGCAAATGAGAATTATTCCCAATTGTCAGACCCAGATTCTCAATTGCACATTTAAAAAATTGGCGATAGCCTCCGGCCACCCTATTGAAAAAGGCCACTAAAATTAAGCTAATGAGAATTATTCCCAATTGTCAAACCCAGATTCTCAATTGCACATTTAAAAAATTGGCGATAGCCTCCGGCCACCCTATTGAAAAAGGCCACTAAAATAAAGCAAATGAGAATTATCCCCAATTGTCAAACACAGATTCTGAATTGCACATTTTAAAAATTGGCGATAGCCTTCGGCCACCCTATTGAAAAAAACGCCACTGAAATAATCCAAAAGACCAACCTAATCTGCCGTCGAATGGACGAATCCAATTGATGGAAAGACGAGCGGCTACTTGGCGGCCAGAGCCACCCATCAAAGTGGGTGAGATGGTATGGGCGAACAGCATACCTGAAGAATAGGAGATGAAACATTAATTCAACAGTGCAGAAAATGCAAAAAAAGGTATGTAGTTAAAAAAATTGGTGATAGCCTTCGACCACCCTATTGAAAAAATCCACTAAAATTAAGCAAATGAGAATTATTCCCAATTGTCAGACCCAGATTCTCAATTGCACATTTAAAAAATTGGCGATAGCCTCCGGCCACCCTATTGAAAAAGGCCACTAAAATTAAGCTAATGAGAATTATTCCCAATTGTCAAACCCAGATTCTCAATTGCACATTTAAAAAATTGGCGATAGCCTCCGGCCACCCTATTGAAAAAGGCCACTAAAATAAAGCAAATGAGAATTATCCCCAATTGTCAAACACAGATTCTGAATTGCACATTTTAAAAATTGGCGATAGCCTTCGGCCACCCTATTGAAAAAAACGCCACTGAAATAATCCAAAAGACCAACCTAATCTGCCGTCGAATGGACGAATCCAATTGATGGAAAGACGAGCGGCTACTTGGCGGCCAGAGCCACCCATCAAAGTGGGTGAGATGGTATGGGCGAACAGCATACCTGAAGAATAGGAGATGAAACATTAATTCAACAGTGCAGAAAATGCAAAAAAAGGAATGTAGTTAAAAAAATTGGTGATAGCCTTCGACCACCCTATTGAAAAAATCCACTAAAATTAAGCAAATGAGAATTATTCCCAATTTTCAAACACAGATTCTGAATTGCACATTTTTAAAAATTGGCGATAGCCTTCGGCCACCCTATTGAAAAAGGCCACTAAAATTAAGCTAATGAGAATTATTCCCAATTGTCAAACCCAGATTCTCAATTGCACATTTAAAAAATTGGCGATAGCCTCCGGCCACCCTATTGAAAAAGGCCACTAAAATAAAGCAAATGAGAATTATCCCCAATTGTCAAACACAGATTCTGAATTGCACATTTTAAAAATTGGCGATAGCCTTCGGCCACCCTATTGAAAAAGGCCACTAAAATAAAGCAAATGAGAATTATCCCCAATTGTCAAACACAGATTCTGAATTGCACATTTAAAAAATTGGCGATAGCCTCCGGCCACCCTATTGAAAAAGGCCACTAAAATAAAGCAAATGAGAATTATCCCCAATTGTCAAACACAGATTCTGAATTGCACATTTTAAAAATTGGCGATAGCCTTCGGCCACCCTATTGAAAAAAACGCCACTGAAATAATCCAAAAGACCAACCTAATCTGCCGTCGAATGGACGAATCCAATTGATGGAAAGACGAGCGGCTACTTGGCGGCCAGAGCCACCCATCAAAGTGGGTGAGATGGTATGGGCGAACAGCATACCTGAAGAATAGGAGATGAAATATTAATTCAACAGTGCAGAAAATGCAAAAAAAAGATATGCAGTTAAAAAAATTGGTGATAGCCTTCGACCACCCTATTGAAAAAATCCACTAAAATTAAGCAAATGAGAATTATTCTCAATTGTCAGACCCAGATTCTCAATTGCACATTTAAAAAATTGGCGATAGCCTCCGGCCACCCTATTGAAAAAGGCCACTAAAATTAAGCTAATGAGAATTATTCCCAATTGTCAACCCAGATTCTCAATTGCACATTTAAAAAATTGGCGATAGCCTCCGGCCACCCTATTGAAAAAGGCCACTAAAATAAAGCAAATGAGAATTATCCCCAATTGTCAAACACAGATTCTGAATTGCACATTTTAAAAATTGGCGATAGCCTTCGGCCACCCTATTAAAAAGTTCACTAAAATAAAGCAAATGAGAATTATCCCCAATTGTCAAACACAGATTCTGAATTGCACATTTTAAAAATTGGCGATAGCCTTCGGCCACCCTATTGAAAAAGTTCACTAAAATAAAGCAAATGAGAATTATCCCAAATTGTCAAACACAGATTCTGAATTGCACATTTTAAAAATTGGCGATAGCCTTCGGCCACCCTATTGAAAAAGTTCACTATAATAAAGCAAATGAGAATTATCCCCAATTGTCAAACACAGATTCTGAATTGCACATTTTTAAAAATTGGCGATAGCCTTCGGCCACGCTATTGAAAAACGCAACTGAAATATTCCAAAAGAATAACCTAATCTGCTGTCGAATGGACGAATCCAATTGATGGAATGACGAGCTGCTACTTCGCCGTCAGAGTCACTCGTCGAAGTGGGCGAAATGGTAGGGGGCGAACAGCCAACCTGAAAAATAGGAGATGAATTCAACAGTGCAGAAAATGCAAAAATACAGGTATGTAATAATAAAAATGGGGATAACTGCAATGAGGGAAATAGGAAGAAGGGCAATAAGTGTACACTTACACAGTCAGAGACATCAATACAGACAGTGAGAGAACGGTTCAGGACGGACACATAGCGGGCTACTATTGTGGCAACGAGGGACATACGAGGTCCAATTGCCGTTTTCGCTCATTGTCAGTCAAATGCAACAACCGCGGCACAAAGGTTCACCCGAGTGTGCAAGAAGACCAAGAAGTTGAACACGGTATCAGTGGCTAGTGTAGTCACTCCGAGCTACCGTATCCAGGTAACGATCAATGGACGGAAGATGTCCATGATATCACGATCGTCTCCGATAAAGGAAAAGGCTCGCAAGAACAGTATACCAGTGTGATGTAAGCAGCGTGTGGCGTTTAGCATGCAAACAAATTGTTTTCTAAGGACTGGATAACGACAAAAAAAATTCAGCCAATGCAGACCTGTGGGTAATGCTACTGTGCACCATTGGTATTGGTGGAATTTTTAAGTTCGAATTCTCCATTGATTGGCACCGCAAAACGTGTGCTCATTCCCTAAAATCTCTCACACCTCTTCTATGAGTGAGATTCACGTGAAATGATCCGCCGCGGCAAACAAAGGGGGTCGCCCTCTCTGACACACTCTGACACACTGTGATGGAGAGACATGTAAATTGCACGATACCGGCATCGGCCTCTCACTCTCCCCTCTCGTGCCGGAATGAAGAGAATGATCAAATAGAGAGTAGGTTGGGGTGAGACAAAGGATTTTAAGCCATTGAGAGTCAATTTGCATAGGATGCCGGCAGGATAGGGAGAGAGGAGAGCCGTGCCGATTTCGTGCCAGGCTGGGAGAGGGAGTGAGAGGGGCTATGCCGGATTCGGAGGCAAATCGCCCGGCTTTCCGCAAGAGGGAGCCCCTTTCATCATGCAACAGAGTTTTAGGCCAATTTGAACACAAATTAGAGTAATGCATGCCACCATTCCACGAAAACAGTGCGGATCACCCGAAAACTAGCCTCATCACGCACAAAAATGTGAAAAATTCGGAAAAGCACACCACATTTTGAGAATTATGACCTGAGTATTTGACCCCTGGGGGCAGACGTGGGATGCCGCCGGAACATTATCGATTTTTTCTCGGCCCTCAGGGCTCTTAGCAAAATTGGAAAACAGATTTGAGCTGCCCTAGGGGTGCTCTATCCAATGGTATAGGTCTTTTACGAATAGCTCTCGGACACTTCGCGACCTTCCCATGTAAGTGGACGATTTGCATGCGAATTCGACTTAGCGAGTCTCTCAACCCGGCAACATACTCATTTAACAGACGGCAACAGCCTCAACCAGGCAACAGACCGGCTTCAATGAAGTAGCGCGTCTATCAAGACAAATCGCCGAGTTCTGAGGCCGATTTGTCATCATCCCACCATCGTACTAGAGTTCAAGCCCCTCAAGAAAATAAACGACGGCACGTCTCAACAAGGCAACAACATAAAAATTCTCTTTGAACTGTCCCTCGAACCTTCTCAGAAGATGGACGAGGGAAGAAGAAGAAGAGGAAGCCCTCATTTGAGGAAGGAAGGAAGGGAGTGAGGACAAGAGGCTAGAGAGGTCGCCATCGTCACCCCTTCATCTTGGACGAACTGCAAATTAACTTTCAATCAATAAATCGGTGATCCCTACAGTACTTTTCATCGCTACCGAGGGGCTCATACACAGTCAGATTACCTCATCGAAGGAAGGAAGGGAGGAGAGGACGACTCGTTTTCCGCATCACATCGTATCGAGAGAAGACTGAAGAATAATTTAAATCAAGGATCAATAATAGGTGCCACAAGACCGCGGGTGAAAACATTCAAGAGCAAACGTCAAAAACTTACATTTACATATTTTTGATTGACTTTGAAACACAAGGCAACGGGAAATATATTTCAGCACAAAGCGAGAGAAAATGTAATACCCAAATACAGAAATATGCCCCACTAATGCAATGTTTGTGAGCCTAAAGTGATAATGTTTAGATTGACTACGAAACGCAAGACCGCGGGGGAATATTCTAAAAGAGCGAACGTAATACACCCCACTAAAGCAATGTTTGTGAGCCTACAGGGATAATGTTTAGATTGACTACGAAACACAAAACCGCGGGGGAAATATTCTAAAAATAGAGCAAGCGTAATACCCAACTAAAAATACGCCCCACTAAAGCAATGTTTGTGAGCCTACAGTGATAATGTTTAGATTGACTACGAAACAAAAGACCGCGGGGGAAATATTCTAAAAAGAGCAAACGTAATACCCAACTACAGAAATATGCCCCACTAATGCAATGTTTGTGAGCCTAAAGTGATAATGTTTAGATTGACTACGAAACGCAAGACCGCGGGGGAAATATTCTAAAAAGAGCAAACGTAATACCCAACTTCAGAAATATGCCCCACTAATGCAATGTTTGTGAGCCTAAAGTGATAATGTTTAGATTGACTACGAAACGCAAGACCGCGGGGGAATATTCTAAAAAGAGCAAACATAATACACCCCACTAAAGCAATGTTTGTGAGCCTACAGGGATAATGTTTAGATTGACTACGAAACACAAGACCGCGGGGGAAATATTCTAAAATTAGAGCAAGCGTAATGTGGGCCAACTGCAAGTAGAGATTGATCAATCAACAAATCATTACTTTCCACAGTACCTCTCATCCTTACAAGGGGAGACTCATTAACGGCCCTCATCAGAGAAAGAGGAGAAGGAAGGGACGACATCGTGTCGCACTGTGGGCCAACTGCAAGTAGAGATTGATCAATCAACAAATCATTACTTTCCACAGTACCTCTTGTCCTGCCCGAATGCTACTCCTGCCAGAAGCTGCTGCTGCTCCAGGGGCCAGACTGCCACCAGCCGTACTCCAGCTGTAGCCTGAATGCAAGGAAAATCGGTCACTTTTTCAAAGCGACCATGAAACATCTATTCAACAAGTGCAATCTGCGAACACTGTTCACTTTCGAAACGCGCATCATAATGAGCCAGCAAAAATAGGAGACAACATTTCATCACCACACATTCTTAAAAAAATCTTTCTTCCAATGAACGACATGACTTTCAAAATAAGAACCCCAAAACAACCCGTCATTTTTCGGAAAATAATAGGATTTCAAGCGCCATAAACAAAGGGAGTTCGCCTCATAGTCTCTATTTTCATCGATTTCTCTTTCTTGATTGCTTCTTCTTGATTGCGATCGCACCTGCTCTCAATAGGATCTTCTCGACTCCATCGAAAGGAGGAAGAGAGGAAGAGAAGAGGAGAGAGAAGAGAGGAGGAAGGCCAGCGACCCATTGCATCGTGAGAGGACTGCAATAAACAAAACGTCGATAAATCAATAAATCAATAATTGCTACCGTATCTGAGGGAGACTCCTCCGCAGTCCGATGCCCTCATCGAAGAAGAGGAAGGAAGAGAAGGGAAGAGACTCTTCTCACGTCCCATTGCGTCGAGGGAAGACTGGAAAAGCTCAAATATTGACCGATAATATTCATAGATCAATAGTTGCTGCCGTACCTCTCAACTGATGTCGTTCCCCGCAGCACGATGCACTCATCGAAGGGAGGAAGAGAAAGGAAGAGACGCAGCCAACGTCCCATCGCATCGAGTCAGGACTTTACAAATAATGTTTTTACAATAAATCAATAATCCACTACCATACCTCTCAGTCCAATTGAGTTGGCCCTTCGTCTGTGGCCAGACGGCCTCACCGACGAGAGGGAGGGAAGGGAGAGACGGGCGAGGAGGGGAGGGATCGAGTGGTCTCCTCGGAGGCCAGTTGTCCATGGAAGGAAGGAAGGCGAGGGACGACGCCCGCATCGCATCGCGACCACCGACGACTGTAAGAAATCTAATATCGTAAATGAATAAGAGTTTGCTATTGACGGTACATCTCATTCCCACCGCCAGCTTCCTCCCCAGCGCGACTCCTTCATCGAAGGGAGGGAGAGAAGAGAGGGCGAATGGGGTTGCATCGAGAGGCGACTGTAAGAATGCAAATATTCACATACATCAATAAGCGTTAGATAGATACAGTACCTCTCATTCCTACCGAGTCTCTCATCCAAGGGAAGGAGGGGGTCGATCGCCTTCTCACTGTCGTTGCCCTCGCTCCGCCCTCACTCGCGGGCGTGAAAAGAAACAAGCCGTTTGTCTTATCGACACCAAGGGGGTCCCTACATCCCCCTCCACTCACTCATTTCCCTCTTCATTATTACCTCCTTCCGTCCCACTCAGTCATCCCATGGAACCCTCGTTCTGGCCCATAAGATGAGTGAAACTTCTAAAGGGCATTCCTCCCAACGGAGGGCGATCGAGCACGAATAAACGCGCAAGACGGCTTCGCGAGCACAAAATGATCGAGTGGGACATCTAGAGCTAATAGGGAAGAGCAAAAAGAATGAGTGGAGGAGGGTAGGGGGAGGGACTGGACGAAACGAACCTGTTGTCGAGCGAGGGGCGTCGTCGTCCTTCTCCTTGCAGTTGAAGTCGCTCGCCTCGTTAGCCGATGTCGCGGGCATGAAAAGGGGAGAGCAGTACTCTTATCGATAACTATGCAGGGGTCCCTACATCCCCTCCCCTCACTCCATTCTCCCGTTCCCTTTGGTCAAAGTCATCTAACGCTCACTCCAGGTCCCCTAAGGGCGCACGTTCTGACCCCTTTACAGGGGCAAACCACTCTACACGAGCGGGCGCTAAGCGGCTTCCCGATCAAGAGTGAGTGAAAGACGCCTAAGACTACTGGGGAAAAGGGGAAGGGAGTGAGGGGAGGAGGGCAGGGGAGGGGATGGACGAAACGAACCTTTTTGATGGACGATGTCGTCTGCTCGCCTCGTTGAGCCGCGCGTGTTGGGGCATCAGAGGGGAGAGGGCGCTCATCTTACGGCAACTGCAAAATAAGTAATGATTAAACAGTGAAGCCGGAAGCAAACAATCGGGAAATACGAAAAGCATGGCACGCAAACTCAGGCCATCAGAGGAGAGGAGCTCGCTAAAGTCGTCAAAATCAGTGGCTAAATGGAATAAACTTTGACTTAGAGTCGAATAGGCAAGAGCAGGAGGCGAAAGGGCAGCGTAAGACACCCAGAAACAGTTATGAAAGTTGGCAAACGCGCGCGATTCAGCCCATGCTCACGTCCACACTGGCGCATGCAGGCATAGGGTGATAACAGGCCGGGTAATGGAGATCAACAAGCAAGTGCGCATCGCCCAGTCATAGGAAGCACAGGGAAACTCCACAAACGGCGAAAAAAAGGTCACGCACGTATCAGGCAAGAGAGAAGAGGCACCACATCCTAGGCGGGACCGGGCGTCGACCGAGGACAGTTGTCACTCGAGGGACGGGAGTATGCAAATGCGTATGGTAATACGTTAGGGACGGCAGCATGCTAATGCGATGAGGGGAGGACAGTGGACGGCCAGGCAGTCCGTGCGATATGCTAATGAGTAGGATGATTAAGGACGAAAGAAAGAGCAAAGTTCAGAGATACGCGGACCATTTTCGAAACTGAAATTCTTATCAACACAACGCTTCGCAAGAGCTAATCGCAGCAAAACAGACCCACCTGACCTAGTAGCCGAGCGCAGAGGACGACAGCTTTGATTCAGCGCAGATTGAGGGCATATTAAAAGCAATGGGGTGACTAGTCGGCAGCCAAATCAGAGAAAAAAGCGCGAGAATCTAGCAGCGGAGGAAAGGAGGACGGCAGCACGAGCGAGCGAGCGAGAGTAGACTAACCGGAGATGGGAAGGGCTAGCTGCTATTAACAAGGGAACCGCAAAAGTCGGCCCTCACGGATCCTAACTTTGCTATCACCAATCGAAAGGTACCCCTTTAGGAAGTCCAAAACAACTCTAACATCATTGGATAAATGATTCCTAAGAACCGAAAATCGATACTCAATATTAGGGCGAAATTTGTGAATAAAATGCACTCTCGTCGCGCAGGCTGGTGTGCGCGTTGGGGAGAGCTGAGAGAGTGTGTTCTCTGGCGCAGCAGGTAACGCGATTACCTTGAGAACACTATGTCGTTGGTTCGGATCCTTTTGCTGCCAATCATTTGCAACTTTTTTTTGCACTTTTAAAATCACTTTATTTTCCATCGTAGGCTAAGACAACGTTGACATATGTATCATACTGCTATTTATGCTGCAACCTGATCGCATAGTTTCACTCAGTAGGAAATACATTATCCTACATTATCCGCGAAGCTTTTTCACATGTGAAAGCAATAAAATGTATAATTCAACGATAGCTGAGCCTACGATGAAAAAGAAAATGATTTTAAAAGTGCAAAAAGGTTGCAAATGATTGGCAGCAAAAGGATCCGAACCAACGACATAGTGTTCTCAAGGTAATCGCGTTACCTGCTGCGCCAGAGGACACACACCCTCAGCTCTCCCCAACGCACACACTAGCCTGCGCGACGAGAGTGCATTTTATTCACAAATTTAACCCTAATATTGAGTATCGATTTTCGGTTTTCAGGATCATTTATCCAATGATGTTAGAGTTGTTTTGGACTTCCTAAAGGGGTACCTTTCGATTGGTGATAGCAAAGTTAGGATCCGTGAGGGCCGACTTTTGCGGTTCCCTTGTAAAAGCAATGGGGTGACTATTCGGCAGCCAAAACGGCTAGCTGCTGATCAAACTACAATCTAGGCACAGAGGGAGCTTTGCGAGTCGTTTACCCGCATTTCTCAAGCATTTCACACCGCAAGAATCGCGCAGTGAGGGCACTAAACGCAGTTTCACACTCGATATTCGAAAATAAGAACAAAGGATTCGAGAGGTCTCGGGCAGGGGACGTCAATCATCCCGTTTTCGACTAAAAGGGAAATAGAATAGGAGGGAATCGGCGACTGCAGGCGCAAATTAAGCCAATTAGCACACGAAAAACAATCAAAAGTGGTGAAAAAACGACACGAACAGCACGAAAAGGTGACAAGGAAGGGGGCGGAGTGTGAATTGAGGAGGTGAAACCATGCGAAACGTGAGCAAAAGGTGCGAAATGGGAGACTAGGGATGGGAAGGGGGTAGGCGAGAGAACGGTAGATCACGGAGAGTGGAGAGAAAGAGAGACATCCGTGTAATTTGCTTTTACCCGGCTCCCGTTCAATAATTTTCGGTTCAAATCTCCTCGCTCCCAAACTTGCTTTGACGTTTAGAATTGTTCTACGTTTCTCCGTTTTATTTAATTTCTGCTAGAAATGAACAGCGATTATACGTTATCAAAATCCCGTCGCAATAAAGCTCTCCCGCGTGATCGACGCCCTTCCCCTTTGTCATAATGCCCTAATTGGGGAGCTAATATTTGGGGCGTCTTCTCAGGCATTTTCTCATTAATCATGTTGTTATTGCCGTGTTCCACTAGTTTTTTTGTATTCCCGCAGTAATACTCGTTGTTCTCTATAAAATATCATTGAATGCATGAACATTGTACATCATCGAAGATTCTTGTAAAATTCGCGTATTGTAAAGAGCTTTTCACAATCATCAACTGGCTTGAAATGCATTACACATTCGTTTTAAGTTAATTTTCCTAGCTTTTACAATAGCTTGAATCAATCTCTATCACCATTTCCTGTCTGCTTTTGGAAAATAGCGCATCTGTCCTCTATTCATTAATTTCCAGTTTCATATTTCCATCCTTCAGCTTATCAAATTCGTGTTTGACCATGATGACCCTGCTGTTCATTCATTATTGACTTTTTATAGTGCCCCGAATGGTCGCTCACTCGCGAACGATCACCTGTTGCCCTTCTGCGGCAAGAATTCCTACGACGACTTCGACGAGTGAGAGGAATTCGAAGGAGTAAAACGACAGGAACGAAAAGGTTAGCCACTACAGATCGATAATTTCCGATTTCGGAAGCGTGAACACTTCATTGCTTTACCTGCCCTATCATAAATTCATTGCCTCCTTCCTCGGTTCTCAGTTTGTGCAATTCGTAATGAAGTGTCTGATCATAATGCGAAAGCGTGCCCACTTCAGTCCGATTCACTCTAGGAATACATTATAATTTCCTGTTTTGCGAAAACCGGCGCATGCTAAACTCATATTATGCCTTGTTTGTTCGCTCTTCGATCAACATTGGCTAATGTTCTCCTTTCTTCTATTAAGTCACTTCAAACCTGTTTTCTAAATTCATTCCTTTTTAAAAATCAGTTTGCTTATTAGAACCATTTATACTGTCATTTAACTTCATTCATCAATATTCATATTATAAATCGATCATCGGATTTTGATTAATTAGTTAATATGTATAGCGCCCCGAATCGCGGCTCGCTCCCGGACGATCAAATGTGGCCCGTCTACGGCAAGAATGAGCAAGATGGCCTCAAGGAGTGACCCGAATTAGCAGGAACGGAGGGAAACGAAGAGGTGAATCACTACCGAATATAGCTTATGATCATGATCGCTGCATCGGAAATTGTAGCAATGAAATGCGATTACTTTTTTTGTGCCTTTTTGTATATTAATTTTGACTGTCCTTTTTTTTTTTATGCTCTATAGAATCAATGACAATGTACCTCACCACACAATTTTACGACTATTCCACTAGGTCGGCACCTTGAGCGAACAAAAATAGATTTTTTTAAATGTTTGCTTTAATTTTAATGTTAACTTTTAATGTTTGTAATTTAGTCGTTATTTGCAGTTGCAAGCTGTCGAGCTTCGTGGCAAGCTATCGAGCTCTTCGAACAAAGGCTTTCCGTTGCTGATCAAGGAATTCAAAAGCTAAGTTCCCCCCGCTCCGCCAACCCGAACACTAGGCCACTGCCTAGGTTCGGGTTCCCCGCGCCCCCAACCCGAACACTAGGCCACTGCCTAGGTTCGGGTTCCCCGCGCCCCCAACCCGAACACTAGGCCACTGCCTAGGTTCGAGTTCCCCGCGCCCCAACCCGAACACTAGGCCACTGCCTAGGTTCGGGTTCCCCGCGCCCCCAACCCGAACACTAGGCCACTGCCTAGGTTCGAGTTCCCCGCGCCCCCAACCCGAACACTAGGCCACTGCCTTGGTTCGAGTTCCCCGCGCCCCCAACTCGAACACTAGGCCACTGCCTAGGTTCGGGTTCCCCGCGCCCCCAACCCGAACACTAGGCCACTGCCTAGGTTCGGGTTCCCCGCGCCCCCAACCCGAACACTAGGCCACTGCCTAGGTTCGGGTTCCCCGCGCCCCCAACCCGAACACTAGGCCACTGCCTAGGTTCGAGTTCCCCGCGCCCCCAACCCGAACACTAGGCCACTGCCTTGGTTCGAGTTCCCCGCGCCCCCAACTCGAACACTAGGCCACTGCCTAGGTTCGAGTTCCCCCGCCCCCAACCCGAACACTAGGCCACTGCCTAGGTTCGGGTTCCCCGCGCCCCCAACCCGAACACTAGGCCACCGCCTAGGTTCGGGTTCCCCGCGCCCCCAACTCGAACACTAGACCACTGCCTAGGTTCGTGTTCCCCGCGCCCCAACCCGAACACTAGGCCACTGCCTAGGTTCGGGTTCCCCGCGCCCCCAACCCGAACACTAGGCCACTGCCTAGGTTCGAGTTCCCCGCGCCCCCAACCCGAACACTAGGCCACTGCCTTGGTTCGAGTTCCCCGCGCCCCCAACTCGAACACTAGGCCACTGCCTAGGTTCGAGTTCCCCGCGCCCCCAACCCGAACACTAGGCCACTGCCTAGGTTCGGGTTCCCCGCGCCCCCAACCCGAACACTAGGCCACTGCCTAGGTTCGGGTTCCCCGCGCCCCCAACCCGAACACTAGGCCACTGCCTAGGTTCGGGTTCCCCGCCCCCCAACCCGAACACTAGGCCACTGCCTAGGTTCGAGTTCCCCGCGTCCCCAACCCGAACACTAGGCCACTGCCTAGGTTCGGGTTCCCCGCGCCCCCATCCCGAACACTAGGCCACTGCCTAGGTTCTCTTTAGTGCCTCTCATACGAGAGGTATTGACTGTTTTTCAGAACCAGTTCAACTTCGGCGGCTGGATGACTCAAGCAGGGCAAGGTTCAATTTCGGACGACACGTGACGATTTCGTCGGTGAGTCCATGGTTTCGAATTCCTATGTGTATCAATTATATTCCATTTTGCAGTTGGATGACTGCCTCAGAGGCAGTGCCTCTGCTTGGACACGTACTCTAGAGGAGCGACACATCACTGCTTCAAGAGGTACGTTAGATTACGGTAGAGGTGCACTTATCTAAAAAGGGTAAGGCCTAACGCGAATGTGATAGTGTTCCTTCTTCACCAAAAAAGAGTCTTCCGGTTGGGGTTTGACAAGGAACTAGAGATAAAAAAGGAGTCAAGGGTGCATTTAGGAATATTTAGTTCTTCCAATGTGTTTTGCCTTTGTTTTGCCAATTTTTTTTAGTTCAATTATTTGATAGTAAAAACATGGGAGAATCGCTCGTCAATTTTGAATAAACTAATGCAGTGTGTTCGATCTTGTTGATGAATATATTGAGTTGCTCGAAGATTTCAATATACTGAAAAAGTACCGGTATCTCTCAGACAAAGTCATTGGGTACTTTTCAGAATCAGTTCAACTTCGGCAGTTGGATGGCGGCGCGATTTTTCTACTTCGCCTGAAACAAAACGATTTCGTCGGTATGTGTTCATTTTCCTATGTATGACAAAATTTCGCTTGCAGTTTGTTCAAGTACCATCTCAGAACGATCGATGTGATTCTCAAAGACTGGAAGTTGCTTATGCCATTGTAGAATTATCACCACTAGTTTCGAGTTATATTTGTTTCATTGATTATGTACCGATGTAATTGATCGATGTCAAGCCTGTAGAATAGTAGTTACTTCGCTCTTACAATACTCGATTAGTAATGTTCCATTGGCTTTAATTATTCTCGCATAATTGTTTCTGTTTCAGTAAGAATAAATGCTTTCGAAAGAGCCTCCTAATTTGGTTTGTTTCGAAATCGTTTGTAACGATTGCCTATATTTTGCCGAAATGAGTAGAATATATTACATCTGATTAAATAATTAGTGGTCAAATTAAATCAGTTTGTGGACCTTATTACGGTATTGAATCAATCGAATATACGGTATTGAATCAATACTATTGATCAAGTTAATTGCGACCTCGCTGTAAATAATTCGGAGTGATTCACATGTTCTGCTATTTTCTGGTTTGTTTTGATAGCATCTCACTATTTCTCAAGATTTTAATCATTTTTGTTGATCACGTTTGTTCACTTCTACGTAATATCCTCTTGCAAAATTCCAAATCAAATTTCCCTTATGTTACTTGTTTGAATCAGCATTTTCCAATCTTTTTCTATTGTGGAGCTGCATATTTGTTATTAATTCATTTCATTTCCTCCTTCAGAGATCGTCCGAATGCTTTCTCAAATAGTTTAGCATCGCAATTCATGGATCGTTCATGCAAGCGAGGACGCTTGCTTTCCATTTTCGGGGACGTTACACCCAAGGGCTATCTCTATCTTATTTGCCCGTCTGTCCTATTCCTCTGACCTCTATCCCAGTAGGGAGAGAGCCCTCTAGGTCACACCAGATATATGGCCTAGCCAGTCTTAGTCTCATCTCTCACAGGGGATAGTCGCCCTGTGAGAGGCATCCGCAGATAAAGTATGAGTTCTCTCATCCCAGTCGTCTAGCATCCACACAATAGCAACATGAATGCCATAGGCATATCATGTATGCAACGAACCCAACATTCAGAGTGAGCTCTCTTAAAAAAGTGAAAAAGTAATAATTTATTCTTCTCATTTTGCTTCACTTTCGATTCTACGTACGCCTTTTCGTTGATTGCCTGCTCCTCTAATTGAGGAGAGATGTATTTCTCGGCCAACGGGTAAAGTAAATTAGGTATAGAAGTGACCAGTTTTGCTGGCTATTTGAGGATTTGACCTCAAAAATCATATTATATATATCGATCATCTGATTTTGAAAAAATAATCAATATTTTTCTAGAGCTTCGAATAGCCGTTCACTCCTGACGATCACCGTTGCCTTTCTACGGCCAGAATGTGCAAAACTACTTCGACGAGTGAGAGGAATCGACATGAAGGAGGAACACGATGTGATGTTAAGGTGAATCACCACTACTCATCGATATCTATCGATTTCCAAAGTTTTAACACATCATTTTTTTATTCTGTGTAAGGGTGAATACAAATTATTAATAGATTGTTTACGGTTACGGAAGCTTGAACGTTATCTAACATTGTTATCTGTCTTCCTAGAAATTCATTTCCTCCTCATTCGATGTGCTCTATCATTGGATCTCTTCAAATTAATTTAAGGCTCTTGTAAAATTAATTAATTATTTTTTGAATTTGTTGAACATCATTAACTTTGCAGATGCACATGGATGAGAAGCGGGGCACATATGGGGAACTCCGACTGAAGAAGGATAGCAGAAGGATGTCAAAGCTAAGTTGCGCTGCCCTTAGGTAACGGCGTGGGTCAGGTGCCCCGTCGTGCTCCCCTTAGGTTACGGCGTGGGTCAGGTGTCCCGTCGTGCTCCCCTTAGGTTACGGCGTGGGTCAGGTGCCCCGTCGTGCTCCCCTTAGGTTACGGCGTGGGTCAGGTGTCCCGTCGTGCTCCCCTTAGGTTACGGCGTGGGTCAGGTGTCCCGTCGTGCTCCCCTTAGGTAACGGCGTGGGTCAGGTGCCCCGTCGTGCTCCCCTTAGGTTACGGCGTGGGTCAGGTGTCCCGTCGTGCTCCCCTTAGTAACGGCGTGGGTCAGGTGCCCCGTCGTGCTCCCCTTAGGTTACGGCGTGGGTCAGGTGCCCGACCTGAGTCTTGGCCAGAACGTCCTCGTAAGGGGTAACCAATGAAGAGAGAGCAGCATTTGCGGAAGTAGCGAGCGCGGGATCTAGCAGGGGATGTCTCGCAGCTTCGCCGAGGCTGAAGTGAGCGTTGGTGTATTTGCCAACGCACTTGGCGAGGTCGTCAGCAAAATTCTCCAACTTATCGAGCTCACTCCTAATCTTGTCCGCCAACTCATCCTTCTGATCCTCGTCAGTGGGGAGGTCGGCCAAATCGGCGGGAAGGAGATGTTCGTTTCATTGATATGCTTTTCAATCTTTTCGAATATGTCAGAGATGCTATTGTTTGCCTTAGTAAGATTAGCCTTATATGTGCGAACGGTGTACGCGGAAGGAGGGGGAGTGGAGGGGACGGTAGCAGCGGGCGCGGGGGGAACAGGCTGGTCGGCAGGCGCAACCTGGGGAACGGGGGGAGTCGGGGCCTGAGCACTTTCGTCAGGCCGATGCACCATGTTTCGTATGGTTCAGCGGTAGGAATGCAATAACAGATGATACGATAATAAAGGCGATTGACTTGCTAGACTACCCCTATGTAGCCTACAAGTCCCGGCACTGTAGCGATGGTACTGTGCGGTAAGAGATGGAAAGAGAGAAGAGAATTTATCTCCGTCGGTCAGCAATGGTATAGGAATGAATGTGAGAGCGAGAGATTCGACCGGAGAGGGAGAGCGCCAGAGAGAGGGTGGGCGGAGCCTAGTGGGGGAAGGGATTGATGTAGTGCCAGCACACGGTAGAAGTGCTGCAATTTATGAAATATTCAGTTCTTCCAATGTGTTTTGCCTGTGTTTTGCCAATATTTTTTAAAGTTTAATTATTTGATAGTAAAACCATGGGTGAATCGTACGTCAATTTTGAATAAACTAATGCAGCGTATTTGGTCTTATTGATATATTGATATAATATATTGCGTTGCTCGAAGATTTCAATCTATTTGCGAGACTGTAAAAGTAGCCAGTATCTCGCAGACAAAGGATTCTGGTTACTTTTCAGAATCAGTTCAACTTCGGCAGCTGGATGGCTCAAGGCGAGCGAGATCTTCGTGTATGTTGTTTGCCTTTCCCCGTAGTAGATTCAAAAAGCCCGCCCTATCTCCATCTCAACTCTGTTTCATCACAACAAATTTGCGGACATCTGTAACATTTTAATATTCCCCCATTCGATGTATTCGCATTCCCTCATGGGTTTTTTTCGTGTATGTTGTTAGTCTTTCTACCACAAAACCTTCTCATGTTCGAAATTTACGTTATTTCCCAATTAATCGATCTCCATTCGATGTTACCGTGTGTCCAAGGTAATGTTACATCATTGTTGTTTGTTTACGATTCTATGCCTGTCCTGTTAAGTTTGAACGTTGATCTTTGTCTGTCCACTGTTCATAAAGAATGTTTTTCCATTTTCGTCTCTCGACTCGGCATGCCGTTGTGAATCGGCTTGTAATCTATCTCTTTTCGGATGCCCTTATCAATTACATTTTGTGATTTGTACATAGGTTGATATCAGGCAAGAGAAATGTTTTGCTTTTAATTTAATTTAAATGGAATCGGGAACTTTTCATTAGATTGTCAACAACATTTTAAAAGCATTCGCAAAAGCCAAATCCAAAACAAACCAGCCTTGATTCATCATTACTTCCCATTTTTTAATTTTCGTCAACCCCATAAACATTTTCGTTATTTCATTGCCGCGACATCACTGATTTATTAATCAATATTTACAGTACCCCTAATGGCCGCTCACTCCCGGATGACCAACTGTTGCCCTTCTACGGCAAGAATTCGCAGGCAACTTCGACTAGTGGGATGAATTAGAATGCAGGAGGAAAAGGAGGAGAATGTACTACAGATCGATAGCTTACGAATAAGAAAGCGTGAACGCTCGTACTATTTGCTTTAGTTAGAGTTTATCTTTGTTAATCCTGAATAGTTGCACATGGGACTTCGGTTTTACAAATGATATTAGTCAATTTCGGCATAGCGTTGAATAATTGCCGCTCGATGTAGACACGAATATATCAAATAAGCACTTTTATGAGCTTCAAACTGGCCCCTAACAGTCTCTTTCGAATTGCGAATTATCGATTGTCTGCTCAGGACATCCTTCTCCATCGACCGCCAGATCTTCGTCATCTTCGAGATCACAACACTCCCGTTGAGCGACGGTAACCAGAAGACAAGAAGGATAGATAGTCGATCGACGATGTCAAAGCTAAGTTGCGCTCCCCTTAGGTTACGGCGTGGGTCAGTGCCCCGTCGTGCGTGCTCCCCTTAGGTTACGGCGTGGGTCAGGTGCCCCGTCGTGCGTGCTCCCCTTAGGGTACGGCGTGGGTCAGGTGCCCCGTCGTGCTTCCCCTCCCCCCTTAGGTTACGGCGTGGGTCAGGTGCCCCGTCGTGCGTGCTCCCCTTAGGGTACGGCGTGGGTCAGGTGCCCCGTCGTGCGTGCTCCCCTTAGGTTACGGCGTGGGTCAGGTGCCCCGTCGTGCGTGCTCCCCTTAGGTTTACGGCGTGGGTCAGGTGCCCCGTCGTGCTTCCCCCCCCCCCCTTAGGTTACGGCGTGGTGGTCAGGTGCCCCGTCGTGCGTGCTCCCCTTAGTTACGGCGTGGGTCAGGTGCCCCGTCGTGCGTGCTCCCCTTAAGTTACGGCGTGGGTCAGGTGCCCCGTCGTGCGTGCTCCCCTTAGGTTACGGCGTGGGTCAGGTGCCCCGTCGTGCGTGCTCCCCTTAGGTTACGGCGTGGGTCAGGTGCCCCGTCGTGCGTGCCCCCCCCCTTAGGTTACGGCGTGGGTCAGGTGCCCCGTCGTGCGTGCTCCCCTTAGGTTACGGCGTGGGTCAGGTGCCCCGTCGTGCGTGCTCCCCTTAGGTTACGGCGTGGGTCAGGTGCCCCGTCGTGCGTGCTCCCCTTAGGTTACGGCGTGGGTCAGGTGCCCCGTCGTGCGTGCTCTCCTTAGGGTACGGCGTGGGTCAGGTGCCCCGTCGTGCGTGCTCCCCTTAGGTTACGGCGTGGGTCAGGTGCCCCGTCGTGCGTGCTCCCCTTAGGTTACGGCGTGGGTCAGGTGCCCCGTCGTGCGTGCTCCCCTTAGGGTACGGCGTGGGTCAGGTGCCCCGTCGTGCGTGCTCCCCTTAGGTTACGGCGTGGGTCAGGTGCCCCGTCGTGCGTGCTCCCCTTAGGGTACGGCGTGGGTCAGGTGCCCCGTCGTGCGTGCTCCCCTTAGGTTACGGCGTGGGTCAGGTGCCCCGTCGTGCGTGCTCCCCTTAGGTTACGGCGTGGGTCAGGTTCCCCGCCCCGACCCGAGCACTAGGCCACTGCCTAGTGTCTCTTTAGTGCCTCTCATACGAGAGGTATTGACTGTTTTTTCAGAACCAGTGCGACTTCGGCAGCTGGATGACTCAAGCAGGACGAGGTTCAATTGCGGACGACACGTCACGATTTCGTCGGTGAGTCCATGATTTCGAATTCCTAAATGTATCACTTATATTCCATTTTGCAGTTGGATGTCTACCCCCACTTGGACACGTACTCTAGCGGAGCGACACATCACTGCTTCAAGAGGTACGGTAGATTACGGTAGAAGTGCTGCAATTTATGAAATATTCAGTTCTTCCAATGTGTTTTGCCTGTGTTTTGCCATATTTTTTAAAGTTTAATTATTTGATAGTAAAACCATGGGTGAATCGTACGTCAATTTTGAATAAACTAATGCAGCGTATTTGGTCTCTTTTGATATATTGATATAATATATTGCGTTGCTCGAAGATTTCAATCTATTTTGCGAGACTGTAAAAGTAGCCAGTATCTCGCAGACAAAGGATTCTGGTTACTTTTCAGAATCAGTTCAACTTCGGCAGCTGGATGGCTCAAGGCGAGCGAGATCTTCGTGTATGTTGTTTGCCTTTCCCCGTAGTAGATTCAAAAAGCCCGCCCTATCTCCATCTCAACTCTGTTTCATCACAACAAATTTGCGGACATCTGTAACATTTTAATATTCCCCCATTCGATGTATTCGCATTCCCTCATGGGTTTTTTCGTGTATGTTGTTAGCCTTTCTACCACAAAACCTTCTCATGTTCGAATTTACGTTATTTCCCAATTAATCGATCTCCATTCGATGTTACCGTGTGTCCAAGGTAATGTTACATCATTGTTGTTTGTTACGATTCTATGCCTGTCCTGTTAAGTTTGAATGTTGATCTTTGTCTGTCCACTGTTCATAAAGAATGTTTTTCCATTTTCGTCTCTCGACTCGGCATGCCGTTGTGAATCGGCTTGTAATCTATCTCTTTTCGGATGCCTTATCAATTACATTTTGTGATTTGTACATAGGTTGATATCAGGCTAGAGAAATGTTTTGCTTTTAATTTAATTTAAATGGAATCGGGAACTTTTCATTAGATTGTCAACAACATTTTAAAAGCATTCGCAAAAGCCAAATCCAAAACAAACCAGCCTTGATTCATCATTACTTCCATTTTTAATTTTCGTCAACCCATAAACATTTTCGTTATTTCATTGCCGCGACATCACTGATTTATTAATCAATATTTACAGTACCCTAATGGCCGCTCACTCCCGGATGACCAACTGTTGCCCTTCTACGGCAAGAATTCGCAAGGCAACTTCGACTAGTGGGATGAATTAGAATGCAGGAGGGAAATAGGAGAATGTAAAGGTGAATTACTACAGATCGATAGCTTACGAATAAGAAAGCGTGAACGCTCGTACTATTTGCTTTAGTTAGAGTTTATCTTTGTTAATCCTGAATAGTTGCACATGGGACTTCGGTTTTACAAATGATATTAGTCAATTTCGGCATAGCGTTGAATAATTGCCGCTCGATGTAGACACGAATATATCAAATAAGCACTTTTATGAGCTTCAAACTGGCCCACTAACAGTCTCTTTCGAATTGCGAATTATCGATTGTCTGCTCAGGACATCCTTCTCCATCGACCGCCAGATCTTCGTCATCTTCGAGATCACAACACTCCCGTTGAGCGACGGTAACCAGAAGACAAGAAGGATAGATAGTCGATCGACGATGTCAAAGCTAAGTTGCGCTCCCCTTAGGTTACGGCGTGGGTCAGGTGCCCGTCGTGCGTGCTCCCCTTAGGGTACGGCGTGGGTCAGGTGCCCCGTCGTGCGTGCTCCCCTTAGGTTACGGCGTGGGTCAGGTGCCCCGTCGTGCGTGCTCCCCTTAGGGTACGGCGGGGGTCAGGTGCCCCGTCGTGCTTCCCTCCCCCCTTAGGTTACGGCGTGGGTCAGGTGCCCCGTCGTGCGTGCTCCCCTTAGGGTACGGCGTGGGTCAGGTGCCCCCCCGTGCGTGCTCCCCTTAGGTTACGGCGTGGGTCAGGTGCCCCGTCGTGCGTGCTCCCCTTAGGTTACGGCGTGGGTCAGGTGCCCCGTCGTCTTCCCCCCCCCCCTTAGGTTACGGCGTGGGTCAGGTGCCCCGTCGTGCGTGCTCCCCTTAGGTTACGGCGTGGGTCAGGTGCCCCGTCGTGCGTGCTCCCCTTAAGTTACGGCGTGGGTCAGGTGCCCCGTCGTGCGTGCTCCCCTTAAGTTACGGCGTGGGTCAGGTGCCCCGTCGTGCGTGCTCCCCTTAGGGTACGGCGTGGGTCAGGTGCCCCGTCGTGCGTGCTCCCCTTAGGTTACGGCGTGGGTCAGGTGCCCCGTCGTGCTTCCCCCCCCCCCCTTAGGTTACGGCGTGGGTCAGGTGCCCCGTCGTGCGTGCTCCCCTTAGGTTACGGCGTGGGTCAGGTGCCCCGTCGTGCGTGCTCCCCTTAAGTTACGGCGTGGGTCAGGTGCCCCGTCGTGCGTGCTCCCCTTAGGGTACGGCGTGGGTCAGGTGCCCCGTCGTGCGTGCTCCCCTTAGGTTACGGCGTGGGTCAGGTGCCCCGTCGTGCGTGCTCCCCTTAGGTTACGGCGTGGGTCAGGTGCCCCGTCGTGCGTGCTCCCCTTAGGTTACGCCGTGGGTCAGGTGCCCGTCGTGCGTGCTCCCTTAAGTTACGGCGTGGGTCAGGTGCCCCGTCGTGCGTGCTCCCCTTAGGGTACGGCGTGGGTCAGGTGCCCCGTCGTGCGTGCCCCTTAGGTTACGGCGTGGGTCAGGTGCCCCGTCGTGCGTGCCCCCCCCTTAGGTTACGGCGTGGGTCAGGTGCCCCGTCGTGCGTGCTCCCCTTAGGTTACGGCGTGGGTCAGGTGCCCCGTCGTGCGTGCTCCCTTAGGTTACGGCGTGGGTCAGGTGCCCCGTCGTGCGTGCTCCCCTTAGGGTACGGCGTGGGTCAGGTGCCCCGTCGTGCGTGCTCCCCTTAGGTTACGGCGTGGGTCAGGTGCCCCGTCGTGCGTGCTCCCCTTAGGGTACGGCGTGGGTCAGGTGCCCCGTCGTGCGTGCTCCCCTTAGGTTACGGCGTGGGTCAGGTGCCCCGTCGTGCGTGCTCCCCTTAGGTTACGGCGTGGGTCAGGTTCCCCGCCCCGACCCGAGCACTAGGCCACTGCCTAGTGTCTCTTTAGTGCCTCTCATACGAGAGGTATTGACTGTTTTTTCAGAACCAGTGCGACTTCGGCAGCTGGATGACTCAAGCAGGACGAGGTTCAATTGCGGACGAACGTCACGATTTCGTCGGTGAGTGTAGGTACCGCGACGTGTGGTCGCGAGTGCAATCCAAAAAATAATCCGAGAAATCATATTTTGCACAACTACCGTATTCACCCCCGCTGTTTATCGAGAACTGAAATTCGTTTTAATTTTGCAATTATCGATTTCTGATCGATTCTGGTCATAAATTTTTATTTTTTTCCTCCTAACGCCTTCGCCGTTCATAAATCTATCACATCTTGCACTTGGATCACTCTGATTTTGCGATTTCATGTAAATAAAGCCATTCTAACATTTTTGTCTTCAACCACCTTGCCTATCGCGACCCCGTTTCGATTAGTTTGTGGTGGCAAACACTCGAAACCACTTCTGAACGATCGCCTATTATCCTAGCAATGCCCCGAATACCACCTTGACCCCTGCTTTTGTTTCGGAGCTGACTTATCTTTATTCGAATCCGTGAAACCAGGCATTTCCGTGATTTGAACTTTCGCGACCCTGTATCGATTTGTTTGTAGTGGCAAACTATTCAAACCGATTCTAAACGTTCGCCTATACTCCTAGCAATGCCCCGCACACAACCGCGATTCCTGATTTTGTTTCGGAGCTGACTTATCTTTATTTGAATCCGGGAAACCAGGCATTTTTTTGTGATTTTCATCTTTCGAGACCTCGCATCGGTTTCTTTGTGGAGGCAAACTCCTAAAACCACTTCGCAATGTTCGCCCACACTTCGAACACTAATCCCGGCCACATCTTACCCGTGATTTTATTTCGGAACAGACTTATATTTATTTTAATGCTCGGATGCGCTTTAGAATAAAATCAACTTTTCTGGGAAATGATGAATCTAGATCATGTAGAATATTTTCCTAACGAGAATGTATGCAAAAAATCAGTAAATAATGTAAAAATATTTAAAAAAATAATTATTTAAAAATTTATATTTAAAATCATATACGTGACACAGCTCAACTCAGTAGAAAAAGTACTATTTTCCGGTTTTGACGGATTTCCGGAAGTCTTTTCAAGTTTTCGCTAAAATCGTTCTAATTTCATTATTGTGCAAAATTTTAAGTTCAATTTTTTTCGAGTCGATTCGCCATCGCCGATTCCATAGGATAATAGGTTGAAATAATTGTATCGACTCTTCTAAAATACGACCCCGCGGTCCCTAGGTGAGTCCATGATTTCGAATTCCTAAATGTATCACTTATATTCCATTTTGCAGTTGGATGTCTACCCCCACTTGGCACGTACTCTAGCGGAGCGACACATCACTGCTTCAAGAGGTACGGTAGATTACGGTAGAAGTGCTGCAATTTATGAAATATTCAGTTCTTCCAATGTGTTTTGCCTGTGTTTTGCCAATATTTTTTAAAGTTTAATTATTTGATAGTAAAACCATGGGTGAATCGTACGTCAATTTGAATAAACTAATGCAGCGTATTGGTCTTATTGATATATTGATATAATATATTGCGTTGCTCGAAGATTTCAATCTATTTTGCGAGACTGTAAAAGTAGCCAGTATCTCGCAGACAAAGGATTCTGGTTACTTTTCAGAATCAGTTCACTTCGGCAGCTGGATGGCTCAAGGCGAGCGAGATCTTCGTGTATGTTGTTTGCCTTTCCCCGTAGTAGATTCAAAAAGCCCGCCCTATCTCCATCTCAACTCTGTTTCATCACAACAAATTTGCGGACATCTGTAACATTTTAATATTCCCCCATTCGATGTATTCGCATTCCCTCATGGGTTTTTTCGTGTATGTTGTTAGTCTTTCTACCACAAAACCTTCTCATGTTCGAAATTTACGTTATTCCCAATTAATCGATCTCCATTCGATGTTACCGGGTGTCCAAGGTAATGTTACATCATTGTTGTTTGTTTCGATTCTATGCCTGTCCTGTTAAGTTTGAATGTTGATCTTTGTCTGTCCACTGTTCATAAAGAATGTTTTTCCATTTTCGTCTCTCGACTCGGCATGCCGTTGTGAATCGGCTGTAATCTATCTCTTTTCGGATTCCCTTATCAATTACATTTTGTGATTTGTACATAGGTTGATATCAGGCTAGAGAAATGTTTTGCTTTTAATTTAATTTAAATGGAATCGGGAACTTTTCATTAGATTGTCAACACATTTTAAAAGCATTCGCAAAAGCCAAATCCAAAACAAACCAGCCTTGATTCATCATTACTTCCCATTTTTAATTTTCGTCAACCCATAAACATTTTCGTTATTTCATTGCCGCGACATCACTGATTTATTAATCATATTTACAGTACCCCTAATGGCCGCTCACTCCCGGATGACCAACTGTTGCCCTTCTACGGCAAGAATTCGCAAGGCAACTTCGACTAGTGGGATGAATTAGAATGCAGGAGGGAAATAGGAGAATGTAAAGGTGAATTACTACAGATCGATAGCTTACGAATAAGAAAGCGTGAACGCTCGTACTATTTGCTTTAGTTAGAGTTATCTTTGTTAATCCTGAATAGTTGCACATGGGACTTCGGTTTAAATGATATTAGTCAATTTCGGCATAGCGTTGAATAATTGCCGCTCGATGTAGACACGAATATATCAAATAAGCACTTTTATGAGCTTCAAACTGGCCCACTAACAGTCTCTTTCGAATTGCGAATTATCGATTGTCTGCTCAGGACATCCTTCTCCATCGACCGCCAGATCTTCGTCATCTTCGAGATCACAACACTCCCGTTGAGCGACGGTAACCAGAAGACAAGAAGGATAGATAGTCGATCGACGATGTCAAAGCTAAGTTGCGCTCCCCTTAGGTTACGGCGTGGGTCAGGTGCCCCGTCGTGCGTGCTCCCCTTAGGGTACGGCGTGGGTCAGGTGCCCCGTCGTGCGTGCTCCCCTTAGGTTACGGCGTGGGTCAGGTGCCCCGTCGTGCGTGTTCCCTTAGGGTACGGCGTGGTCAGGTGCCCCGTCGTGCTTCCCCTCCCCCCTTAGGTTACGGCGTGGGTCAGGTGCCCCGTCGTGCGTGCTCCCCTTAGGGTACGGCGTGGGTCAGGTGCCCCGTCGTGCGTGCTCCCCTTAGGTTACGGCGTGGGTCAGGTGCCCGTCGTGCGTGCTCCCTTAGGTTACGGCGTGGGTAGTGCCCCGTCGTGCTTCCCCCCCCCTTAGGTTACGGCGTGGGTCAGGTGCCCCGTCGTGCGTGCTCCCCTTAGGTTACGGCGTGGGTCAGGTGCCCCGTCGTGCGTGCTCCCCTTAAGTTACGGCGTGGGTCAGGTGCCCCGTCGTGCGTGCTCCCCTTAGGTTACGGCGTGGGTCAGGTGCCCCGTCGTGCGTGCTCCCCTTAGGTTACGGCGTGGGTCAGGTGCCCCGTCGTGCGTGCCCCCCCCCCTTAGGTTACGGCGTGGGTCAGGTGCCCCGTCGTGCGTGCTCCCCTTAGGTTACGGCGTGGGTCAGGTGCCCCGTCGTGCGTGCTCCCCTTAGGTTACGGCGTGGGTCAGGTGCCCCGTCGTGCGTGCTCCCCTTAGGTTACGGCGTGGGTCAGGTGCCCCGTCGTGCGTGCTCTCTTAGGGTACGGCGTGGGTCAGGTGCCCCGTCGTGCGTGCTCCCCTTAGGTTACGGCGTGGGTCAGGTGCCCCGTCGTGCGTGCCCCTTAGGTTACGGCGTGGGTCAGGTGCCCCGTCGTGCGTGCTCCCCTTAGGGTACGGCGTGGGTCAGGTGCCCCGTCGTGCGTGCTCCCCTTAGGTTACGGCGTGGGTCAGGTGCCCCGTCGTGCGTGCTCCCCTTAGGGTACGGCGTGGGTCAGGTGCCCCGTCGTGCGTGCTCCCCTTAGGTTACGGCGTGGGTCAGGTGCCCGTCGTGCGTGCTCCCCTTAGGTTACGGCGTGGGTCAGGTTCCCCGCCCCGACCCGAGCACTAGGCCACTGCCTAGTGTCTCTTTAGTGCCTCTCATACGAGAGGTATTGACTGTTTTTTCAGAACCAGTGCGACTTCGGCAGCTGGATGACTCAAGCAGGACGAGGTTCAATTGCGGACGACACGTCACGATTTCGTCGGTGAGTCCATGATTTCGAATTCCTAAATGTATCACTTATATTCCATTTTGCAGTTGGATGTCTACCCCACTTGGACACGTACTCTAGCGGAGCGACACATCACTGCTTCAAGAGGTACGGTAGATTACGGTAGAAGTGCTGCAATTTATGAAATATTCAGTTCTTCCAATGTGTTTTGCCTGTGTTTTGCCAATATTTTTTAAAGTTTAATTATTTGATAGTAAAACCATGGGTGAATCGTACGTCAATTTTGAATAAACTAATGCAGCGTATTTGTCTTATTGATATATTGATATAATATATTGCGTTGCTCGAAGATTTCAATCTATTTTGCGAGACTGTAAAAGTAGCCAGTATCTCGCAGACAAAGGATTCTGGTTACTTTTCAGAATCAGTTCAACTTCGGCAGCTGGATGGCTCAAGGCGAGCGAGATCTTCGTGTATGTTGTTTGCCTTTCCCCGTAGTAGATTCAAAAAGCCCGCCCTATCTCCATCTCAACTCTGTTTCATCACAACAAATTTGCGGACATCTGTAACATTTTAATATTCCCCATTCGATGTATTCGCATTCCCTCATGGGTTTTTTCGTGTATGTTGTTAGGTCTTTCTACCACAAAACCTTCTCATGTTCGAAATTTACGTTATTTCCCAATTAATCGATCTCCATTCGATGTTACCGTGTGTCCAAGGTAATGTTACATCATTGTTGTTTGTTTACGATTCTATGCCTGTCCTGTTAAGTTTGAATGTTGATCTTTGTCTGTCCACTGTTCATAAGAATGTTTTTCCATTTTCGTCTCTCGACTCGGCATGCCGTTGTGAATCGGCTTGTATCTATCTCTTTTCGGATTCCCTTATCAATTACATTTTGTGATTTGTACATAGGTTGATATCAGGCTAGAGAAATGTTTTGCTTTTAATTTAATTTAAATGAATCGGGAACTTTTCATTAGATTGTCAACAACATTTTAAAAGCATTCGCAAAGCCAAATCCAAAACAAACCAGCCTTGATTCATCATTACTTCCCATTTTTAATTTTCGTCAACCCCATAAACATTTTCGTTATTTCATTGCCGCGACATCACTGATTTATTAATCATATTTACAGTACCCCTAATGGCCGCTCACTCCCGGATGACCAACTGTTGCCCTTCTACGGCAAGAATTCGCAAGGCAACTTCGACTAGTGGATGAATTAGAATGCAGGAGGAAAAGGAGGAGAATGTAAAGGTGAATTACTACAGATCGATAGCTTACGAATAAGAAAGCGTGAACGCTCGTACTATTTGCTTTAGTTAGAGTTTATCTTTGTTAATCCTGAATAGTTGCACATGGGACTTCGGTTTACAAATGATATTAGTCAATTTCGGCATAGCGTTGAATAATTGCCGCTCGATGTAGACACGAATATATCAAATAAGCACTTTTATGAGCTTCAAACTGGCCCACTAACAGTCTCTTTCGAATTGCGAATTATCGATTGTCTGCTCAGGACATCCTTCTCCATCGACCGCCAGATCTTCGTCATCTTCGAGATCACAACACTCCCGTTGAGCGACGGTAACCAGAAGACAAGAAGGATAGATAGTCGATCGACGATGTCAAAGCTAAGTTGCGCTCCCCTTAGGTTACGGCGTGGGTCAGGTGCCCCGTCGTGCGTGCTCCCCTTAGGGTACGGCGTGGGTCAGGTGCCCCGTCGTGCGTGCTCCCCTTAGGTTACGGCGTGGGTCAGGTGCCCCGTCGTGCGTGCTCCCCTTAGGGTACGGCGTGGGTCAGGTGCCCCGTCGTGCGTGCTCCCCTTAGGTTACGGCGTGGGTCAGGTGCCCCGTCGTGCGTGCTCCCCTTAGGTTACGGCGTGGGTCAGGTGCCCCGTCGTGCTTCCCCCCCCTTAGGTTACGGCGTGGGTCAGGTGCCCCGTCGTGCGTGCTCCCCTTAGGTTACGGCGTGGGTCAGGTGCCCCGTCGTGCGTGCTCCCCTTAAGTTACGGCGTGGGTCAGGTGCCCCGTCGTGCGTGCTCCCCTTAGGGTACGGCGTGGGTCAGGTGCCCCGTCGTGCGTGCTCCCCTTAGGTTACGGCGTGGGTCAGGTGCCCCGTCGTGCGTGCTCCCCTTAGGTTACGGCGTGGGTCAGGTGCCCCGTCGTGCGTGCCCCCCCCCCTTAGGTTACGGCGTGGGTCAGGTGCCCCGTCGTGCGTGCTCCCCTTAGGTTACGGCGTGGGTCAGGTGCCCCGTCGTGCGTGCTCCCCTTAGGTTACGGCGTGGGTCAGGTGCCCCGTCGTGCGTGCTCTCCTTAGGGTACGGCGTGGGTCAGGTGCCCCGTCGTGCGTGCTCCCCTTAGGTTACGGCGTGGGTCAGGTGCCCCGTCGTGCGTGCTCCCCTTAGGTTACGGCGTGGGTCAGGTGCCCCGTCGTGCGTGCTCCCCTTAGGGTACGGCGTGGGTCAGGTGCCCGTCGTGCGTGCTCCCCTTAGGTTACGGCGTGGGTCAGGTGCCCCGTCGTGCGTGCTCCCCTTAGGGTACGGCGTGGGTCAGGTGCCCCGTCGTGCGTGCTCCCCTTAGGTTACGGCGTGGGTCAGGTGCCCCGTCGTGCGTGCTCCCCTTAGGTTACGGCGTGGGTCAGGTTCCCCGCCCCGACCCGAGCACTAGGCCACTGCCTAGTGTCTCTTTAGTGCCTCTCATACGAGAGGTATTGACTGTTTTTTCAGAACCAGTGCGACTTCGGCAGCTGGATGACTCAAGCAGGACGAGGTTCAATTGCGGACGACACGTCACGATTTCGTCGGTGAGTCCATGATTTCGAATTCCTAAATGTATCACTTATATTCCATTTTGCAGTTGGATGTCTACCCCCACTTGGACACGTACTCTAGCGGAGCGACACATCACTGCTTCAAGAGGTACGGTAGATTACGGTAGAAGTGCTGCAATTTATGAAATATTCAGTTCTTCCAATGTGTTTTGCCTGTGTTTTGCCAATATTTTTAAAGTTTAATTATTTGATAGTAAAACCATGGGTGAATCGTACGTCAATTTTGAATAAACTAATGCAGCGTATTTGGTCTTATTGATATATTGATATAATATATTGCGTTGCTCGAAGATTTCAATCTATTTTGCGAGACTGTAAAAGTAGCCAGTATCTCGCAGACAAAGGATTCTGGTTACTTTTCAGAATCAGTTCAACTTCGGCAGCTGGATGGCTCAAGGCGAGCGAGATCTTCGTGTATGTTGTTTGCCTTTCCCCGTAGTAGATTCAAAAAGCCCGCCCTATCTCCATCTCAACTCTGTTTCATCACAACAAATTTGCGGACATCTGTAACATTTTAATATTCCCCCATTCGATGTATTCGCATTCCCTCATGGGTTTTTTCGTGTATGTTGTTAGTCTTTCTACCACAAAACCTTCTCATGTTCGAAATTTACGTTATTCCCAATTAATCGATCTCCATTCGATGTTACCGTGTGTCCAAGGTAATGTTACATCATTGTTGTTTGTTTACGATTCTATGCCTGTCCTGTTAAGTTTGAATGTTGATCTTTGTCTGTCCACTGTTCATAAAGAATGTTTTTCCATTTTCGTCTCGACTCGGCATGCCGTTGTGAATCGGCTTGTAATCTATCTCTTTTCGGATGCCCTTATCAATTACATTTTGTGATTTGTACATAGGTTGATATCAGGCAAGAGAAATGTTTTGCTTTTAATTTAATTTAAATGGAATCGGGAACTTTTCATTAGATTGTCAACAACATTTTAAAAGCATTCGCAAAAGCCAAATCCAAAACAAACCAGCCTTGATTCATCATTACTTCCCATTTTAATTTTCGTCAACCCCATAAACATTTTCGTTATTTCATTGCCGCGACATCACTGATTTATTAATCAATATTTACAGTACCCCTAATGGCCGCTCACTCCCGGATGACCAACTGTTGCCCTTCTACGGCAAGAATTCGCAAGGCAACTTCGACTAGTGGGATGAATTAGAATGCAGGAGGAAAAGGAGGAGAATGTAAAGGTGAATTACTACAGATCGATAGCTTACGAATAAGAAAGCGTGAACGCTCGTACTATTTGCTTTAGTTAGAGTTTATCTTTGTTAATCCTGAATAGTTGCACATGGGACTTCGGTTTTACAAATGATATTAGTCAATTTCGGCATAGCGTTGAATAATTGCCGCTCGATGTAGACACGAATATATCAAATAGCACTTTTATGAGCTTCAAACTGGCCCACTAACAGTCTCTTTCGAATTGCGAATTATCGATTGTCTGCTCAGGACATCCTTCTCCATCGACCGCCAGATCTTCGTCATCTTCGAGATCACAACACTCCCGTTGAGCGACGGTAACCAGAAGACAAGAAGGATAGATAGTCGATCGACGATGTCAAAGCTAAGTTGCGCTCCCCTTAGGGTTACGGCGTGGGTCAGGTGCCCGTCGTGCGTGCTCCCCTTTACGGCGTGGGTCAGGTGCCCCGTCGTGCGTGCTCCCCTTAGGTTACGGCGTCAGGTGCCCCGTCGTGCGTGCTCCCTTAGGGTACGGCGTGGGTCAGGTGCCCCGTCGTGCGTGCTCCCCTTAGGTTCGGCGTGGGTCAGGTGCCCCGTCGTGCGTGCTCCCCTTAGGGTACGGCGTGGGTCAGGTGCCCCGTCGTGCTTCCCCTCCCCCCTTAGGTTACGGCGTGGGTCAGGTGCCCCGTCGTGCGTGCTCCCCTTAGGGTACGGCGTGGGTCAGGTGCCCGTCGTGCGTGCTCCCCTTAGGTTACGGCGTGGGTCAGGTGCCCCGTCGTGCGTGCTCCCCTTAGGGTACGGCGTGGGTCAGGTGCCCCGTCGTGCGTGCTCCCCTTAGGTTACGGCGTGGGTCAGGTGCCCCGTCGTGCGTGCCCCCCCCCTTAGGTTACGGCGTGGGTCAGGTGCCCCGTCGTGCGTGCTCCCCTTAGGTTACGGCGTGGGTCAGGTGCCCCGTCGTGCGTGCTCCCCTTAGGTTACGGCGTGGGTCAGGTGCCCCGTCGTGCGTGCCCCCTTAGGTTACGGCGTGGGTCAGGTGCCCCGTCGTGCGTGCTCCCCTTAGGTTACGGCGTGGGTCAGGTGCCCGTCGTGCGTGCTCCCCTTAGGTTACGGCGTGGGTCAGGTGCCCCGTCGTGCGTGCTCCCCTTAGGGTACGGCGTGGGTCAGGTGCCCCGTCGTGCGTGCTCCCCTTAGGTACGGCGTGGGTCAGGTGCCCCGTCGTGCGTGCTCCCCTTAGGTACGGCGTGGGTCAGGTGCCCCGTCGTGCGTGCTCCCCTTAGGGTACGGCGTGGGTCAGTGCCCCGTCGTGCGTGCTCCCCTTAGGTTACGGCGGGGTCGGTGCCCCTCGTGCGTGCTCCCCTTAGGTACGGCGTGGGTCAGTGCCCCGTCGTGCGTGCTCCCCTTAGGTTACGGCGTGGTCAGGTGCCCCGTCGTGCGTGCTCCCATTAGGTTACGGCGTGGGTCAGGTTCCCCGCCCCGACCCGAGCACTAGGCCACTGCCTAGTGTCTCTTTAGTGCCTCTCATACGAGAGGTATTGACTGTTTTTCAGAACCAGTGCGACTTCGGCAGCTGGATGACTCAAGCAGGACGAGGTTCAATTGCGGACGACACGTCACGATTTCGTCGGTGAGTCCATGATTTCGAATTCCTAAATGTATCACTTATATTCCATTTTGCAGTTGGATGTCTACCCCCACTTGGACACGTACTCTAGCGGAGCGACACATCACTGCTTCAAGAGGTACGGTAGATTACGGTAGAAGTGCTGCAATTTATGAAATATTCAGTTCTTCCAATGTGTTTTGCCTGTGTTTTGCCAATATTTTTTAAAGTTTAATTATTTGATAGTAAAACCATGGGTGAATCGTACGTCAATTTTGAATAAACTAATGCAGCGTATTTGGTCTTATTGATATATTGATATAATATATTGCGTTGCTCGAAGATTTCAATCTATTTTGCGAGACTGTAAAAGTAGCCAGTATCTCGCAGACAAAGGATTCTGGTTACTTTTCAGAATCAGTTCAACTTCGGCAGCTGGATGGCTCAAGGCGAGCGAGATCTTCGTGTATGTTGTTTGCCTTTCCCCGTAGTAGATTCAAAAAGCCCGCCCTATCTCCATCTCAACTCTGTTTCATCACAACAAATTTGCGGACATCTGTAACATTTTAATATTCCCCCATTCGATGTATTCGCATTCCCTCATGGGTTTTTTCGTGTATGTTGTTAGTCTTTCTACCACAAAACCTTCTCATGTTCGAAATTTACGTTATTTCCCAATTAATCGATCTCCATTCGATGTTACCGTGTGTCCAAGGTAATGTTACATCATTGTTGTTTGTTTACGATTCTATGCCTGTCCTGTTAAGTTTGAATGTTGATCTTTGTCTGTCCACTGTTCATAAAGAATGTTTTTCCATTTTCGTCTCTCGACTCGGCATGCCGTTGTGAATCGGCTTGTAATCTATCTCTTTTCGGATGCCCTTATCAATTACATTTTGTGATTTGTACATAGGTTGATATCAGGCAAGAGAAATGTTTTGCTTTTAATTTAATTTAAATGGAATCGGGAACTTTTCATTAGATTGTCAACAACATTTTAAAAGCATTCGCAAAGCCAAATCCAAAACAAACCAGCCTTGATTCATCATTACTTCCCATTTTTAATTTTCGTCAACCCCATAAACATTTTCGTTATTTCATTGCCGCGACATCACTGATTTATTAATCAATATTTACAGTACCCCTAATGGCCGCTCACTCCCGGATGACCAACTGTTGCCCTTCTACGGCAAGAATTCGCAAGGCAACTTCGACTAGTGGGATGAATTAGAATGCAGGAGGAAAAGGAGGAGAATGTAAAGGTGAATTACTACAGATCGATAGCTTACGAATAAGAAAGCGTGAACGCTCGTACTATTTGCTTTAGTTAGAGTTTATCTTTGTTAATCCTGAATAGTTGCACATGGGACTTCGGTTTTACAAATGATATTAGTCAATTTCGGCATAGCGTTGAATAATTGCCGCTCGATGTAGACACGAATATATCAAATAAGCACTTTTATGAGCTTCAAACTGGCCCACTAACAGTCTCTTTCGAATTGCGAATTATCGATTGTCTGCTCAGGACATCCTTCTCCATCGACCGCCAGATCTTCGTCATCTTCGAGATCACAACACTCCCGTTGAGCGACGGTAACCAGAAGACAAGAAGGATAGATAGTCGATCGACGATGTCAAAGCTAAGTTGCGCTCCCCTTAGGTGCCCCGTCGTGCGTGCCCCTTAGGTACGGCGTGGGTCAGGTGCCCCGTCGTGCGTGCTCCCCTTAGGTACGGCGTGGGTCAGGTGCCCCGTCGTGCGTGCTCCCCTTAGGGTACGGCGTGGGTCAGGTGCCCGTCGTGCTTCCCCTCCCCCTTAGGTTACGGCGTGGGTCAGGTGCCCCGTCGTGCGTGCTCCCCTTAGGGTACGGCGTGGGTCAGGTGCCCCGTCGTGCGTGCTTCCCTTAGGTTACGGCGTGGGTCAGGTGCCCCGTCGTGCGTGCTCCCCTTAGGTTACGGCGTGGGTCAGGTGCCCCGTCGTGCGTGCTCCCCTTAAGTTACGGCGTGGGTCAGGTGCCCCGTCGTGCGTGCTCCCCTTAGGGTACGGCGTGGGTCAGGTGCCCCGTCGTGCGTGCTCCCCTTAGGTTACGGCGTGGGTCAGGTGCCCCGTCGTGCGTGCTCCCCTTAGGTTACGGCGTGGGTCAGGTGCCCCGTCGTGCGTGCCCCCCCCCCTTAGGTTACGGCGTGGGTCAGGTGCCCCGTCGTGCGTGCTCCCTTAGGTTACGGCGTGGGTCAGGTGCCCCGTCGTGCGTGCTCCCCTTAGGTTACGGCGTGGGTCAGGTGCCCCGTCGTGCGTGCTCTCCTTAGGGTACGGCGTGGGTCAGGTGCCCCGTCGTGCGTGCTCCCCTTAGGTTACGGCGTGGGTCAGGTGCCCCGTCGTGCGTGCTCCCCTTAGGTTACGGCGTGGGTCAGGTGCCCCGTCGTGCGTGCTCCCCTTAGGGTACGGCGTGGGTCAGGTGCCCCGTCGTGCGTGCTCCCCTTAGGTTACGGCGTGGGTCAGGTGCCCCGTCGTGCGTGCTCCCCTTAGGGTACGGCGTGGGTCAGGTGCCCCGTCGTGCGTGCTCCCCTTAGGTTACGGCGTGGGTCAGGTGCCCCGTCGTGCGTGCTCCCCTTAGGTTACGGCGTGGGTCAGGTTCCCCGCCCCGACCCGAGCACTAGGCCACTGCCTAGTGTCTCTTTAGTGCCTCTCATACGAGAGGTATTGACTGTTTTTTCAGAACCAGTGCGACTTCGGCAGCTGGATGACTCAAGCAGGACGAGGTTCAATTGCGGACGACACGTCACGATTTCGTCGGTGAGTCCATGATTTCGAATTCCTAAATGTATCACTTATATTCCATTTTGCAGTTGGATGTCTACCCCCACTTGGACACGTACTCTAGCGGAGCGACACATCACTGCTTCAAGAGGTACGGTAGATTACGGTAGAAGTGCTGCAATTTATGAAATATTCAGTTCTTCCAATGTGTTTTGCCTGTGTTTTGCCAATATTTTTTAAAGTTTAATTATTTGATAGTAAAACCATGGGTGAATCGTACGTCAATTTTGAATAAACTAATGCAGCGTATTTGGTCTTATTGATATATTGATATAATATATTGCGTTGCTCGAAGATTTCAATCTATTTTGCGAGACTGTAAAAGTAGCCAGTATCTCGCAGACAAAGGATTCTGGTTACTTTTCAGAATCAGTTCAACTTCGGCAGCTGGATGGCTCAAGGCGAGCGAGATCTTCGTGTATGTTGTTTGCCTTTCCCCGTAGTAGATTCAAAAAGCCCGCCTATCTCCATCTCAACTCTGTTTCATCACAACAAATTTGCGGACATCTGTAACATTTTAATATTCCCCCATTCGATGTATTCGCATTCCCTCATGGGTTTTTTCGTGTATGTTGTTAGTCTTTCTACCACAAAACCTTCTCATGTTCGAAATTTACGTTATTTCCCAATTAATCGATCTCCATTCGATGTTACCGTGTGTCCAAGGTAATGTTACATCATTGTTGTTTGTTTACGATTCTATGCCTGTCCTGTTAAGTTTGAATGTTGATCTTTGTCTGTCCACTGTTCATAAAGAATGTTTTTCCATTTTCGTCTCTCGACTCGGCATGCCGTTGTGAATCGGCTTGTAATCTATCTCTTTTCGGATGCCCTTATCAATTACATTTTGTGATTTGTACATAGGTTGATATCAGGCAAGAGAAATGTTTTGCTTTTAATTTAATTTAAATGGAATCGGGAACTTTTCATTAGATTGTCAACAACATTTTAAAGCATTCGCAAAAGCCAAATCCAAACAAACCAGCCTTGATTCATCATTACTTCCCATTTTTAATTTTCGTCAACCCCATAAACATTTTCGTTATTTCATTGCCGCGACATCACTGATTTATTAATCAATATTTACAGTACCCCTAATGGCCGCTCACTCCCGGATGACCAACTGTTGCCCTTCTACGACAAGAATTCGCAAGGCAACTTCGACTAGTGGGATGAATTAGAATGCAGGAGGAAAGGAGGAGAATGTAAAGGTGAATTACTACAGATCGATAGCTTACGAATAAGAAAGCGTGAACGCTCGTACTATTTGCTTTAGTTAGAGTTTATCTTTGTTAATCCTGAATAGTTGCACATGGGACTTCGGTTTTACAAATGATATTAGTCAATTTCGGCATAGCGTTGAATAATTGCCGCTCGATGTAGACACGAATATATCAAATAAGCACTTTTATGAGCTTCAAACTGGCCCACTAACAGTCTCTTTCGAATTGCGAATTATCGATTGTCTGCTCAGGACATCCTTCTCCATCGACCGCCAGATCTTCGTCATCTTCGAGATCACAACACTCCCGTTGAGCGACGGTAACCAGAAGACAAGAAGGATAGATAGTCGATCGACGATGTCAAAGCTAAGTTGCGCTCCCCTTAGGTTACGGCGTGGGTCAGGTGCCCCGTCGTGCGTGCTCCCCTTAGGGTACGGCGTGGGTCAGGTGCCCCGTCGTGCGTGCTCCCCTTAGTTACGGCGTGGGTCAGGTGCCCCGTCGTGCGTGCTCCCCTTAGGGTACGGCGTGGGTCAGGTGCCCGTCGTGCTTCCCCCCCCCTTAGGTTACGGCGTGGGTCAGGTGCCCCGTCGTGCGTGCTCCCCTTAGGGTACGGCGTGGGTCAGGTGCCCCGTCGTGCGTGCTCCCCTTAGGTTACGGCGTGGGTCAGGTGCCCCGTCGTGCGTGCTCCCCTTAGGTTACGGCGTGGGTCAGGTGCCCCGTCGTGCTTCCCCCCCCCCTTAGGTTACGGCGTGGGTCAGGTGCCCCGTCGTGCGTGCTCCCCTTAGGTTACGGCGTGGGTCAGGTGCCCCGTCGTGCGTGCTCCCCTTAAGTTACGGCGTGGGTCAGGTGCCCCGTCGTGCGTGCTCCCCTTAGGGTACGGCGTGGGTCAGGTGCCCCGTCGTGCGTGCTCCCCTTAGGTTACGGCGTGGGTCAGGTGCCCCGTCGTGCGTGCTCCCCTTAGGTTACGGCGTGGGTCAGGTGCCCGTCGTGCGTGCCCCCCCCCCTTAGGTTACGGCGTGGGTCAGGTGCCCCGTCGTGCGTGCTCCCCTTAGGTTACGGCGTGGGTCAGGTGCCCCGTCGTGCGTGCTCCCCTTAGGTTACGGCGTGGGTCAGGTGCCCCGTCGTGCGTGCTCTCCTTAGGGTACGGCGTGGGTCAGGTGCCCCGTCGTGCGTGCTCCCCTTAGGTTACGGCGTGGGTCAGGTGCCCCGTCGTGCGTGCTCCCCTTAGGTTACGGCGTGGGTCAGGTGCCCCGTCGTGCGTGCTCCCCTTAGGGTACGGCGTGGGTCAGGTGCCCCGTCGTGCGTGCTCCCCTTAGGTTACGGCGTGGGTCAGGTGCCCCGTCGTGCGTGCTCCCCTTAGGGTACGGCGTGGGTCAGGTGCCCCGTCGTGCGTGCTCCCCTTAGGTTACGGCGTGGGTCAGGTGCCCCGTCGTGCGTGCTCCCCTTAGGTTACGGCGTGGGTCAGGTTCCCCGCCCCGACCCGAGCACTAGGCCACTGCCTAGTGTCTCTTTAGTGCCTCTCATACGAGAGGTATTGACTGTTTTTTCAGAACCAGTGCGACTTCGGCAGCTGGATGACTCAAGCAGGACGAGGTTCAATTGCGGACGACACGTCACGATTTCGTCGGTGAGTCCATGATTTCGAATTCCTAAATGTATCACTTATATTCCATTTTGCAGTTGGATGTCTACCCCCACTTGGACACGTACTCTAGCGGAGCGACACATCACTGCTTCAAGAGGTACGGTAGATTACGGTAGAAGTGCTGCAATTTATGAAATATTCAGTTCTTCCAATGTGTTTTGCCTGTGTTTTGCCAATATTTTTTAAAGTTTAATTATTTGATAGTAAAACCATGGGTGAATCGTACGTCAATTTTGAATAAACTAATGCAGCGTATTTGGTCTTATTGATATATTGATATAATATATTGCGTTGCTCGAAGATTTCAATCTATTTTGCGAGACTGTAAAAGTAGCCAGTATCTCGCAGACAAAGGATTCTGGTTACTTTTCAGAATCAGTTCAACTTCGGCAGCTGGATGGCTCAAGGCGAGCGAGATCTTCGTGTATGTTGTTTGCCTTTCCCCGTAGTAGATTCAAAAAGCCGCCCTATCTCCATCTCAACTCTGTTTCATCACAACAAATTTGCGGACATCTGTAACATTTTAATATTCCCCCATTCGATGTATTCGCATTCCTCATGGGTTTTTTCGTGTATGTTGTTAGCCTTTCTACCACAAAACCTTCTCATGTTCGAAATTTACGTTATTTCCCAATTAATCGATCTCCATTCGATGTTACCGTGTGTCCAAGGTAATGTTACATCATTGTTGTTTGTTTACGATTCTATGCCTGTCCTGTTAAGTTTGAATGTTGATCTTTGTCTGTCCACTGTTCATAAGAATGTTTTTCCATTTTCGTCTCTCGACTCGGCATGCCGTTGTGAATCGGCTTGTAATCTATCTCTTTTCGGATTCCCTTATCAATTACATTTTGTGATTTGTACATAGGTTGATATCAGCAAGAGAAATGTTTTGCTTTTAATTTAATTTAAATGGAATCGGGAACTTTTCATTAGATTGTCAACAACATTTTAAAAGCATTCGCAAAAGCCAATCCAAAACAAACCAGCCTTGATTCATCATTACTTCCCATTTTTAATTTTCGTCAACCCATAAACATTTTCGTTATTTCATTGCCGCGACATCACTGATTTATTAATCAATATTTACAGTACCCCTAATGGCCGCTCACTCCCGGATGACCAACTGTTGCCCTTCTACGGCAAGAATTCGCAAGGCAACTTCGACTAGTGGGATGAATTAGAATGCAGGAGGAAAAGGAGGAGAATGTAAAGGTGAATTACTACAGATCGATAGCTTACGAATAAGAAAGCGTGAACGCTCGTACTATTTGCTTTAGTTAGAGTTTATCTTTGTTAATCCTGAATAGTTGCACATGGGACTTCGGTTTTACAAATGATATTAGTCAATTTCGGCATAGCGTTGAATAATTGCCGCTCGATGTAGACACGAATATATCAAATATGCACTTTTATGAGCTTCAAACTGGCCCACTAACAGTCTCTTTCGAATTGCGAATTATCGATTGTCTGCTCAGGACATCCTTCTCCATCGACCGCCAGATCTTCGTCATCTTCGAGATCACAACACTCCCGTTGAGCGACGGTAACCAGAAGACAAGAAGGATAGATAGTCGATCGACGATGTCAAAGCTAAGTTGCGCTCCCCTTAGGTTACGGCGTGGGTCAGGTGCCCCGTCGTGCGTGCTCCCCTTAGGGTACGGCGTGGGTCAGGTGCCCCGTCGTGCGTGCTCCCCTTAGGTTACGGCGTGGGTCAGGTGCCCCGTCGTGCGTGCTCCCCTTAGGGTACGGCGTGGGTCAGGTGCCCCGTCGTGCTTCCCCTCCCCCCTTAGGTTACGGCGTGGGTCAGGTGCCCCGTCGTGCGTGCTCCCCTTAGGGTACGGCGTGGGTCAGGTGCCCCGTCGTGCGTGCTCCCCTTAGGTTACGGCGTGGGTCAGGTGCCCCGTCGTGCGTGCTCCCCTTAGGTTACGGCGTGGGTCAGGTGCCCCGTCGTGCGTGCTCCCCTTAGGTTACGGCGTGGGTCAGGTGCCCCGTCGTGCGTGCTCCCCTTAGGTTACGGCGTGGGTCAGGTGCCCCGTCGTGCTTCCCCCCCCCCCCCCTTAGGTTACGGCGTGGGTCAGGTGCCCCGTCGTGCGTGCTCCCCTTAGGTTACGGCGTGGGTCAGGTGCCCCGTCGTGCGTGCTCCCCTTAAGTTACGGCGTGGGTCAGGTGCCCCGTCGTGCGTGCTCCCCTTAGGGTACGGCGTGGGTCAGGTGCCCCGTCGTGCGTGCTCCCCTTAGGTTACGGCGTGGGTCAGGTGCCCCGTCGTGCGTGCTCCCCTTAGGTTACGGCGTGGGTCAGGTGCCCCGTCGTGCGTGCCCCCCCCCCTTAGGTTACGGCGTGGGTCAGGTGCCCCGTCGTGCGTGCTCCCCTTAGGTTACGGCGTGGGTCAGGTGCCCCGTCGTGCGTGCTCCCTTAGGTTACGGCGTGGGTCAGGTGCCCGTCGTGCGTGCTCTCCTTAGGGTACGGCGTGGGTCAGGTGCCCCGTCGTGCGTGCTCCCCTTAGGTTACGGCGTGGGTCAGGTGCCCCGTCGTGCGTGCTCCCCTTAGGTTACGGCGTGGGTCAGGTGCCCCGTCGTGCGTGCTCCCCTTAGGGTACGGCGTGGGTCAGGTGCCCCGTCGTGCGTGCTCCCCTTAGGTTACGGCGTGGGTCAGGTGCCCCGTCGTGCGTGCTCCCCTTAGGGTACGGCGTGGGTCAGGTGCCCCGTCGTGCGTGCTCCCCTTAGGTTACGGCGTGGGTCAGGTGCCCCGTCGTGCGTGCTCCCCTTAGGTTACGGCGTGGGTCAGGTTCCCCGCCCCGACCCGAGCACTAGGCCACTGCCTAGTGTCTCTTTAGTGCCTCTCATACGAGAGGTATTGACTGTTTTTTCAGAACCAGTGCGACTTCGGCAGCTGGATGACTCAAGCAGGACGAGGTTCAATTGCGGACGACACGTCACGATTTCGTCGGTGAGTCCATGATTTCGAATTCCTAAATGTATCACTTATATTCCATTTTGCAGTTGGATGTCTACCCCACTTGGACACGTACTCTAGCGGAGCGACACATCACTGCTTCAAGAGGTACGGTACATTACGGTAGAAGTGCTGCAATTTATGAAATATTCAGTTCTTCCAATGTGTTTTGCCTGTGTTTTGCCAATATTTTTTAAAGTTTAATTATTTGATAGTAAAACCATGGGTGAATCGTACGTCAATTTTGAATAAACTAATGCAGCGTATTTGGTCTTATTGATATATTGATATAATATATTGCGTTGCTCGAAGATTTCAATCTATTTTGCGAGACTGTAAAAGTAGCCAGTATCTCGCAGACAAAGGATTCTGGTTACTTTTCAGAATCAGTTCAACTTCGGCAGCTGGATGGCTCAAGGCGAGCGAGATCTTCGTGTATGTTGTTTGCCTTTCCCCCGTAGTAGATTCAAAAAGCCCGCCCTATCTCCATCTCAACTCTGTTTCATCACAACAAATTTGCGGACATCTGTAACATTTTAATATTCCCCCATTCGATGTATTCGCATTCCCTCATGGGTTTTTTCGTGTATGTTGTTAGTCTTTCTACCACAAAACCTTCTCATGTTCGAAATTTACGTTATTTCCCAATTAATCGATCTCCATTCGATGTTACCGTGTGTCCAAGGTAATGTTACATCATTGTTGTTTGTTTACGATTCTATGCCTGTCCTGTTAAGTTTGAATGTTGATCTTTGTCTGTCCACTGTTCATAAGAATGTTTTTCCATTTTCGTCTCTCGACTCGGCATGCCGTTGTGAATCGGCTTGTAATCTATCTCTTTTCGGATGCCCTTATCAATTACATTTTGTGATTTGTACATAGGTTGATATCAGGCAAGAGAAATGTTTTGCTTTTAATTTAATTTAAATGGAATCGGGAACTTTTCATTAGATTGTCAACAACATTTTAAAAGCAGTCGCAAAAGCCAAATCCAAAACAAACCAGCCTTGATTCATCATTACTTCCCATTTTTAATTTTCGTCAACCCATAAACATTTTCGTTATTTCATTGCCGCGACATCACTGATTTATTAATCAATATTTACAGTACCCTAATGGCCGCTCACTCCCGGATGACCAACTGTTGCCCTTCTACGGCAAGAATTCGCAAGGCAACTTCGACTAGTGGGATGAATTAGAATGCAGGAGGAAAAGGAGGAGAATGTAAAGGTGAATTACTACAGATCGATAGCTTACGAATAAGAAAGCGTGAACGCTCGTACTATTTGCTTTAGTTAGAGTTTATCTTTGTTAATCCTGAATAGTTGCACATGGGACTTCGGTTTTACAAATGATATTAGTCAATTTCGGCATAGCGTTGAATAATTGCCGCTCGATGTAGACACGAATATATCAAATAAGCACTTTTATGAGCTTCAAACTGGCCCACTAACAGTCTCTTTCGAATTGCGAATTATCGATTGTCTGCTCAGGACATCCTTCTCCATCGACCGCCAGATCTTCGTCATCTTCGAGATCACAACACTCCGTTGAGCGACGGTAACCAGAAGACAAGAAGGATAGATAGTCGATCGACGATGTCAAAGCTAAGTTGCGCTCCCCTTAGGTTACGGCGTGGGTCAGGTGCCCGTCGTGCGTGCTCCCCTTAGGGTACGGCGTGGGTCAGGTGCCCCGTCGTGCGTGCTCCCCTTAGGTTACGGCGTGGGTCAGGTGCCCCGTCGTGCGTGCTCCCCTTAGGTTACGGCGTGGGTCAGGTGCCCCGTCGTGCGTGCTCCCCTTAGGGTACGGCGTGGGTCAGGTGCCCCGTCGTGCGTGCTCCCCTTAGGTTACGGCGTGGGTCAGGTGCCCCGTCGTGCGTGCTCCCCTTAGGGTACGGCGTGGGTCAGGTGCCCCGTCGTGCTTCCCCTCCCCCCTTAGGTTACGGCGTGGGTCAGGTGCCCCGTCGTGCGTGCTCCCCTTAGGGTACGGCGTGGGTCAGGTGCCCCGTCGTGCGTGCTCCCCTTAGGTTACGGCGTGGGTCAGGTGCCCCGTCGTGCGTGCTCCCCTTAGGTTACGGCGTGGGTCAGGTGCCCCGTCGTGCTCCCCCCCCCCTTAGGTTACGGCGTGGGTCAGGTGCCCCGTCGTGCGTGCTCCCCTTAGGTTACGGCGTGGGTCAGGTGCCCCGTCGTGCGTGCTCCCCTTAAGTTACGGCGTGGGTCAGGTGCCCCGTCGTGCGTGCTCCCCTTAGGGTACGGCGTGGGTCAGGTGCCCCGTCGTGCGTGCTCCCCTTAGGGTACGGCGTGGGTCAGGTGCCCCGTCGTGCGTGCTCCCCTTAGGTTACGGCGTGGGTCAGGTGCCCCGTCGTGCGTGCTCCCCTTAGGTTACGGCGTGGGTCAGGTGCCCCGTCGTGCGTGCTCCCCTTAGGGTACGGCGTGGGTCAGGTGCCCCGTCGTGCGTGCTCCCCTTAGGTTACGGCGTGGGTCAGGTGCCCCGTCGTGCGTGCTCCCCTTAGGGTACGGCGTGGGTCAGGTGCCCCGTCGTGCTTCCCCTCCCCCCTTAGGTTACGGCGTGGGTCAGGTGCCCCGTCGTGCGTGCTCCCCTTAGGTTACGGCGTGGGTCAGGTGCCCCGTCGTGCTTCCCCCCCCCCTTAGGTTACGGCGTGGGTCAGGTGCCCCGTCGTGCGTGCTCCCCTTAGGGTACGGCGTGGGTCAGGTGCCCCGTCGTGCGTGCTCCCCTTAGGGTACGGCGTGGGTCAGGTGCCCCGTCGTGCTTCCCCTCCCCCCTTAGGTTACGGCGTGGGTCAGGTGCCCCGTCGTGCGTGCTCCCCTTAAGTTACGGCGTGGGTCAGGTGCCCCGTCGTGCGTGCTCCCCTTAGGGTACGGCGTGGGTCAGGTGCCCCGTCGTGCTTCCCCCCCCCCTTAGGTTACGGCGTGGGTCAGGTGCCCCGTCGTGCGTGCTCCCCTTAGGGTACGGCGTGGGTCAGGTGCCCCGTCGTGCGTGCTCCCCTTAGGGTACGGCGTGGGTCAGGTGCCCCGTCGTGCTTCCCCTCCCCCCTTAGGTTACGGCGTGGGTCAGGTGCCCCGTCGTGCGTGCTCCCCTTAAGTTACGGCGTGGGTCAGGTGCCCCGTCGTGCGTGCTCCCCTTAGGGTACGGCGTGGGTCAGGTGCCCCGTCGTGCGTGCTCCCCTTAGGTTACGGCGTGGGTCAGGTGCCCCGTCGTGCGTGCTCCCCTTAGGGTACGGCGTGGGTCAGGTGCCCCGTCGTGCGTGCTCCCCTTAGGTTACGGCGTGGGTCAGGTGCCCCGTCGTGCGTGCTCCCCTTAGGTTACGGCGTGGGTCAGGTTCCCCGCCCCGACCCGAGCACTAGGCCACTGCCTAGTGTCTCTTTAGTGCCTCTCATACGAGAGGTATTGACTGTTTTTTCAGAACCAGTGCGACTTCGGCAGCTGGATGACTCAAGCAGGACGAGGTTCAATTGCGGACGACACGTCACGATTTCGTCGGTGAGTCCATGATTTCGAATTCCTAAATGTATCACTTATATTCCATTTTGCAGTTGGATGTCTACCCCCACTTGGACACGTACTCTAGCGGAGCGACACATCACTGCTTCAAGAGGTACGGTAGATTACGGTAGAAGTGCTGCAATTTATGAAATATTCAGTTCTTCCAATGTGTTTTGCCTGTGTTTTGCCAATATTTTTAAAGTTTAATTATTTGATAGTAAAACCATGGGTGAATCGTACGTCAATTTTGAATAAACTAATGCAGCGTATTTGGTCTTATTGATATATTGATATAATATATTGCGTTGCTCGAAGATTTCAATCTATTTTGCGAGACTGTAAAAGTAACCAGTATCTCGCAGACAAAGGATTCTGGTTACTTTTCAGAATCAGTTCAACTTCGGCAGCTGGATGGCTCAAGGCGAGCGAGATCTTCGTGTATGTTGTTTGCCTTTCCCCGTAGTAGGTTCAAAAAGCCCGCCCTATCTCCATCTCAACTCTGTTTCATCACAACAAATTTGCGGACATCTGTAACATTTTAATATTCCCCCATTCGATGTATTCGCATTCCCTCATGGGTTTTTTCGTGTATGTTGTTAGTCTTTCTACCACAAAACCTTCTCATGTTCGAAATTTACGTTATTTCCCAATTAATCGATCTCCATTCGATGTTACCGTGTGTCCAAGGTAATGTTACATCATTGTTGTTTGTTTACGATTCTATGCCTGTCCTGTTAAGTTTGAATGTTGATCTTTGTCTGTCCACTGTTCATAAAGAATGTTTTTCCATTTTCGTCTCTCGACTCGGCATGCCGTTGTGAATCGGCTTGTAATCTATCTCTTTTCGGATTCCCTTATCAATTACATTTTGTGATTTGTACATAGGTTGATATCAGGCAAGAGAAATGTTTTGCTTTTAATTTAATTTAAATGGAATCGGGAACTTTTCATTAGATTGTCAGCAACATTTTAAAAGCATTCGCAAAAGCCAAATCCAAAACAAACCAGCCTTGATTCATCATTACTTCCCATTTTTAATTTTCGTCAACCCCATAAACATTTTCGTTATTTCATTGCCGCGACATCACTGATTTATTAATCAATATTTACAGTACCCCTAATGGCCGCTCACTCCCGGATGACCAACTGTTGCCCTTCTACGGCAAGAATTCGCAAGGCAACTTCGACTAGTGGGATGAATTAGAATGCAGGAGGAAAAGGAGGAGAATGTAAAGGTGAATTACTACAGATCGATAGCTTACGAATAAGAAAGCGTGAACGCTCGTACTATTTGCTTTAGTTAGAGTTTATCTTTGTTAATCCTGAATAGTTGCACATGGGACTTCGGTTTTACAAATGATATTAGTCAATTTCGGCATAGCGTTGAATAATTGCCGCTCGATGTAGACACGAATATATCAATAAGCACTTTTATGAGCTTCAAACTGGCCCACTAACAGTCTCTTTCGAATTGCGAATTATCGATTGTCTGCTCAGGACATCCTTCTCCATCGACCGCCAGATCTTCGTCATCTTCGAGATCACAACACTCCCGTTGAGCGACGGTAACCAGAAGACAAGAAGGATAGATAGTCGATCGACGATGTCAAAGCTAAGTTGCGCTCCCCTTAGGTTACGGCGTGGGTCAGGTGCCCCGTCGTGCGTGCTCCCCTTAGGGTACGGCGTGGGTCAGGTGCCCCGTCGTGCTTCCCCCCCCCCTTAGGTTACGGCGTGGGTCAGGTGCCCCGTCGTGCGTGCTCCCCTTAGGGTACGGCGTGGGTCAGGTGCCCCGTCGTGCGTGCTCCCCTTAGGTTACGGCGTGGGTCAGGTGCCCCGTCGTGCTTCCCCCCCCCCCCCTTAGGTTACGGCGTGGGTCAGGTGCCCCGTCGTGCGTGCTCCCCTTAGGGTACGGCGTGGGTCAGGTGCCCCGTCGTGCTTCCCCCCCCCTTAGGTTACGGCGTGGGTCAGGTGCCCCGTCGTGCGTGCTCCCCTTAGGTTACGGCGTGGGTCAGGTGCCCCGTCGTGCGTGCTCCCCTTAAGTTACGGCGTGGGTCAGGTGCCCCGTCGTGCGTGCTCCCCTTAGGGTACGGCGTGGGTCAGGTGCCCCGTCGTGCGTGCTCCCCTTAGGTTACGGCGTGGGTCAGGTGCCCCGTCGTGCGTGCTCCCCTTAGGTTACGGCGTGGGTCAGGTGCCCCGTCGTGCGTGCCCCCCCCCCTTAGGTTACGGCGTGGGTCAGGTGCCCCGTCGTGCGTGCTCCCCTTAGGGTACGGCGTGGGTCAGGTGCCCCGTCGTGCGTGCTCCCCTTAGGTTACGGCGTGGGTCAGGTGCCCCGTCGTGCGTGCTCCCCTTAGGGTACGGCGTGGGTCAGGTGCCCCGTCGTGCGTGCTCCCCTTAGGTTACGGCGTGGGTCAGGTGCCCCGTCGTGCGTGCTCCCCTTAGGTTACGGCGTGGGTCAGGTGCCCCGTCGTGCGTGCTCCCCTTAGGTTACGGCGTGGGTCAGGTGCCCCGTCGTGCTTCCCCCCCCCCCTTAGGTTACGGCGTGGGTCAGGTGTCCCGTCGTGCTCCCCTTAGGTTACGGCGTGGGTCAGGTGTCCCGTCGTGCTCCCCTTAGGTTACGGCGTGGGTCAGGTGCCCCGTCGTGCTCCCCTTAGGTTACGGCGTGGGTCAGGTGTCCCGTCGTGCTCCCCTTAGGTTACGGCGTGGGTCAGGTGCCCCGTCGTGCTCCCCTTAGGTTACGGCGTGGGTCAGGTGTCCCGTCGTGCTCCCCTTAGGTTACGGCGTGGGTCAGGTGCCCCGTCGTGCTCCCCTTAGGTTACGGCGTGGGTCAGGTGTCCCGTCGTGCTCCCCTTAGGTTACGGCGTGGGTCAGGTGCCCCGTCGTGCTCCCCTTAGGTTACGGCGTGGGTCAGGTGTCCCGTCGTGCTCCCCTTAGGTTACGGCGTGGGTCAGGTGCCCCGTCGTGCTCCCCTTAGGTTACGGTTTAGTGCCTCTCATACGAGAGGTATTGACTGTTTTTCAGAACTAGTTCAACTTCGGCGGCTGGATGGTACAATCAGGACGAAGTTCGATTGCGGACGAAACGTGATGATTTCGTCGGTAAGTCAATGTCGTCAATTTCTTATGTATATCCTATGTCAATTCATTCCATTTTGCAGTTGGATGTCTGCCCCCACTTGGACACGTACTCGAGCGAAGCGACTCCGCACTTCTTCAAGAGGTACGGTGGATTACGCTAGTGGTGCAACAAGCGTTATACGGGAAAAACTCTCTTTATCTCTGGACTATTTTATGTTTCATAGTGTTCCTATAGGTTTGGTATTTCATTTGTGGAGCAATTTTTGGTGATGAAAAGATCAATAAATAATCTCTCGATTGCAGGTCTGAAGCCGTCCGGAAGTGTCTCTCCCTCTTCCTCGCCCCGTTCGACCACTGCAGCCCCTGCAGCAGCTGCAGCCGGTCCGCCGTGCTGTCCGACTCTGTCGATGAGAGGAGGGACGGGACCCCTTTCGACCTCTCCTATTCCAGTCAGTCCATTGGCAAGGAGACCGAGTAGCATCTATTTATATTAGTTTATTGCGTTATTCGTATGCAATTGTGCGTTTCTGTAAATGACTGACCACGTTCATCCTCTGTGAAGTGACCCTATTATCATTCTATTTGTTCTCCAACTATTCCTTCACTGAATTGTAGTCTCTTACCGTAAATTATTGAAGAATCATTACAATTGAAGAGGAAGTAGCGATTAAAGTGAATTCAATCTAAGATGTGCAAGTGTGAACAAGGAAATGCATGTTGAATGTAAAATGTCCCAGATTTTATTTCCAACGGTTTATCAACGGTCATACTAGAAAAAAGAGCAGAAGGCGAGAATACAACGTATGAACATAGCAAGATGTGATTTGTACATGATAAAGTAGTGAATGGTTGGGATGGAAATTTGCACGTTCAATCAATGTGTTGCCTGTGGGTGATACCGTACTCCTTCATTACGGTATCGAGAAGGTCTCAAGGCGACCCGTAGAGATATTGCAATACGAGTACGATAAGCAGTACTTGGCCATCGATTTGAACTACAATCGATATCAGGGATACCGTAGTTTACCTTAGCATCTTTCCTTCGCTCTTATTCTGCATAACAACGTATCGATTGTGTCCGTCGACTCCCTCGAAACAATGGATATTGAAGTGATGCATCTAAATACGGTATCAATCGATAATCAGTCGTTACGGTATCTACTGTACCTCATAGATCGAATTGAGATAGACGATATTGAGTTAAACAATGGCCGGCATTTGGCCCTCTTCCGGCTTCTCATAGTAGAGATAGAACTCTCAAGAACGTCTGAAAGAGTGACGGTACGGTGTTATCGAGTGAGGATACTATCGGTTTAAGCTTGCTGTCAACTCCTCTTTTCGATCTCACTCCGAGATAGTATCGATTTTACTCCTCGTTCTTCATCTGATCAGCGGCCTGAGATAACGATTGATTACTGTAAGATTATTGATTGATTGCATTGTGTCTACAATTTTTTATTCCTACCGATGGCTTCTTCAATCGATTTTTTCCTCGGCAGAATATCGTCGCTCTTTTTTGTACAGTATTTTCTTCCAGCGTTGGCATAATCGATGATTAACAAAGCAGTCTCTCAATACTGTATCAAATCGATGGAATCGATCTTCTTTGTGTCTTCATCCGTGGAGAGGCAAGAGTGCGACCGCTGCTTCTGAATACGGTTGTCGAGTACGGTAGAGTACGGTAATTGATTGATAATTGTTTGGACGACTCTGCGACTTCGCAGCTGCGACAGACTGCGATTGAATAGAATCCGCCCTCTTACTGACTCCGCCCACTTCCCGACTAGGGTTGACAAGATGAACATTTCGTTTCTTCATTGTTCTCCGATGAGAGAGCAAGGGCAACGAAGAGGCTCACTCTTCAATCTGACAACTCCTTTCTGCTCCACCCACTTTTTTAGCTCCACCATCTCACATTTTTCCTTATCCAAAGTGCTGCTGAGTGAGATATACTGGTCGTCCTTCTCCGAGGGGAAATGGGAGAACGAGAAGGAAGAAGAGAGGACCATTTCGTCTGAAAAGGAAAATGCTAAGGAAAAATTCCGGTCAAGGGAGGGGTACGGTGACGTGGCTACGGTAGGTTATTCTAAGGGTACGGTAATGAATGTTGAGGAAGAGGTAGGGTCAGCGATAGTTAATCGATAGTTTGATGTAGGGTTACAATATTGCTTTGAGGCACGGTTGACGTACACTACCAAACGATTGGTGTGGTATGGTAGACATTTTGCTTGATTTCCGTACCGATTCGGCTCTCTTCATTTTCTCTTTCATCTCCATCTTCAATCGTTTCTTTCTGTTTCTTCTCTCGCTTTGCTTGCGACCACTGTCATTATCGAATTAGAAGCAGCGATGCTGAATGGACTTGACAGAATTACGGTTGGATTACGTTACAGCTACAGTAGGCTGTGCAAGTGTAGGATGGATTACGGTAGGAACCGCAATAATATAGTAATGTAGTCGACGGTAGCCAATACACTGTTGTTGTTTTCTTCAACGAAGTAGAAAGGTGGCGAGATGACGTCATCATAGCACTTTGATGTTCTGCAATGGATACGGTAGGATACTGTAGATTCGGAATACGGTATACCATGAGATTCTATTCGACACTGTAGACTACGGAATCAAGGCAGTTCCCAATCGATAGGTCAAGTACAGTAAACGTCTGGAGAGTCCTGATAGCTCTGGGCGTGATCAGGGGATCCTCAGGGTTACTTCAGGGTATTCACAGATCCTCGGGGGATCCCCAGGGGTATCGATACCTGTCTTTGCGAGATGAGGGCCTTCTTCTATCACGACGGCTGAACGAATCGGCCATTCCGGAGGAGAGAAGAGGATGAGAATGAGAGGGGAAAGGTGGGGAGAGGGGAGATGCAAATAAGTGATGAATGAACAATTATCGATTGATTGAATGTTGAAGCATAAATGAAGAGAATGAGAAAGTACGAAACCCTATGATACAATAAGCACGGTTGAGTAGATACCGTAATCCAAATCGAGAGAAACTAGTGGTCAGATAGGAATATCGATCGATGAAGTTACAGTATGCCAGAATTACCCGGTGACAGAATTGCAGCTGCGCCAAGAGAGAATACAACGGATATAGTATTCCGAACCAGGCAGTAGATACAGATAATACGAGACAATACTGATATACATACACTCCTCGAGCCATTACCGCATTCGATCGGATAATTGATTTCCAGCGAGACCGAGAGAGAGAGAGAGTACAGCTCACGATCAATAATCAATAATCAAGCAGGACGATACAGTACTCGGGTTGATCAAATCCAATAAATTCTGATCTGCCAACGACAAAATTAGATGTGTTCTCGTCAATCCCGCAAACGATCAATAATCAATGCCTATACAGTATCCACAGTTCAGTCTGGGCCAAGTTACTGTGTGTTTTCAATCATATCGGCTCATCACGCGTCTCTACCAAAGACTCAACAAGATCGGAATCCCCATCCAAGCCGGACTGGTCGCCGTGTGATGGGTATGACCGCCTAAGATGTTTGGTCCCTCAGAATCCAGGCTCGTATCTCTCGCTCAAAGATTGACTTTCGAGTTTGGAGGACTCGAGCACACAGAAGAATCCAGCGCACGCCAGGCTTCGTTTTCGACCTACAGTGGGACACTATCTGCGTGCAACTCCGTCAACAGTCCTATCGGGAACCACGGGAGCAGGATTCTTTCTCCAGCCATTGCGACTGTGATGAGGAAAGAAGACCAATCCACTGGCCGAGACCCCTCAAAATGACATCTTGAAAGAAGAACGGCCTTCTGACACCCCATCTTGATCAGCGCCCAGAAAGCGACACTGATAAATATACTATATTATACTATACGGCTCACTGCGATGCACAAACTACTTTTTTTTTATAATTTATACTTTTCGCTACATCCTCCCTCTTCTCTTCCTTCCTTCTCTTTCTCACTCGATCCATCCGTCGTCTAATCTGCAAGATAACAAGGTTGGAATACCGTGTTCTAACATCTAACCACAGAAAACATCTACCACCTACCGTAATAACTTGATCAGGTCGATAACGATCAGTAATGATGGTCCTACCGTATCCTACAGTATTCCATTTCGGCATTATTAGCCCAAATCTGTACTTTCTTACCATAAATCCTCCCTCTTCCTTCTATCCTTCATCTATCAATCATCCGTCCGCCGTGTTTCCTTCGCTCCTCCTACCCTCGTCAGATCTGCAAAAGAAGGTTAAAAAAGACAAAAAAAAATGGGACTACCTACCGTAACCCTAGTATGACAACGGTACCTTAGCGTTACAGTAACTCTATTGAGAGCCCTACGTCTCAGGACCATCTACCGTATTCCTAGAATGACTACCGTACCTTAACCATCATTAGTCTCCTGCAGATGAAATCCCGCGATTCCTCGGCCGGCTGAGTCGTTGCGGATCGTCAGGGAGAAACCCTAGCCGAATCTGAGAATAATACTCAAATTAAAGATAAAATTCTCCCTTTAATCAATACACTTTAAACATGGGAAAAATCCCTGCTAGGCGAGTGACTATCCAAGGATAATGATTATCCATGAAAAAGGAAGTGAAAAGTTAATAATCTCCAATGCTACCCCACAGCTATTTGCAGGACAAAATCCGGGGTACAGTATTAGATCTGACCCAGTGGTCATCACTGTGACCTGATCGTACAACTTTCTTACCTGTATACTAGTCTCTTCTATTCGGCAATCACTGTCTCGTATGTAACAAATCCCAGCTTGACAACAGTGAAAAAGCGACGATTCTCCAGACGACTTTCATGTACATTCCTCATGATGATTGATCGAAGTAGTCAGTCGACTCAAAATAACACCATAACAAATGGATAATAACGCAGATTCAATCAATTATTTATTGGTCAAAAGAGAGTGACATTACCTTGTTAATATTGATCAACGCACTGTAAGCTTCTTTCTTGTCGTTACCGAATTAGAAGTTTGGGCTTGATATTGATTGTCCCACTTTCCCTCACTTGTCAGCTTGTTTATCTCACGGAACGCCTGCGAATAATAGATGAACAATTGGCGCAAAACATTTTAAAAGTAATTTTAAAAGTAAGCAACTTGCCTGAAGGTCATCGTGTGCGTAAATTGACGCGAAGCGAGATTCCGGAGAGTCGGACGGATTACCAATGCTGACGAAGACTCAGTTAATCACTTCAAACGTGGCTTCAAACTTCAAACATATTTTCCCATTTTCAGTAGGTCAATGAGTGAGTGTTCCTTATTACCTGTTCCATTCTGAATCATAGATCTTGATGGGTGATCTGCTTCATAACTGCATTAGCCTTTGCACGATGATTCGTTGCTGAATATTTGATTCTTTTATTCTAATTATATTCTATAGTTATCACCTACCAGTCGGCTTCATATCTTTGTCCAGTGTTTCACACATAACGAGACGATTCTTTCCTCCAATGAAGGGATCGGGATAATCAGAGACTGCCTGCAGAGATCAAAGATGAAATTCTGTCATAAACACGATAAGCTCAACCCTGAGATAAGTGTCCGAATCTCTGACAAACTGCTTGTCCAGTTGAACTTCCGTCGTAATTCCACACCACGCTAGGTTTTGTTGGAAAAGGATTGGAGAGACTGGAAAAGGCTCTCACGTATGATTCAATCCGGCCACTTCTCTCAGTTTATTCGGATTTTACCATGCGCACCACACTACCGTACCTTCTCGCACCACACTATCACACCACACTACCGTACCTTCTCGAGCAGATATCGATGACGACCGGCTACGCACGAGGATGCCGCCGTGTGAATCTGAAGAGAATGACTACGATCAGTATACGTCGTCTTGCATCGTGCACCCTCTGCACCACGCACCACACACCACTACCGTACTTACCAGCTCAAAGTTGTGCTCCTTCTGCAGCAGCTGCACCACCATCGTCACAATCTCTTGAAGGCAGATAATTGGAACGCAATTGAGACCAGTTTTACAACTTTACCTTACCATGAATTTAGATATAAATATTCTATGAAAATGAGACGGACCGGGGCGGGGTGACCAAATTCTCTCATAATACTGACCGTAATGAGTAGATTGGGTGGGAGCGAGTCCTCATTGCCCATCAGCAGGAGATCGGCCAAATCCATGGCTGCATCTTGCTGTTTGATCTCATTGGACGACTTGAGTCCCTCAAGAATCGTCAATCGAGCATCTGCAATTATTGATTGGATTGAAGTCACTCTCGTGACTACACGTGCTCTCTCACCGGTCAGAATTATGACAGAATTTGGGAAATGAAAAGACGATTATTCGAATTTCCAACTCTATGGAACGCACATCAACCGGGTAATCATCATCCATCAACCCACTGACCATTTATCATTCTTTGATTGAGCTCCGAGAGTGAATCTCTGACGAGATGGAAGTCCGAATAAGACACGACTGAGAACGCAAATCGTTGCGAGGCAAGAGGAAAGACGTCGATGTGATTGTCGCTGCTATTCCACCCTGCAAGAGATCAGAGATCAAACTACAAAATCGCGAAGATCAAAGACCAACCGCAGCCATGATATTCTTTCCGTTCCGTCTGCTCATCACTTCGAGGGCGGCCAGTGACTACTCGGCCACATCGATGCACGCAATCCGCTTCAGCTGCAATGGAAGCGATGATTAGTATGCGTCGTCCTTCGTACTTGCACCACGTGCACCACCACACCACCGTACCTTCTCGAGCAGATAGGGCACGGCCTCGATGACGACCGGCTGTGCACGAGGATGCCGCCGTGTGAATCTGAAGAGAAGGACTACGATCACACTGCAATGGAGAAATACGTTCACTTCTCTATCAGCGTTCATCGCGGATAGTCGCATCCCCAATCTCTCTCAATTATGAGTCATCCTGGAACCCCCAACCGTTCTTCCTTCTCTCCCGTCGAGGATGAGAACCTGGAACTCCCAATAAGCCAACTGCTCAATCTTCCCGTGGACATTCCCAGGCAATCTGGCAAAGACTTCGGAAAGATATTCGAGGAAACGTACAAGGTCAATCCCGCGAAGAGATTCAGAGGAGAGGAGGAGGATGACACCTACCACCTCACTCGTCAAGGATACAAGATAAACAAGAACAAATGGGAGCGAAGGTACGAGCTTACTCAAGCCTCTCTTTTCACGTCTCTGGAGGTAGTCTATCGTGAGATAGAGAAACTCCAGAAACAGATGGCCGACATCTCCAAGGCCATCAATGACCTCAACACAACCTTTCCTACCCTCATCAAGGACGAGATCAAAGGAGCCACCCAGAAGCTGGATCTTCTTGATCTCTCTCAATTCCCTCCCATCACTGCCTCCCTCGAGAAGACCGTAACCGCCGTCAAGTCGGCCGTCAAGGAGACAATTCGATCGGACTCCAATGATCGTCTCAGGAAGAACCAGGTTTTTCTGAGGAACCTGCATTCGGACAAGAGCGATTCGGATTCGATCAAGGAGCTGTCGGACAAGATCTCAGCTCCTGTTCCCATCAAGTTCTTCCGATTGAAGGGAAAGGAATCCTCCGGGATCCGTCCCCTCATTCTCACCTTTTCCGCTGCCGAGGAGGCAATCGACTTCATCCGTCGTCTCTCGAGGACGAAGAGAGAAGAGAAGTTCCCCTTCCCTTCCCTCATCGCCCGTCCCAATTACTCTCCCGAGGAGGAGAAAATCTTCCAAGCTGCTTGGAAGGAAGCATGCTCCCTCAACGATGCATCCGGCCGCAAGGACTACGTAGTCAGGAACCTCAAGGTCGTCAAACTCAACCAGCCTGGAACCTGGACGAAGAAGGACAGACCGACCAGAGCGTGAGTTTGCCCTCATTTCTTTATTCTCAATCATCTTGTCTCTCCACACATTGTGTCTCGTCTTCCATTATCTCTCCTATTGTCGGCACGCGGGAAGATAATGGTTATTATCCCCCGTGCGGTCGACCGATAGATTCTCCTTCTCATAATCAAAACATCAAACTGATACAATGTAACACTCAATCCATCCGAAACAAGGTTGATGCCTTCCTTTCTCTCCTTTCCCTGCACTCCATTGATATTGCTTCTGTCTGCGAAACATGGCTAGACGATTCAATCCCGGATTCTTTTGTTATTCGTGATTCTCATTATGCATTAGTTCGATTAGACAGACCCACCCATGGTGGTGGTGTGTGTCTTTTCCTCTCTCCTTCTGTCGAGTATATTCAAATTGATTTAGCTCTTACTCCTGGTGTTGAACTAATTGCTGTCGATATAATAAAACCTATTCCTTGTCGCGTGATCTCAATCTACAATCCCAGTCATGACTGTGATTATCGCCCACTCCTTTCCTTCATTTCCGACCTAATTATTTCGTCCCCTACACCAGTTCTGATCATGGGAGATTTCAATCTCTCACACATCGACTGGTCTCATTCTAAACTTACTCGCAGTTGCACTACCTGCAGTAACTTCATTGATTTCTGTGCATCCCATGGTCTTACTCAGAATGTTCTAACTCCAACCCGTAAGGATAACATTTTAGATCTTGTTCTCTCCTCTGATTCATCACTTTTATCTTCTCTTTCCCTTTCCCCCGGTCTCGCGGATCATTACAATGTCAATTTCTCAATGTCTGCTATCTCCATCCCCGATCAGGGTGAGTCAGCTTCTCGCTCCTGGAGGAAAGGGGATTTCGCCCTGGCGAATTCCCTTCTCTCGGGGATCGACTGGTTTACTGCCCTGGTCAATGGAGATAGAACACAACACATGTATGATCGATTTGTGGACATTGTCCAATATGTAATTCGAGAAACAATTCCCCTCACAACCAATCGCCCACAGCACTCTGCATACATTCGTAGACTCCTAAGTATTCAATCCCGTTTATATTCTATCAATGACCCCACTTATGAGACTTTTTCTAAAAAAGTCCGCGTTGCTATCAGGCGCGAAGCAATTAGGAAGGAAGGGAAGCGAATTCTTACCTCTAATGGAGGACTTTTTTCACACATGAGAAGCCTCTCAAAACAAAAAGCAGCTGTTTCGGCACTTCGGAACAACGACGGTACATTCGCAACCTCTCCTTCTGATAAGGCGGAAGCCCTCTCATCCCAATTCTCATCTGTATTTACAGTGGACAACGGTTTAACACCTCCCTTCCCTTCCCGCACAACTTCCACAATTGAAACACTAGATGTTTCTCCTCACATTCTTGAGAAATTTCTCTCAAAAATGCCAAGTAAGTGCTCCCTCGGTCCTGACCGCATCCCATCCATATTCCTTAAGAACTGCGCAACTTCTCTTGCTCTTCCCCTGTCCCTGATTTTCCAATCTTCTCTCCTAACTGGCTCCGTCCCATCTCAATGGACAGAGGCAGAAATCTGCCCTCTGTTCAAAAAGGGTGGAAAACGTGAGAATGCTTCCGATTATCGACCCATTTCTCTCACTAGCAACGTGTGCAAGCTATTTGAACGAGTGGTTAAGAGTTCGCTAACACTATTCCTCAATTCACAAAATTTGTTCTCCCCTCAACAATACGGCTTCCGTAAAGGAAGAAGTACCACTCATCAATTAATCTTCTTCTTATCCCAACTAATATCCAAACACTGTTCTAAATTGTCCTCGGACATTGCATACATAGATTTCCGAAAGGCTTTCGACACTGTGTCTCACACAAAGCTTCTTCTCAAGCTGTCCGCCTACGGTATTCGAGGCAATCTGCATAGATGGATTGAGGCTTGGCTTTGTTCACGCACTCAAAAAATCCGTGTAGATTCAACTCATTCTCTTCCTTCTCATGTCTCCTCTGGAGTTCCTCAGGGTAGTGTTCTCGGCCCTTTGCTATTCTTAATATTTATTAATGATATTGTGGATGTTTGTCCGGTTGATTCCTACCTCTTTGCCGATGATCTTAAACTTGTATTCTCCTTCCCTCACCAATCGCTCTCATCCTCCCCTGCCCCATTACAATGCGCCCTCGATGCACTTTCCATCTGGTGTTCCACCTGGCAAATGACAGTTAACCCCACTAAATCCCATATTTTGCATGTAGGAAAAAGAAATCCCAAATTAGCATATACTTTCGATTCTGTTCCGATTACCGCTGTTGACTGTGTTAAGGACCTCGGAGTACTTATTTCTTGCGATCTCTCATTTCGCCATCATATTGTAGACATTGTAAAAAAGGCCTCTAAGCGTCTCAATTTCTTATTTGTAGCTATTAAGTCAGCCAACTATGATGTCCTCCTTCACGCTTACAAAATTTATGTCCGTTCTATTTTAGAGTACTGTTCCATTGTATATTCACCCCATACCCTTAAGGATCGTAAGCTCCTAGAGCGAGTTCAATATAATTTTCTACGAAGATTACATTTCCGTTGCAAAATTCCCTATGTTTCCTACGAGGCATCTTGTAAAAAATTCAGTCTTGAGTCACTTGACCACCGCCGTTTCACAGCAACATTCAAATTTGTCCATTCACTGTTCTCCCCTCAATCGTCTGCAAACCATTCTCTTTTGTATGAGCTTAGACATTCCCGCACTAGAGGTTCCACTCGTAAACTATTCCCCCTATTCCGTGCCACTGATAATATCTCTAAGAACTTCATTTCTCACCGCACTTACTCTCTTTTGAATTCATTGCCCGCTGGCACTATTTCCCTCTCATCAAACCTTTTCCTTAAACGCATTTCCTCCCATATCCCCGTTTCTTATCTTTATTAATATATCCTCTACCCCATCTCTCCTTTCTCCATCTCCGTTCGGGTCGTCGATCATCGTGGCGACCAACAAAACTACATTATCAAGAAATCATCCCATTTGAATTGTAACTTGCCAGCTCCAAGCTGCTGGCTGTATGTTTCGCGCATTTACTTGTTGCGATAAATATATATATAAATACTCCAGTAGTCATTTAGTTACCGTACCTGGCTTTTTTGTGGGATGAGGCTTCAGACCATGGAATTGATCGATCACCATTCAACTCCCAGGGAAATTCGAGCTTGGAACTGATCATGACTCATGCTGCAATTTATGTTTCAGAACAAAAAAAGCTCGAATTAGAATAGTTCTCAACTGACCTGAGAGTGAATGATATCATCGAACAAGAAGAAGGCAGGAGAAATGAACGAACCAATGGGAATGGAGCTCACATCGCACCTGAGATATACAATTTTGGCTAATTTCCGAATTCTTTTAAAGAACTCGTTCAGTTTGCAGTCGACAAGAAATATACAGTGAGAGGCCTCTTCTCAACCAAGTATTGCGACAGGGAAAAGATCAAACTTCAATTACCTAAGAATAGCAAACTATTCCATGTTTACCTAAGATTTGATAGTAGTCTGCTCAAGAGCATTTTAAAATAGAAAAACATATATTTTAAATTATTTATAAAGAATATACACCGTACTCTTCGACGACCTCACAATACTGTACCTAATCGATCGAAGTTGAGGGAGGCAAAGGGCAGCAAGTCGGGGCACATAGTTCTTGAAAACCTGACATTGAAACATGATTACATTACCCAGGTATGGGCTAACCTTAACATATTATCACAATATATTATTAATTAAGCTTGATCTAACAATGCGAAACAGTCCGTTACTTACCTTGACGACAGCCTGATCGAGGAATCCTTTGAATGTCTTGTCGAGGTTTCCGAAGTGCTTGCCGAGAGCGACGACCGAGGGACGCATGACTGGAGATACTGGGTAAAAAACTGGCACTTCTTTACTTTAGTGCCCGAAGACCGTACTCTAACTTGTGGGCAACGAGAAATGAGAAAGCTAGCGATCGAATGAGCGACGTAAAATAGCTCTCTACCTTTGGACACTAAAGTAAAGAAGTGCCAAAAACCTATTTTTCCCACCGCATTTTAAGCATTTCGACAAATGTAATCAGTATAAGTATGATCATAACATTCTCGAACCACGATTTGTAATAAAAACGATTGATTGTGGCACATAATCTAATGAACTGTAAAGCGAAATCGCAATAAAAATCAAGGAATAACAGCTGCAACGGATAAATTTTGCGTTGTAACGTCTGCTGCTAATCATAATCATTAGTGCTGTAACATACCAAGCAAATTGGGAAGGGGAAAAGAAGAGAGGAAGGACGAGAGAAAGGGGGAAGGGAGCGGTGCCGAGTTAGTCTGAAAAAAAGAGGTATGAGGAGATCAACGCGTTTAAGTGAGCATCAAGTAATAAATGAGGTAACGCGCAGAAAGAGGTGTTAAATGATAATATATTCAAGGTAATCTGGAGGGCGAAATGGGTGAGAACGGGCATCAATTCTTCGCGGACCGATAATGGTTAGCAAAGTGGGGAGAAATGAAAGTAATAGAGGCCAATCGGGACGATTTGCATGATCACACGCATTAAAAAGGAGGGACTCCAAGTTCGAAGAACAAACGAGTCCAAGAACTTGGACTCGTTTGGGACAAGTGGAAAACTTGATTTCACAAGAACGAGCCGCCATACTCAATTAGCGTAGTAACTAATTTGAACGAGAAGAAGCAATTGCACTCACAGGGTTACGACAGACGAGTGAGATGGAGATTAAAAAAACGAAGCAAAAAAGAACCGGAAATCTGAAATCAGTGCGATCAGCAAAAAGAACTCTGCCATTCGATATCGATGCATACTACCGTACTCGAGTTCTAAATTTTAGTCGATCAGGTCACATTTCTAACCAATGTTAAAAATTTATTATTGTAAACTTTAAAAAGATAATAATAAACTTACTTAAAATCAGAAGACAGCAATTAACATTTTTTAAAATATATTTACATCATATTTACATACTTCATTTGCATTTAGAGCTGGAATTTAGCACATTGTCTTCATAGCCATAATCATTTTCCCCTCTTTTTTCAACGTTCTTAAGCGCAAAATTATTAGACGAACCTGCTGGGTGCAGAAGAAGAGCGAACCGGCCACATTCAAATTATGCAATAAAGTGAATCCTATCTTTGTAGCTTCAGGAGAAGCGAAAACAATCGTGCCTTGGCCCTCGCCCTGGAGGATAAAGAGATAATGGATTACCAGATTGTATGATGCTATAGCAGGGTTCGAAATACACATTCTTTCGCCATTCTAACCAGCGAGCAAGCACGGAAGATGAAGATTGATCGTTATTCGAACTCTGCTTCACATCGACGTCTCCTTTTTCTCACCTGATCTAATTCGCCGAAGATTGCCCCCGCGGCTGCCGCCATCTTGCGGAAATCTTCTTCTGAAAAGCAAAGCATAAGGTTTCTTCCCGACTAATTTGATATTCCTCACAAAACTATCAGCTATTTTCAATTAAGTATCGAAACGATTCGTGCTTATAATCAACGATGCAAATAGCTAATTGGCCAGGAATATGATGTAAACACACCCGTAATCCCGGGAGGAACGTGTTTCACATTGAGAGCGTTGCCTCCAGTTGCCGTGAATTCTCCTTCCTTCGCTGCAAGAGTTTGTTTGAATAGTTCACACTAAAGTTCGAAATATGAGCCACTGTCTCTTCATTTCGCACACGCTCGCTCAAGTGACGAGAGAGTGTGCGGAATTAGGAGGTCACATTTCTCTAGTTGTTCTGGCTTTTATTTTGCTTTTTTTGCTCTCTCTCTATTTCTTTCCGGAAGCGAGAGATTACAAGAAAGCGACGGTCTTATCATAATTCTTTCACTTGAAACAGTGTGGAATAGTGTTCTGTTTGGTAGCAGTTTTCGAAAATGTGCAGATCATACTTGTAGCGTAGCGATGAAATCGTGCTGTAGCTCCGCTCTCCGGTACTCTGACACCTTCATTTACGAGTTTCTGAGTGACCTGTGAAACGATTTCATTAGGCACACCACACATGCAATGATTTGTTTCTTATTGTTAGCAGAGTTCGAAATACGGGCCCGCGTCTCTTCATTCTGCACACTCTCTCGCCTCTCCGACCGGTGAGAGAGTGTGTGAAATGAAGAGACTGCTACCCGTATTTCGAATTCTATTTCTAAGTATTTACCGTAATGTTCTGGCAAGTCACTTCAACGATGAATTTGCCTCCCGAACTGCGAATGCGGTGATATAGAACTTCTGCAAGTATTTGTCGATACTTTCATTCGATTAATTCTTCCAAATTTATACAATTATTCTTCTCAATCCGTACTCTATTTATTACTTGCTACCTGATGGAAGAGATTTGACCAACGAGTCAGCTGTTTCCTTCTTATCACATTCCAAAAAGACACAGACACCTGCAGAAATGGTCATTCGTCAGTGTCGGAGAGAGGAATGGCTTGACAAGAAATGGTCTCTTCATTTCGCGTGCTCTCTCACCGATCAGAGAAGCGAGAGAGCTCGCGGAATGATTAGCCATTTCTTGTTAGAGAAAAGAATAAAGGATCAGACGAAGAGAGAAATAAGAAACACCAGCCCGAATATGATTCGCATTTTAATTATGTTCAGCACTTTTCCAAAACACTTTGCATGTTGTGCAATAAAGATTTTAAAAAATGGACGGAAAAGCAACGAAAATGCAAGGATCCCCTCCATTCCTATTTTAACCTTTTCTCTACGATTTCTGACTTTAGATGGAGTAACTAACCATAGGCAACGCCGTTGTGATCCGAACGACTATCCACGCAGAACGGCTGGAAATAAAGAAATTATGAGTGGCTGTCGCAGTGATTTAGATGCAGTGCGAAGGCAATAGGGTGCCCATTTCGCCGTCTCTTCATTTCACACACTCTCTCCCCGGTCAGAGAAGCGAGAGAGTATGTGAAATTGCGAGACGGCAACACGCATTTCGCACTCCAAGTGTCGGCAACTTATTCTATGTAATATTTAAAGGAGGCGTATCATGAACTTTTGAAATTCAAATGTTTGGAGTCTTACAACGATATGCCGATCCTATCAAGGCGCCCTCGCTAAACACAGAAAAACTTCCAAGATTACGGTAGCCCGATTTTTTCGCTGATTTTTCCTTTTTTTCCTTTTTTTTCCTCTTTTCCGCTGTGTTTGTTTCGTGTTGCTGTTTGTTGTGCTCTTATTATCACAATTTGTGTTGCAGAATGCTGGCGCACTCGGCGCTGACAGCCCTAAGCGCTCGCGAAGCGGTGCTGCTCTCAGCACGCGCCGTATCGTCGAAATACTCTATGCCCAAGCCGTGCCATTACAGACGCCATCTGTTCGAGGTATTTATCTATTCATTTTATATTAGGGAATTTTCGTCTCAATGCATAATAAAAGTCGAAGTCCCCTATCAAATGCGCTTATCATTAATTTTATCTATTCAGGCTGCCGTTGCTCCAGTGATGCCGAGGACGATTACGGACATTATTTCTTCATCTGAAGTGGATAAATTCGCCGCCCTTCCCGATCTCAATTGTCTCTATGGAGAAACTGTCCAGATACTATCACAACAAATTGGAGCACTCCCTCAGGTACGATTGTAATTCAGTAGATTAAACAGTCTTTGGGTCACAAGCCAACTGATAAACGGACATTGAACGGTATGTAGCATTAGTGAAAGGGTAACTAACTCGTTCTCGTCGATTGCCTCGTGTCCCGTCTGGTAGGCGTGGAGCGCTACTGCTGCTTCCGTACTCTGCACAAAAAAAGGAATGTAAGTGTATGGCAAGTCGATTGTGTAGGGAACTTACCGCATCGGTGATGAGTCTCTCCGTGAAGAAACGATCCTTGCTGACGCATGGAGTTGAACCATGGTCCTTCAGCTTCGACAGCAGTCCCGCCTTGAGCATGTCTCCCTTCTTGAGTAGGGGGAAGAGGAAGATCGATTGGCAGCAATAGTCATACTTGCTCAATCGATCTCGAGATGGGCAAGCAGTGCAGGTACATTCTGCTGCCTCCTCTACATCCACATCACTCGCGAACACGAGTTCCTTCTTCTCATTGGCTGCGAACCATTTAGAGAGGGTCTTGGCAGCAGCTTGAGGATCAGGAAGGAACGGATCCATCTGAAGATTAAAGATCAAAGATTACACATGCAAAGGATACATACGAATACGGTAGATGAATCGTGAGAGGTGGAGCCGTTTCCGTTGATTGTGCTTGAATTATCATCACACCAAGCTTCTTATCACAGACTAGTTGTAATTGTGGCTATTCATTCGATTCTTCACTGTATTTATACAAAATGACAATCTAATGTATGTATATTGTAAACAAATATGGATAAAACACGGGCAAATCGTGTGGATGATTATTATTAATAAAACGTGAAATACTGCAAACAAATTATTCTGCACAATTCGTGCGTTATTGATTTGTCCCAAGTACTGTATCTATTACCGTTTCTTCAATCCAGATTACTGTATTACATCTTACTTTTGATAGATAAATGTTGTTTGAATATGCTTGTTCATAGAAGGAGACTTCTTACTCTTAACCCACGGTATATTTCAACCAGTAGGAAATCAGCAAAAGATTCCCGCATCCGGCGGGACTCGAACCCACCTCCCCTCCCCACCCATTCCCCTCCCTTCCTCGTCGATCAATATCGATGCAAATCGGAGAGACAGCGATGCAAATTTCATTGATCTACCTTCCCTTCCTCCCTCTTGCGCTGCAGTAACTATTTGAATTCTTTGCAGCTTTTTCCCTGTCCTTTCCCTGATCCTTTGAGGGCGAATATCTCGGTTCAAAATGGGTGTGCAACTTCCAAACTTCGGCAATCTAATATCGTTCTAGATTCCAATCGGATCATGTTCTCAAAAACGTCAACTAATTGTTCATGATACGCCTCCTTTAAAGCTCACCTGAGGAAGAAACTGCCGTATTCTATATATAAAATCCATTCGAGTCAAATTGCCATCCAGGGCCATCTCTTCATTGTATGTTCTTTTTATCTTTGCCTTGAGTTCTTCTATTCGGACAGCTGATGATTGTTCAAGTCTGATCAGTCGATTTATTATTACGTCTTGATTCTCCGTAGTCGATTCATATTCTACCAGCCTCTTGTAATTTCTTTCCATTACCAGTTGCGTTTCTCTTATTTTTTCATTGATCTTGTTCATATTCTCCCTTTGTGCTTCGAGTTCCTTTTCCGCATTTTGCGACTGTTTCTTATAACTTGCAAGCTTATTCTTAGCTTCCTTCAGAGCGTATTCCTCATGCGCCACTAGTTTAGTCAGATCGCCCACTTTTCGTTTTACTTCTTCTAATTCTTTCTCCTTTACACTCTTTCGAATGATTTCCAATTGGATCTTTCTGTCGACTGATTTCAATTGTTTGCCAAACTGCCTTTGACTTCCCGGAAGAAGCTTGGTCGTTGTCGCGATATCGAAAAGTTTTAGCAATTTTTCATTGCTTTCCCGTAATTTGACGTTTTCGGTTTCGCCTCTCTCAGCTTGTTTTTTTAGTGCTCTCTTTTCGAGGGTCAGCGCATCATTCAGATTATTCTTTCTTTGAGCACGCTCCGAGTCACCGTCGGGGCTCGATGCGCCTTCCCATTCTTCAATTCCAGTTATTGCAGCCGGGGTGAAATTTGTACTATCGATACGTCGTAGGCCTTGACTCGTTACGACGTTCTCTCCACTCTGAAATCGATTAGTGAGAGTCACAAGATGAATCAATCCGCAAGCAGCTGTTGCGATGACAAATGACGAGATCGCCCTCTCCATTTCGCGTGCTCTCTCTCACCGGTCGATTCGGCGAGAGAGTGCACAGAATGAGGAGAGTTGTTCTTCATTTGCCATCCTTAGTGACGAGTGGACATTCTCAGTTGGTTATCCCACAGCTCAAGCGAATATCGCGTAGTATTTGCGGGCTAACCGTCGAAGAAACACTTTGTTGTTCATTTCTTCACAGGGAAATACGGCTTACAAATCGTAGTCGTCGAAATTTTGAATTACAAAAGGAGGGGGCCCACCCACCCACGAGTTCAGCCGTATTTCCCTTGTGAGTCCACGAAGGAAACGGGAAAAATGATGGGAGAAATCACTTACACAGTCAAAAGTCGAACTACGCCCGGTGGCTTTTGTTGCACCGAGCACAATCGTTGTCAACTCGCCATCGCCCTGAATAAGAAAATATGGATGAGCATACACAGCAAAGAAATCCCATCGGATAACGAATGTTTGTATTTGTGTTAAATAGTGAAAATCAGGATGTGTTTCAGAAGCATTTCATACTTTGAAGTAAATCTCAATCTTTCTAACTAATGGCGAATTATTTTCAAAAAATAGCAATCAAGGCAGCGCTTCTCCCCTTCATTTCACACGGGAAATTTTTTTTCTAAAGTTTTTTTTATTTTCTGCATTAAGAGACTTTTCATAATCAAGATTGAAGAGTTTGTGTCCCTCAGATCGGAGATAAATTCTCGGTGATTCATCTCGTATTTTCACCTTATCTTCCCCGTTTCCCTCTATGTCCCTTGTACTGCGGGGTTTTAAGCGCTCTAATTCGACACGAAATTTGCACAATTCATCGCTGAAGAGAAAGAAGCAACTTACTGCAGGGACGATGGTAGACGGAGGAATGGGCTTAGATTGAAGAGCTGTCGGATCGGATGGATTATTCTGTAAACACGCCAATTTTTATAACCATGAACACCATAAAATAATGCCGTTCTGTGTGAACAGAGCAGAAACAAAAGAGATTGGCATTTGATCTTCCAAATTTCAGAATTTCCGACCTTTTGACATAAATTTATTATTACTTTTGAAGACCATGAGACTCTTGAGTTGGAAGAATTTTTTCTACTAATATTTTTCTCACATTTTACCTAGATGAATCAAGGTAAGTATAGACATTTGGGAAATTGAAGAAGTGGGGAGGCCCTCAATTCAGTTTTTCGTTTTTTCATCGTAGGAATGAAATATTTATTATTCTATGGATTAAATGATTCCATTATAATTCCGGAATCATTTTCATCTCCTAAGTAAGCGAATTTCCATGACAAAATTCCATAATGAGAATAAAAATTTGCTCAAGACAAAAATACAAAAAAAAATTATCTGCATGGACTTTTTACGCTCATTTTTCAGCATGTATCGTTTCGTTGCACATATGAAATAATGACATCAACGGAACACTCACGACGATGTGACTTTAATTATTAAACGGAAATTGGAGGATTCGATCAGCCAAAAGTGCGCATGTTCAGCCGAATTTTCCCGTTGAATATTTAATGAATGGGAAGGAAAAGTGATGGATACGTATCGTAAAGTGCACAATTCGGATCGCCGTCTCTTCATTTCCCACACTCTCTCACCGGTCACATAGGCGAGAGAGTGTGAGAAATGAAGAGACGATTACCCGAATTTCGAACTGTAATGGATACGCACCGTACTTCCCGCATCTGTTACGCTGCCAGCGCCTGCCAGTATCGCAACCGAAGAACAAGCGGGCTGAATATGATGATTGAAATGAATACAATGCTACATTTAGATTGCATTCCACGGATTGTGGAGGATCCCACTAGTCAAGGTCAGTCGAATAGACCCTTTTCAGATCTTTGAAGAATACAGAGGAGTAGTGAAACAGACTTACTGGGTTGGTATTGAGCGAATACATTAGCAGGTATGGCGTATCGGTGAATGATTGGCTTTTGCTCACCTGAACAAATCATTTTTATCTTTCTAATTAAAAAAAAATAATCGATAAATCAATATTTACCCTCTCATCGTCGTATTTATACCATTCTTTTCCATCGGTAGACCTTCCATATGTTACATAGTGACCGCTCGATGACTGCGAACCGACATTTTCACTTTCAACTTATTCTGCATCTTTCGAATGATGTGCCCTATTCTATTCGCTACTTGTAAAGAGATAATGTCAGACTATTTTAAAGTCGAGCCGGTCCAGCAATGAGAATAGCGTACCTCCTGTCCCAAGTGCTCCACAATTCCAGCCAATTCGTACGAGACCGCACAGCCGGGCTCATCCATAAGACCCATAAGATCCAGATGTTCCTGTATTCGAAGAAGTCTTTTCACAATTCCTATTCAGTAGAGCATCCAATGCGCAGAACAAGACAATCCAATCCCCTCTCCATTATCAAGAATTACTGAATCATTTACATCACTGGTTCGAAGTAATACGGTTTCGTTACAGTGATTTGGAATCCGTTGAACAGTGAACGAAAAAAAGATCAATTGCCGGTCACGGTCTTCCCCTCCTACAGTATCCCTTTATCCTGACGTACCGACACTTGCACCGGGTATTCAATCTTCTTGCCCTCTTGATCGAAACGTTTGATAGAGATGAGAAGGACTTTCGGGACCTTTGTGAAGCGAGTACGCTGTTCTTGTCGCGTCTGCGCCTTGCAGCTGAGATGTCATGTGATATCATACATTGTCGAGCTCCATTGTGCGTCAGTTACTTTTCAATATGAAATCTTACACATCACAGTTGACTTCGTCTTCCAATATTTCCGTGGCGAAGTATGATTGGAGTAGCGATTCCACATCAGGAGCCTCAAAATGATTGTCACAATCATAAATTTAATGATGGACTAAGTCGAATTCTGACAACAATCTGCCAAGTAAATTGCTGACTGAAGGACAAATTTTCTCAACCAAAAGATAGCTGCTACAATTCGCCCTCCGTACCCGTTTACTCTACTTCCCATCATCTGCCTCTCTACCTAATTAACCCGTAAAGAAGTGTAATTTAATTGGGGGGGGGGGGAGGCAACTAAAATATCTCCGTAATGTTCCGGTTTTGCGTACCGGTTTGGTGATCGGAATTGACAAATCGCCGTATGGAACGAGCTGAACCTTCTCGGTACCGCATTTGATACAAGTGGCTGCAAGTAAAAAACAATAATACAAAGAAAAACTGCTGAACAGAGAAGATTCGAAAAGTGTAAGATGATTTTGGTTCACATTGTCACCGGAGTGATAAAAATCTAAGGCACGATTATGCGTTCAATACCTCAATTAATGCTCCATCCTTTTCAATTGAAGAAAGATGGCTAACTAGATACCGTAGTCTACCTTACTCACTACTTTGTAGCACTTGAAACTTGAAGATCGAGTCTATCGGAGATCCTTCCAATGACCTAAAATAGTCCTTTTTTAAAATAAAAATAGATCGTTCTATTCATATATCTCCCTAACCATCTTCTCGCATGGCATACTATCGAATCCTTCTTCCCTGCTCCCCCTGCTCTCCCCACCACCTCCAAAAACAACATCTGCCCACTTCCCTCCCTCGATCTTCTCTTCTCGGAGATGACAATGTTCTCCATATTCCTTCCTTTCGCCTGGCATCTTTCACCCAAAATGTTCACCGCCACTTCCCCTTTCAAGAATGACTGTAACTCACGAAGCAACGGCCGATTGATCATTCAAGGCTTCTCTAATGAGGAGTAAGCATTCATGTGAGTCTTCCATTCGGTTTTCTTTGCGAGCGGGGAAGAATCCTGATAAGGGAATTCGATTGAATACTGTCGGGATACTGTAGGAATGCATTCTTCTTGGCCTACTATCGACTACTACTTGCCAATCAAATGTAGCATACTACCCTCAAATAATTTTGGATCCTTCCCGTCCAATCTCCTCTCTCATTATTCCACACTCTCACACCGATCAGACAGAGCGCGAGGCTATAGCAGAAGAAGAGGGCATTTTTCTCTCTCGCCTACCTCTTTATCTTTCTCAGGTGCCCTTTCTCAACGCAGACTTGATTCAATAGAGTATTCGGCTACTGACGGAACTTTTACTGTACTCGTCTATACTCAATCACCCATACATGTCTACTGAGTGTAATAGCTCTAACTATAATCGATTCTGAATCGTTTTGCTAACGATTGAATCGATAGCCATCAGGGACGATTTATCTACCGAATGCTCAAGCAAGGGTAATCTCTCAACTCACTCTGAATCAGTGATCCACTCCATTTCATATCAAGAGAAATTTCCGACGTATACGCCATCAATACATGCTTTCCCAATTTACACGCTACACAATCCTCGTCAGGCTTTCGAGAGCCTGCAATCGGAAATCGTCGACTACAACACACGACAAAATTAAATCAGTCTTCGATAACTATATCGCCAACGTACCGTACCCTACGCTATTTCAAATTACATCAGTCATTGACACTACATCTCCTCCATCCTTTGCCCTGGCCACTTACACATTTGCCAGTGTGATTCGACGAGCCATCGTGCGAGAGGGGCGAGTGTGGTCAACAGTTGAATGATAGCATTGAAGAAGCAAGTATTCCCAATGTTCTTCAATCCGACAGGATGATTGCGACGGCCCTTCAATTATAATTAGTAAAAATAATTGCGAGAAGAAACATGTACGAAAAATTGGCTTGAGCACACTTTTTTGCCTTATTTTTTTCTCGACATAGTGCCCATCTGTTTCAGAATGAATGGATACTGAAAACTCTTGTCTCGTTTGTGTGTTTGCATTCTCAGGATTACATCGGTTTCCTTCAGATAAAGGTAAATAACAGAACGTACCAAAAATGCAGCGCCTTTCCACGACCATTTGATTCCCTCGTCCTTCCCGCGCTTGGCTGATCCGTCGATTGAAGTGGTGCCTGCAAGCGATCATTATCGATTGAATTCCTCCTTGGGACCCGATCTCTCCTCCAATCCTCCGCCGCTCTGGCACAAACCAGCCACAAATCAACCATTTTTTTCGGAGATTTTCTCCCGAAATAGGCGATAATTGCTGTACCTGGATCACCATGCCTTTTCGCGCCGACTGCATCGACCATGGAGAGAATGGGCGCATTGCCAGTCGCCTGTGGCGCCTTGCCAGTCGCCATTGGCGCCTTGCCAGTCGCCTGCGCCTTGCCAGTCGCCTGTGGCAGTTGCGATGTATCTGCAGGTATTGAGTTTCAACGACTATTTACGATAATGCGCATCGATCGCCATACGAGAAATGATAAAGTGACAATATCTTCTAGAATTTCAGAATTCTTTTCTTTTTGGATATTACAGGAGGTTTTCAACAAGCTTTTCGTATGTAGTCGATCTCTTCGCTAGTACTGTGCTTACTGCACTTGGCAATCGGATTCTGCACCAATCCAACCTATGAGTCTCACCACGCGCGTCTTTCTTCGCTGCTTCTTGCTGCGCTCCCGGTGGCGACCCTACAGATATTGAGTTTCAACCATTATTTACGACACTGCACATGACATGATTCGATAATATCCACAGGAATTTCAGACTTTTCTACAAATTTCATGTGGTTTTCATCTTTCCTGTTTGATCGAGCTCTTCACTATTGCCGCGCATGACAATCAATAATATTCAGCTTCAGTCCATACAATGACTCTCACCGTTCATATTGGACAGAATGGTGGGCGACTTGAACGAGGCCTTCTTCTTGTTCGAGCTCTTCTGGCCACCCTAAATGCGGAAATAGTCTTGTCAAAGCAGATTTCAATTTTTGAGCATTCAAATCATCTGGACAGGTCGTCCAACAGTAAGAGGGGGCTCTTCATCGAATTTGCTCAGCGAAAAACTGGTCTACAATTTCGTATCGGAAAAAAAACATGAAAAAGTTATTGACAAGTTATCTAACGAAGGCTCATTTTCCTGTTACAATGCTAGTTATTTTTGTCACTTTTCAAAGTTGACAGGGAAGAGGCTATCTCACCTTGGGGAGAGGTGGCGAGGCGTCATCTGCGACACGAGCTGTATGTAGCGGCGTGCCTGCAAAAGTTGAGTTTCAACGAATATTTACGACGCTGCGCACTCGATTGCCGTACACTATCGGATAGATGGCAACATCTACAATATTTTTTCTGTTTTTTTTTCTCGGGTGATTCGCAGCAAGCTTTGTCTGTTATACTTTGACTACTGAACTGAGCAATCATGGATCATATCGCTACCCAGCTCATGAATCTCACCGCCTGCACTGGAAGATAGAGACGGGGCTGCATCGGTAGCTTTGACTGTCTCGCCCGAACCGTCAAACTGAACAAATAATCGAATTATTCTTCTTCTTCAAAAAAAAGGACATTTTTGTGCATTCAAAACAGCATTCGGGAAGATCGTCTAATAGTAAGGGTGGACTCTCACTGTATTTGCTCAGAGGAAAATCAACTTCGTATCGGAAAAAAAACATGAGCATTGCACATTACACGTTATCTCTAATGAAGAAAAAATATTAAAATATTAATTTTTGTCTCTTTGGATTATTTAATGGATTACAGGAGCTTCACGAAGAGAGGAAAGAGAAGCTGTCTCTTCACTCTGCGCGTGCTCTCTCACCGGTCAAAAGTGACGAGAGAGTATACGAAAAAAAAAAGAGTGTGCAATACGGGTCGCCGTCTCTTCATTACACACCCTCTCTCGTCTCTCTGACCGGTGAGAGAGCACGTGGAATGAAGAGACGGCGTATTGCGCCGTATTGCGCACTCTATACGAAATGAAGATTCGGACTCTTCATTTTGACAATTCCTTGAATGCCTGATTGAATACATAGAGGGGACAACTTACTCCAACATGGGAGCGTAGCTTGGGACCTGAGAGCTGAACCCGCTTTGACGGCGGCTCGTTTGTCTCCTGAATCACAAACTGAGAATCAAGCATTTTCATAAAATACAACAAGCAGGTTTGTCGATGCTCCCCAATAAGCAGGAACGAAAACATGATTTCGCACCCGATCAAACTCGATATTGGAAAAGCCCAAATCGAGGATATCTCGATCCTATCTCTTCCTTACGATCGACTACGACATATTCAACAAAGATTGCCGCTCTAGCCAAAGTATCCGCCTGAGCTGAACGTTCGCAATAACGAAATCGCATTCAAAAATCATTCAAAATGAGTTTTGCTTCCACCACGCTCATATTGACCCTTTCTCATCAAAAACCACACAAGAGACGAGTGAATATTGCAAATTGGCCATTCTCCGCAGAATTTTCACTTTTCCCGGTCATTCTCTTTACATTCGATGCGAAATTGACTTTATTTGAGTCCCTTTTCGAAACGCGGCTTCTGCCTTTCTTTATTAGACCTAAAATATTCATGAGATACGGTATCCTCCTCGAATACAGTATGCTGGACCCACCGTATTCCATGGGTAGCAGGTAGTCACTTCCTCGCGCGAATTCATGATCTACTGTGTCTCAGGGTACTGTATCTTTAGGAAATACCGTACACACTAGCTACAGTAATGGTTTTTGCCATCCTATCGATTTCATTTGCCGTAAACAGAATCAGCGAGCGTTCATTTTCCCTCTCATTGCAGTGATTGCGCGGTCGGACGGTCCACTCGGCAACGAGGAAGGGGGGGGGAAGGGTCCGACGCATATTGGTTGAATCTGTACCTTGCGTCGCGAACTTTCACCATCAAGAAGAGCGTCGCTGGGACGAGAAGACGATATGATAGAGTTATCATTGGAAGATTTATCCTTTCCTCGCGCAGGTCGCTTTCTGAAAATGCGGATTTAGCCAGGGTATTTTTGATTGGTCGTCGTTCCATCGACCAACAACGATCTTGCATATGACTGAGGCAAGCGGATCAACAATTCACGTGCACAGTCTATCTGGTATGGACTCTACAAGTGCTCAATTGGGCGATATGACAAAACATTTCCTGATGGGCCAAAGTCATAGTGTGAAACAGAGATATGATCAGTTTAGACAAGACAGGATCAAACTTACAATGAAACGAGTGCAAAACTCACTTTCTTTTCGTATCCTTCCCGTGAGTGGTATTCTTAGCCGGGCTCGACATTTCCGACCGAACAGCAAGAGGAGCAATGAGTAGAATGAGGAAAATATAATCTAAGCGTGAGCGAGAATCTTCCATTTACATGTATGATAATTTATGTGTTAATTACAAGATCCCATATAAGATCAAAGATCAGGCGTTTTTCACAATTTTTGCTTTAGCGACGGAGCTGTTATGGGTATTGAAAAACTTTCTTTTGAGGTGAAGGTGTAAAGGTGTATCCACGTCAAGCGATTTTACATCGCAAGACAACGCTAAGTGGGACCCGCTAATAAAGCCAGCTGTTAGACGGGCTACATACCCTGTTGTCCAATGCTTTCTAGGGTAGCCTTACCTTTCGCAACCGAAGTTACTCCCAATTTTAGGACCCCGGGGGGGGGGGCTTTTTTGTCCTCGTTCTTTTGAGACTACTATTCATTTTAATGATACAATTATTAATATTTTTGAAATTTTGAATTTCACATAAATGACATCTTAGATGCACTATTTAAGTTGTGAACAATTAGTGAAAATTTTTATTCATTGGGGAATGTGGGAGGATTGAAAGCAAAATTATCTACGTCGGTAGTTTGCCACGCAAGCTGCGATATAAATTAAATAATGATGTAACAATGAAACACTGACCATGACGGTATTCCCCAAATTATCTTCTCCAAATGTGCTCATGCTCTCTCCATTCCACTCGCTGACATTTTCAACCTTACTCTCATCTCTGGTACCGTACCTTCTGCCTGGAAACACTCTCTCATCACTCCTATTCCAAAACCTGGCAAAGACAGGAAACTCCCCTCTTCGTACCGACCTATCTCTATTATTTCTCCTGCCGCAAAAACCATGGAACGTTTAATTAAAGATCCTCTCAATTGTCACCTTTCCCGCTACAACATCCCCCCTTCCAATCAGCCCGGTTTCCGTTCTGGTCGTCACGAACCTATTGACTTTCCAAAATGACTGGTTCCTTGCGCATTCCAATAAGCTTATCACTGATGTTGTATACATTGATTTTACTCGTGCCTTCGATGTTGTTCCTTATCCTAAATTGTCTCTCTCGCCTCGGTATACATTCCAATTTGCTTTCCTGGCTTCAATCTTTTCTCACTGATCGTACATTCTCTGTCCGTTTCGCTTCTGTTATTAGTGACACCTTCCCTATCCTATCCGGTGTTCCTCAAGGCAGTGTCCTCGGACCCATTCTCTTCTCAATCTACCTATCCGACCTTTTTCGTGTACTGTCTAAATTATTAATTTTTTTTTCACAATGTTACCGTACAATGTTACGCTGATGATGTCAAGTTGTATGTTTCCTATAACAAGTCCACCAAAGCTAGTGTCACTGCTGCTGAATTTCAATCTGCACTCGATTGTCTATTCACGTGGGCCCAATACAATCAGTTGTCATTACCTGCTTCCAAATGTTCTCATATTCGCATTGGCTCAAAACAGCTTTCCCCACGTTATCAGATTGATTTCATTGTTTTACCACTCGAAAATAATGTACGTGACCTAGGCGTACAAGTTCGTTCCGACCTCAAATGATCTTCCTCTATTAAAATTCGTGCCCAAAAAGCCACCTCTAAATTGTTCCTTCTACTCAAAGCTCTTCCTTTTAATTGTCCATCAATCCTCATTCGTAGTTACAAAGCATATGTTCTTCCCTTGCTAGACTTTGCCTCTCCCTTTTGGAATCCTCACTATTCTATTGATATTGCCACCCTTGAGAAAGTCCAACACCTCTTCACTCGCCAAGTCTTTTATCGTTGTTTTCCTTCTCCTGACTAGATATCCCCTATCCCTCCCCTCATACCCCGATCGTCTCAAAATACCTGGCCTGCGCTCGCTTACCGTGAGGAGAGTCATAGGTGATCTTTGTATGACTCATTTAATTATGACTGGAAACACAATTATTCCTCGTTCTCTATTCTATGTATACAAGCTACAACGCGACAGTACTTCTTCCTTCAGAGTCCACAAAGAGCTCACCACGAGCACTCCACGATACCATTCATTTCCACTCAGAACAGCACGATGGTACTCCCAACTCCCTGTCACAATACGCACTCCACGATACCATTCATTTCCACTCAGAACAGCACGATGGTACTCCCAACTCCCTGTCACAATACGCACTCCACGATACCATTCATTTCCACTCAGAACAGCACGATGGTACTCCCAACTCCCTGTCACAATACGCACTCCACGATACCATTCATTTCCACTCAGAACAGCACGATGGTACTCCCAACTCCCTGTCACAATACGCACTCCACGATACCATTCATTTCCACTCAGAACAGCACGATGGTACTCCCAACTCCCTGTCACAATACGCACTCCACGATACCATTCATTTCCACTCAGAACAGCACGATGGTACTCCCAACTCCCTGTCACAATACGCACTCCACGATACCATTCATTTCCACTCAGAACAGCACGATGGTACTCCCAACTCCCTGTCACAATACGCACTCCACGATACCATTCATTTCCACTCAGAACAGCACGATGGTACTCCCAACTCCCTGTCACAATACGCACTCCACGATACCATTCATTTCCACTCAGAACAGCACGATGGTACTCCCAACTCCCTGTCACAATACGCACTCCACGATACCATTCATTTCCACTCAGAACAGCACGATGGTACTCCCAACTCCCTGTCACAATACGCACTCCACGATACCATTCATTTCCACTCAGAACAGCACGATGGTACTCCCAACTCCCTGTCACAATACGCACTCCACGATACCATTCATTTCCACTCAGAACAGCACGATGGTACTCCCAACTCCCTGTCACAATACGCACTGCCCCAAATATCCAAGTATTCAAGCGTAGACTTGCTGCACACCCCATTATCGCTGACATTTCCAAACTCCACTAATACAGGAGAGTCCTCCCCCACCTCCTGTTATATCCACCTCAAATGTACCATTAATGTAAAGATGTCAGAGGAGCACGCAAAAGACTGATGGAGGTTGATGGAATCGAACCAACGACCTTCCGAACACGTGACGGCTGCTCTAACCACTGAGCTTCAGTCTCAGTCTATTATTATAAAAGGTTGGCCCAGTCCTTTATTCTCTCCTCGGCCCAGTCTTTTATTCTCTCCTTATTCTCTCCTTCTCTCCCTTTCTCTCCTTTCGTCCCACTCGGACTTGGAAAAGCGTATTCAAGTCCGAGTGGGACGGGACCATGTCTCCTCTAGCTCAGCTGGTATGACGGTGGTATTGAGAACAACATTATATTGGTTCAAATTTTTGAATGGAACTTTTCTTGCATCATTTTTGACGTGTTTCTCTTTTTGATACCAGTAATTATTTTCTTCTTGTTTCAATGTTCTTCTTGTTTCAATTAATCAGTGTTATTTATTCCACGAACCCCCTCCGCTTCTTCGATTTTATTCACCTCGAGCCTACATTTTCAAACAGATGACATACAACAAAAACGACAAACAAATGCAAACAACAACAAATGACAAACATGAAAAACAAACAATTCAAACAGATGACGATCATTTCCTCTACTGCTCCTCCGTCTATGCTTCTTCGTGAGTGATTCGTTGCCCGATTCTGCAGCTGGAACAAAAGGATTCGGGTCAGGAGGCGAAGTTATTAGTAATGAATCTGATTCGGCCCATTCGAAAATAGGAGGAATTCAATAGGTCGGCTTAGTTTCGAGAGGAAAAAGGTCGGATCGGGAGTCTATTTTCGAGATGCTCGGATTCCGACTCTTTATCGGGGGCCAGAGGGGAGAGGGAACAATGCCTTCAAAAAAAAAAATCGGATTCCTAGCCGCCCGAGAACCGACGCCCCCCCCCCCCCCAGATCAGGCCTTTCTCTCTCGAAATTCCGATTGAGAGCAAGCCGAATCTCTAAAACTCTTGTCAGAATTCCGACCACCGGATTAGTTTGGTTTTCACAACACTACATTATTTGCAGGTGACGCCGTTTGCGTAAGAATCGAGCAACTTGATAGGCACATCATTCTGAACTCCTTTGTTCTCTCCAGATAAGGGTAAACAACGGATGCAAATTACGCGCCAAAACCCCTGCACGTAATTTTTTTCTCGGCTTTTTCGATTTTTTTTGAAACGTGAAAGTTGTCCCGTATACAGATTTAGAACGAGAATATGCGAACGTCGGTAGGACACCTGATCAAGATCAAGTCCAAGCGGTGTGTCCACATACGTTTAAAAGAGATAGGCAAATGGTTACGATGATTGATTCAGTCAAGTGATACAACAAGTCAGGATACAGAAGGGATTCGATAGGGCACTGAAGGCTCCACAATTCGAACAGGAAAGAGACTCATCGCAAACAAGGATGAAAGTTAGATTAAATGCCATGAATGAAGATCGATAAAGAGTGGATACGGTAGGTACCACAATTCGAATAGGAAAGGGATCAGCCCAAAAATCAGGTCGAGCGGCAAGTTAGATCCTGTGGTCTGCTTTATTACCAGAGCCAAATCAGCCATCGTGAAGAAGAGAGTGAATTGTATCTCAAGAAAAAATATGCGAACGTCGGTAGGACACCTGATCAAGATCAAGTCCAAGCGGTGTGTCCACATACGTTTAAAAGAGATAGGCAAATGGTTACGATGATTGATTCAGTCAAGTGATACAACAAGTCAGGATACAGAAGGGATTCGATAGGGCACTGAAGGCTCCACAATTCGAACAGGAAAGAGACTCATCGCAAACAAGGATGAAAGTTAGATTAAATGCCATGAATGAAGATCGATAAAGAGTGGATACGGTAGGTACCACAATTCGAATAGGAAAGGGATCAGCCCAAAAATCAGGTCGAGCGGCAAGTTAGATCCTGTGGTCTGCTTTATTACCAGAGCCAAATCAGCCATCGTGAAGAAGAGAGTGAATTGTATCTCAAGAAAAAATATGCGAACGTCGGTAGGACACCTGATCAAGATCAAGTCCAAGCGGTGTGTCCACATACGTTTAAAAGAGATACGTGAATTGTATCTCAAGAAAAAATATGCGAACGTCGGTAGGACACCTGATCAAGAACAAGTCCAAGCGGTGTGTCCACATACGTTTAAAAGAGATACGTGAATTGTATCTCAAGAAAAAATATGCGAACGTCGGTAGGACACCTGATCAAGAACAAGTCCAAGCGGTGTGTCCACATACGTTTAAAAGAGATACGTGAATTGTATCTCAAGAAAAAATATGCGAACGTCGGTAGGACACCTGATCGAGAACAAGTCCAAGCGGTGTGTCCACATACGTTTAAAAGAGATACGCAAATGATTACGATGATTGATTCAGTCAAGTGATACAACAAGTCAGGATACAGAAGGGATTCGATAGGGCACTGAAGGCTCCACAATTCGAACAGGAAAGAGACTCATCGCAAACAAGGATGAAAGTTAGATTAAATGCCATGAATGAAGATCGATAAAGAGTGGATACGGTAGGTACCACAATTCGAATAGGAAAGGGATCAGCCCAAAAATCAGGGCGAGCGGCAAGTTAGATCCTGTGGTCTGCTTTATTACCAGAGCCAAATCAACCATCGTGAAGAAGAGATTGAATTGTATCTCAAGAAAAAATATGCGAACGTCGGTAGGACACCTGATCAAGATCAAGTCCAAGCGGTGTGTCCACATACGTTTAAAAGAGATACGTGAATTGTATCTCAAGAAAAAATATGCGAACGTCGGTAGGACACCTGATCAAGATCAAGTCCAAGCGGTGTGTCCACATACGTTTAAAAGAGATACGTGAATTGTATCTCAAGAAAAAATATGCGAACGTCGGTAGGACACCTGATCAAGATCAAGTCCAAGCGGTGTGTCCACATACGTTTAAAAGAGATACGTGAATTGTATCTCAAGAAAAAATATGCGAACGTCGGTAGGACACCTGATCGAGAACAAGTCCAAGCGGTGTGTCCACATACGTTTAAAAGAGATACGCAAATGGTTACGATGATTGATTCAGTCAAGTGATACAACAAGTCAGGATACAGAAGGGATTCGATAGGGCACTGAAGGCTCCACAATTCGAACAGGAAAGAGACTCATCGCAAACAAGGATGAAAGTTAGATTAAATGCCATGAATGAAGATCGATAAAGAGTGGATACGGTAGGTACCACAATTCGAATAGGAAAGGGATCAGCCCAAAAATCAGGGCGAGCGGCAAGTTAGATCCTGTGGTCTGCTTTATTACCAGAGCCAAATCAACCATCGTGAAGAAGAGATTGAATTGTATCTCAAGAAAAAATATGCGAACGTCGGTAGGACACCTGATCAAGATCAAGTCCAAGCGGTGTATCCACATACGTTTAAAAGAGATAGGCAAATGGTTACGATGATTGATTCAGTCAAGTGATACAACAAGTCAGGATACAGAAGGGATTCGATAGGGCACTGAAGGCTCCACAATTCGAACAGGAAAGAGACTCATCGCAAACAAGGATGAAAGTTAGATTAAATGCCATGAATGAAGATCGATAAAGAGTGGATACGGTAGGTACCACAATTCGAATAGGAAAGGGATCAGCCCAAAAATCAGGTCGAGCGGCAAGTTAGATCCTGTGGTCTGCTTTATTACCAGAGCCAAATCAGCCATCGTGAAGAAGAGAGTGAATTGTATCTCAAGAAAAAATATGCGAACGTCGGTAGGACACCTGATCAAGATCAAGTCCAAGCGGTGTGTCCACATACGTTTAAAAGAGATAGGCAAATGGTTACGATGATTGATTCAGTCAAGTGATACAACAAGTCAGGATACAGAAGGGATTCGATAGGGCACTGAAGGCTCCACAATTCGAACAGGAAAGAGACTCATCGCAAACAAGGATGAAAGTTAGATTAAATGCCATGAATGAAGATCGATAAAGAGTGGATACGGTAGGTACCACAATTCGAATAGGAAAGGGATCAGCCCAAAAATCAGGTCGAGCGGCAAGTTAGATCCTGTGGTCTGCTTTATTACCAGAGCCAAATCAGCCATCGTGAAGAAGAGAGTGAATTGTATCTCAAGAAAAAATATGCGAACGTCGGTAGGACACCTGATCAAGAACAAGTCCAAGCGGTGTGTCCACATACGTTTAAAAGAGATACGTGAATTGTATCTCAAGAAAAAATATGCGAACGTCGGTAGGACACCTGATCAAGATCAAGTCCAAGCGGTGTGTCCACATACGTTTAAAAGAGATACGTGAATTGTATCTCAAGAAAAAATATGCGAACGTCGGTAGGACACCTGATCGAGAACAAGTCCAAGCGGTGTGTCCACATACGTTTAAAAGAGATACGCAAATGATTACGATGATTGATTCAGTCAAGTGATACAACAAGTCAGGATACAGAAGGGATTCGATAGGGCACTGAAGGCTCCACAATTCGAACAGGAAAGAGACTCATCGCAAACAAGGATGAAAGTTAGATTAAATGCCATGAATGAAGATCGATAAAGAGTGGATACGGTAGGTACCACAATTCGAATAGGAAAGGGATCAGCCCAAAAATCAGGGCGAGCGGCAAGTTAGATCCTGTGGTCTGCTTTATTACCAGAGCCAAATCAACCATCGTGAAGAAGAGATTGAATTGTATCTCAAGAAAAAATATGCGAACGTCGGTAGGACACCTGATCAAGATCAAGTCCAAGCGGTGTGTCCACATACGTTTAAAAGAGATACGTGAATTGTATCTCAAGAAAAAATATGCGAACGTCGGTAGGACACCTGATCGAGAACAAGTCCAAGCGGTGTGTCCACATACGTTTAAAAGAGATACGCAAATGGTTACGATGATTGATTCAGTCAAGTGATACAACAAGTCAGGATACAGAAGGGATTCGATAGGGCACTGAAGGCTCCACAATTCGAACAGGAAAGAGACTCATCGCAAACAAGGATGAAAGTTAGATTAAATGCCATGAATGAAGATCGATAAAGAGTGGATACGGTAGGTACCACAATTCGAATAGGAAAGGGATCAGCCCAAAAATCAGGGCGAGCGGCAAGTTAGATCCTGTGGTCTGCTTTATTACCAGAGCCAAATCAACCATCGTGAAGAAGAGATTGAATTGTATCTCAAGAAAAAATATGCGAACGTCGGTAGGACACCTGATCAAGATCAAGTCCAAGCGGTGTGTCCACATACGTTTAAAAGAGATACGTGAATTGTATCTCAAGAAAAAATATGCGAACGTCGGTAGGACACCTGATCGAGAACAAGTCCAAGCGGTGTGTCCACATACGTTTAAAAGAGATACGCAAATGGTTACGATGATTGATTCAGTCAAGTGATACAACAAGTCAGGATACAGAAGGGATTCGATAGGGCACTGAAGGCTCCACAATTCGAACAGGAAAGAGACTCATCGCAAACAAGGATGAAAGTTAGATTAAATGCCATGAATGAAGATCGATAAAGAGTGGATACGGTAGGTACCACAATTCGAATAGGAAAGGGATCAGCCCAAAAATCAGGTCGAGCGGCAAGTTAGATCCTGTGGTCTGCTTTATTACCAGAGCCAAATCAGCCATCGTGAAGAAGAGAGTGAATTGTATCTCAAGAAAAAATATGCGAACGTCGGTAGGACACCTGATCAAGATCAAGTCCAAGCGGTGTGTCCACATACGTTTAAAAGAGATAGGCAAATGGTTACGATGATTGATTCAGTCAAGTGATACAACAAGTCAGGATACAGAAGGGATTCGATAGGGCACTGAAGGCTCCACAATTCGAACAGGAAAGAGACTCATCGCAAACAAGGATGAAAGTTAGATTAAATGCCATGAATGAAGATCGATAAAGAGTGGATACGGTAGGTACCACAATTCGAATAGGAAAGGGATCAGCCCAAAAATCAGGTCGAGCGGCAAGTTAGATCCTGTGGTCTGCTTTATTACCAGAGCCAAATCAGCCATCGTGAAGAAGAGAGTGAATTGTATCTCAAGAAAAAATATGCGAACGTCGGTAGGACACCTGATCAAGATCAAGTCCAAGCGGTGTGTCCACATACGTTTAAAAGAGATAGGCAAATGGTTACGATGATTGATTCAGTCAAGTGATACAACAAGTCAGGATACAGAAGGGATTCGATAGGGCACTGAAGGCTCCACAATTCGAACAGGAAAGAGACTCATCGCAAACAAGGATGAAAGTTAGATTAAATGCCATGAATGAAGATCGATAAAGAGTGGATACGGTAGGTACCACAATTCGAATAGGAAAGGGATCAGCCCAAAAATCAGGTCGAGCGGCAAGTTAGATCCTGTGGTCTGCTTTATTACCAGAGCCAAATCAGCCATCGTGAAGAAGAGAGTGAATTGTATCTCAAGAAAAAATATGCGAACGTCGGTAGGACACCTGATCAAGATCAAGTCCAAGCGGTGTGTCCACATACGTTTAAAACGCGTTCTCTGTAAGAAACAAGGTGGGGTGGCACAGTTTTCTTAAAATGGTCTCCCAAGGCTCAAACTTCACCAACATGACCCCTATGGACGACATTCACGATTTTTGTACTTTGATCCCTAAAATTTTGATCTTTGATCTTTGATCTTTCGAAAATTAAATTTCAGATATCCCTATCATGTGATAGCTCATTCGAAAGAGCACAAAAAGTTATGTTAAAAACCGGAAGGATTTTAAATTTCATCCATTTTGGCCCAAGTTATGACTCAAAATATGACGATTTTCGTCGATTTTAGCAAATATCGATTTGGCTACCCAGGAAGGAAGGCCCTCCCCACTCCTACTTTTCGATATTATTTGTATTTTTTATGTTTGAAAAACTTGGCATAGTTTGCGGGTCACATTTCGCGTGCCAATTTAACGAAAACTTCGACCTAGCGTGGCTAACCGCGTCTTTTTGCAAAAAAAGATTCATTCCGATAGGAGAGTGAGTGTTTTCCAGCACTTGTTTATGCCTCAAATGATGTTTTTTGGTCATTATGAACCGTCTGACGAAAGTTTGTCAACATTTTGATGTATATTTTTGACATGACTCGGATCGATTTTTTTCACATAAGGGTCCCCCCTTATGTGAAAAACATGGTAGGGGTCATGTCAAGTTAGGACCTCCAATCTGAGTTAAAGTATTTTAGGGCGTAAAAAAATTAATTTCATGTTACTTTTAGTGCAATCCTACATGTTGTTGTGGCAAATTCCGACCTGACTCGTAACCAGGTTTTTCACATAAGGGGGGACCCTTATGTGAAAAAAATCGATCCGAGTCATGTCAAAAATATACATCAAAATGTTGACAAACTTTCGTCAGACGGTTCATAATGACCAAAAAACATCATTTGAGGCATAAACAAGTGCTGGAAAACACTCACTCTCCTATCGGAATGAATCCTTTTTTTGCAAAAAGACCCGGTTGGCCACGCTTGGTTGAAGTTTTTGATAAATTGGCACGCGAAATGTGACCCGCAAACTATGCCAAGTTTTTCAAACATAAAAAATACAAATAATATCGAAAAGTAGGAGTGGGGAGGGCCTTCCTTCCTGGGTAGCCAAATCGATTTTCGCCGAAATCTACGAAAGTCGTCATGTTTTGAGTCATAACTTGGGCCAAAATGGATGAAATTTAAAATCCTTACGGTTTTTAACATAACTTTTTGTGCTCTTTCGAATGAGCTATCACATGATAGGGATATCTGAAATTTAATTTTCGAAAGATCAAAGATCAAAGATCAAAATTTTCGGGATCAAAGTACAAAAATCGTGAATGTCGTCCCTAGGGGTCATGTTGGTGAAGTTTGAGCCGGATACGAGAAAATTTTCTAAAACTGTGCCATCTGACCCCCATTTCACAGAGTTCTTACGGAGAACGCGTTTTAAAAGAGATACGTGAATTGTATCTCAAGAAAAAATATGCGAACGTCGGTAGGACACCTGATCAAGATCAAGTCCAAGCGGTGTGTCCACATACGTTTAAAAGAGATAGGCAAATGGTTACGATGATTGATTCAGTCAAGTGATACAACAAGTCAGGATACAGAAGGGATTCGATAGGGCACTGAAGGCTCCACAATTCGAACAGGAAAGAGACTCATCGCAAACAAGGATGAAAGTTAGATTAAATGCCATGAATGAAGATCGATAAAGAGTGGATACGGTAGGTACCACAATTCGAATAGGAAAGGGATCAGCCCAAAAATCAGGGCGAGCGGCAAGTTAGATCCTGTGGTCTGCTTTATTACCAGAGCCAAATCAACCATCGTGAAGAAGAGATTGAATTGTATCTCAAGAAAAAATATGCGAACGTCGGTAGGACACCTGATCAAGATCAAGTCCAAGCGGTGTGTCCACATACGTTTAAAAGAGATACGTGAATTGTATCTCAAGAAAAAATATGCGAACGTCGGTAGGACACCTGATCAAGATCAAGTCCAAGCGGTGTGTCCACATACGTTTAAAAGAGATAGGCAAATGGTTACGATGATTGATTCAGTCAAGTGATACAACAAGTCAGGATACAGAAGGGATTCGATAGGGCACTGAAGGCTCCACAATTCGAACAGGAAAGAGACTCATCGCAAACAAGGATGAAAGTTAGATTAAATGCCATGAATGAAGATCGATAAAGAGTGGATACGGTAGGTACCACAATTCGAATAGGAAAGGGATCAGCCCAAAAATCAGGGCGAGCGGCAAGTTAGATCCTGTGGTCTGCTTTATTACCAGAGCCAAATCAACCATCGTGAAGAAGAGATTGAATTGTATCTCAAGAAAAAATATGCGAACGTCGGTAGGACACCTGATCAAGATCAAGTCCAAGCGGTGTGTCCACATACGTTTAAAAGAGATAGGCAAATGGTTACGATGATTGATTCAGTCAAGTGATACAACAAGTCAGGATACAGAAGGGATTCGATAGGGCACTGAAGGCTCCACAATTCGAACAGGAAAGAGACTCATCGCAAACAAGGATGAAAGTTAGATTAAATGCCATGAATGAAGATCGATAAAGAGTGGATACGGTAGGTACCACAATTCGAATAGGAAAGGGATCAGCCCAAAAATCAGGGCGAGCGGCAAGTTAGATCCTGTGGTCTGCTTTATTACCAGAGCCAAATCAACCATCGTGAAGAAGAGATTGAATTGTATCTCAAGAAAAAATATGCGAACGTCGGTAGGACACCTGATCAAGATCAAGTCCAAGCGGTGTGTCCACATACGTTTAAAAGAGATACGTGAATTGTATCTCAAGAAAAAATATGCGAACGTCGGTAGGACACCTGATCAAGATCAAGTCCAAGCGGTGTGTCCACATACGTTTAAAAGAGATAGGCAAATGGTTACGATGATTGATTCAGTCAAGTGATACAACAAGTCAGGATACAGAAGGGATTCGATAGGGCACTGAAGGCTCCACAATTCGAACAGGAAAGAGACTCATCGCAAACAAGGATGAAAGTTAGATTAAATGCCATGAATGAAGATCGATAAAGAGTGGATACGGTAGGTACCACAATTCGAATAGGAAAGGGATCAGCCCAAAAATCAGGGCGAGCGGCAAGTTAGATCCTGTGGTCTGCTTTATTACCAGAGCCAAATCAACCATCGTGAAGAAGAGATTGAATTGTATCTCAAGAAAAAATATGCGAACGTCGGTAGGACACCTGATCAAGATCAAGTCCAAGCGGTGTGTCCACATACGTTTAAAAGAGATAGGCAAATGGTTACGATGATTGATTCAGTCAAGTGATACAACAAGTCAGGATACAGAAGGGATTCGATAGGGCACTGAAGGCTCCACAATTCGAACAGGAAAGAGACTCATCGCAAACAAGGATGAAAGTTAGATTAAATGCCATGAATGAAGATCGATAAAGAGTGGATACGGTAGGTACCACAATTCGAATAGGAAAGGGATCAGCCCAAAAATCAGGTCGAGCGGCAAGTTAGATCCTGTGGTCTGCTTTATTACCAGAGCCAAATCAGCCATCGTGAAGAAGAGAGTGAATTGTATCTCAAGAAAAAATATGCGAACGTCGGTAGGACACCTGATCGAGAACAAGTCCAAGCGGTGTGTCCACATACGTTTAAAAGAGATACGCAAATGATTACGATGATTGATTCAGTCAAGTGATACAACAAGTCAGGATACAGAAGGGATTCGATAGGGCACTGAAGGCTCCACAATTCGAACAGGAAAGAGACTCATCGCAAACAAGGATGAAAGTTAGATTAAATGCCATGAATGAAGATCGATAAAGAGTGGATACGGTAGGTACCACAATTCGAATAGGAAAGGGATCAGCCCAAAAATCAGGGCGAGCGGCAAGTTAGATCCTGTGGTCTGCTTTATTACCAGAGCCAAATCAACCATCGTGAAGAAGAGATTGAATTGTATCTCAAGAAAAAATATGCGAACGTCGGTAGGACACCTGATCAAGATCAAGTCCAAGCGGTGTGTCCACATACGTTTAAAAGAGATACGTGAATTGTATCTCAAGAAAAAATATGCGAACGTCGGTAGGACACCTGATCAAGATCAAGTCCAAGCGGTGTGTCCACATACGTTTAAAAGAGATACGTGAATTGTATCTCAAGAAAAAATATGCGAACGTCGGTAGGACACCTGATCAAGATCAAGTCCAAGCGGTGTGTCCACATACGTTTAAAAGAGATACGTGAATTGTATCTCAAGAAAAAATATGCGAACGTCGGTAGGACACCTGATCGAGAACAAGTCCAAGCGGTGTGTCCACATACGTTTAAAAGAGATACGCAAATGGTTACGATGATTGATTCAGTCAAGTGATACAACAAGTCAGGATACAGAAGGGATTCGATAGGGCACTGAAGGCTCCACAATTCGAACAGGAAAGAGACTCATCGCAAACAAGGATGAAAGTTAGATTAAATGCCATGAATGAAGATCGATAAAGAGTGGATACGGTAGGTACCACAATTCGAATAGGAAAGGGATCAGCCCAAAAATCAGGGCGAGCGGCAAGTTAGATCCTGTGGTCTGCTTTATTACCAGAGCCAAATCAACCATCGTGAAGAAGAGATTGAATTGTATCTCAAGAAAAAATATGCGAACGTCGGTAGGACACCTGATCAAGATCAAGTCCAAGCGGTGTATCCACATACGTTTAAAAGAGATAGGCAAATGGTTACGATGATTGATTCAGTCAAGTGATACAACAAGTCAGGATACAGAAGGGATTCGATAGGGCACTGAAGGCTCCACAATTCGAACAGGAAAGAGACTCATCGCAAACAAGGATGAAAGTTAGATTAAATGCCATGAATGAAGATCGATAAAGAGTGGATACGGTAGGTACCACAATTCGAATAGGAAAGGGATCAGCCCAAAAATCAGGTCGAGCGGCAAGTTAGATCCTGTGGTCTGCTTTATTACCAGAGCCAAATCAGCCATCGTGAAGAAGAGAGTGAATTGTATCTCAAGAAAAAATATGCGAACGTCGGTAGGACACCTGATCAAGATCAAGTCCAAGCGGTGTGTCCACATACGTTTAAAAGAGATACGTGAATTGTATCTCAAGAAAAAATATGCGAACGTCGGTAGGACACCTGATCAAGATCAAGTCCAAGCGGTGTGTCCACATACGTTTAAAAGAGATAGGCAAATGGTTACGATGATTGATTCAGTCAAGTGATACAACAAGTCAGGATACAGAAGGGATTCGATAGGGCACTGAAGGCTCCACAATTCGAACAGGAAAGAGACTCATCGCAAACAAGGATGAAAGTTAGATTAAATGCCATGAATGAAGATCGATAAAGAGTGGATACGGTAGGTACCACAATTCGAATAGGAAAGGGATCAGCCCAAAAATCAGGTCGAGCGGCAAGTTAGATCCTGTGGTCTGCTTTATTACCAGAGCCAAATCAGCCATCGTGAAGAAGAGAGTGAATTGTATCTCAAGAAAAAATATGCGAACGTCGGTAGGACACCTGATCAAGAACAAGTCCAAGCGGTGTGTCCACATACCTTTAAAAGAGATACGTGAATTGTATCTCAAGAAAAAATATGCGAACGTCGGTAGGACACCTGATCAAGATCAAGTCCAAGCGGTGTGTCCACATACGTTTAAAAGAGATACGTGAATTGTATCTCAAGAAAAAATATGCGAACGTCGGTAGGACACCTGATCGAGAACAAGTCCAAGCGGTGTGTCCACATACGTTTAAAAGAGATACGCAAATGGTTACGATGATTGATTCAGTCAAGTGATACAACAAGTCAGGATACAGAAGGGATTCGATAGGGCACTGAAGGCTCCACAATTCGAACAGGAAAGAGACTCATCGCAAACAAGGATGAAAGTTAGATTAAATGCCATGAATGAAGATCGATAAAGAGTGGATACGGTAGGTACCACAATTCGAATAGGAAAGGGATCAGCCCAAAAATCAGGTCGAGCGGCAAGTTAGATCCTGTGGTCTGCTTTATTACCAGAGCCAAATCAGCCATCGTGAAGAAGAGAGTGAATTGTATCTCAAGAAAAAATATGCGAACGTCGGTAGGACACCTGATCAAGATCAAGTCCAAGCGGTGTGTCCACATACGTTTAAAAGAGATAGGCAAATGGTTACGATGATTGATTCAGTCAAGTGATACAACAAGTCAGGATACAGAAGGGATTCGATAGGGCACTGAAGGCTCCACAATTCGAACAGGAAAGAGACTCATCGCAAACAAGGATGAAAGTTAGATTAAATGCCATGAATGAAGATCGATAAAGAGTGGATACGGTAGGTACCACAATTCGAATAGGAAAGGGATCAGCCCAAAAATCAGGTCGAGCGGCAAGTTAGATCCTGTGGTCTGCTTTATTACCAGAGCCAAATCAGCCATCGTGAAGAAGAGAGTGAATTGTATCTCAAGAAAAAATATGCGAACGTCGGTAGGACACCTGATCAAGATCAAGTCCAAGCGGTGTGTCCACATACGTTTAAAAGAGATACGCAAATGGTTACGATGATTGATTCAGTCAAGTGATACAACAAGTCAGGATACAGAAGGGATTCGATAGGGCACTGAAGGCTCCACAATTCGAACAGGAAAGAGACTCATCGCAAACAAGGATGAAAGTTAGATTAAATGCCATGAATGAAGATCGATAAAGAGTGGATACGGTAGGTACCACAATTCGAATAGGAAAGGGATCAGCCCAAAAATCAGGGCGAGCGGCAAGTTAGATCCTGTGGTCTGCTTTATTACCAGAGCCAAATCAACCATCGTGAAGAAGAGATTGAATTGTATCTCAAGAAAAAATATGCGAACGTCGGTAGGACACCTGATCAAGATCAAGTCCAAGCGGTGTGTCCACATACGTTTAAAAGAGATAGGCAAATGGTTACGATGATTGATTCAGTCAAGTGATACAACAAGTCAGGATACAGAAGGGATTCGATAGGGCACTGAAGGCTCCACAATTCGAACAGGAAAGAGACTCATCGCAAACAAGGATGAAAGTTAGATTAAATGCCATGAATGAAGATCGATAAAGAGTGGATACGGTAGGTACCACAATTCGAATAGGAAAGGGATCAGCCCAAAAATCAGGTCGAGCGGCAAGTTAGATCCTGTGGTCTGCTTTATTACCAGAGCCAAATCAGCCATCGTGAAGAAGAGAGTGAATTGTATCTCAAGAAAAAATATGCGAACGTCGGTAGGACACCTGATCAAGATCAAGTCCAAGCGGTGTGTCCACATACGTTTAAAAGAGATACGCAAATGGTTACGATGATTGATTCAGTCAAGTGATACAACAAGTCAGGATACAGAAGGGATTCGATAGGGCACTGAAGGCTCCACAATTCGAACAGGAAAGAGACTCATCGCAAACAAGGATGAAAGTTAGATTAAATGCCATGAATGAAGATCGATAAAGAGTGGATACGGTAGGTACCACAATTCGAATAGGAAAGGGATCAGCCCAAAAATCAGGGCGAGCGGCAAGTTAGATCCTGTGGTCTGCTTTATTACCAGAGCCAAATCAACCATCGTGAAGAAGAGATTGAATTGTATCTCAAGAAAAAATATGCGAACGTCGGTAGGACACCTGATCAAGATCAAGTCCAAGCGGTGTGTCCACATACGTTTAAAAGAGATACGTGAATTGTATCTCAAGAAAAAATATGCGAACGTCGGTAGGACACCTGATCGAGAACAAGTCCAAGCGGTGTGTCCACATACGTTTAAAAGAGATACGCAAATGATTACGATGATTGATTCAGTCAAGTGATACAACAAGTCAGGATACAGAAGGGATTCGATAGGGCACTGAAGGCTCCACAATTCGAACAGGAAAGAGACTCATCGCAAACAAGGATGAAAGTTAGATTAAATGCCATGAATGAAGATCGATAAAGAGTGGATACGGTAGGTACCACAATTCGAATAGGAAAGGGATCAGCCCAAAAATCAGGGCGAGCGGCAAGTTAGATCCTGTGGTCTGCTTTATTACCAGAGCCAAATCAACCATCGTGAAGAAGAGATTGAATTGTATCTCAAGAAAAAATATGCGAACGTCGGTAGGACACCTGATCAAGATCAAGTCCAAGCGGTGTGTCCACATACGTTTAAAAGAGATACGCAAATGGTTACGATGATTGATTCAGTCAAGTGATACAACAAGTCAGGATACAGAAGGGATTCGATAGGGCACTGAAGGCTCCACAATTCGAACAGGAAAGAGACTCATCGCAAACAAGGATGAAAGTTAGATTAAATGCCATGAATGAAGATCGATAAAGAGTGGATACGGTAGGTACCACAATTCGAATAGGAAAGGGATCAGCCCAAAAATCAGGGCGAGCGGCAAGTTAGATCCTGTGGTCTGCTTTATTACCAGAGCCAAATCAACCATCGTGAAGAAGAGATTGAATTGTATCTCAAGAAAAAATATGCGAACGTCGGTAGGACACCTGATCAAGATCAAGTCCAAGCGGTGTGTCCACATACGTTTAAAAGAGATACGCAAATGGTTACGATGATTGATTCAGTCAAGTGATACAACAAGTCAGGATACAGAAGGGATTCGATAGGGCACTGAAGGCTCCACAATTCGAACAGGAAAGAGACTCATCGCAAACAAGGATGAAAGTTAGATTAAATGCCATGAATGAAGATCGATAAAGAGTGGATACGGTAGGTACCACAATTCGAATAGGAAAGGGAATCGCCGCAAACACGAATGTAGGAAAGAAATATGCCTTCTCTCTCAACTCTCACTCAATTCTCAGGAGGTTCAAGAAGAGCAGAAATACAGTGAGAAAGAAAGGTGCAATTTGTGATGGAATGAGGAGGGGGATGCTAGTCGTACCTCTCCTTTCGTGAAGCTGAGCCTCCGTGTCGTTGCATTGATCGTTGAAACACGTCCATCCAACGGAGAGCTGATGAAGAGGAAAGCGAGATAGAGGAGTTCGGGAGGGAAAAGAGTGGGATGGGCCAGGGCTAGGGTCTTCATCAATCTCATTCTTCATTCGCTGCTCTTCTTTCCACGTCTTTCCTCCGTTGCAGTTGATGTAGAGGGGCCAGCGGAGATTCTAAAGTGAAAGAATACTGTATGATAGGATACTGTGAACGAAACGTGGTCTACAGCTATAGTATTACGGTAATCCTGATCGATAATCCTGTAATCCAGATCAATTGCTTGTTTCCTCAGTACCTTTCCGGGAGCTTCTTCAATCGATTCTTGCGCTTGCTCGCTAGAGTGACGTCATTATTCTTGTAGTGATGCATCTCCGAGCGCTGAAAAATAATCGATCGATTGCATTACCGTACTTCAATTACGGTGGGAGTGTTATGAAGGTGATTTATTAGAGATGGGGAACGACAGGTTTCGGTTTTCGATTTCGGTATATTACGTATGGTAGGTGGAGTACAGTAGATGTAGTAGGATCGGCGGTGTACGGAAGAAGAGGTACGGTAAGTATGTAAACATGAAGTTGCAGTAGATGTGGTATATGTAGTGGTAGGCAGTGTTAGTATGGAAGCTAGTGCACGTTAGAAGGGACACGATAACATTAGAACTATATGAAGGGCACAGTAGATGACATACGGTAGATGTGACACGGTAGGTGGGTTACGGTAAATGACGAACAAGAGAAGGGTTACGGTAGGTAGGATACGGACGGTGTACGGTAGGCAAGATATTTCGGAATGGGTATTGGCTGGATATTGGCTGGGCCTTTTCTCTCTTACCATTCCTTTAGAACGATGGCGCATCTTTTGCCGAACGATGATTCGTAGCCGCCACACCGTCTTGCATCGAGTAGTGGATGAAGAGCGAGATGATCGGATTGGATCTGGAACGTATATTATATTCAGAGATGATACGATAGAAGGTACGGTAGGAGGGATACGGTAGGAGGGGTACGGTAGGAGGGATTCAGTAGGAGGGATACGGTAGGAGGGATACGGTAGGAGGGGTACGGAGGGAAGGGTACGGTAGCAAGGTACTGAAGAAGGGATATGGTAGGAGGGGTTCCGTTGAATGGTTACGGTATGAGGGCTACGGTAGGAGGGGTACGGTATGAGGGCTACGGTAGGAGGGCTACGGTAGGAGGACTACTGTGAGAGGGGTCCAGAACACGGGGCATTAGCGGGGTGTCGACTGGGTCTCTTACCATTCCTTTCAAGCTTCATCTTGTTGCGATGATTGTCGTGGTCGCCATACCGTCTTGCCTCGAATAGTGATCGACGAGAGAAGCGATTGATTAAATCTGGAATGAATACCGTAATCAGAGATAGAGGGGGTAGGAGGGATACGGTAGCAGGGGAACGGTAGCAGTGAACTGAAGAAGGGATATGGTAGGAGGGGTGTGGTAGGAGGGATACGGTAGGAGGGGTACGGTAGGAGGAGTACTGTGGGTGGGCTACGGTAGGAGGGGTACGGTACGAGGGGTACGGTAGGAGGGTACGGTAGGAGGAGTACTGTAGAGGTACTGTATGTGGGTACCATAAGGAAGGGTATGGTGAAGGGGGGGGGTACTGTAGGTGAGGTACTGCTGGTAGGGTACGGTAGGGTAGGACCCTGGGGTATTGGCAGGGTATCGAGGTATTGGCGGGTATCGGGGTATTGGCGGGGAATGGGCAGGGTACTCATACCGTATCCTTCGAGTGGAGGAGAGAACAGGAGGAGAGAGCGCACAAGGTGAGACGGGAGCAGAGAGAGCGAATGAAAAGAGAAGGAGGAGGGAGAGGGAGTGAAGAGAGAAGAGAGAAAGTGAAGATGTAAATGAAATGAAGAGGATTGAAGAATAAACCAATATTGGTTGATTGATTATTGATTGAATTGTGTCGATAATTCGATTGAAGAAGATTGAAGAGAAAGAAGAAATTAGGGAATTCAAAATATATCTATGGTTAGACGGCGTTTACTGAACCATTAGAGTACTCATTTGCGACGCGAGCATTTCAATCGAAAAGAGCGAGAGTGGGCAATCGAATTTGAAATGAATTGCAGTGAACGTTGAATTATGTTTCATGGATCAAATATTGAGCTAATCGTTTTTAATTTTTCGGAACACATTGGAACCCTTTCGAATGAAATCACTTTTTAATTTACCGATGAAACATATCAAGTGTGAAGGCGAATTTTCATTCGTCGCCAATCCTTCATTGATCTATCGACAGCGCGAGTACTTGAGTTATTTGGAAAAATACACAAACGAGCTCTCGTGTTCATTCGCTAATAGAGTACTCATTTTCGGAAATCTAGTAAGCATCACTAGATTACATACATACATACATTTACAGATTCATAGATTACAGATTAAACGCACTTTTTCTGATCTCTGACGGGTGAGCGACAGTGGGACATTCTAAATTTGAGGTAGTTTTTAATTATATTTGGGTAATTACATCGGTGATGACAATTGAAAGCACTGGGATAAGTGGTAGAGTGAGAAGCTGTGAATTTTTTTTTGATAACCCCCATTTGAGAAGGGGAGTGTTACTCGATTGCATGACTTTATCTTGAAGCTCGTCTCGAAAAGCCAGAACAATCACTAATATTCCAATACTATTCGCTCTGCGAAGATTCACTGATAGACCGAAGATAGATAAAGTTTATCGTAATCTTGTAAGAAGAGGACCCTTCTCTCATCCACATCTCTCATGTTGAATATATCATTCCGAACAATATCTTACCGAACTTTCGCTTGATCTCAAATACCACATTTTATTCCATTCCTGTGCCCTTCCTCATCAATCGACCGACTCCGCCCCCACCCACTTGCGAGAAATCTCATGCAGCCATTGCTCAACAAGGATTGATCTTCGATCTCTAAAATTTGACGTATCCTTATCATTCTTATTCTACACACTATTATCCTTCTCACAAGATGTATTTGCGCTGTAGTTTACTCGAATTTTCATAGTTTGTTCAAATCCCTTCCCTCCATTCACTAACCCAGTGTATTTATTGCATACATAATGTTCAGCATTGTTTCCTATTTTCATTCTACAATCGAAAAATGTCCGAGACAATTTCTGCCCATTTCACACCATTTCCATCCAGGTAGTCCTCTTTCTCTCATCTTTCAGTCTTTCTCTTTTCACTGATACAGAGTACCGCCCCCTTTGTTCCATTCGCACTTCCTCTCTGTATATCGAAAATCGCACGAAGGGTAAGGGATACGGTAGGCACACCATAGTGACTAGTAAATCTCATCCCATGTCACACACAACACACAATTTCCTCGTCCGTGCAGTCACTGGCGATAGCAGTGATGTCAACCACGAGTAAAAATACCTGTGATACAATACAACATAAAAACAAAATATTCGGCAACAAAAAATCGATGATTGGTCTGATCTTCGTACTCATTCATCTTGGCCTTGATTACATCTATCGCACTATCGACCGCCTCTCATCTTGGTCGATTACGGTGATCTGAAAATTAATCGATAAATCAATGGAAAACCTACAAACATTCGGAAACACCACGATATTCATTCACATAAATATGCTAGTGGAGCCGTTATTGCAATTTCGGAAATCGGTCCCCATCAGGGGTCAAATACTGTTGACATGTTGGCAAACTGCTCAGAATAATTTAGCAAACAATCTCATAAATGAGCCAATTGAGCAGCACAAATCAAAGTTGTGAACTTGTGAATTTGAAAGCCGGAAGTTAAAAAAAGTGCCATCAATCCCTAACTATCGTAATTAATCCCCTCTCTTTCTTTCCCTACCGTATTTCATCTCAACTACCGTAACCCTATCTCCAGTCTACCGTACCGTTGATCATCGACAGACTTGGCGGGGAATGAGATGAGGACATTTCCGTTCTGCTTCTGAATCTCCTTGAGAAGTTGGGCGTCCACTCGCTTGAAGTGACCGTGATACTTCACGTCAACCTGAGTGATAAACGTACTTTTATCATTATTATAATTGCAATTTAACTGATTAGTAATATTCCATTATCGATTCTAGCTGTAAATTACGTATTTCGATAAAAGTGTTTTGGATATTATCATCAGGTTGCGTAGAACAAATAAAAAAACCCTGGGTGAATAACTATTCGAACTAATTGCAAATGTTGCTTCACTCTTATTTTCTGTTTCTATTCTCCCCGTATATGTGGCGTTTCACTGAAAATACGTATTCTGCCCTAATCTAATGTGAGCAGTATCGATGGAGTACGTAGAACAACACAAAATGCACTGACATGGTGTTAGCGACGTTCTTCCACACCACCCGATTATACACCCCTGTATGTAGGTCATATTTGAATAGTCCTGGAATTACCTGGAATTTGAAAACATACCCTTAGTTTTTGTCTGTTTCCAAGGTCGTTTTCATAAACATAGCCGGCTTTCGAAGGATAATGTCACCTAACTTTTTCGTGTATGGTAGAGATCATAGATGGCCAACTTTTTCGATTACCTTCAGTTTCGCATTTTTCGTCGTACTTGTCCCTCTTCACAAAGTCCATCTCATGTCCGGACGACTGCCAGAGACGTCGCCAGACTGCACAAGGAATTATTAATTGATGGGAGGACAGGATTCAACCATCTGATTGATCAACACCATGTTTGTGGGAAAGATTCAAGCACTACCTCGTTGAACTATACCTCATTGTGATTATCGATTACGATTACAGTATTATTCACCGTGCTAACTGTGTTTTTCTTTCATTAGATTTACTCAAGATTGATTCAATAAGGTACACCAAGTGGCGATGGTCAACAAGCATGGCACGATTACTAGGTAAAAAATTACATATCCAACCTACATTTGGCTGATTCTAGCGGATGTGGGAGGGAAAAATATTAATACCAATCCACATTTGGCTTACTTTTGCGGGCGTGGGAAGGAAAAAGGAAATCCAAACCACATATTGACAACAAGAGCTTATTTAACTAACCGATGCCTGCTTGAAGAGGGCGTAAGTATTCAGCTTCACATCGTTGTCCGGCTCCTGGCGAAGGAATAATTAACATAATTCCGGTTTATTTTTAAAAATTTTTTTACGTGCGATAGAAAGAAAATAAACCAGATAAGGCATCTGCAACTCAGAAGATCAGAATAGGACCTAAATCGCTCATCCGTAACCTAATGTATAACTAACAAGTTACATTGGGTTGAAAGGATGACGATTCTGTCCAAAAGGTGAGCGTAACTAACCTCCTTGAGCTTCTTGAGGTCTGTCAGGGCCTTCTCGAATGCCGTCTGCGACGAGAAACTTCTGAATCAGTGATGATAACGGTGCCTGATATACGACTATACCTCCCGATTTCCCCCTGGTTTGAAGCTCATAACACACGATTTTGAGAGTAAAACCAACGATATTTCAACGAGTTTAATCTAAACCCCGATATTGGTTGTTCGACAGCTTCTGGTTCTCAGGAAGGTTCTGAATACGAAAACAAGTACGCTAATTATGTTTCTTTTTCCATAAAGCAACCCCTATCAGGTTGCACATACTGTCACGAATAACGAGGGTTAGGACGCGAAGCTCAAACATTATTATTTCACTAAACGTTATTGTTACCAAACAAACCAGACCCCCGGAACACAAACCGATCTGGCAGGGAGGAAGTTAGTCGTGAATCCTCTCGCCGCAACCACTGAGGAGAGCGCACGACGGAGCATTCTTCAATGATACGAACATGAGATATCGAAACGTATCGGGGTAAGAACAATAACGAAGAAGGGAACAGACACAGAGCATTCGCACTAATAAGAATGGATGATACACTCGGTATCTTATCAGTTTCTCTCTCCATATCACTTGCTCTCTCGCAGATCATATAGTGCCATTATTGACAACAACAATCTGAAGTGAATTGGGATAAATAAAAATCTGGGATTACACAAGTGCTTTTCAAGTCTCATTGTATTCATAAAAATGCGCTCACATAAAGCTAAATTAACAGTGTCTCAATATTATGGCGAAACAAGATTCACTAAAAATAGTACATCCCACCATCTACCGTAATTCGTACCCCGATTGTCGAGAAATCGATTCAATTCTACCGTAATCCATCACATCTACCGTAACCGCCATTGATTCCCTCTTATAGTCTTGATATCGGCTCCGGGACGAGTGTCCCAGTTGGTGGGAGTGGGACGATGGGGCACGGGCGGAGGGCGGGAGATCACGGGAGCCGGACCGGACGATTCCAGAGCCGGAAAGTCCAGAGTGTAGTCCATGACCTGGGCTGGGGCCTCGGAGGCTGCAAATGGTGGTTTAAAATAAGTGGTATGGGATAATGAGTCAACGACTTACTTCCAAAAATACACATTAACAATTTTGAGCCCTCAGTCTCAGAAACATTTTCACCCCTCGGTCGGCAATGAGAAGGAAAGGAGCGAACCATTTGACGCGACTGCTCAATGAGTGAATGCAATGCGAGAATGAGGCAGCTAATGGTTCAAACCAAAAATAATAAATACGAACAATTTCGAGAATTCGCACGTTTGGTCGAACGACAAAGAAAAGCGAGAATGAGGATAAAGGAATTGGTCCAATCTGCGTGCGTCATTTGTTTCAATTGTGCGCACAAATTTTCGAATACAGCATCCAGATTCAATCAATATTCAACGCCGATACCGTATCCGAGTTATGTATTGTCCAGATTCAATCAATATTCAACGCCGATACCGTATCCGAGTTATGTATTGTCCAGATTCAATCAATATTCAACGCCGATACCGTATCCGAGTTATGTATTGTCCAAGATAATGTCTGTTTTCAATCATATCTGTTCACTGCGATACACAAACGATTTTTTTAAATATTTTTATGTGGGAGTGAGCAGTGGGGGTGGGGCCGCCGTACTAAAACAGACCAAAGAGTCCCAGGGCCCACTACTCACTCCCTTTTTTTCTCGTCCCTCTTATCCTCCGCCTTTTCATTCCTCCACAGCCTCATAACTGCAAGAAAAGTTAGATCACAGTAGCTCATAGATATACCGTAATCAGACTCCATTCATCTCCCCATCTACCGTAAATTGCTCAGATCGGCTCCGATCAATAATGATGGCCCTCTACCGTATCCTATCGTATTCCTTTTCACTATTGCTCACCATTCTCCCGAATCTCTCACAAAGAAGATCTCATACGACAAGTACGATGGCACCCACAATAACATCAGTTATCCGCCACTACCGTACTCTAGCCACTACCGTACTCTACCGTACCTTGAGATAGTTGTAGCAGGTCATGGCCGATAGTCAATTCGGATAATCTACCGTACCTGGTCGAGTACGTCGGTGGTGAATATGGAGAGATGAGCAGAATCGATCACTCCTCCCTTCCACGTCTTCCTTGCCGCACTCATGCAGAGGTCAAGGGGCAACCTTCTGGAGCAATCAATAATCAATTACCGTATTCTTTGCCGAAAACAAATCAATAATCGGTCAATAGTGAAGGCAATATGGTACCTTGAACTCCTACATGACAGCGACCTTGAAGACGGGCTCTCGTGCGATCTCCCTCCCTCCCTTCATCCTCCGTCCCGTTGTACCTCACCAGAATGGCCGATTCTGCAATTAGGGCGTAGCGTCAAACGAAGAGGAATAAGAACTAGAATATTTACATTGCGATTGTATTATATCCTCGATAAATATATTTACACATATATGTAACACCGTTGAAACACTGTTCAGGCATGTGTCCCTATTTTCGATTTATTTTGGCGATTCAATTATATTTTAAACAGTGACCTGACTCGTGGTGCAGCACTGGTGCCCTCAGCACACTTCCTCCTCTGTGCATCCTGATTAGCGAGAGGAGCATCTTCAACGTGTTGACGAGTACCCATCTGAAATGGAGAGGATGATCAGAGGATGATTGGGAAAGTAGCCGATCAAATTTTGTTCATGTTCACCAATGGAGAACTATACCTCACAGCCTCTCATAGTCATGAAAACACTGTGATACCTCAATATGGAATCATCGGCTAATATTTTCTTCCAATCTGGTACATGATAACTAGTGATCAAAAGAAGCAATTTCAGTGGTATGACTGAAACACTATTCCAGCGAGTTACCCTCTACATTCCTCTCACCTTCAGATCCAACACGCACGGTCTCCTCATTCCATGGACGACGTTCTCGACGAAAATGAAGTTGGAACCAGCCGAGCCGGCAAGGAGAAGTCGCTGCACCACCTGAGAATCGATACCGTAATCGAAGGATACCGTACCTAGCATATTCCCTGATCTTCCATCTCCCTACCGTACCTCAATCTGACAAGGTCCCCAATGAATTTACAAAAAGTTTGCACAACTCACCTTCTCATCCCTTCCTTCCGATCCATCCAATCTTCCATTGTCCCACTCCGGGTCACCGACATGGACATGCCCCCAAGGCCCGGCCCCTTGTCTCTTCCCCCATGGGGGAAGGACGGCGAATGACCAGGGGGAACATGCCCTACGGTGACCCCGTCCTTAGGTACTGAAGACTATCTGCTTCCCCAGGACGCCATCACTCCATCCGGACTGCAACAAGACAAATATATACCGTACTTTACTCGCAATTTATCGATTTTCCAACAATTTACCATGTCGCTCATTACATGGCACAAGTAGCGATCAATCATCATGCTGATTACCTTCAGCTCCTTTCACTATCAAGAAAATCATCAAAATTAACTTTCAACAAGTTCAAAAATTGAGCATTTGCGCAGGAAATAATCTTTCTCTCGCCTCCGACGATAGGACTCCTAGGTCACGGTTTCACTTCAATAACAAGTGAAAACAATGGACTGTTCTCTTCCGATTCGCTCATTCACTCACCCCTTCCATTCAATCCCAGTCGCATCTTCCCTTCTCTCCATGACGAACAAGACCGTCAGCTCATTCGAGAACGCCTCAAATAATCGATTATTGCCATATATCTACCGTAATCCAGACCCCATACTACAGTGTCGAAGCTCAACCAAACGTTACCATCGTGCACTAACAATAAGCGGCGTTTTCTGAGTACTATTGCTGACGTTGCTCACCGTATCCATCCTCTACCAGAAATTTAAACACCCAACTCTACCGTGATTTGGCTAACAAATCTCTGATCTTTCCCTCATCTCTAACAGGTATTCCGAAGCAATCCGCGTCCGTGCCCGACTTCGCCTTGTCCCGTCGTCACCTTCATTACCTATCTGCAGGCAATTAATGAATACTTTTCAGTATTGAAAAAGACGAATTGTACTACAAATCAACGTGACAATGGTGTCGGCAGCCACAATAATTTGGGCTCTTCTAATCGCTTCCTATCCAAACAGCAAACCAAAAGTGATCCCATGCTAACGTATTCCATCTTATAGTACCCCTCACTCACTCCAGGATGTAGTCTTTGAGGGTGTCGAATACGGTCCGCACATTCTCCTTATTGCCCTTTATCGATCGTATCCGGATCTGCATTACGGTAATTATTGATTGATTTTTATGAAAATATTAATAATTTTCGGTACAGTGTACTACGCATTCTTTAGCATTCTCTTTCAACTTGGTTAGAATTTGGAAAAAAAACAGGAAGCTAGATCTATGTTTCACAAATGTTATTAGGTGCTCAATTGGGCCAAATAATCGATAGGTTGTATGGATGAGTTGGCAAGGAATCTAAAAAGTTATAACACAGACTGAATAGCCCAATCATATTGTCAGATCTAGGTTTCATTGGTCATAGTAGATGAAGGTCATAGTATATCAAACAATTAATAAACTACTTACTAACTGCCTGTCCGCAAGTCATCGCCTTAGTGAGCCTTTTCGAATCCTTGTACGAGGTCAGATTCCTCAGGAACTTGTCGAACGGACCGTCTGAAAAATCAAAGATCAACTTTCCAGGATCTTTATTCTAGGCCAGTAACCAAGTTTTTCCGCTTTAATTGTTTTGCGTCAATGCCTGATAATTTCCTTCCTTTATATTCTTCATGACAATACATGAGGTCCTTGTATGAACCTTGTTGCCGGATAACAGCTGGCCTTACAAACGCGTTGAGCGTTGTCTTACGACGTTGATACACCTTTACCTTCACCTTTTGCAGTCAACATGCTTTCTATCAAACAGAGCGAAAACGGGCAGAATGAGGAGGATCATACAGGCTAACTCACTTCCAAACACCTTGACGAAATCGACATTGGTCCAAAGGTTCGCGCCCAGTCCGGGGAAGATCTGAATTCCAACTTATCTTTCCTTCGAATTTCGTGTTTCACTGATATCTCAAATGTTTCGAGACGACTCAATGATTCCACTATTCCCTTATCCACTAGAATCTTTACCTGCCCTTGATCCGTTTCCCTCATCGATACTTCGCTCCTACCGTACCTTATCCAATGCTCATGTCTCGTTGATTCCACTCTTCACATCCACTAGGGGCGTTCCTAGGCGACTCGCTACGTACACCTCGCAGAGGGACTTCCTGTCCTTCAGAGGAACAGCGGATGAGGGCAGAATCAAGGAGGCGTCGAATCTGAGAGGAGGAGCTGTCATTAGCCATCTGTCTCTCTCACTGATATCTCGTTGGTCATTGTATTCATCAACACTCTACTGGCCATGAAAATAACGCGATAATGAGAACGATATGATATGATAGTGTGTTTCATATTCTATGGGACCGGTGGCGGCATTGTTCTAGTTCCTACGGTACACATCTTCACATGCTATTACAACTCAAATCTGCGTACGCTCCCATTTCTTTGTCAATATTTGCCCAACCAGGACTACATCAAGCGGCTTGAAAGCATATCACCGATCGACTAAAACAGAGGATTTGGCCCGAAACCTAACCACCGCAAGTGCAATAGCCTTCAAAATTTGTTAAAGCATGCCACTTCTTGGGTTTCATGAGCTAAGCATTTGACCCCTGATTCAAGCCCGTGAAACACAATTTTTCCTTGTCAAAAAAATTAAGAAAAAACAAGAAAAAGTAACTGACTTCTCCGGTTTGCAGAACAGATCCGCCGTGTTCAGGGCCGACCAGAAGAAGAAACAATGAAGGGACCGCGTTCGCGTATTGCGCCGACTGGAAATGCAATCGATAAATACATTCGCACCCACACACACACTCTACTCTCTAGGTATACAATACTGAAGTCCCATCGACACCTCCATGGGAACGGAGTAACGAATCAAAACGATCCAGTCGAGAAAAGGAAGGACCAACAAAATAAAAAGAGCCCAATACCGTACCCTATCGTAAGCCTCACCTCGTTGATAAGATTGGCGAAGAGTGCGGGTGTCACAGCCGAATTCGCCACGGCCTCGGCCATTTTCTCGCTCATCTCCAGCTGCTCCGAGAAGGCGCGCATCCCGTCGATTATTCTGAAGAAGGGATGGAAATCAGTTGGACCACCCAGGGAGAATTATGTTTCAGCGGGTTCCTAAGACCTTGAATGGAGATGATCAAGTAACACGATCAAATATCTCTCAAATTGCTCAACAGCATTAAAATTTTGTAAACTAGTCTGATTATGGAGGAAACAAGCTGTTGTGGGCCACCCAGAACAATCTTGTTTCAGCTTCATCGTAAGGTACTCAATTACTCCTTTTGTAATAGTTTGCACAACTCACTTTCTGATCCCTTCCATCCGATCCTTCCATCCGATCCATTCATACTTCCAATGTCCCACTCCGGGTCACCGACATGGACAGCCCCCCAAGGCCCGGCCCCTTGTCTCTTCCCCCATGGGGGAAGGACGGCGAATGACCAGGGGGAACATGCCCTACGGTGACCCCGTCCTTAGGTACTGAAGACTATCTGCTTCCCCAGGACGCCATCACTCCATCCGGACTGCAACAAGACAAATATATACCGTACTTTACTCGCAATTTATCGATTTTCCAACAATTTACCATGTCGCTCATTACATGGCACAAGTAGCGATCAATCATCATGCTGATTACCTTCAGCTCCTTTCACTATCAAGAAAATCATCAAAATTAACTTTCAACAAGTTCAAAAATTGAGCATTTTGCGCAGGAAATACATCTTTCTCTCGCCTCCGACGATAGGACTCCTAGGTCACTGTTTCACTTCAATAACAAGTGAAAACAATAGACTGTTCTCTTCCGATTCGCTCATTCACTCACCCCTTCCATTCAATCCCAGTCGCATCTTCCCTTCTCTCCATGACGAACAAGACCGTCAGCTCACTCGAGAACGCCTCAAATAATCGATTATTGCCATATATCTACCGTAATCCAGACCCCATACTACAGTGTCGAAGCTCAACCAAACGTTACCATCGTGCACTAACAATAAGCGGCGTTTTCTGAGTACTATTGCTGACGTTGCTCACCGTATCCATCCTCTACCAGAAATTTAAACACCCAACTCTACCGTGATTTGGCTAACAAATCTCTGATCTTTCCCTCATCTCTAACAGGTAATGAATTTACAAAAAGTTTGCACAACTCACCTTCTCATCCCTTCCTTCCGATCCATCCAATCTTCCATTGTCCCACTCCGGGTCACCGACATGGACAGCCCCCCAAGGCCCGGCCCCTTGTCTCTCCCCCCATGGGGGAAGGACGGCGAATGACCAGGGGGAACATGCCCTACGGTGACCCCGTCCTTAGGTACTGAAGACTATCTGCTTCCCCAGGACGCCATCACTCCATCCGGACTGCAACAAGACAAATATATACCGTACTTTACTCGCAATTTATCGATTTTCCAACAATTTACCATGTCGCTCATTACATGGCACAAGTAGCGATCAATCATCATGCTGATTACCTTCAGCTCCTTTCACTATCAAGAAAATCATCAAAATTAACTTTCAACAAGTTCAAAAATTGAGCATTTTGCGCAGGAAATACATCTTTCTCTCGCCTCCGACGATAGGACTCCTAGGTCACTGTTTCACTTCAATAACAAGTGAAAACAATAGACTGTTCTCTTCCGATTCGCTCATTCACTCACCCCTTCCATTCAATCCCAGTCGCATCTTCCCTTCTCTCCATGACGAACAAGACCGTCAGCTCACTCGAGAACGCCTCAAATAATCGATTATTGCCATATATCTACCGTAATCCAGACCCCATACTACAGTGTCGAAGCTCAACCAAACGTTACCATCGTGCACTAACAATAAGCGGCGTTTTCTGAGTACTATTGCTGACGTTGCTCACCGTATCCATCCTCTACCAGAAATTTAAACACCCAACTCTACCGTGATTTGGCTAACAAATCTCTGATCTTTCCCTCATCTCTAACAGGTAATGAATTTACAAAAAGTTTGCACAACTCACCTTCTCATCCCTTCCTTCCGATCCATCCAATCTTCCATTGTCCCACTCCGGGTCACCGACATGGACAGCCCCCCAAGGCCCGGCCCCTTGTCTCTCCCCCCATGGGGGAAGGACGGCGAATGACCAGGGGGAACATGCCCTACGGTGACCCCGTCCTTAGGTACTGAAGACTATCTGCTTCCCCAGGACGCCATCACTCCATCCGGACTGCAACAAGACAAATATATACCGTACTTTACTCGCAATTTATCGATTTTCCAACAATTTACCATGTCGCTCATTACATGGCACAAGTAGCGATCAATCATCATGCTGATTACCTTCAGCTCCTTTCACTATCAAGAAAATCATCAAAATTAACTTTCAACAAGTTCAAAAATTGAGCATTTTGCGCAGTAAATACATCTTTCTCTCGCCTCCGACGATAGGACTCCTAGGTCACTGTTTCACTTCAATAACAAGTGAAAACAATAGACTGTTCTCTTCCGATTCGCTCATTCACTCACCCCTTCCATTCAATCCCAGTCGCATCTTCCCTTCTCTCCATGACGAACAAGACCGTCAGCTCACTCGAGAGCGCCTCAAATAATCGATTATTGCCATATATCTACCGTAATCCAGACCCCATACTACAGTGTCGAAGCTCAACCAAACGTTACCATCGTGCACTAACAATAAGCGGCGTTTTCTGAGTACTATTGCTGACGTTGCTCACCGTATCCATCCTCTACCAGAAATTTAAACACCCAACTCTACCGTGATTTGGCTAACAAATCTCTGATCTTTCCCTCATCTCTAACAGGTATTCCGAAGCAATCCGCGTCCGTGCCCGACTTCGCCTTGTCCCGTCGTCACCTTCATTACCTATCTGCAGGCAATTAATGAATACTTTTCAGTATTGAAAAAGACGAATTGTACTACAAATCAACGTGACAATGGTGTCGGCAGCCACAATAATTTGGGCTCTTCTAATCGCTTCCTATCCAAACAGCAAACCAAAAGTGATCCCATGCTAACGTATTCCATCTTATAGTACCCCTCACTCACTCCAGGATGTAGTCTTTGAGGGTGTCGAATACGGTCCGCACATTCTCCTTATTGCCCTTTATCGATCGTATCCGGATCTGCATTACGGTAATTATTGATTGATTTTTATGAAAATATTAATAATTTTCGGTACAGTGTACTACGCATTCTTTAGCATTCTCTTTCAACTTGGTTAGAATTTGGAAAAAAAACAGGAAGCTAGATCTATGTTTCACAAATGTTATTAGGTGCTCAATTGGGCCAAATAATCGATAGGTTGTATGGATGAGTTGGCAAGGAATCTAAAAAGTTATAACACAGACTGAATAGCCCAATCATATTGTCAGATCTAGGTTTCATTGGTCATAGTAGATGAAGGTCATAGTATATCAAACAATTAATAAACTACTTACTAACTGCCTGTCCGCAAGTCATCGCCTTAGTGAGCCTTTTCGAATCCTTGTACGAGGTCAGATTCCTCAGGAACTTGTCGAACGGACCGTCTGAAAAATCAAAGATCAACTTTCCAGGATCTTTATTCTAGGCCAGTAACCAAGTTTTTCCGCTTTAATTGTTTTGCGTCAATGCCTGATAATTTCCTTCCTTTATATTCTTCATGACAATACATGAGGTCCTTGTATGAACCTTGTTGCCGGATAACAGCTGGCCTTACAAACGCGTTGAGCGTTGTCTTACGACGTTGATACACCTTTACCTTCACCTTTTGCAGTCAACATGCTTTCTATCAAACAGAGCGAAAACGGGCAGAATGAGGAGGATCATACAGGCTAACTCACTTCCAAACACCTTGACGAAATCGACATTGGTCCAAAGGTTCGCGCCCAGTCCGGGGAAGATCTGAATTCCAACTTATCTTTCCTTCGAATTTCGTGTTTCACTGATATCTCAAATGTTTCGAGACGACTCAATGATTCCACTATTCCCTTATCCACTAGAATCTTTACCTGCCCTTGATCCGTTTCCCTCATCGATACTTCGCTCCTACCGTACCTTATCCAATGCTCATGTCTCGTTGATTCCACTCTTCACATCCACTAGGGGCGTTCCTAGGCGACTCGCTACGTACACCTCGCAGAGGGACTTCCTGTCCTTCAGAGGAACAGCGGATGAGGGCAGAATCAAGGAGGCGTCGAATCTGAGAGGAGGAGCTGTCATTAGCCATCTGTCTCTCTCACTGATATCTCGTTGGTCATTGTATTCATCAACACTCTACTGGCCATGAAAATAACGCGATAATGAGAACGATATGATATGATAGTGTGTTTCATATTCTATGGGACCGGTGGCGGCATTGTTCTAGTTCCTACGGTACACATCTTCACATGCTATTACAACTCAAATCTGCGTACGCTCCCATTTCTTTGTCAATATTTGCCCAACCAGGACTACATCAAGCGGCTTGAAAGCATATCACCGATCGACTAAAACAGAGGATTTGGCCCGAAACCTAACCACCGCAAGTGCAATAGCCTTCAAAATTTGTTAAAGCATGCCACTTCTTGGGTTTCATGAGCTAAGCATTTGACCCCTGATTCAAGCCCGTGAAACACAATTTTTCCTTGTCAAAAAAATTAAGAAAAAACAAGAAAAAGTAACTGACTTCTCCGGTTTGCAGAACAGATCCGCCGTGTTCAGGGCCGACCAGAAGAAGAAACAATGAAGGGACCGCGTTCGCGTATTGCGCCGACTGGAAATGCAATCGATAAATACATTCGCACCCACACACACACTCTACTCTCTAGGTATACAATACTGAAGTCCCATCGACACCTCCATGGGAACGGAGTAACGAATCAAAACGATCCAGTCGAGAAAAGGAAGGACCAACAAAATAAAAAGAGCCCAATACCGTACCCTATCGTAAGCCTCACCTCGTTGATAAGATTGGCGAAGAGTGCGGGTGTCACAGCCGAATTCGCCACGGCCTCGGCCATTTTCTCGCTCATCTCCAGCTGCTCCGAGAAGGCGCGCATCCCGTCGATTATTCTGAAGAAGGGATGGAAATCAGTTGGACCACCCAGGGAGAATTATGTTTCAGCGGGTTCCTAAGACCTTGAATGGAGATGATCAAGTAACACGATCAAATATCTCTCAAATTGCTCAACAGCATTAAAATTTTGTAAACTAGTCTGATTATGGAGGAAACAAGCTGTTGTGGGCCACCCAGAACAATCTTGTTTCAGCTTCATCGTAAGGTACTCAATTACTCCTTTTGTAATAGTTTGCACAACTCACTTTCTGATCCCTTCCATCCGATCCTTCCATCCGATCCTTCCATCCGATCCATTCATACTTCCAATGTCCCACTCCGGGTCACCGACATGGACAGCCCCCCAAGGCCCGGCCCCTTGTCTCTTCCCCCATGGGGGAAGGACGGCGAATGACCAGGGGGAACATGCCCTACGGTGACCCCGTCCTTAGGTACTGAAGACTATCTGCTTCCCCAGGACGCCATCACTCCATCCGGACTGCAACAAGACAAATATATACCGTACTTTACTCGCAATTTATCGATTTTCCAACAATTTACCATGTCGCTCATTACATGGCACAAGTAGCGATCAATCATCATGCTGATTACCTTCAGCTCCTTTCACTATCAAGAAAATCATCAAAATTAACTTTCAACAAGTTCAAAAATTGAGCATTTTGCGCAGGAAATACATCTTTCTCTCGCCTCCGACGATAGGACTCCTAGGTCACTGTTTCACTTCAATAACAAGTGAAAACAATAGACTGTTCTCTTCCGATTCGCTCATTCACTCACCCCTTCCATTCAATCCCAGTCGCATCTTCCCTTCTCTCCATGACGAACAAGACCGTCAGCTCACTCGAGAACGCCTCAAATAATCGATTATTGCCATATATCTACCGTAATCCAGACCCCATACTACAGTGTCGAAGCTCAACCAAACGTTACCATCGTGCACTAACAATAAGCGGCGTTTTCTGAGTACTATTGCTGACGTTGCTCACCGTATCCATCCTCTACCAGAAATTTAAACACCCAACTCTACCGTGATTTGGCTAACAAATCTCTGATCTTTCCCTCATCTCTAACAGGTAATGAATTTACAAAAAGTTTGCACAACTCACCTTCTCATCCCTTCCTTCCGATCCATCCAATCTTCCATTGTCCCACTCCGGGTCACCGACATGGACAGCCCCCAAGGCCCGGCCCCTTGTCTCTCCCCCCATGGGGGAAGGACGGCGAATGACCAGGGGGAACATGCCCTACGGTGACCCCGTCCTTAGGTACTGAAGAATCTTCATTGAAGACTATCTGCTTCCCCAGGACGCCATCACTCCATCCGGACTGCAACAAGACAAATATATACCGTACTTTACTCGCAATTTATCGATTTTCCAGAAAACTACCGTATCACTCAATATTCGGCACTTTTGCGATTTTCAAGCCAATGATTTCTCACTGGGAGTATTTTTTTCATAATGGGTGATCCGTGATTATTAGGGTTAACCGTTCGGAAATCGGATAGGCCGAAACTCAACTGGCAAAATCACTCTCTTTCCGGAATGAGAGTCGAACAATGGACAATGGAGTTTCGGACAAAGGAATAGTTTCGGAAGCGTTTCGGAAAGTTCATTGTTCGACTCTCATTCCGGAAAGAGAGTGATTTTGCCAGTTGAGTTTCGGCCTTTCCGACCGATTGATTATCGATTTCTAACGATCTACCGTATCCGCACTATTCAAATGAGTTCGAATTAATGTGTAGAGAAGTCAATAATTGGGTACATGTCTGGTACTTGGCCCTCCGATAATCAGGTCACTGAACCGTCAACTAATCGCATTGCCGAGAATATGTAAACAATGATGAACCAATAAAATAATTGTAAAAATATATTTTATTATTAAATAATTGAATAAACATACCCCTTCTGCACTCCATCCTCTGTGTGGCCTCCCTCCGGCTCCACCGATTCGAACGTGTCCTGAGGAAGGAAATTATTGCAACTAGGTGATTACATGTTTCGAATAGTTGATAATACTGAGGGCTCGCAGCACTGAATGACACTGAATGGTGGTTCACCGATAGGCAATAACTAGCACCCAGTGACATCTGCTACATTAGCGTTTGAGTGCTACGTTATTACGAGGACACGTCGGAAAAATCCCCGAGTTTAATTGACAGTTCTTTTCAGGCAGCAATCTCAAGCGAGAGTTTCAGGGGGGAATTTATTGCGTTCAACCAGTTTGTTCAGTTCAGGTGAAAATTGCACCTTCCAAACTACGAGCAAAAGGCGGAAAAAAATGGCGAAACATCGAAAGTTGAGCGTACCGTATCCCAGCAATCGACAACAACAACCCAAAAAAGGCTCACCCTTCACGACGACTCCCTTCCAGAGCAGAAATCGGAGCTTCCGCGAGAATGGAATCATTCTCGGGTGTACGGTAGGTGTGCGGTAGGTGGTGCGATTATCGATCGACCACCCTCGGCCGGATCGTATCTCAGCGCGGCGACTACCGTAATCCTGAAATCGATACGGTAATTATCGTAAGTACAGTAACCCTCAGTCGATAGATAACGCGCCAAGATTACGGTAACTACCATACCCTGAAGCGATTCGAGACCAAAGTGAAGGACGAAGAGGGCCGAATCTGCAAGGGAAGTAATCAGCATTCAATGCGAAATCACACTAAAATATGTGGCAAGAGACGTCATCTCGCGGCAGAAACGGAGATACACGAGAGAAGGAAGGGGAATCATCACGAAGTTAGAGAAGACACTAATGAGAAAACGAATCGGGGAAGCTTAATTTGTACAAGAATTGAGGATAGATCGGTCGAGAAAGAATAAAGATGTGGAAAGGGAGCTAGGCAGACAACAACTGTTGAATGCTCGACAGAAGACTGCGATCACCCTAATTTACATTTCTTGTTTTATATTTTATGAGGAGGGATAAGTGACAAAAGAGACTCACTGTGTGTCGTGACTCGACACGGGGTCCCACCCCGCCGCCCATGACTGCCCGCGGGAGTCACAACACCTGCAATACGATTACTTATTTAAAATACATTCCAAAAATCGATAGTTCATCAACGCATTTAAGTGAGTAAGGAGAGAAAAACGAAGCAATGCGCAGATCGTGGCGCTAAATGGTAAGATATTCAAGGTATCCTGAGGGCGATAGAGGAGGGAACGGTGATCGCACACCGATAAAGCAAGGCGAAATGGGGAAAATGAGTGTAAATGGGGGTGAATCGGGACGATTTGCATGAGCACGCGCATTAAAAAGGAGGAAGCGTCGAGGCAAATGACTGATTGGGAAGAACTTGAGCTCGCTTGCGACACGTCAGCAACTTGATTTAACTAGGTCTATTAAAGTAGTAACTAATGTCAACGAGAGGAAACAGCATCTGCACTCATATACAAAAAAACGAGTACTACGCAATAAACAAACGAGTAGAATACTAGAGATGCGAAATCTGAAATTCAGAGCGATTAGCAAAAAGATCGATATCACCGTACTTTTTACCGTACTCGAGTTCAAATTTTCATTTGCACAGGTCAAACTTGTAAATAACTATTTTCTTTTTAATCATTAAAATCTTCTCGCTAATTAATTATAGGCTAATTTCAGAAAAAAGGTGAAGTAGGTACAGAGAATATTTGACGGTTATGTTCAATTGCAGCATGCTCGGGAAATCCTAGTCTATTTTACCGTGCCCAAAATCGATTGTGTTTCAAGTTATTTGAAAAGTTCTTAAATGCCAAAACACAAAACATACTTATTGATGGCAGATCAACACCGCTCCTGCGATCGTGCCATTGTGAATAAATTCAGCCGATCTATTCAGTTCTTCAGGCTTATCGTAGACTAATACGCCTTCTCCGAGATCCTGAATGTTAAATATATAGTTGATATGGCTGTCCCGTAATGCTATTAGTGGCACTACAGGGTTCGAAATAGGTGCATTTCGCACACTCCCTTGCCACTGAGTCTGGTGAGAGAGCGCGTGCAACGAAGAAACGATCAGCCATATTTCGAACTCTGCGGCACATTGTATGATTTTTGCTTCTAACTTGGTCAAAGTCGTGTAGCGAAGCCGATGTTAGTCTCGCTATTACTGAGAAATGAGATTCTGAAAAGTTTTTCGGTCCTCAATTTTTAGTTTTTGGTACACCTGATATTCCTCTCAGCTAACAACTAATATCTATTATTTATCGACATTCTACGTTCTGATTGATGCCTTTGAAACAAAGAATATAATGATGCAAGCTTACTTTCAATTCCCACAGGAAAGCCGGACACGGTTAGAAGGCATCCTTTCTGCTTGTCGAAGTTAAAAGGCGCTCCTGTAAACGCATTTCGGATCACTGAGTGTGTCTAATTCATTTCCAGCCTCACAATCAGGCGATCATTTGCTCATTTCACCGTGCTCTCTCGCGCCGACCATCGAAGCGAGAGAGCATGGAAAATTGCGACAACTGCCTATCACAATTCCTTCTCATTTTGCGCATTGTATATTCATTCAAACACACCTGTCTTGTATCGAAGGAAGCGGACTATCGGCTTTCCCTCCTCAAGAGCAATGCCGGAGCTAACGAACCGTTGTGAGATCTGCAAAACGATTGCTCTTTCACAACGATATTTTTTTCCATATTTACCATTAGCGAGATCGAAGTAACCTGTACATGAAATTTATCGCCTTGTTTGAGTATGCGATTTTTGTACGTCATCTCTGCAATTGAATTTCCATACAGATCGAATGCGGCTCTCGTTTTGAACCGTGCTCATTCATAATACTTTCGAAATAGCTACCTTGCGGAATATTAGCTTGTAACTTTTCCGCTTCTTCCTTGTTTGATAGCTCGGCATAGACGGATGTGCCTGCCAAGTTGAGACCACTAGAGTTCGATACTTAAGTCGGCGCAAAATTCATTTAGTACACTCTTTCGCAACGCAAACAAGGGCAAATGAGGCATTCTCTCTGTTTTTTCGATGGTATATTTCCAGAAACCAACCGTAGATCACGCCGTCTTCCGCAACGCTGCATACCGCATTCATTATCTGGAAATTAAAAAAAAAGAATGGATTTTGCGCGGATGCACTTCGGGAATGGCGAAACTGAGCAAAGTGCTAGAAGGCTCTCCTTATTCCACGTGCTCTCTCTCGCTGTTCCGGGCGATGCGATGAGAGAATACGGGGAATGAGGAGAACATTCTATTCTTGCACCGTATTATTTCGGAATTGGTATTGACATCTCACAACCAATAGTATAAAAGAAGAACAGTTTTAAATAGTCAGAATAATCAACTGAATATATAAATCTCACCTGAGGTAGCGCGTTTCGTACGCTCAACCAAAATTCGTGATATGTCAATTTCCTCTCCATCTTGTTTTCTTTATCAACAATTGCGTGAAATCTTTGTTTTAGTTCATTATATCTATCTGAGCTTTCGCTAGTCATTTTTTCCATTCTGGACGATTCAGATTTCATTCTATCAACAGCCACTTCTTTCTCATTGCGTAATCTCGCATAATAATCTAGCTTTTTGTCCAGTATATTGATGCTCGTTCTGATTTCATCAAATTTGCCTGTTTTCTCCATATAGTCCTTCTCAAGGACAGCGTATGAGGCATTCAATTTTTCCACCTTCATTTGTAATTCATTGTTTTTGTTCTTCGCATCCAATTCTGATTTGGCCAAGTGGTTGCTTTTCATATTCAAATTGTTCAAGTTCTTCAATGCAATTTTAGCATTCCGGTTCAACAATTCTCGACGATATGCAAACTTTGACATATGGTTTCGTGCAATCTTCTTCGTTCCTTGCATGGTGTCCTTCTGATTCCTCATTTCATCAAACGCCTTTCTAGCACGAGTTTCTTGAATTGTCGGCGAAAGTGTGTCTTTTTCCATTGGATCATTCGGAATTTGTCTCTCTTCATCTGAGGGACTGGAAGGACTCGTCAGCGCGTAATTTTCATCGAGGCCATATAATGCATGCACGGGCTGGCAATCAAAATCGGCCTTCTCCATTGAATGCCCATTGGGAATAGATTCATCGCGCTGAAATGCGTCGTCGGTTCGTGAGTACAAGAGTAATCAATACGGCAAGCAGCTACTTCGATGGCTGTGACAAGTAGAGCTCGAAATACGGGCCGCCGTCTCTTCAGTTCACACACTCTCTCGACCAGTCGAGTGGCCGAGAGAGTGTGGGAAATGAAGAGACGGCGGTCCGCATTTCGAGCTCTAGTGGCGACTGACTATCTCAGTTGGTGAGTTCGCAACACGGGAGGGCTATTATCGTCCTTCTATTCTTCACAGGGAAATACAGCTTCCAAATCGCACTCGTTGATCTAGCGCATTTTGAATTCCAAAAGGCAAATTCGGGGGCATTTTTCTGTTTTTTCTGCCTAGCTATTTCTCGCAGCGTATTCCTTCCTTTCACATATCCCACCGCATTCACATACTGAGTTGTTGTTGCCAAACAGAGAAATTCCGATTCCGGAGATAAAATGATCAATTTTGTTGCCTCAGAAGCGCGACTTCAGCCGTATTTCCCTTGTGAGCCAATGAAGGAAACGGAAAGAAGATGATAGAAATCACTTACGCAATCCATGCCTCCTTTGTTTCCTCCGAGGCGCAGAGTTTCCTGAATTGGAAAATGGTCATGATCCGCCAAGAAATCGCATCCGCCAAGAAATCGCATCGGAATATTCGTAATGTGCGCGATAGTGGTAAATAGTGAAATTCGGGATATGTTTCAGAAACAAAAAAAAGAGTTAGCTCGTTTCGAATTTTTGGCGCATATATTTTTTCCATTGTTTATACTTTTGTGAAGATTTCAAAATGGAATAAATCAGCCAACTTGACCTTTCCCTCAGAAACTAGGACCGCACTAAATTCTACTGGGGGAAATGTCAGAGAAATCTCGCCGAACAGACAGACAAGGGAGTACGCAATTCAAGGGGGGGGGGGCGAATTGATAGCCAATCGGTTTCCATTAGCGAACGCGTGGTGTGTCTCAGTGAATTTAGTGAAGAATGAATAGAAGAGAGAAAAATAACTTACGATTGAGGGTGGTGGTGGCGGCACCTTCTTCGGTCTGTTGAAGACCTGAATGTGATTTACATTTACTGGGAAAAAATAACGAGCCCGAAGCTTCTCTAAGCGAAAGTTCACTTTCTTTATATTTGATAACATTTATTTTCTCGAATTTTCTCGAATTTGAAAGAACGAATTTCAGTGACCAACGGATATGGCAAAATTCGTAGAGCAAAGTTGTCGCTCGTGCCTCATTTCTCCCGGGAGACATCAAAAGTTATCAAGGGAGATTTGAGACAACATACAGCTCGGAAATCCTCAGAGTCGTACCCCCCGATCGGCACTTGGAGAGCATTCTCGAGATTATCCTGAATCGCATTTTATGATTTTTTTAATGGTATTGCAATGCTCACCCCTATCTGAAGAGAACAAAGGGGAATAATGTGTCATTTCTACTGTATTCAGTGGGAACGAGTGGGATGAAATCTGCCCTCTCTGTCACAGAGGCGCGGAAATCAAGGGGGGGGGGCTAATCACATCCATTTATGCTGGGGCCATAGGAGGAAAAAAACAAAAGAAATCTCGTTGAACAGACTGGTTTTTGCGAACTTTCTTTACATTGAATGACGTGAAATTGTTCGTTTAAGAATACTGTAATCATTCTAATCGATCTTCTGGTGAAAAGGCGTCAAGGGCTTCGCAAAAGATGAGTGGTCAACGGAATGCGTAGAATTCGTAAAGTAAAGTCGTCGTTCATGCAGTCATAATCTCACGAGAGCAGCTGTATTTCCCTCGTGAGCCGTCGAAGAGAGGACCGGAGACAACTTACTTCATTTTCATCTCTTGTAACCGTGGCTGTGCGCACATCGGCTGAAGTTTTCTTCGGGCTCGGAGGGACCACCTAGAACACAAAACAATTACATTAAACTATGAGAGTTCTCAAGACGATTCACAACGGGAAAGAATTTTTAAGGCGAGTATTTAGCTTCTGAAATGAGTAACTCTTCAACAATGTAAGGGAAGTTTCTGAATTTGATTGTTCGTATTCCGTCGTACAATACGAACAATCAAACACATATTTAAAAGATTCTACGATAAGTCACACGAAGACACAATAACACGGATTATTTAATATTTCAATGTGAATTTCTCGAGGTTCGATCGCCGGTAGGCTCGACAGTTCACTAAATGCGAACATTGGCATGATCATAATTAACAAAAAAAAGTTTCTTAAGGTACTTAGGCGTGTTACAATGTAGAATAATAAAGTTCAGCTGAATTTACGGGGAAAATGTCTAAGAAAGAAGGGTTCAGAAGGTAATGCATAAAGAGTTCACAATTGCACCGGGCACGAATAAAAGGAAGAGATTTTTTAGATAGAAGAGAAAGAGAGAGATAACTTACTGTACGGGCCGGGAGGGTCGGCTGTTTAGAGGGCACCTGAATGTGATCGGTGTGACATTAAATAGTCCGAAGCCCATCATCGCAATTTTCTTAAGGGACTTCTCATAATCTAGAGGGAACTTGAGAAGAGTTTGAGAAGGTCAGAAAGTGTTCACATAATGAATGAAAAAATTCCGGCACAAGAGACGAGAAAAATGCAGGCCTTTGATCTCGCATGCGAAACGGTCTACACATTTTCAGACGAAGTTGGGAAAAGTGCATAGTGATTGGCAACAAACAAAAACGCATATATTTCTATTTGCCTACTTTTCATAAAACCTTATTATTGTGAGTACAAAAAAATTGTTAAAACGTTGGCCTTAGTTAATGGAAGCAGCACAGTCGAAACGCAAATAGGAAGGACAATTAGACCAATGGTAGTCTCAAACATAGAAAAGTGCACTCACTTTTCAAGAATCGTCAAGTGTAACTCTGCCAGCACTCTAAGGAACTATTCTTCAGAGGAAAATATGTGTACGACTTGTGAGCAAGAAATTGAATAGTCGACAGAACGGGGAGGAATTCAAGAATCGTTCAAGGCCAGTCGAACTTCCATCGTCAGATGCTTGAAGGAGGAGCAGTTGATACTTACATTGTCATCGCGCCGGACGTAGACCAGAATGTATCCGTCGGACGGAACGCGCGTGACCGGCCGTACCTGATTTTTGAACTTTGTAGTTAAGAAAATCAATAATTAAGAAATCGATTAATCAAAATTCACTCGTTGATCATCATACTCCTGCCACAGTAATCCATCCGTCGTCTTTGCTACAGTCGTGTAGTGTCCACTGCGGACCTGCAAAGCGACATTTTAGCTACCCATTTTTATCTTTCGAATCATCCTTTTTTCACTACGTGGCAAATCAATAAATTGTGCAGAATATTTTAAAATTAAGTAGGGCAAGATAATGAAGAGAATAGCGTACACTTTGGCCGATATGAGAGACCAGCCCGCACAGGTCATAAGATGCATCAAATCCTGCCACTACAGATTTCTCTTTGGCGTATTTCGTGAGGCTGATCGTCTCCTGCAATTGAGAGGGCACTCATTCATTCACAACACCTGTTGTGCAGTATCCAATCCACAACCATCCAGCTTTCCGAAAAAATTTACACCACATTACAATGTTTTGGAAGAAGTGGAACGAGTCTAACACCTTTGCGCCCACTCGAAAATGAAGAGATAACAAGAAAGCAGACATCGATCGTTACAGTTTCCCCCTTCACCGTATTCATCTCCTATCTTACCGCCGCATCGACTGGTGTCGCGATCTTGGCCGCTGTGTCAGAGTACGAAAATCGAAGCAGATGAATAACGAGAACTCGTGGATATGAGGCAACGTGAGATTGTCGTAATGCTTTGTCGCAGGGGCATCTGAGACGTCAGAGGTGATCGAGTGGTATCGGTCCATACATTGTCGAGCACTCTTTCTTCTCAGTTATTACTCAATGCATGAATCTCGCGAATAGTATATACAATAGTAAAATGAATAAATAATTCATACTTTGTACAGCGGCGTTCAATGGATTCTGATTTGAAATGCTCGGCTACGAGAGTGTCCAGTGGGATCGTTTGCTCCTCAAATTGATTGCCGCAATAATTAGTTTAATGTTGAGTGCTGCATCTAATTATAATAGTCATCCAAGTAATTTTCATCAATTGTGCAGATACCGAATCACTTTGTTATCATGAATCAGGTACAAGCTGCACTCAAGTCGCAAAAAATTTCGCAGCCTCAAAATCAACACGCAGTATATGCAAATAGCTGCTTATTTATTCCCGTCCTACTTCCCCTCTGCTTCTCAACCTAACCAACTCGTGAGAAAATGTTTCAAGTGTGAATCTACGAAATCTTCTGAGCTATATCGTAACCCGTACCATACCTGTTGATTTAAGCTCAAGTTCAGGTCCTGTATCTCTTCATAAGTTGAATCGTGATGGCCGCACTCATTGCATTTAACTGTAAGACAAAAATTAGAAATATACACTGTTGAAAAGAGTACTGAAATCATCTACGGTGTGAGATTTTTTTGGTTCACATTTTAAGCGGAGGGATACAAATAAATACATAAATGGCTGCTGTAATCGCACTCACAATCATGCTGTAGCAGTCCTCCAAAAATACGTTTCATCGGCAGCTTTTCCTTGCCCGTCCTGAATTATTTTCTTAATCTGAGTATTATTTATTCAATTTTTGTTTTTTGATCTCGCTGTTCTTGTTGCTCCCTAACCTTGAGCACTTACATCTATTTCAAGTCTCATGTCTATCCCATGTTTTAGTTTCTTCAACTCATAGGTACTAACAATTTACTACTAGAGTTCTCTTATTGGAATTATTTGCCTATTGGAATTCCATTCCACCCCGCTCATTTCCACGGAATCGATTGCATACGACCGGCGCTCAATTAGAATTCCACTCCGAATGGAATTCCGTTTCTTATTGGAATTCCAATAAAAAAAATTCTCACTCTTTGTAACAATAATTGTATGCAAAACTCGTAATGGAATTCCGATAACTAATGGAATTCCACTAGATCACTCGCTAGACGAGTTAAGGAACGAATGAAATAACGTCACACCTTTGCTCTCGCTATTGGAATTCCGGAATTGATTCCAACAAGAGAACCCTATTTACTACCCAAGGCATTCTAAACACACATTCGATGTTGGCAAACTGCAAGCGTGAAGCAAGAAAAATTTCTGAAACCTGTCGCGACTCAACGGAGAAAATCAGGTTTCAGAAATATTTCAGATTCCGGAGAAATATTTTTTTAATCTAGTGGGAAATAGCAGTTATTTCGTGTCAGCATTTTGGATGGAATATTTGTTGCATTGTTCACCCTGAAGAGCCTGAAACGGGGATGGTAATGCTGTGTACCGTTAGATATACATGTTCCCTTCTTATTTTGGCATCTTACTCCCAACCAACGTATGCCGCTTCCCGTTTTACGAATTACCCCATACTCACGACTTTTTCTCGTGCCAGCCATAAATTCTTTCGATAGCCTCAAGAAAGTTTCCCAGAAATTCGTATGCATCTTCTTGTTGACCAGGAACATGGCGAGGAAAGATTTCTGAAGGGAATAAAATCGGATCAATATTGCATGACTTAATTTATTAATTGGAAATACTGTATGAGTAGGCTTATTTTGGGGGCTTCTAGGTATTGACTTCGTAAGACGTGGAAAGGAATATCTTATTTGAACAATTTGTCTGAATTTCCCTTTTTTCCATATCAATTAGAGTCTAAACGGACTGTAGACCCTCACTTTCCTCCTCTCATTGAATCGTAATCAAAGAGACGGCGAAGGGATTGCTCCAATATCGTGCGTGATCTCTCAACTCACGTGGAATAAACCCATCAATCCAAGAGAGATTCAATGCCTTGGCAGTTTGGAAGGTTTTCTTGAGATGGAATGCTCCCAATGAGCAGACGATGCAATTTCCTGCCTTCTGAGTGCCTACAATCGGCAACCATCGATTGCCGTACCACAATCACCCAACAATTAGAATCAGTCATTGATAACTCTATCAAGAGGATGCCGTTCCATACAATGTCAAATAAAATTAGCACTCGATACTACAGTAACTACCGTATGCTCACTCTTACACTGTACGAGATGCGATTCCACCACGAATCTTGCGAAAGCAGGAACGAAAGTGAGTAATTGTAGGACCGCGATCATGAAGCATTGATTCAGTCTGTTTAGTATCCCTTGGCCAGCGGGTCTTCCGTTCTGCAATGACAATAAATAAAAATAATTGCAAAAAAAGATTGACGTGAACACCCTCCTTCGCCTTATATTCACAAGAAAGTGAGCATGTGCTTCAGATTAAATGGATATTGTCCGTCTCAGTCTGGTGTGCATTTGTTAACCCACAGGATTACCACAGTGGCCAGCGGGTCTCCGGTCTATTTACAAATCAGGCATTTTAATGATATTTGTTTGCAATTATCTAACAATAAATGGATATTGTCCGTCTCAGTCTGGTGTGCATTTGTTAACCCACAGGATTACCACAGTGCTCGCACGCTTCAGATAAGAGTAAATAAATGGAAACGTACTATGAAACTAGCACCAATCCAAGATGAGATCAATTCTTCATTGCCCGTGGGCTTCATTGTTTCTGCAAGCGTTCATTATCGCATGCCTCGCTCTTCCACAAACCATTTACAAATCAGGCATTTTAATGATATTTGTTTGCAATTATCTAACAATAAATCAGTAAACCACTCACGCTGCGTTGGATCTCTCATTATAGTGACAGAGGGAGCTCTTTTTTTCAAGATTCCCTTGTAACGTTGCTTAGACGGCGGCTCCACTCCTTGTGCGACGATAGATTTTACCGTCCGCGACGCCCCTGCAGATATTGTGCTTCATCTATCATTTACGACGCTGAGCATTAGGGTTGATCGTTCGGCTTTCGGAACGGCCGAAGAATAAATTGAATATCTCCACTTTTCCGGAACGAGAGTCGAACAAAGGAATCCGGAATGACCATTGTTCGATTTTTAATCCGTTCCGGAATAAGGCGATAATTGAATTAAAAGTTCGGATTTTCCGGAATTCGTTCTGTTTCGTCAAACCTACTGAGCATGAATCGATCACTGTACGTAAAGTGGATGGGTGACAATGTCATCCAGAATCGGACAGGTTAGATATTTTAGATGATTTTCAGAAAGCATTGTCGATCTCTTCACCATTTCTGTGCTTTCCGCACTTGACAATCAGATTCTACCTCAACCAAACCCATGACTCTCACCATTAGATGGTATCTTCTTCACAGAGGGCGACAGAGTCTCCTTTCCATTACCTGCTCGCGCCACAATCTTAAATAAGGCAATTGCAAAAATAGTCCAATGTAAAGAAAAATCAATATTTGTGCATTAAAAGCATCCGGACAGGTCGATTAAGAATGGACTCTCTTCATCGTATTTGACAAGATGAAAATCAATTTCGTGTTGTTGTGCTAACAAGACAATTGAATGATTATCTTTCCGATAATAATTATCGCTTTTCGCAGTGAACAATGGCTTTGATCAGTCAACAAATTACGGGAGTCTCAAGGGTTGTCACAATGAATAGAAGCTGTCTCTTCATTGTGCGTGCTCTTTCACCAGTCAGAGTGACGTGAAAATATGCGAAATGAAGAGATGGATTCTTTATTCACGAATCGAGCGCACTTTTCCGTGTGATTGATTTAATAAAAGGGACAACTTACGGAAGCATACGATCGGAGGACGGGTCCGGTATCTCTCTTCGCTGTTGGCTCCTTGGAAGGCGATGCCTCCTGAATCATAGAATACAAATGTGGTAATAATGGTGATGAGAAAATAAAACATCTAACGGGCGTAATACGATGAAAAATATTCCTCCTATAGTATCGAATAGATGCCCGACTCTCTCGCAATCACCCATCTACAGTACGTTACGGTATCTCTACCAAAGACCTACGACCTAGCCACAGTATCCACTAGGCTTGCTCGTAAGAAACCACGAAATCGCATTCGAAATTCATTCCAAATGAATCTCATTTCGCAGCGCACTCTCTAAATGATCCTTTCTCACCGAATGCCGTATAGACGAGCAACAAGAGACATGGGTAGCAGGCAGTTACTTTCTGGCGCAAAATCGTAATCTACAGTGTCTCAGGGTACGGTATCTCCACCAAATACCGTACACACTAGCTGCAGTATTCGAAGTTGTTCACCACATCCAATCGATTTCATTTAGCGTAAACAGAATCAGTGAGTGTTCATTTTCCCAGTCATTGGAGTAATCGCGCGGTCGGCAGATCCATTCGACAACGGGGAGTGGGGAACGTATAATGGAGTGTGGACGAACCGGTTGAGTCGTATCAACAATGGGGCTCGTAGATGAGGGCACGGCGATGCCGATGGCGATGGCGCCAGAAGATGCTTGGGTCTTTCCGTCCCTCGGACGTTTCTGCGCACGTAGCTTAGAACGGCGACTGTTTGGAGGACTAAAAATACCAATTTACTCTGGCCCTTTATGGGTTCGTTCTATCATCATCAGTGTCGACAATCGTCTCCGATAGTTTGAATGAAGAATTTTGACATCTAGTGGAGCAAAAGAGGGTAAGTCAGAAAATTTCGAGAATTGCGACATTGTCAGATGATAGGAGCAGCTGTAACTGTGAAAGTTGCCTTGGTTTTGTATTGTGTTGAAGAAAGGTATTGAAGAAAAGAAAAAGAAAGAAAGGCCTTACAACTTTTTACTGAAATAAAGTATAAAATGCAGACCTGTTCGATGCGTTGCGATTTTTACGAAAACCAGTCATTGCGCACGATCTTTAACGAAATGATCGTCGTAGAGTGAGAAAAAAGTGTTCCGAATGAGCTTTTATTGAGTGAGGTCGCTCACTTTACATACAATTAATAAATGTAAATGATTATTTCTGAGCGAATTCATATTTTATTTTGATTAATTAATAATGGAAATGCGATATGAGGCTGTTTGCGATAGAATCGAACAAGTGCTGGTACAGCTCAATAATGTTAACTCTCTGAAAATCTCCGAGATGGAGTTCTCGATGGTGCTGATGACGATGGGCATACTCATTTTGCCCATGGATGCCTCTTTGGCTCCAGACGACATCACGTCGAAATCGATTTTTGGCCTTTAATTCGGTTTCTGGTCAAGCTTTTTAGGTGAATATATTACAGGTGTCAGAATTTGATGGCGACCACTACGGAAAATTTCGATTTTCAATATTTGTATATTTTTTTTGTAAAATATGAGGCCGTTTGTGTAAGAATCGGACAAATTCTGAGGGGTCCGGCACAGTAAAAAAAGGTCGATTTTATGAAACTCTGGATTTCGGGTTCTCAAGGATGCTGATGACGATGGACATATTGATTTTGCTCAAAAAGTCTTCGTTGGCTCCAGACGACGTCACGTCGAAAACAGGTTTTGTAGCGTATCTCCGCCACGGAAATCGCTAAAGTTAAGTGAGTATGGCTCCCGGGGCAGAATTTCATGCTGATCACGCCTGTCTATTTGATTTTTCATAAAAATTTAATATAAATTTTAAAAATGGAAGTTTTGATAGAGGCGGTAGTGGGCTTAGCAACCGACATAGATCGGACCGGCATGACGAGAGGAGTCTAAATATGTAATTTGAGCGATTTAAAACAAATAGTTTTTGAATGAGCCAGCTGGAAGTGAACTGGAATGTAAGTAAATTTGCACTTGTTTTCCCTCTTCCCTTGGTCGATGGATCGATCGGTCGATGCGCCGATCCCTCGTGCGCAAACAAGACGAGAGAGTGTGTGCGTGCGAGAGAGAGCAGACAGTCGGAGGAAGAGAGACGAGGAGCGGTCAGGGGAAGGGGGTAGATCAGTGAGGAGGGAAGTCCTTCCTAAGGGAAGAGGGAAAACAAGTGCAAATTTACTTACATTCCAGTTCACTTCCAGCTGGCTCATTCAAAAACTATTTGTTTTAAATCGCTCAAATTACATATTTAGACTCCTCTCGTCATGCCGGTCCGATCTATGTCGGTTGCTAAGCCCACTACCGCCTCTATCAAAACTTTCATTTTTGAAAATTGTTTTAAATATTAATGAAAAATCAACTAGACAGGCGTGATCAGCATGAAATTCTGCCCCGGGAGCCATACGCACTTAATTTTAGCGATTTCCGTGGCCGTGATACGCTACAAAACCTGTTTTCGACGTGACGTCGTCTGGAGCCAACGAAGACTTTTTGAGCAAAATCAATATGTCCATCGTCATCAGCATCCTTGAGAACCCCGAAATCCAGAGTTTCATAAAATCGACCTTTTTTTACTGTGCCGACCCTTGTCCGACTCTTAGGCGAACGGGCTCATATAACTTTCCGCAAAGTACAGTGCACAAGTGGAGAGTAGTATAGAGCGGCCCAGAATGTGACGAGGATTCCAAATCTGTTTTCCATTTCAAAATCCATCATCGAGCTTTCGAGATATTCAACTTATCGTGTACCTGGCTTGTAAGTAAATCGGACCCCTTGCTGGCTTCCGATCGGAAGTAGGCGGAAGGTGCCACATATAGAGGATGCTTTGGTGGAGTGCAATGAGTTTCAGAGACTGATAGTGCGAGAAGCTACTATGGTCTGGGACTTGGGAGGTATAAATGACAGGGAAATTAGTAGGTTGTGCGAATTACGAAAAGAACGAGAGAGAGAGAGAGTGGGGAAACGCAAAGAAGGGATGAGGTATCGAGGAGGGTTCTATTGTGCACAATTGAAAACAAACGATAGGTTAATCATGACTCTATGGTTATGGTTCTCTAGCGTCATAAAGTTCATGTCAATCAATCGCTGACGATACATGGGGGAGATTACATCTTGCATAGAGTCTTCGGGTGAAGTCACGCTAGACTTTTTCAACACTTATCGTCAATTCAACTCTATCGTACATCGCCCACATTACCGAACAAACGAACATTTTTTACTTTTTTTACTTTTTTTAAAGTCTGCGAATTCGCATCGAATATTCCTAATTTTTGTTTCATATTTTTTGTCCACCCACAATTCCGCGTGATTTTAAAAATTGAACGGTGAAATATTTATTTAAATGAGTGAAAAAAAGGAGTCGAAAGTGGCGAAAAGTGGGGTAGCTGGCTCCAAGTAAAGCCTAAACGCCGGCTCTACCGTAATCACCCTTCCGTCGTCACTTTTCGCTCTTGCGGCTCCAATTTTTCACCCATTTAAATAAATATTTCACCGTACAATTTTAAAAATCACGCGGAATTGTGGGTGGACAAAAAATATGAAACAAAAATTAGGAATATTCGATGCGAATTCGCAGACTTTAAAAAAAGTAAAAAAAGTAAAAAATGTTCGTTTGTTCGGTAATGTGGGCGATGTACGATATGTACGGGGTTCCGAATGATAGAGCCATATTCTAAATAGGGTAGGATGTAGGTTGTGAAGGACTTCGTATAGACAAGAGTAGACGTGCTATTGAGGTCGAAATCTAAACAGAAAAGGTGAGATAATAATAATAATAATAATAATAATAATATTTATCCTTGCAACAGATCGATTGCAACATGCTACAGTAAAATCGTAGCAGGAGTCAACAGGCTACACGGTTCACAGTGCGACTGCATAGTGCGTAACCTGACTGGGAAGGGCCGCGAAAAATTACCTTTTTCTCAGAAACATCGAATCGATTCGACTGGGATGATTCGTCTGGTCCCGAATATCCTCCCTCCTCACATCTCGTCTCCTCCCCCATGAAGACCAGGAGGCGACAGCGTTCTACGGATCGGAAGTCTAAGCGCTGTGGGAAAGAAATGTTCTACCATTTTGAGAGAGAAAATCCTTTGTGGAATATTTTTTATTTTGAATATTTCTCTCCTTATTGGAATATTTTTTTCTAAGTGGCCGCATTTTCTCTCCCGTAATTGGAAAATAAGAGGAAGAGAGGTCCATTTTCCATTAATGATCGATTCTCCAATTAGAGAACCCTAGCCATGACCGATCTTCAACCATGTACGTTTTTTTCCATCAGATCAAACCGCAAACACTTACTTTAACACGACATACGATAAAAGTGTCAACGATGATTGAATAGACGTGAGGTCTAGGCCAGGCTGGCTGCGGTAGGGAACGTTTGGTTCCACAGATTCGGCAGGGCAAAGAAAGCGCATGAAACCAAGGAGTGCGGTAGATGAGTTTCATGGCTTTGAAATATCCCCCTGATCATTTCAATCATCGACAAGGGATGAAGAGTATCTCGAGAAAAAGTAAGCGAAATCGATAAAGACATCTGACCAAGATCAGATCAATCCGCAAACACTTACTTTAAAACGACATACGATAAAAGTGTCAACGATGATTGAACAGACGTGGGGTCTAGGCAAGGCTGGCTGCGGTAGGGAACGTTTGGTTCCACAGATTCGGCAGGGCAAAGAAAGCGCATGAAACCAAGGAGTGCGGTGGATGAGTTTCATGGCTTTGAAATATCCCCCTGATCATTTCAATCATCGACAAGGGATGAAGAGTATCTCGAGAAAAAGTAAGCGAAATCGATAAAGACATCTGACCAAGTTCAGATCAAACCGCAAACACTTACTTTAACACGACATACGATAAAAGTGTCAACGATGATTGAATAGACGTGAGGTCTAGGCCAGGCTGGCTGCGGTAGGGAACGTTTGGTTCCACAGATTCGGCAGGGCAAAGAAAGCGCATGAAACCAAGGAGTGCGGTGGATGAATTTCATGGCTTTGAAATATCCCCCTGATCATTTCAATCATCGACAAGGGATGAAGAGTATCTCGAGAAAAAGTAAGCGAAATCGATAAAGACATCTGACCAAGATCAGATCAATCCGCAAACACTTACTTTAAAACGACATACGATAAAAGTGTCAACGATGATTGAACAGACGTGGGGTCTAGGCAAGGCTGGCTGCGGTAGGGAACGTTTGGTTCCACAGATTCGGCAGGGCAAAGAAAGCGCATGAAACCAAGGAGTGCGGTGGATGAGTTTCATGGCTTTGAAATATCCCCCTGATCATTTCAATCATCGACAAGGGATGAAGAGTATCTCGAGAAAAAGTAAGCGAAATCGATAAAGACATCTGACCAAGTTCAGATCAAACCGCAAACACTTACTTTAAAACGACATACGATAAAAGTGTCAACGATGATTGAACAGACGTGGGGTTTAGGCAAGGCTGGCTGCGGTAGGGAACGTTTGGTTCCACAGATTCGGCAGGGCAAAGAAAGCGCATGAAACCAAGGAGTGCGGTGGATGAGTTTCATGGCTTTGAAATATCCCCCTGATCATTTCAATCATCGACAAGGGATGAAGAGTATCTCGAGAAAAAGTAAGCGAAATCGATAAAGACATCTGACCAAGATCAGATCAAACCGCAAACACCTACTTTAAAACGACATACGATAAAAGTGTCAACGATGATTGAATAGACGTGAGGTCTAGGCAAGGCTGGCTGCAGCAGGGAACGTTTGGTTCCACAGATTCGGCAGGGCAAAGAAAGCGCATGAAACGAAGGAGTGCGGTGGATGAGTTTCATGGCTTTGAAATATCCCCCTGATCATTTCAATCATCGACAAGGGATGAAGAGTATCTCGAGAAAAAGTAAGCGAAATCGATAAAGACATCTGACCAAGATCAGATCAAACCGCAAACACTTACTTTAAAACGACATACGATAAAAGTGTCAACGATGATTGAACAGACGTGGGGTTTAGGCAAGGCTGGCTGCGGTAGGGAACGTTTGGTTCCACAGATTCGGCAGGGTAAAGAAAGCGCATGAAACCAAGGAGTGCGGTGGATGAGTTTCATGGCTTTGAAATATCCCCCTGATCATTTCAATCATCGACAAGGGATGAAGAGTATCTCGAGAAAAAGTAAGCGAAATCGATAAAGACATCTGACCAAGATCAGGTCAAACCGCAAACACTTACTTTAAAACGACATACGATAAAAGTGTCAACGATGATTGAACAGACGTGGGGTTTAGGCAAGGCTGGCTGCGGTAGGGAACGTTTGGTTCCACAGATTCGGCAGGGCAAAGAAAGCGCATGAAACCAAGGAGTGCGGTGGATGAGTTTCATGGCTTTGAAATATCCCCCTGATCATTTCAATCATCGACAAGGGATGAAGAGTATCTCGAGAAAAAGTAAGCGAAATCGATAAAGACATCTGACCAAGATCAGATCAAACCGCAAACACTTACTTTAAAACGACATACGATAAAAGTGTCAACGATGATTGAACAGACGTGGGGTTTAGGCAAGGCTGGCTGCGGTAGGGAACGTTTGGTTCCACAGATTCGGCAGGGTAAAGAAAGCGCATGAAACAAGGAGTGCGGTAGATGAGTTTCATGGCTTTGAAATATCCCCCTGATCATTTCAATCATCGACAAGGGATGAAGAGTATCTCGAGAAAAAGTTAGCGAAATCGATAAAGACATCTGACCAAGTTCAGGTCAAACCGCAAACACTTACTTTAAAAGGACATACGATAAAAGTGTCAACGATGATTGAACAGACGTGGGGTTTAGGCAAGGCTGGCTGCGGTAGGGAACGTTTGGTTCCACAGATTCGGCAGGGCAAAGAAAGCGCATGAAACCAAGGAGTGCGGTAGATGAGTTTCATGGCTTTGAAATATCCCCCTGATCATTTCAATCATCGACAAGGGATGAAGAGTATCTCGAGAAAAAGTAAGCGAAATCGATAAAGACATCTGACCAAGATCAGATCAAACCGCAAACACCTACTTTAAAACGACATACGATAAAAGTGTCAACGATGATTGAATAGACGTGAGGTCTAGGCAAGGCTGGCTGCAGCAGGGAACGTTTGGTTCCACAGATTCGGCAGGGCAAAGAAAGCGCATGAAACGAAGGAGTGCGGTGGATGAGTTTCATGGCTTTGAAATATCCCCCTGATCATTTCAATCATCGACAAGGGATGAAGAGTATCTCGAGAAAAAGTAAGCGAAATCGATAAAGACATCTGACCAAGATCAGATCAAACCGCAAACACTTACTTTAAAACGACATACGATAAAAGTGTCAACGATGATTGAATAGACGTGAGGTCTAGGCAAGGCTGGCTGCAGCAGGGAACGTTTGGTTCCACAGATTCGGCAGGGCAAAGAAAGCGCATGAAACGAAGGAGTGCGGTGGATGAGTTTCATGGCTTTGAAATATCCCCCTGATCATTTCAATCATCGACAAGGGATGAAGAGTATCTCGAGAAAAAGTAAGCGAAATCGATAAAGACATCTGACCAAGATCAGATCAAACTGCAAACGCTTACTTTAAAACGACATACGATAAAAGTGTCAACGATGATTGAATAGACGTGAGGTCTAGGCAAGGCTGGCTGCAGCAGGGAACGTTTGGTTCCACAGATTCGGCAGGGCAAAGAAAGCGCATGAAACCAAGGAGTGCGGTAGATGAGTTTCATGGCTTTGAAATATCCCCCTGATCATTTCAATCATCGACAAGGGATGAAGAGTATCTCGAGAAAAAGTAAGCGAAATCGATAAAGACATCTGACCAAGATCAGGTCAAACCGCAAACACTTACTTTAAAACGACATACGATAAAAGTGTCAACGATGATTGAACAGACGTGGGGTTTAGGCAAGGCTGGCTGCGGTAGGGAACGTTTGGTTCCACAGATTCGGCAGGGCAAAGAAAGCGCATGAAACCAAGGAGTGCGGTGGATGAGTTTCATGGCTTTGAAATATCCCCCTGATCATTTCAATCATCGACAAGGGATGAAGAGTATCTCGAGAAAAAGTAAGCGAAATCGATAAAGACATCTGACCAAGATCAGATCAAACCGCAAACACTTACTTTAAAACGACATACGATAAAAGTGTCAACGATGATTGAACAGACGTGGGGTTTAGGCAAGGCTGGCTGCGGTAGGGAACGTTTGGTTCCACAGATTCGGCAGGGTAAAGAAAGCGCATGAAACAAAGGAGTGCGGTAGATGAGTTTCATGGCTTTGAAATATCCCCCTGATCATTTCAATCATCGACAAGGGATGAAGAGTATCTCGAGAAAAAGTTAGCGAAATCGATAAAGACATCTGACCAAGTTCAGGTCAAACCGCAAACACTTACTTTAAAACGACATACGATAAAAGTGTCAACGATGATTGAACAGACGTGGGGTTTAGGCAAGGCTGGCTGCGGTAGGGAACGTTTGGTTCCACAGATTCGGCAGGGCAAAGAAAGCGCATGAAACCAAGGAGTGCGGTAGATGAGTTTCATGGCTTTGAAATATCCCCCTGATCATTTCAATCATCGACAAGGGATGAAGAGTATATCGAGAAAAAGTAAGCGAAATCGATAAAGACATCTGACCAAGATCAGATCAAACCGCAAACACCTACTTTAAAACGACATACGATAAAAGTGTCAACGATGATTGAATAGACGTGAGGTCTAGGCAAGGCTGGCTGCAGCAGGGAACGTTTGGTTCCACAGATTCGGCAGGGCAAAGAAAGCGCATGAAACGAAGGAGTGCGGTGGATGAGTTTCATGGCTTTGAAATATCCCCTGATCATTTCAATCATCGACAAGGGATGAAGAGTATCTCGAGAAAAAGTAAGCGAAATCGATAAAGACATCTGACCAAGATCAGATCAAACCGCAAACACTTACTTTAAAACGACATACGATAAAAGTGTCAACGATGATTGAATAGACGTGAGGTCTAGGCAAGGCTGGCTGCAGCAGGGAACGTTTGGTTCCACAGATTCGGCAGGGCAAAGAAAGCGCATGAAACGAAGGAGTGCGGTGGATGAGTTTCATGGCTTTGAAATATCCCCCTGATCATTTCAATCATCGACAAGGGATGAAGAGTATCTCGAGAAAAAGTAAGCGAAATCGATAAAGACATCTGACCAAGATCAGATCAAACTGCAAACGCTTACTTTAAAACGACATACGATAAAAGTGTCAACGATGATTGAATAGACGTGAGGTCTAGGCAAGGCTGGCTGCAGCAGGGAACGTTTGGTTCCACAGATTCGGCAGGGCAAAGAAAGCGCATGAAACCAAGGAGTGCGGTAGATGAGTTTCATGGCTTTGAAATATCCCCCTGATCATTTCAATCATCGACAAGGGATGAAGAGTATCTCGAGAAAAAGTAAGCGAAATCGATAAAGACATCTGACCAAGATCAGATCAAACCGCAAACACTTACTTTAAAACGACATACGATAAAAGTGTCAACGATGATTGAACAGACGTGGGGTTTAGGCAAGGCTGGCTGCAGCAGGGAACGTTTGGTTCCACAGATTCGGCAGGGCAAAGAAAGCGCATGAAACCAAGGAGTGCGGTAGATGAGTTTCATGGCTTTGAAATATCCCCCTGATCATTTCAATCATCGACAAGGGATGAAGAGTATCTCGAGAAAAAGTAAGCGAAATCGATAAAGACATCTGACCAAGATCAGATCAAACCGCAAACACTACTTTAAAACGACATACGATAAAAGTGTCAACGATGATTGAATAGACGTGAGGTCTAGGCAAGGCTGGCTGCAGCAGGGAACGTTTGGTTCCACAGATTCGGCAGGGCAAAGAAAGCGCATGAAACGAAGGAGTGCGGTGGATGAGTTTCATGGCTTTGAAATATCCCCCTGATCATTTCAATCATCGACAAGGGATGAAGAGTATCTCGAGAAAAAGTAAGCGAAATCGATAAAGACATCTGACCAAGATCAGATCAAACCGCAAACACTTACTTTAAAACGACATACGATAAAAGTGTCAACGATGATTGAACAGACGTGGGGTTTAGGCAAGGCTGGCTGCGGTAGGGAACGTTTGGTTCCACAGATTCGGCAGGGCAAAGAAAGCGCATGAAACCAAGGAGTGCGGTAGATGAGTTTCATGGCTTTGAAATATCCCCCTGATCATTTCAATCATCGACAAGGGATGAAGAGTATCTCGAGAAAAAGTAAGCGAAATCGATAAAGACATCTGACCAAGATCAGATCAAACCGCAAACACTTACTTTAAAACGACATACGATAAAAGTGTCAACGATGATTGAACAGACGTGGGGTTTAGGCAAGGCTGGCTGCGGTAGGGAACGTTTGGTTCCACAGATTCGGCAGGGTAAAGAAAGCGCATGAAACAAGGAGTGCGGTAGATGAGTTTCATGGCTTTGAAATATCCCCCTGATCATTTCAATCATCGACAAGGGATTAAGAGTATCTCGAGAAAAAGTAAGCGAAATCGATAAAGACATCTGACCAAGTTCAGGTCAAACCGCAAACACTTACTTTAAAACGACATACGATAAAAGTGTCAACGATGATTGAACAGACGTGGGGTTTAGGCAAGGCTGGCTGCGGTAAGGAACGTTTGGTTCCACAGATTCGGCAGGGCAAAGAAAGCGCATGAAACCAAGGAGTGCGGTGGATGAGTTTCATGGCTTTGAAATATCCCCCTGATCATTTCAATCATCGACAAGGGATGAAGAGTATCTCGAGAAAAAGTAAGCGAAATCGATAAAGACATCTGACCAAGATCAGATCAAACCGCAAACACTTACTTTAAAACGACATACGATAAAAGTGTCAACGATGATTGAACAGACGTGGGGTTTAGGCAAGGCTGGCTGCGGTAGGGAACGTTTGGTTCCACAGATTCGGCAGGGCAAAGAAAGCGCATGAAACCAAGGAGTGCGGTAGATGAGTTTCATGGCTTTGAAATATCCCCCTGATCATTTCAATCATCGACAAGGGATGAAGAGTATCTCGAGAAAAAGTAAGCGAAATCGATAAAGACATCTGACCAAGATCAGATCAAACTGCAAACGCTTACTTTAAAACGACATACGATAAAAGTGTCAACGATGATTGAACAGACGTGGGGTTTAGGCAAGGCTGGCTGCGGTAGGGAACGTTTGGTTCCACAGATTCGGCAGGGCAAAGAAAGCGCATGAAACCAAGGAGTGCGGTAGATGAGTTTCATGGCTTTGAAATATCCCCCTGATCATTTCAATCATCGACAAGGGATGAAGAGTATCTCGAGAAAAAGTAAGCGAAATCGATAAAGACATCTGACCAAGATCAGATCAAACTGCAAACACTTACTTTAAAACGACATACGATAAAAGTGTCAACGATGATTGAACAGACGTGGGGTTTAGGCAAGGCTGGCTGCGGTAGGGAACGTTTGGTTCCACAGATTCGGCAGGGCAAAGAAAGCGCATGAAACGAAGGAGTGCGGTGGATGAGTTTCATGGCTTTGAAATATCCCCCTGATCATTTCAATCATCGACAAGGGATGAAGAGTATCTCGAGAAAAAGTAAGCGAAATCGATAAAGACATCTGACCAAGATCAGATCAAACCGCAAACACTACTTTAAAACGACATACGATAAAAGTGTCAACGATGATTGAACAGACGTGAGGTCTAGGCAAGGCTGGCTGCAGCAGGGAACGTTTGGTTCCACAGATTCGGCAGGGCAAAGAAAGCGCATGAAACGAAGGAGTGCGGTGGATGAGTTTCATGGCTTTGAAATATCCCCCTGATCATTTCAATCATCGACAAGGGATGAAGAGTATCTCGAGAAAAAGTAAGCGAAATCGATAAAGACATCTGACCAAGATCAGATCAAACCGCAAACACTTACTTTAAAACGACATACGATAAAAGTGTCAACGATGATTGAACAGACGTGGGGTTTAGGCAAGGCTGGCTGCGGTAGGGAACGTTTGGTTCCACAGATTCGGCAGGGCAAAGAAAGCGCATGAAACCAAGGAGTGCGGTAGATGAGTTTCATGGCTTTGAAATATCCCCCTGATCATTTCAATCATCGACAAGGGATGAAGAGTATCTCGAGAAAAAGTAAGCGAAATCGATAAAGACATCTGACCAAGATCAGATCAAACCGCAAACACTTACTTTAAAACGACATACGATAAAAGTGTCAACGATGATTGAACAGACGTGGGGTTTAGGCAAGGCTGGCTGCGGTAGGGAACGTTTGGTTCCACAGATTCGGCAGGGTAAAGAAAGCGCATGAAACAAGGAGTGCGGTAGATGAGTTTCATGGCTTTGAAATATCCCCCTGATCATTTCAATCATCGACAAGGGATAAGAGTATCTCGAGAAAAAGTAAGCGAAATCGATAAAGACATCTGACCAAGATCAGTCAAACCGCAAACACTTACTTTAAAACGACATACGATAAAAGTGTCAACGATGATTGAACAGACGTGGGGTTTAGGCAAGGCTGGCTGCGGTAGGAACGTTTGGTTCCACAGATTCGGCAGGGCAAAGAAAGCGCATGAAACCAAGGAGTGCGGTGGATGAGTTTCATGGCTTTGAAATATCCCCCTGATCATTTCAATCATCGACAAGGGATGAAGAGTATCTCGAGAAAAAGTAAGCGAAATCGATAAAGACATCTGACCAAGATCAGATCAAACCGCAAACACTTACTTTAAAACGACATACGATAAAAGTGTCAACGATGATTGAACAGACGTGGGGTTTAGGCAAGGCTGGCTGCGGTAGGGAACGTTTGGTTCCACAGATTCGGCAGGGCAAAGAAAGCGCATGAAACCAAGGAGTGCGGTAGATGAGTTTCATGGCTTTGAAATATCCCCCTGATCATTTCAATCATCGACAAGGGATGAAGAGTATCTCGAGAAAAAGTAAGCGAAATCGATAAAGACATCTGACCAAGATCAGATCAAACGCAAACACTTACTTTAAAACGACATACGATAAAAGTGTCAACGATGATTGAACAGACGTGGGGTTTAGGCAAGGCTGGCTGCGGTAGGGAACGTTTGGTTCCACAGATTCGGCAGGGCAAAGAAAGCGCATGAAACCAAGGAGTGCGGTAGATGAGTTTCATGGCTTTGAAATATCCCCCTGATCATTTCAATCATCGACAAGGGATGAAGAGTATCTCGAGAAAAAGTAAGCGAAATCGATAAAGACATCTGACCAAGATCAGATCAAACCGCAAACACTTACTTTAAAACGACATACGATAAAAGTGTCAACGATGATTGAATAGACGTGGGTTAGGCAAGGCTGGCTGCGGTAGGGAACGTTTGGTTCCACAGATTCGGCAGGGCAAAGAAAGCGCATGAAACCAAGGAGTGCGGTAGATGAGTTTCATGGCTTTGAAATATCCCCCTGATCATTTCAATCATCGACAAGGGATGAAGAGTATCTCGAGAAAAAGTAAGCGAAATCGATAAAGACATCTGACCAAGATCAGATCAAACCGCAAACACTTACTTTAAAACGACATACGATAAAAGTGTCAACGATGATTGAACAGACGTGGGGTTTAGGAAGGCTGGCTGCAGCAGGGAACGTTTGGTTCCACAGATTCGGCAGGGCAAAGAAAGCGCATGAAACCAAGGAGTGCGGTAGATGAGTTTCATGGCTTTGAAATATCCCCCTGATCATTTCAATCATCGACAAGGGATGAAGAGTATCTCGAGAAAAAGTAAGCGAAATCGATAAAGACATCTGACCAAGATCAGATCAAACCGCAAACACTTACTTTAAAACGACATACGATAAAAGTGTCAACGATGATTGAATAGACGTGAGGTTAGGCAAGGCTGGCTGCAGCAGGGAACGTTTGGTTCCACAGATTCGGCAGGGCAAAGAAAGCGCATGAAACAAGGAGTGCGGTGGATGAGTTTCATGGCTTTGAAATATCCCCCTGATCATTTCAATCATCGACAAGGGATGAAGAGTATCTCGAGAAAAAGTAAGCGAAATCGATAAAGACATCTGACCAAGATCAGATCAAACCGCAAACACTTACTTTAAAACGACATACGATAAAAGTGTCAACGATGATTGAACAGACGTGGGGTTTAGGAAGGCTGGCTGCAGTAGGGAACGTTTGGTTCCACAGATTCGGCAGGGCAAAGAAAGCGCATGAAACCAAGGAGTGCGGTGGATGAGTTTCATGGCTTTGAAATATCCCCCTGATCATTTCAATCATCGACAAGGGATGAAGAGTATCTCGAGAAAAAGTAAGCGAAATCGATAAAGACATCTGACCAAGATCAGATCAAACCGCAAACACTTACTTTAAAACGACATACGATAAAAGTGTCAACGATGATTGAACAGACGTGGGGTTTAGGCAAGGCTGGCTGCGGTAGGGAACGTTTGGTTCCACAGATTCGGCAGGGCAAAGAAAGCGCATGAAACCAAGGAGTGCGGTGGATGAGTTTCATGGCTTTGAAATATCCCCCTGATCATTTCAATCATCGACAAGGGATGAAGAGTATCTCGAGAAAAAGTAAGCGAAATCGATAAAGACATCTGACCAAGATCAGATCAAACCGCAAACACTTACTTTAAAACGACATACGATAAAAGTGTCAACGATGATTGAACAGACGTGGGGTTTAGGCAAGGCTGGCTGCGGTAGGGAACGTTTGGTTCCACAGATTCGGCAGGGCAAAGAAAGCGCATGAAACCAAGGAGTGCGGTGGATGAGTTTCATGGCTTTGAAATATCCCCCTGATCATTTCAATCATCGACAAGGGATGAAGAGTATCTCGAGAAAAAGTAAGCGAAATCGATAAAGACATCTGACCAAGATCAGATCAAACCGCAAACACTTACTTTAAAACGACATACGATAAAAGTGTCAACGATGATTGAACAGACGTGGGGTTTAGGCAAGGCTGGCTGCAGTAGGGAACGTTTGGTTCCACAGATTCGGCAGGGCAAAGAAAGCGCATGAAACCAAGGAGTGCGGTGGATGAGTTTCATGGCTTTGAAATATCCCCCTGATCATTTCAATCATCGACAAGGGATGAAGAGTATCTCGAGAAAAAGTAAGCGAAATCGATAAAGACATCTGACCAAGATCAGATCAAACCGCAAACACTTACTTTAAAACGACATACGATAAAAGTGTCAACGATGATTGAACAGACGTGGGGTTTAGGCAAGGCTGGCTGCGGTAGGGAACGTTTGGTTCCACAGATTCGGCAGGGTAAAGAAAGCGCATGAAACCAAGGAGTGCGGTAGATGAGTTTCATGGCTTTGAAATATCCCCCTGATCATTTCAATCATCGACAAGGGATGAAGAGTATCTCGAGAAAAAGTAAGCGAAATCGATAAAGACATCTGACCAAGATCAGATCAAACCGCAAACACTTACTTTAAAACGACATACGATAAAAGTGTCAACGATGATTGAACAGACGTGGGTTAGGCAAGGCTGGCTGCAGCAGGGAACGTTTGGTTCCACAGATTCGGCAGGGCAAAGAAAGCGCATGAAACCAAGGAGTGCGGTGGATGAGTTTCATGGCTTTGAAATATCCCCCTGATCATTTCAATCATCGACAAGGGATGAAGAGTATCTCGAGAAAAAGTAAGCGAAATCGATAAAGACATCTGACCAAGATCAGATCAAACCGCAAACACTTACTTTAAAACGACATACGATAAAAGTGTCAACGATGATTGAACAGACGTGGGGTTTAGGCAAGGCTGGCTGCAGTAGGGAACGTTTGGTTCCACAGATTCGGCAGGGCAAAGAAAGCGCATGAAACCAAGGAGTGCGGTGGATGAGTTTCATGGCTTTGAAATATCCCCCTGATCATTTCAATCATCGACAAGGGATGAAGAGTATCTCGAGAAAAAGTAAGCGAAATCGATAAAGACATCTGACCAAGATCAGATCAAACCGCAAACACTTACTTTAAAACGACATACGATAAAAGTGTCAACGATGATTGAACAGACGTGGGGTTTAGGCAAGGCTGGCTGCGGTAGGGAACGTTTGGTTCCACAGATTCGGCAGGGCAAAGAAAGCGCATGAAACCAAGGAGTGCGGTAGATGAGTTTCATGGCTTTGAAATATCCCCCTGATCATTTCAATCATCGACAAGGGATGAAGAGTATCTCGAGAAAAAGTAAGCGAAATCGATAAAGACATCTGACCAAGATCAGATCAAACCGCAAACACTTACTTTAAAACGACATACGATAAAAGTGTCAACGATGATTGAACAGACGTGGGGTTTAGGCAAGGCTGGCTGCGGTAGGGAACGTTTGGTTCCACAGATTCGGCAGGGCAAAGAAAGCGCATGAAACCAAGGAGTGCGGTAGATGAGTTTCATGGCTTTGAAATATCCCCCTGATCATTTCAATCATCGACAAGGGATGAAGAGTATCTCGAGAAAAAGTAAGCGAAATCGATAAAGACATCTGACCAAGATCAGATCAAACCGCAAACACTTACTTTAAAACGACATACGATAAAAGTGTCAACGATGATTGAACAGACGTGGGGTTTAGGCAAGGCTGGCTGCGGTAGGGAACGTTTGGTTCCACAGATTCGGCAGGGCAAAGAAAGCGCATGAAACCAAGGAGTGCGGTAGATGAGTTTCATGGCTTTGAAATATCCCCCTGATCATTTCAATCATCGACAAGGGATGAAGAGTATCTCGAGAAAAAGTAAGCGAAATCGATAAAGACATCTGACCAAGATCAGATCAAACCGCAAACACTTACTTTAAAACGACATACGATAAAAGTGTCAACGATGATTGAACAGACGTGGGGTTTAGGCAAGGCTGGCTGCGGTAGGGAACGTTTGGTTCCACAGATTCGGCAGGGCAAAGAAAGCGCATGAAACCAAGGAGTGCGGTAGATGAGTTTCATGGCTTTGAAATATCCCCCTGATCATTTCAATCATCGACAAGGGATGAAGAGTATCTCGAGAAAAAGTAAGCGAAATCGATAAAGACATCTGACCAAGATCAGATCAAACCGCAAACACTTACTTTAAAACGACATACGATAAAAGTGTCAACGATGATTGAACAGACGTGGGTTAGGCAAGGCTGGCTGCAGCAGGGAACGTTTGGTTCCACAGATTCGGCAGGGCAAAGAAAGCGCATGAAACCAAGGAGTGCGGTGGATGAGTTTCATGGCTTTGAAATATCCCCCTGATCATTTCAATCATCGACAAGGGATGAAGAGTATCTCGAGAAAAAGTAAGCGAAATCGATAAAGACATCTGACCAAATCAGATCAAACCGCAAACACTTACTTTAAAACGACATACGATAAAAGTGTCAACGATGATTGAACAGACGTGGGGTTTAGGCAAGGCTGGCTGCGGTAGGGAACGTTTGGTTCCACAGATTCGGCAGGGCAAAGAAAGCGCATGAAACCAAGGAGTGCGGTGGATGAGTTTCATGGCTTTGAAATATCCCCCTGATCATTTCAATCATCGACAAGGGATGAAGAGTATCTCGAGAAAAAGTAAGCGAAATCGATAAAGACATCTGACCAAGATCAGATCAAACCGCAAACACTTACTTTAAAACGACATACGATAAAAGTGTCAACGATGATTGAACAGACGTGGGGTTTAGGCAAGGCTGGCTGCGGTAGGGAACGTTTGGTTCCACAGATTCGGCAGGGTAAAGAAAGCGCATGAAACCAAGGAGTGCGGTAGATGAGTTTCATGGCTTTGAAATATCCCCCTGATCATTTCAATCATCGACAAGGGATGAAGAGTATCTCGAGAAAAAGTAAGCGAAATCGATAAAGACATCTGACCAAGATCAGATCAAACCGCAAACACTTACTTTAAAACGACATACGATAAAAGTGTCAACGATGATTGAACAGACGTGGGGTTTAGGCAAGGCTGGCTGCGGTAGGGAACGTTTGGTTCCACAGATTCGGCAGGGCAAAGAAAGCGCATGAAACCAAGGAGTGCGGTAGATGAGTTTCATGGCTTTGAAATATCCCCCTGATCATTTCAATCATCGACAAGGGATGAAGAGTATCTCGAGAAAAAGTAAGCGAAATCGATAAAGACATCTGACCAAGATCAGATCAAACCGCAAACACTTACTTTAAAACGACATACGATAAAAGTGTCAACGATGATTGAACAGACGTGGGGTTTAGGCAAGGCTGGCTGCGGTAGGGAACGTTTGGTTCCACAGATTCGGCAGGGCAAAGAAAGCGCATGAAACCAAGGAGTGCGGTAGATGAGTTTCATGGCTTTGAAATATCCCCCTGATCATTTCAATCATCGACAAGGGATGAAGAGTATCTCGAGAAAAAGTAAGCGAAATCGATAAAGACATCTGACCAAGATCAGATCAAACCGCAAACACTTACTTTAAAACGACATACGATAAAAGTGTCAACGATGATTGAACAGACGTGGGGTTTAGGCAAGGCTGGCTGCGGTAGGGAACGTTTGGTTCCACAGATTCGGCAGGGCAAAGAAAGCGCATGAAACCAAGGAGTGCGGTAGATGAGTTTCATGGCTTTGAAATATCCCCCTGATCATTTCAATCATCGACAAGGGATGAAGAGTATCTCGAGAAAAAGTAAGCGAAATCGATAAAGACATCTGACCAAGATCAGATCAAACCGCAAACACTTACTTTAAAACGACATACGATAAAAGTGTCAACGATGATTGAATAGACGTGGGTTAGGCAAGGCTGGCTGCGGTAGGGAACGTTTGGTTCCACAGATTCGGCAGGGCAAAGAAAGCGCATGAAACCAAGGAGTGCGGTAGATGAGTTTCATGGCTTTGAAATATCCCCCTGATCATTTCAATCATCGACAAGGGATGAAGAGTATCTCGAGAAAAAGTAAGCGAAATCGATAAAGACATCTGACCAAGATCAGATCAAACCGCAAACACTTACTTTAAAACGACATACGATAAAAGTGTCAACGATGATTGAACAGACGTGGGGTTTAGGCAAGGCTGGCTGCGGTAGGGAACGTTTGGTTCCACAGATTCGGCAGGGCAAAGAAAGCGCATGAAACCAAGGAGTGCGGTGGATGAGTTTCATGGCTTTGAAATATCCCCCTGATCATTTCAATCATCGACAAGGGATGAAGAGTATCTCGAGAAAAAGTAAGCGAAATCGATAAAGACATCTGACCAAGATCAGATCAAACCGCAAACACTTACTTTAAAACGACATACGATAAAAGTGTCAACGATGATTGAACAGACGTGGGGTTTAGGCAAGGCTGGCTGCGGTAGGGAACGTTTGGTTCCACAGATTCGGCAGGGCAAAGAAAGCGCATGAAACCAAGGAGTGCGGTAGATGAGTTTCATGGCTTTGAAATATCCCCCTGATCATTTCAATCATCGACAAGGGATGAAGAGTATCTCGAGAAAAAGTAAGCGAAATCGATAAAGACATCTGACCAAGATCAGATCAAACCGCAAACACTTACTTTAAAACGACATACGATAAAAGTGTCAACGATGATTGAACAGACGTGGGGTTTAGGCAAGGCTGGCTGCGGTAGGGAACGTTTGGTTCCACAGATTCGGCAGGGCAAAGAAAGCGCATGAAACCAAGGAGTGCGGTGGATGAGTTTCATGGCTTTGAAATATCCCCCTGATCATTTCAATCATCGACAAGGGATGAAGAGTATCTCGAGAAAAAGTAAGCGAAATCGATAAAGACATCTGACCAAGATCAGATCAAACCGCAAACACTTACTTTAAAACGACATACGATAAAAGTGTCAACGATGATTGAACAGACGTGGGGTTTAGGCAAGGCTGGCTGCGGTAGGGAACGTTTGGTTCCACAGATTCGGCAGGGCAAAGAAAGCGCATGAAACCAAGGAGTGCGGTAGATGAGTTTCATGGCTTTGAAATATCCCCCTGATCATTTCAATCATCGACAAGGGATGAAGAGTATCTCGAGAAAAAGTAAGCGAAATCGATAAAGACATCTGACCAAGATCAGATCAAACCGCAAACACTTACTTTAAAACGACATACGATAAAAGTGTCAACGATGATTGAACAGACGTGGGGTTTAGGCAAGGCTGGCTGCGGTAGGGAACGTTTGGTTCCACAGATTCGGCAGGGCAAAGAAAGCGCATGAAACCAAGGAGTGCGGTAGATGAGTTTCATGGCTTTGAAATATCCCCCTGATCATTTCAATCATCGACAAGGGATGAAGAGTATCTCGAGAAAAAGTAAGCGAAATCGATAAAGACATCTGACCAAGATCAGATCAAACCGCAAACACTTACTTTAAAACGACATACGATAAAAGTGTCAACGATGATTGAACAGACGTGGGGTTTAGGCAAGGCTGGCTGCGGTAGGGAACGTTTGGTTCCACAGATTCGGCAGGGCAAAGAAAGCGCATGAAACCAAGGAGTGCGGTGGATGAGTTTCATGGCTTTGAAATATCCCCCTGATCATTTCAATCATCGACAAGGGATGAAGAGTATCTCGAGAAAAAGTAAGCGAAATCGATAAAGACATCTGACCAAGATCAGATCAAACCGCAAACACTTACTTTAAAACGACATACGATAAAAGTGTCAACGATGATTGAACAGACGTGGGGTTTAGGCAAGGCTGGCTGCGGTAGGGAACGTTTGGTTCCACAGATTCGGCAGGGCAAAGAAAGCGCATGAAACCAAGGAGTGCGGTAGATGAGTTTCATGGCTTTGAAATATCCCCCTGATCATTTCAATCATCGACAAGGGATGAAGAGTATCTCGAGAAAAAGTAAGCGAAATCGATAAAGACATCTGACCAAGATCAGATCAAACCGCAAACACTTACTTTAAAACGACATACGATAAAAGTGTCAACGATGATTGAACAGACGTGGGGTTTAGGCAAGGCTGGCTGCGGTAGGGAACGTTTGGTTCCACAGATTCGGCAGGGCAAAGAAAGCGCATGAAACCAAGGAGTGCGGTAGATGAGTTTCATGGCTTTGAAATATCCCCCTGATCATTTCAATCATCGACAAGGGATGAAGAGTATCTCGAGAAAAAGTAAGCGAAATCGATAAAGACATCTGACCAAGATCAGATCAAACCGCAAACACTTACTTTAAAACGACATACGATAAAAGTGTCAACGATGATTGAACAGACGTGGGGTTTAGGCAAGGCTGGCTGCGGCAGGGAACGTTTGGTTCCACAGATTCGGCAGGGCAAAGAAAGCGCATGAAACCAAGGAGTGCGGTAGATGAGTTTCATGGCTTTGAAATATCCCCCTGATCATTTCAATCATCGACAAGGGATGAAGAGTATCTCGAGAAAAAGTAAGCGAAATCGATAAAGACATCTGACCAAGATCAGATCAAACCGCAAACACTTACTTTAAAACGACATACGATAAAAGTGTCAACGATGATTGAACAGACGTGGGGTTTAGGCAAGGCTGGCTGCAGCAGGGAACGTTTGGTTCCACAGATTCGGCAGGGCAAAGAAAGCGCATGAAACCAAGGAGTGCGGTAGATGAGTTTCATGGCTTTGAAATATCCCCCTGATCATTTCAATCATCGACAAGGGATGAAGAGTATCTCGAGAAAAAGTAAGCGAAATCGATAAAGACATCTGACCAAGATCAGATCAAACCGCAAACACTTACTTTAAAACGACATACGATAAAAGTGTCAACGATGATTGAACAGACGTGGGGTTTAGGAAGGCTGGCTGCAGTAGGGAACGTTTGGTTCCACAGATTCGGCAGGGCAAAGAAAGCGCATGAAACCAAGGAGTGCGGTGGATGAGTTTCATGGCTTTGAAATATCCCCCTGATCATTTCAATCATCGACAAGGGATGAAGAGTATCTCGAGAAAAAGTAAGCGAAATCGATAAAGACATCTGACCAAGATCAGATCAAACCGCAAACACTTACTTTAAAACGACATACGATAAAAGTGTCAACGATGATTGAACAGACGTGGGGTTTAGGCAAGGCTGGCTGCGGTAGGGAACGTTTGGTTCCACAGATTCGGCAGGGCAAAGAAAGCGCATGAAACCAAGGAGTGCGGTGGATGAGTTTCATGGCTTTGAAATATCCCCCTGATCATTTCAATCATCGACAAGGGATGAAGAGTATCTCGAGAAAAAGTAAGCGAAATCGATAAAGACATCTGACCAAGATCAGATCAAACCGCAAACACTTACTTTAAAACGACATACGATAAAAGTGTCAACGATGATTGAACAGACGTGGGTTTAGGCAAGGCTGGCTGCGGTAGGGAACGTTTGGTTCCACAGATTCGGCAGGGCAAAGAAAGCGCATGAAACCAAGGAGTGCGGTGGATGAGTTTCATGGCTTTGAAATATCCCCCTGATCATTTCAATCATCGACAAGGGATGAAGAGTATCTCGAGAAAAAGTAAGCGAAATCGATAAAGACATCTGACCAAGATCAGATCAAACCGCAAACACTTACTTTAAAACGACATACGATAAAAGTGTCAACGATGATTGAACAGACGTGGGGTTTAGGCAAGGCTGGCTGCGGTAGGGAACGTTTGGTTCCACAGATTCGGCAGGGTAAAGAAAGCGCATGAAACCAAGGAGTGCGGTAGATGAGTTTCATGGCTTTGAAATATCCCCCTGATCATTTCAATCATCGACAAGGGATGAAGAGTATCTCGAGAAAAAGTAAGCGAAATCGATAAAGACATCTGACCAAGATCAGATCAAACCGCAAACACTTACTTTAAAACGACATACGATAAAAGTGTCAACGATGATTGAACAGACGTGGGGTTTAGGCAAGGCTGGCTGCGGTAGGGAACGTTTGGTTCCACAGATTCGGCAGGGCAAAGAAAGCGCATGAAACCAAGGAGTGCGGTGGATGAGTTTCATGGCTTTGAAATATCCCTGATCATTTCAATCATCGACAAGGGATGAAGAGTATCTCGAGAAAAAGTAAGCGAAATCGATAAAGACATCTGACCAAGATCAGATCAAACCGCAAACACTTACTTTAAAACGACATACGATAAAAGTGTCAACGATGATTGAACAGACGTGGGGTTTAGGCAAGGCTGGCTGCGGTAGGGAACGTTTGGTTCCACAGATTCGGCAGGGCAAAGAAAGCGCATGAAACCAAGGAGTGCGGTAGATGAGTTTCATGGCTTTGAAATATCCCCCTGATCATTTCAATCATCGACAAGGGATGAAGAGTATCTCGAGAAAAAGTAAGCGAAATCGATAAAGACATCTGACCAAGATCAGATCAAACCGCAAACACTTACTTTAAAACGACATACGATAAAAGTGTCAACGATGATTGAACAGACGTGGGGTTTAGGCAAGGCTGGCTGCGGTAGGGAACGTTTGGTTCCACAGATTCGGCAGGGCAAAGAAAGCGCATGAAACCAAGGAGTGCGGTAGATGAGTTTCATGGCTTTGAAATATCCCCCTGATCATTTCAATCATCGACAAGGGATGAAGAGTATCTCGAGAAAAAGTAAGCGAAATCGATAAAGACATCTGACCAAGATCAGATCAAACCGCAAACACTTACTTTAAAACGACATACGATAAAAGTGTCAACGATGATTGAACAGACGTGGGGTTTAGGCAAGGCTGGCTGCGGTAGGGAACGTTTGGTTCCACAGATTCGGCAGGGTAAAGAAAGCGCATGAAACCAAGGAGTGCGGTAGATGAGTTTCATGGCTTTGAAATATCCCCCTGATCATTTCAATCATCGACAAGGGATGAAGAGTATCTCGAGAAAAAGTAAGCGAAATCGATAAAGACATCTGACCAAGATCAGATCAAACCGCAAACACTTACTTTAAAACGACATACGATAAAAGTGTCAACGATGATTGAACAGACGTGGGGTTTAGGCAAGGCTGGCTGCGGTAGGGAACGTTTGGTTCCACAGATTCGGCAGGGCAAAGAAAGCGCATGAAACCAAGGAGTGCGGTAGATGAGTTTCATGGCTTTGAAATATCCCCCTGATCATTTCAATCATCGACAAGGGATGAAGAGTATCTCGAGAAAAAGTAAGCGAAATCGATAAAGACATCTGACCAAGATCAGATCAACCGCAAACACTTACTTTAAAACGACATACGATAAAAGTGTCAACGATGATTGAACAGACGTGGGGTTTAGGAAGGCTGGCTGCAGCAGGGAACGTTTGGTTCCACAGATTCGGCAGGGCAAAGAAAGCGCATGAAACCAAGGAGTGCGGTAGATGAGTTTCATGGCTTTGAAATATCCCCCTGATCATTTCAATCATCGACAAGGGATGAAGAGTATCTCGAGAAAAAGTAAGCGAAATCGATAAAGACATCTGACCAAGATCAGATCAAACCGCAAACACTTACTTTAAAACGACATACGATAAAAGTGTCAACGATGATTGAACAGACGTGGGGTTTAGGCAAGGCTGGCTGCGGTAGGGAACGTTTGGTTCCACAGATTCGGCAGGGCAAAGAAAGCGCATGAAACCAAGGAGTGCGGTAGATGAGTTTCATGGCTTTGAAATATCCCCCTGATCATTTCAATCATCGACAAGGGATGAAGAGTATCTCGAGAAAAAGTAAGCGAAATCGATAAAGACATCTGACCAAGATCAGATCAAACCGCAAACACTTACTTTAAAACGACATACGATAAAAGTGTCAACGATGATTGAACAGACGTGGGGTTTAGGCAAGGCTGGCTGCGGTAGGGAACGTTTGGTTCCACAGATTCGGCAGGGCAAAGAAAGCGCATGAAACCAAGGAGTGCGGTGGATGAGTTTCATGGCTTTGAAATATCCCCCTGATCATTTCAATCATCGACAAGGGATGAAGAGTATCTCGAGAAAAAGTAAGCGAAATCGATAAAGACATCTGACCAAGATCAGATCAAACCGCAAACACTTACTTTAAAACGACATACGATAAAAGTGTCAACGATGATTGAACAGACGTGGGGTTTAGGCAAGGCTGGCTGCGGTAGGGAACGTTTGGTTCCACAGATTCGGCAGGGCAAAGAAAGCCATGAAACCAAGGAGTGCGGTGGATGAGTTTCATGGCTTTGAAATATCCCCCTGATCATTTCAATCATCGACAAGGGATGAAGAGTATCTCGAGAAAAAGTAAGCGAAATCGATAAAGACATCTGACCAAGATCAGATCAAACCGCAAACACTTACTTTAAAACGACATACGATAAAAGTGTCAACGATGATTGAAGACGTGGGTTAGGCAAGGCTGGCTGCGGTAGGGAACGTTTGGTTCCACAGATTCGGCAGGGCAAAGAAAGCGCATGAAACCAAGGAGTGCGGTGGATGAGTTTCATGGCTTTGAAATATCCCTGATCATTTCAATCATCGACAAGGGATGAAGAGTATCTCGAGAAAAAGTAAGCGAAATCGATAAAGACATCTGACCAAGATCAGATCAAACCGCAAACACTTACTTTAAAACGACATACGATAAAAGTGTCAACGATGATTGAACAGACGTGGGGTTTAGGCAAGGCTGGCTGCGGTAGGGAACGTTTGGTTCCACAGATTCGGCAGGGCAAAGAAAGCGCATGAAACCAAGGAGTGCGGTAGATGAGTTTCATGGCTTTGAAATATCCCCCTGATCATTTCAATCATCGACAAGGGATGAAGAGTATCTCGAGAAAAAGTAAGCGAAATCGATAAAGACATCTGACCAAGATCAGATCAAACCGCAAACACTTACTTTAAAACGACATACGATAAAAGTGTCAACGATGATTGAACAGACGTGGGTTTAGGCAAGGCTGGCTGCGGTAGGGAACGTTTGGTTCCACAGATTCGGCAGGGCAAAGAAAGCGCATGAAACCAAGGAGTGCGGTGGATGAGTTTCATGGCTTTGAAATATCCCCCTGATCATTTCAATCATCGACAAGGGATGAAGAGTATCTCGAGAAAAAGTAAGCGAAATCGATAAAGACATCTGACCAAGATCAGATCAAACCGCAAACACTTACTTTAAAACGACATACGATAAAAGTGTCAACGATGATTGAACAGACGTGGGGTTTAGGCAAGGCTGGCTGCGGTAGGGAACGTTTGGTTCCACAGATTCGGCAGGGCAAAGAAAGCGCATGAAACCAAGGAGTGCGGTAGATGAGTTTCATGGCTTTGAAATATCCCCCTGATCATTTCAATCATCGACAAGGGATGAAGAGTATCTCGAGAAAAAGTAAGCGAAATCGATAAAGACATCTGACCAAGATCAGATCAAACCGCAAACACTTACTTTAAAACGACATACGATAAAAGTGTCAACGATGATTGAACAGACGTGGGGTTTAGGCAAGGCTGGCTGCGGTAGGGAACGTTTGGTTCCACAGATTCGGCAGGGTAAAGAAAGCGCATGAAACCAAGGAGTGCGGTAGATGAGTTTCATGGCTTTGAAATATCCCCCTGATCATTTCAATCATCGACAAGGGATGAAGAGTATCTCGAGAAAAAGTAAGCGAAATCGATAAAGACATCTGACCAAGTTCAGGTCAAACCGCAAACACTTACTTTAAAACGACATACGATAAAAGTGTCAACGATGATTGAACAGACGTGGGGTTTAGGCAAGGCTGGCTGCGGTAGGGAACGTTTGGTTCCACAGATTCGGCAGGGCAAAGAAAGCGCATGAAACCAAGGAGTGCGGTAGATGAGTTTCATGGCTTTGAAATATCCCCCTGATCATTTCAATCATCGACAAGGGATGAAGAGTATCTCGAGAAAAAGTAAGCGAAATCGATAAAGACATCTGACCAAGATCAGATCAAACCGCAAACACTTACTTTAAAACGACATACGATAAAAGTGTCAACGATGATTGAACAGACGTGGGGTTTAGGCAAGGCTGGCTGCGGTAGGGAACGTTTGGTTCCACAGATTCGGCAGGGCAAAGAAAGCGCATGAAACCAAGGAGTGCGGTAGATGAGTTTCATGGCTTTGAAATATTCCCCTGATCATTTCAATCATCGACAAGGGATGAAGAGTATCTCGAGAAAAAGTAAGCGAAATCGATAAAGACATCTGACCAAGATCAGATCAAACCGCAAACACTTACTTTAAAACGACATACGATAAAAGTGTCAACGATGATTGAACAGACGTGGGGTTTAGGCAAGGCTGGCTGCGGTAGGGAACGTTTGGTTCCACAGATTCGGCAGGGTAAAGAAAGCGCATGAAACCAAGGAGTGCGGTAGATGAGTTTCATGGCTTTGAAATATCCCCCTGATCATTTCAATCATCGACAAGGGATGAAGAGTATCTCGAGAAAAAGTAAGCGAAATCGATAAAGACATCTGACCAAGTTCAGGTCAAACCGCAAACACTTACTTTAAAACGACATACGATAAAAGTGTCAACGATGATTGAACAGACGTGGGGTTTAGGCAAGGCTGGCTGCGGTAGGGAACGTTTGGTTCCACAGATTCGGCAGGGCAAAGAAAGCGCATGAAACCAAGGAGTGCGGTAGATGAGTTTCATGGCTTTGAAATATCCCCCTGATCATTTCAATCATCGACAAGGGATGAAGAGTATCTCGAGAAAAAGTAAGCGAAATCGATAAAGACATCTGACCAAGATCAGATCAAACCGCAAACACTTACTTTAAAACGACATACGATAAAAGTGTCAACGATGATTGAACAGACGTGGGGTTTAGGCAAGGCTGGCTGCGGTAGGGAACGTTTGGTTCCACAGATTCGGCAGGGCAAAGAAAGCGCATGAAACCAAGGAGTGCGGTAGATGAGTTTCATGGCTTTGAAATATTCCCCCTGATCATTTCAATCATCGACAAGGGATGAAGAGTATCTCGAGAAAAAGTAAGCGAAATCGATAAAGACATCTGACCAAGATCAGATCAAACCGCAAACACTTACTTTAAAACGACATACGATAAAAGTGTCAACGATGATTGAACAGACGTGGGGTTTAGGGAAGGCTGGCTGCGGTAGGGAACGTTTGGTTCCACAGATTCGGCAGGGCAAAGAAAGCGCATGAAACCAAGGAGTGCGGTAGATGAGTTTCATGGCTTTGAAATATCCCCCTGATCATTTCAATCATCGACAAGGGATGAAGAGTATCTCGAGAAAAAGTAAGCGAAATCGATAAAGACATCTGACCAAGATCAGATCAAACCGCAAACACTTACTTTAAAACGACATACGATAAAAGTGTCAACGATGATTGAACAGACGTGGGGTTTAGGCAAGGCTGGCTGCGGTAGGGAACGTTTGGTTCCACAGATTTGGCAGGGTAAAGAAAGCGCATGAAACCAAGGAGTGCGGTGGATGAGTTTCATGGCTTTGAAATATCCCCCTGATCATTTCAATCATCGACAAGGGATGAAGAGTATCTCGAGAAAAAGTAAGCGAAATCGATAAAGACATCTGACCAAGATCAGGTCAAACCGCAAACACTTACTTTAAAACGACATACGATAAAAGTGTCAACGATGATTGAACAGACGTGGGGTTTAGGCAAGGCTGGCTGCGGTAGGGAACGTTTGGTTCCACAGATTCGGCAGGGCAAAGAAAGCGCATGAAACCAAGGAGTGCGGTGGATGAGTTTCATGGCTTTGAAATATCCCCCTGATCATTTCAATCATCGACAAGGGATGAAGAGTATCTCGAGAAAAAGTAAGCGAAATCGATAAAGACATCTGACCAAGATCAGATCAAACCGCAAACGCTTACTTTAAAACGACATACGATAAAAGTGTCAACGATGATTGAACAGACGTGGGGTTTAGGCAAGGCTGGCTGCGGTAGGGAACGTTTGGTTCCACAGATTCGGCAGGGCAAAGAAAGCGCATGAAACCAAGGAGTGCGGTAGATGAGTTTCATGGCTTTGAAATATCCCCCTGATCATTTCAATCATCGACAAGGGATGAAGAGTATCTCGAGAAAAAGTAAGCGAAATCGATAAAGACATCTGACCAAGATCAGATCAAACCGCAAACACTTACTTTAAAACGACATACGATAAAAGTGTCAACGATGATTGAACAGACGTGGGGTTTAGGCAAGGCTGGCTGCGGTAGGGAACGTTTGGTTCCACAGATTCGGCAGGGTAAAGAAAGCGCATGAAACCAAGGCGTGCGGTAGATGAGTTTCATGGCTTTGAAATATCCCCCTGATCATTTCAATCATCGACAAGGGATGAAGAGTATCTCGAGAAAAAGTAAGCGAAATCGATAAAGACATCTGACCAAGATCAGGTCAAACCGCAAACACTTACTTTAAAACGACATACGATAAAAGTGTCAACGATGATTGAACAGACGTGGGGTTTAGGCAAGGCTGGCTGCGGTAGGGAACGTTTGGTTCCACAGATTCGGCAGGGCAAAGAAAGCGCATGAAACCAAGGAGTGCGGTGGATGAGTTTCATGGCTTTGAAATATCCCCCTGATCATTTCAATCATCGACAAGGGATGAAGAGTATCTCGAGAAAAAGTAAGCGAAATCGATAAAGACATCTGACCAAGATCAGATCAAACCGCAAACGCTTACTTTAAAACGACATACGATAAAAGTGTCAACGATGATTGAACAGACGTGGGGTTTAGGCAAGGCTGGCTGCGGTAGGGAACGTTTGGTTCCACAGATTCGGCAGGGCAAAGAAAGCGCATGAAACCAAGGAGTGCGGTAGATGAGTTTCATGGCTTTGAAATATCCCCCTGATCATTTCAATCATCGACAAGGGATGAAGAGTATCTCGAGAAAAAGTAAGCGAAATCGATAAAGACATCTGACCAAGATCAGATCAAACCGCAAACACTTACTTTAAAACGACATACGATAAAAGTGTCAACGATGATTGAACAGACGTGGGGTTTAGGCAAGGCTGGCTGCGGTAGGGAACGTTTGGTTCCACAGATTCGGCAGGGTAAAGAAAGCGCATGAAACCAAGGCGTGCGGTAGATGAGTTTCATGGCTTTGAAATATCCCCCTGATCATTTCAATCATCGACAAGGGATGAAGAGTATCTCGAGAAAAAGTAAGCGAAATCGATAAAGACATCTGACCAAGTTCAGGTCAAACCGCAAACACTTACTTTAAAACGACATACGATAAAAGTGTCAACGATGATTGAACAGACGTGGGGTTTAGGGAAGGCTGGCTGCGGTAGGGAACGTTTGGTTCCACAGATTCGGCAGGGCAAAGAAAGCGCATGAAACCAAGGAGTGCGGTAGATGAGTTTCATGGCTTTGAAATATCCCCCTGATCATTTCAATCATCGACAAGGGATGAAGAGTATCTCGAGAAAAAGTAAGCGAAATCGATAAAGACATCTGACCAAGATCAGATCAAACCGCAAACACTTACTTTAAAACGACATACGATAAAAGTGTCAACGATGATTGAACAGACGTGGGGTTTAGGGAAGGCTGGCTGCAGTAGGGAACGTTTGGTTCCACAGATTCGGCAGGGCAAAGAAAGCGCATGAAACCAAGGAGTGCGGTGGATGAGTTTCATGGCTTTGAAATATCCCCCTGATCATTTCAATCATCGACAAGGGATGAAGAGTATCTCGAGAAAAAGTAAGCGAAATCGATAAAGACATCTGACCAAGATCAGATCAAACCGCAAACACTTACTTTAAAACGACATACGATAAAAGTGTCAACGATGATTGAACAGACGTGGGGTTTAGGGAAGGCTGGCTGCAGTAGGGAACGTTTGGTTCCACAGATTCGGCAGGGCAAAGAAAGCGCATGAAACCAAGGAGTGCGGTGGATGAGTTTCATGGCTTTGAAATATCCCCCTGATCATTTCAATCATCGACAAGGGATGAAGAGTATCTCGAGAAAAAGTAAGCGAAATCGATAAAGACATCTGACCAAGATCAGATCAAACCGCAAACACTTACTTTAAAACGACATACGATAAAAGTGTCAACGATGATTGAACAGACGTGGGGTTTAGGGAAGGCTGGCTGCAGTAGGGAACGTTTGGTTCCACAGATTCGGCAGGGCAAAGAAAGCGCATGAAACCAAGGAGTGCGGTAGATGAGTTTCATGGCTGCTGAGAAGAGGTAAGAGCGAGAGTTCCCAAGAGAGGCAGAAGAAGACGATGGGAATGCGCACAAGGGTAGGCCTTCCGAGGGTATGGCAGGTTACTGGGGCTGTTTGCTAGGCCTAGTCGTACCTCTCCTTTCGTGCAGATAAGCGTCGATGTCGTTGCATTGATCATAGAAGACAGTGCGTCGATGAAGAGGAGATAGTGGAGAATGGAAGGGGAAAGGGTGGGTTAGGGTCTTCTTAATTCTCTTTTCTCATCTACATCTTCTTTCCATTTCTTCCTCCGTTGTCGATGATCCCAACAGCATTGCTGAAGTGTAACAATACTGTAAGATCGTCCCACAGCGCTGCTTTACATCACCGAATCCCACAGATTGGGATTTGGAAGCCAGTGAGTGCTCGAACCTCTCCAATTGAGTAAAGGAGCGCCTGTTGACGTTGTCGTCCGTTTGCACAAGTAGTATTATACTTGTGTGAGCAATCAATGCAAACTGGAATTGATACCGTAATCAAGGGGTACGGTAGCAAGAGTGCGGTAGCAGGTTAATACAATACGAAGGGTACGGTAGATCGCAAAGCGGAGCTGTCACGATAAGATTCGTCGACAGTACACCGTCTTGCCGAGAGTAGTTGTTGATGGGCGAGGTGATCGATTGTATCTGAAATGAATACTGTAATCGGGGATGGTACGGGTGTCATCATTTCCAGTGCATAAACTGCGAGTCTCTCCTTAATCGTTACAAATAATCGATGCACATAATGATTAGATCAGAATGGATCGGATCAATACTTGTAAAAGTCAAAGAGTTATCGTAGTGGGTTCAGTGGGCAGGGTTCGGTAGGTTAACAGAGCTTGGGTATGGCCGGAATTCCAGGGAACGATGATTTATTTGGTTCGTGGGCCCACAGTAAATTATCGATGATGGATGGTGTACGCAAGGCAGGGTACTGTAGATTGTGTACGGAAGGTTGGATGATGTTGACTGGGCATCGGGTACCCGGTTACGGTAAGTGCGAATTCAGGGAATGGATAAGCCAAGGTATCCAGGGGTATTGGCAGGGTATTGGCAGGGTGCTCGTACCAGTCCATTCGAATGGAGGAGCGTTTGTAGTCGTGACGATGAGAGATTTATTTGCGGTGCATCGCCCTCCTCTTGCCGTGAGTAGAAGACAACCAGCGAGATCATCTGGAATGTATTCGGTAATCAGGAATGTGGGAGGGATACGGTAGGTGAGGGTACGGTAGGAGGGGTACTGTAGGTGAGGGTACGGTAGGAGGGGTACTGTAGGTAAGGGTACGGTAGGTGAGGGTACGGTAGGTGAGGCTACGGTTGGAGGGGTACGGTAGGTGAGGGTACGGTAGGTGAGGCTACGGTTGGAGGGGTACGGTAGGTGAGGCTACGGTAGGAGGGGTATGTAGGTGAGGGTACGGTAGGAGGGGTACGGTAGGTGAGGGTACATTAGGTGTGGGGCAATGGCGGGGTATTGGCAGGGTCTCGACTCCATTCTTACCATTAATTTCTAGCGAGGACGCGATTCGCTGCGGAAAGATCGTCTTGCTTCGACCAGAGGATGACGGACGGAACGACCGATTTGAACTGAAATGAATACCGTAATCATAGATGGTACGATAGGAGGGGTACGGTAGGTGAGGGTACGGTAGGATGGGTACTGTAGATGGAGTACGGTAGAGGTACTGTATGTGGGTACCGTAAGGAAGGGGGGGGGGGTGGTGGGGGGGGGTACGGTAGGTGAGGTACGGCTGGTAGAGTACGGTAGGGTTGGAGCCTGGGGTATTGGCAGGGTACTCATACCGTTTCGAGTGGAGGAGAGAAGAGGAGGCGCACCAGGTGAGACGAGAGCAGAGAGAGCGAATGAAAAGAGAAGGAGGAGGAGTGAAGAGTGAAGAGAGAAAGAGAAGATGCAAATGAAATGAAGAGGATTGAAGAATTAACCTATATTGGTTGATTGATTTATTGATTGAATTGTGTCGATAATTCGATTGAAGATTGAAGAGAGAGAAGAAATGAGGGAATTCAAAATATAAATATGTTTAGATGGCGTTTTCTGAACCATTCGAGTACTAGTTTTCGAAGCGAGCATTTCAATCGAAGCGATCGAGAGTGGGCAATTGAATTTGAAATGAATTGCAGTGAACTTCGAGTTATGTTTCATGGATCAAATATTGAGCTAATCGTTTTTACTTTTTCGGAACACATTGGAATCCTTTTGAATGAAATCACATTTTAACTCCCTGATGAAACATATCAAGTGTGAAGGTTGAATTTTCATTCATCGCCAATCCTTCCTTGATCTACCGACAGCGAGAGTACTTGAGTGAGAAGAAAAAATGTACAAACAAACTCTCGTTTTCATTCGCTAATCGAGTACTCATTTTCGGAAATCTAGTAAGCATCACTAGATTTAACGGGTTATGTCAACAGAAAGCACCGGGATCACTTGGTAGAGAGAGAAGCTGTGAAATATTTAGATGAACTCCATTGGAGAAAAGAATGTTTCTCGATTGCAAAGCTTTTTTTATTGAAGATCGTCTCGAAAGGCCTGAACAATCGCTAATATTCTAATGATTTCCACTCTTCGAAGAGTCACTGATAGTACGAAGATAACACTTATCGTAATCTTGTAAGAAGAGGATCCTTGTGTTTCATCCACATCCCTCATTTTGAATATATCATTCCGAACAATATCTTACCGAACTTTCGCTTGATCTCAAATACCACATTTTATTCCATTCCTGTCCTCTTCCTCATCAATCGACCGACCGACTCCGCCCCCACCAGCTGTGAGAAATCTCATGCAGCCATTGCTCAACAAGGATTGATCTTCCATCTCTAAAATTTGACGTATCCTTATCATTCCTATTCTTCTCACTAATATCCTTCTCACAAGATGTCTCATATCTCACAAGACACTGTAGTTTCCTTGAATTGTCAGTTTGTCCACTCCTCTATTCTCTAACCAGGTGTATTTCATACAATTACATCTCCAATGTGTCAAAGTACGGTTACTTCTTCCTTCCTTACACCATTTCTCTCGTTATTCATTCTTTGGTTTTTCACTGATGCAGAGTACCGTCCCCTTTGTTTCACTCGCACTTCCCTCCTATACACGAATAACCGTGAGAGATAGTTTTTCAGGGGGATTGTTTCCTATTTTCATTCTACAATCGAGAAATGTCCGACAATTTCTTCCCTCTTTACACCATTTCCATCCTAGTAGTACTTTCTCTCGTCATTCATTCTTTGTCTTTTCACTGATACAGAGTACCATCCCCTTTTTTTCGTCTGCAGTACCTCCCAATATATCGAAAAAAAGGGTAAGGGATACGGTAGGCACACCACAGTGACTAGTAAATCTCATCCCATGTCACACACAACACACAATTTCCTCGTTCGTGCAGTCACCGTCGATAGCAGTGATGTCAACCACGAGTAAGAATACCTGTGATACAACACAACATAAAAACAAGTTATTCGGCAACAAAAAATCGATGATTGGTCTAATCCTCGTACTCCTTGAGATTGGCCATGATTATCTCGATCGCACTATCGACCGCCTCTCATCTTGGTCGATTACGGTGATCTGAAAATTAATCGATAAATCAATGGAAAATCTACAAACATTCGGAAACACCACGATATTCATTCACATAAATATGCTAGTGAAGCCGTTATTGCAATTTCGGAAATCGGTCCCCATCAGGGGTCAAATGCTGTTGACATGTTGGCAAACTGCTCAGAATAATTTAGCAAACAATCTCATAAATGAGCCAATTGAGCAGCACAAATCATCCAAGTTGTGAATTTGAAAGCCGGAAGTTAAAAAAAGTGCCATCAATCCCTAACTATCGTAATTAATCCCCTCTCTTTCTTTCCCTACCGTATCTCATCTCAACTACCGTAACCCTATCTCCAGTCTACCGTACCGTTGATCATCGACAGACTTGGCGGGGAATGAGATGACGACATTGCCGTTCTGCTCCTGAATCTCCTTGAGAAGTTGGGCGCCCACTCGCTTGAAGTAACCGTGTTACTTCGCGTCAACCTGAGAGATAAACGTACTTTTATCATTATTGTAATTGCAATTTAACTGATTAGTAATATTCCATTATCGATTCTAGCTGTAAATTACGTATTTCGATAAAAGTGTTTTGGATAATATCGTCAGGTTGCGTAGAACAAATAAAAAAACCCTGGGTGAATAACTATTCGAACTAATTGCAAATGTTGCTTCACTCTTATTTTCTGTTTCTATTCTCCCCGTATATGTGGCGTTTCACTGAAAATACGTATTCTGCCCTAATCTAATGTGAGCAGTATCGATGGAAACTTGGGTAACATTTTCTGGTGATTCCAAGATGCACTGACATTGTGTTAGCGACGTTCTTCCACACCACCCGATTATACACCCCCGTATGTAGGTCATATTTGAATAGTCCTGGAATTACCTGGAATTTGAAAACATACCCTTAGTTTTTGTCTGTTTCCAAGGTCTTTTTCATAAACATAGCCGGCTTTCGAAGGATAATGTCACCTAACTTTTTCATGTATGGCATAGATCATAAATAGCTAACCTTGGCGATTCCTTTCAGCTTCGCATGGGCATCGTACTTGGCCCGCTTCACAAAGTGTCCATTCATGTCCGGACGACTGCTAGAGACGTCGCCAGACTGCACAAGGAATTATTAATTGATGGGAGGACAGAATTCAACCATCTGATTGATCAACACAATGTTTCTGGGAAAGATTCAAGCACTACCTCGTTGAACTATACCTCATTGTGATTATCGATTACGATTACAGTATTATTCACCGTGCTGACTACTTTATCTAATTTTTTTCTTCGATTTACTCAAGATCGATTCAAAAGGTACATCAAGTGGCCATGGCCAAAAAGAGCTCATTTAACTGACCGATATTTGCTTGAAGAGGGCGTAGATCTTCAGCTTCACATCGTTGTCCGGCTCCTGGCGAAGAAATGATTAAAATAATTCCGGTATATTTTTATAAAATGAAACCTAGTCACGTGCGATAGATAGAAAATAAATCAAATAAGGCATCTGCAACTCAAAAGACCAGAATAAGACTTAAATCGCTCATCCGTAATCTAATGTAACTAACAAGTTGAATTAGATTACGGAAGATTCTGTCCAAAATGTGAGCGTAACTAACCTCCTTAAGCTTCTTTAGGTCTGCCTGGGCCTTCTCGAATGCCGTCTGCGACGAGAAACTTCTGAATCAGTGATGATAACGGTGTCTGATATAGGACTATACCCCCGATTTTCTCCTGGTTTGAAGCTCATAACCCACAATTTTGAGAGTAAAACCAACGATATTTCAACGAGTTTAATCTAAACCCCGATATTGGTTGTTCGACAGCTTCTGGTTCTCAGGAAGGTTCTGAATACGAAAACAAGTACGCTAATTATGTTTCTTTTTCCATAAAGCAACCCCTATCAGGTTGCACATACTGTCACGAATAACGAGGGTTAGGACGCGAAGCTCAAACATTATTATTTCACTAAACGTTATTGTTACCAAACAAACCAGACCTCCGGAACACAAACCGATCTGGCAGGGAGGAAGTTAGTCGTGAATCCTCTCGCCGCAACCACTGAGGAGAGCGCACGACGGAGCATTCTTCAATGATACGAATATGAGATATCGAAACGTATCGGGGTAAGAACAATAACGAAGAAGGGAACAGACACAGAGCATTCGCACTAATAAGAATGGATGATACACTCGGTATCTTATCAGTTTCTCTCTCCATATCACTTGCTCTCTCGCAGATCATATAGTGCCATTATTGACAACAACAATCTGAAGTGAATTGGGATAAATAAAAATCTGGGATTACACAAGTGCTTTTCAAGTCTCATTGTATTCATAAAAATGCGCTCACATAAAGCTAAATTAACAGTGTCTCAATATTATGGCGAAACAAGATTCACTAAAAATAGTACATCCCACCATCTACCGTAATTCGTACCCCAATTGTCGAGAAATCGATTCAATTCTACCGTAATCCATCACATCTACCGTAACCGCCATTGATTCCCTCTCATAGTCTTGATATCGGCTCCGGGACGAGTGTCCCAGTTGGTGGGAGTGGGACGATGGGGCACTGGCGGAGGGCGGGAGATCACGGGAGCCGGACCGGACGATTCCAGAGCCGGAAAATCCAGAGTGTAGTCCATGACCTGGGCCGGGCCTTGCTGGCTGCAAATGATGAGTTAAAATGAGTGGTACGGGATAATATGTCAACGACTTACTTCCAAAAATACACATTAACAATTTTGAGCCCTCAGTCTCAGAAACATTTTCACCCTCGGTCGGCAATGAGAAGGAAAGGAGCGAACCATTTGACGCGACTGCTCAATGAGTGAATGCAATGCGAGAATGAGGCAGCTAATGGTTCAAACCAAAAATAATAAATACGAACAATTTCGAGAATTCGCACGTTTGGTCGAACGACAAAGAAAAGCGAGAATGAGGATAAAGGAATTGGTCCAATCTGCGTGCGTCATTTGTTTCAATTGTGCGCACAAATTTTCGAATACAGCATCCAGATTCAATCAATATTCAACGCCGATACCGTACCCGAGTTATGTATTGTCCAAGATAATGTCTGTTTTCAATCATATCTGTTCACTGCGATACACAAACGATTTTTTTAAATATTTTTATGTGGGAGTGAGCAGTGGGGGTGGGGCCGCCGTACTAAAACAGACCAAAGAGTCCCAGGGCCCACTACTCACTCCCTTTTTTTCTCGTCCCTCTTATCCTCCGCCTTTTCATTCCTCCACAGCCTCATAACTGCAAGAAAACATCACAGTAGCTCATAGATATACCGTAATCAGACTCCATTCATCTCCCCATCTACCGTACTAACTTGCTCAGATCGACTACGATCGATAAGGATCGTCCTACCGTAACCTATCTACCGTACTCTATTTCGGCATTACTCACTTCTCTCCTCCTTCCATCTCGTCTTCCCTATCTCCTTCCTCCACCTCCGTCACCGCTTCTGTAAGAGAACAAGATTGGAATATAGTAATCAATTTTTATTAGTAGTGAGGTACTACTAATAAAAATTGATTATTTATTGTATTTTTCATTCTCACTTCCATTGACTAGATCCATTGACGATAGTAAGAGATGGGGGTAATACGTATAGCTACTACTCTATCACAATTCCCTTTCCCTTGCTCACCTCATTAGATCCGTAACAACGTGTGCATCTTAGCCTCGAATATTCTCTCTTCAGTGGTTGGAATGAGATCGAGAAGGGAATGGACACCCTTTATGTATCCATCGTCCACACCCTGCAAGGAGGAATGAAGTTTCACATGGACTACAACTTCTCACGCACACATAAAGTTATTCTACCGAATCTGTGGGAACATTAAACAATAAGTGTAACAATAACGGCGCAAGTTGGGCCAACACTCTTTCATGACCAATTTAAAACCCTAATCTCCCACCTGGTACACAAGGCCGTTGAAGCCCTCAAATCCGTCGAATGTCGAGTGCGCAAAGTCGATCATTCGTACCTGCAATTGCAAACTGACCATGAGTACTGTAACCACTACCGTAATTGATACAATGTAGATGACCGTACCTGGATGGGCGAGTCGGGCTTGGCTGTATCGAAATCAATCAGCAAGGATGATGAGAAGAATCTACATAAATATTCAGTTATCGATTGCCTCGGTGATGTGCTACCGTATACCTGCAGTTGTGCGCCTCCTGTAGTGACGCCTTGAGATCGGCGAGTCGTGCGCGCAGTGCGGCTGTGAGTGTGCGGCCGGCGGCGCCTTTACGAATCGCATCAGACACGCGCGAAGATGTCGCTCGTCCATTCGACGGCCCTGGAATATTACGGTAGAGGATGTTCATTTATCGATAGGAGATTCTAAGCTACCGTACCTGCATCTTATCGACGAATTGGTTGAGTCCTTCCTCTTCGGCCAGCGGCTCCAGTGTCCCTCGAATGGCTCCGAATGCGCGCATTTCTTCGATCGGAGATGAACGGACGGACTCTCCACGTGCGCGGGCTCCTGAAGGGAAGTACGATGGTGGAGACAACGATTCGCCTGTTCGAAATCTATGTCCTCCCACTTGTCGATACTATCGAAAGGAAAGGATGAGATGGCATCTCTACGACTATTGATCTTTACGACTAGTAGTATTGACCTAGTGAAACTGGAATCGTACGGATCACAAACGCGACTTATACACAGGAAAATCTGGGGACTTTTAATTTTCGAATTTATTTAAATTTACATACTTGTTAGGTAACCAACTGGTACGTCTCCGAGTGGACGATGTGATCACGGTGGGGGCGCGTAGCTCGTTACGACGTGCTCCAGAAGTCGATGCGCGACCGTCGATACTCCCTGAATCAGGGGGAGATTATCGATTTTCCCCCATCCTTCCTTACCCTAGGATAACTAGAGATCAAAAGAGGCAATTTTTGAGGTATGAGTGAAACACAATCCCAGCGAGTTAGCATCTTCTCTACTCTCACCTTCAGATCCAATACGCACGGTCTTCTCATTCCATGGACAACGTTTTCGAGGAGAATGAAGTTGGAACCAGCCGAGCCGGCAATGGGAAGGCGGTGGACCAACTGTGAATCGATACCGTAATTTCAAGCTACCGTATCCCTAATGAATCATCGTACCTTGGCCATTGATGAGTGCCATCTCTCGTCTCCACTCTTCCCTCTTCATTCACACGGAACACCATGCCATGTCCTGTAATTGAACAATCATCATTTACACGAATTAGCAAGAGTTTGCTACTTCGTCCTAAATATGATTTGTTTTAATCTTCTCAATGAAAGGGCCGTTGTCAAATAAGTGAATTTAGTCAACATGGGAAACCTTAGAAACGCTGATGTCACTGGGCTGTGGTAGCAACTTATTTGGACTTTTTCAAAAACCGTTACTCTTTCCTAGTCATAATTTGCGTCTCTCAAGTTTTAGGAACATTCGTGGAGCACAAAACTTCCCGGTCTAAATTTTCTGCAAAGCTGTTCCATTTCACCCAAGCCAAATTTCGAATTCAGTAAATCTTTCAGTAACAGGCTACTTTTTAGTGCTAAGTCATTATCTATAATATATACATGTAAACGTTGTCTCGTATTTCATTGCATAACTCACACTAGCACTTCCCTCTGTCCGATCAGTAGACAGAGGCGCACATCCTTCCATCCTCATCGCTCTCGGGCTACTCACTGATGGGCTAAGTCCCGATAGTAGGGTGGGGGCTCCGCAAAATTTTCAAAATTCAGGTTGGGGGCTTCGCATTTTTTCGAAAAAAAATTAAATTTCAGGACCCAGCCCATCGAGTGACGGCACTTCCACCCGCCCGGAGACAGCGACTCTTCTATTGTTTCGACGAGAAGAACTGTTTAATCGTTATGTAGTAATCCCTGTTCCATTGTAAAAATGTGTGATAAAGTTATTAATTGTGAATTCGTTGCTTGATCGACATTGAATGCAAAAGACCCGGACTGAACTCTTCTATTACCCCCGTGAATATTTGAACTGTTACGAATAAAAGCTTCTTAATCGTTTACTCGTCGTTTATGCGTGATAAAGGAAGTGTTTGTGAGCCCGTTGATTGTCCTACATTGAATACAAAAGAGAATAATAAAGAAAAAAGAAAGAGGAAGGGAGAACTAGGCGAAGAAAGAGAAAGTATGAGCAAAACGACGGTTGAGGCAAATACTTACCGTACTGCGCAGCTCCTGCAGATTGTCCATTGAGTAATGACTTTCTTGTCGCTAGCGGGGTACTTTTTGAGGGGCTAGTTTTATGCATTATCATGAAATTTTTGCCACTTTTTTGTGTCAAATTGGCTGAATACGAATTTTTTTTGCACTCTTAGGGGGCCCCGCAAATTTCGTGTCGGGGGCTGCGCAACCTGGAAAGCTAACGGGTTAGAAGCACACCAGTGGGGCTACTCCTGCTGTATCAAGTGCTGCAAAAAGGCAAAATTCACTTTCAACCCGGATGCCTCATGTTCCACCGTTCCACACTTCTCACTTTCGCGCTCAACAATCTGCTTTTTCGTGGAAGAAAATAAATGTTCTGGCCACAAAATGAGTGCGCAGTCAACATGGTAAAAGTGCCCATTCTTTATTCAATAACACTTGCCTATAGTTTGTCGAATATATTCCATGCTTGCTCACCCTATTACGCCGAATTCCCGTTGTTCTGCTGGTAGTACGTCGTTGAGGTCGTCGGAATGGCTACGGGGCGTCGTCTGCAGTCCGGGAGGAGGAATAGAGTAAGGGCCGACGATCAATCGTGAAGAAGACCTTGCGTCTTCAGACCTGCAAAGAGCCAAATTTTCTAAAGGCAATTCAGGCGAGACACCACTTACAGTGATCAGAGATCAAAGATGAAAGATGAACACTCACTCATTGGGCAGATAGAATGCGGTCATGGCGATCTTCTGTCTCTCCTCTTGAATCAACCCTCATCCGGGAGTCCTTTCCGTGCGAGACTTCGGCCCGATCCTCCGTATCCACCTCCATCAGACGCCACTGCAACAATTATTATTTGTATTATACTATTTAAAAAAATCTATGTTCTGAACATATCAAATTCAAGATAATTAATTCTGCCCAGGTAATCAATATCCCCTAATCAATATCCCCTGAATACCGTACCTTACCAATGACTTTCGTCTGTCCCCTGAATACCGTACCTGACCAATGTCGCGTTGGGAACGAATCCACTGCGGCGCAGCTAGATCACAATGTTCTGAAAGAGAGTATTCTTCAGATGTACCCCTATTCTCACTGTTTTGATCTATTTTTTTTTAAATGGTCACCCCAGAAAATTAATTTTCACATAATCTTTGATCTATGACTTTTGCCCTTTGATCTCCCACACCTCTCTCACCCACTCCCAATTGAATTGTGGACCACTATTAGTCGGTATTCTCTCATTTTGAAGTTGATCTTTGATCTTTAGTCTCTGATCTCTGATCCCTCATCTCTAACAGGTATTCCGAAGCAATCCGCGTCAGTGCTCGACTTCGCCTTGTCCCGTCGTCACCTTCATCACGTATCTGCAGGCAATTAATGAATACTTTTCAGTATTGAAAAAGACGAATTGTACTACAAATCAACGTGACAATGGTGTCGGCAGCCACAATAATTTGGGCTCTTCTAATCGCTTCCTATCCAAACAGCAAACCAAAAGTGATCCCATGCTAACGTATTCCATCTTATAGTACCCCTCACTCACTCCAGGATGTAGTCTTTGAGGGTGCCGAATACGATACGTACATTCTCCTTATTGCCCTTTATCGATCGTATCCGGATCTGCATTACGGTAATTATTGATTGATTTTTATGAAAATATTAATAATTTTCGGTACAGTGTACTACGCATTCTTTAGCATTCTCTTTCAACTTGGTTAGAATTTGAAAAAAAGTGCACAAACCTTTCATCGATCTGCATCGAGTAGATGAAACATCAACTGCCTTAGCGGTAGCGAGAGTAGAACCGATGTTAGAGGGCCATTGTTGATTAGCGCCACAGATCTGCGAACAGCAAAATTAAGCACAGAATAAAAAAGAAAATAAGTGAAGCAAGACATTTACCATCTTTGAATCAGTGCTTCCGGAACGACGAGCGACGCCATCCTCAGATCTGATAACCCCTGAAGTGTTTTCGTGAGCAGACAAATCAAAATCTCCTTCTGGCAAATGAGAATGCAAACTTCAGACAATCGATCAATTGATTAAGACTAACAAGTGCACAAACCTTTCATCGATCTGCATCGAGTAGATGAAACATCAACTGCCTTAGCGGTAGCGAGAGTAGAACCGATGTTAGAGGGCCATTGTTGATTAGCGCCACAGATCTGCGAACAGCAAAATTAAGCACAGAATAAAAAGAAAATAAGTGAAGCAAGACATTTACCATCTTTGAATCAGTGCTTCCGGAACCGACGAGCGACGCCATCCTCAGATCTGATAACCCCTGAAGTGTTTTCGTGAGCAGACAAATCAAAATCTCCTTCTGGCAAATGAGAATGCAAACTTCAGACAATCGATCAATTGATTAAGACTAACAAGTGCACAAACCTTTCATCGATCTGCATCGAGTAGATGAAACATCAACTGCCTTAGCGGTAGCGAGAGTAGAACCGATGTTAGAGGGCCATTGTTGATTAGCGCCACAGATCTGCGAACAGCAAAATTAAGCACAGAATAAAAAAGAAAATAAGTGAAGCAAGACATTTACCATCTTTGAATCAGTGCTTCCGGAACCGACGAGCGACGCCATCCTCAGATCTGATAACCCCTGAAGTGTTTTCGTGAGCAGACAAATCAAAATCTCCTTCTGGCAAATGAGAATGCAAACTTCAGACAATCGATCAATTGATTAAGACTAACAAGTGCACAAACCTTTCATCGATCTGCTTCGAGTAGATGAAACATCAACTGCCTTAGCGGTAGCGAGAGTAGAACCGATGTTAGAGGGCCATTGTTGATTAGCGCCACAGATCTGCGAACAGCAAAATTAAGCACAGAATAAAAAAGAAAATAAGTGAAGCAAGACATTTACCATCTTTGAATCAGTGCTTCCGGAACTTACGAGCGACGCCATCCTCAGATCTGATAACCCCTGAAGTGTTTTCGTGAGCAGACAAATCAAAATCTCCTTCTGGCAAATGAGAATGCAAACTTCAGACAATCGATCAATTGATTAAGACTAACAAGTGCACAAACCTTTCATCGATCTGCATCGAGTAGATGAAACATCAACTGCCTTAGCGGTAGCGAGAGTAGAACCGATGTTAGAGGGCCATTGTTGATTAGCGCCACAGATCTGCGAACAGCAAAATTAAGCACAGAATAAAAAAGAAAATAAGTGAAGCAAGACATTTACCATCTTTGAATCAGTGCTTCCGGAACGGACGAGCGACGCCATCCTCAGATCTGATAACCCCTGAAGTGTTTTCGTGAGCAGACAAATCAAAATCTCCTTCTGGCAAATGAGAATGCAAACTTCAGACAATCGATCAATTGATTAAGACTAACAAGTGCACAAACCTTTCATCGATCTGCATCGAGTAGATGAAACATCAACTGCCTTAGCGGTAGCGAGAGTAGAACCGATGTTAGAGGGCCATTGTTGATTAGCGCCACAGATCTGCGAACAGCAAAATTAAGCACAGAATAAAAAAGAAAATAAGTGAAGCAAGACATTTACCATCTTTGAATCAGTGCTTCCGGAACTTACGAGCGACGCCATCCTCAGATCTGATAACCCCTGAAGTGTTTTCGTGAGCAGACAAATCAAAATCTCCTTCTGGCAAATGAGAATGCAAACTTCAGACAATCGATCAATTGATTAATACTAACAAGTGCACAAACCTTTCATCGATCTGCATCGAGTAGATGAAACATCAACTGCCTTAGCGGTAGCGAGAGTAGAACCGATGTTAGAGGGCCATTGTTGATTAGCGCCACAGATCTGCGAACAGCAAAATTAAGCACAGAATAAAAAAGAAAATAAGTGAAGCAAGACATTTACCATCTTTGAATCAGTGCTTCCGGAACGGACGAGCGACGCCATCCTCAGATCTGATAACCCCTGAAGTGTTTTCGTGAGCAGACAAATCAAAATCTCCTTCTGGCAAATGAGAATGCAAACTTCAGACAATCGATCAATTGATTAAGACTAACAAGTGCACAAACCTTTCATCGATCTGCATCGAGTAGATGAAACATCAACTGCCTTAGCGGTAGCGAGAGTAGAACCGATGTTAGAGGGCCATTGTTGATTAGCGCCACAGATCTGCGAACAGCAAAATTAAGCACAGAATAAAAAGAAAATAAGTGAAGCAAGACATTTACCATCTTTGAATCAGTGCTTCCGGAACTTACGAGCGACGCCATCCTCAGATCTGATAACCCCTGAAGTGTTTTCGTGAGCAGACAAATCAAAATCTCCTTCTGGCAAATGAGAATGCAAACTTCAGACAATCGATCAATTGATTAATACTAACAAGTGCACAAACCTTTCATCGATCTGCATCGAGTAGATGAAACATCAACTGCCTTAGCGGTAGCGAGAGTAGAATCGATGTTAGAGGGCCATTGTTGATTAGCGCCACAGATCTGCGAACAGCAAAATTAAGCACAGAATAAAAAGAAAATAAGTGAAGCAAGACATTTACCATCTTTGAATCAGTGCTTCCGGAACGGACGAGCGACGCCATCCTCAGATCTGATAACCCCTGAAGTGTTTTCGTGAGCAGACAAATCAAAATCTCCTTCTGGCAAATGAGAATGCAAACTTCAGACAATCGATCAATTGATTAAGACTAACAAGTGCACAAACCTTTCATCGATCTGCATCGAGTAGATGAAACATCAACTGCCTTAGCGGTAGCGAGAGTAGAACCGATGTTAGAGGGCCATTGTTGATTAGCGCCACAGATCTGCGAACAGCAAAATTAAGCACAGAATAAAAAAGAAAATAAGTGAAGCAAGACATTTACCATCTTTGAATCAGTGCTTCCGGAACGGGCGAGCGACGCCATCCTCAGATCTGATAACCCCTGAAGTGTTTTCGTGAGCAGACAAATCAAAATCTCCTTCTGGCAAATGAGAATGCAAACTTCAGACAATCGATCAATTGATTAAGACTAACAAGTGCACAAACCTTTCATCGATCTGCATCGAGTAGATGAAACATCAACTGCCTTAGCGGTAGCGAGAGTAGAACCGATGTTAGAGGGCCATTGTTGATTAGCGCCACAGATCTGCGAACAGCAAAATTAAGCACAGAATAAAAAAGAAAATAAGTGAAGCAAGACATTTACCATCTTTGAATCAGTGCTTCCGGAACGGACGAGCGACGCCATCCTCAGATCTGATAACCCCTGAAGTGTTTTCGTGAGCAGACAAATCAAAATCTCCTTCTGGCAAATGAGAATGCAAACTTCAGACAATCGATCAATTGATTAAGACTAACAAGTGCACAAACCTTTCATCGATCTGCATCGAGTAGATGAAACATCAACTGCCTTAGCGGTAGCGAGAGTAGAACCGATGTTAGAGGGCCATTGTTGATTAGCGCCACAGATCTGCGAACAACAAAATTAAGCACAGAATAAAAAAGAAAATAAGTGAAGCAAGACATTTACCATCTTTGAATCAGTGCTTCCGGAACGGACGAGCGACGCCATCCTCAGATCTGATAACCCCTGAAGTGTTTTCGTGAGCAGACAAATCAAAATCTCCTTCTGGCAAATGAGAATGCAAACTTCAGACAATCGATCAATTGATTAAGACTAACAAGTGCACAAACCTTTCATCGATCTGCATCGAGTAGATGAAACATCAACTGCCTTAGCGGTAGCGAGAGTAGAACCGATGTTAGAGGGCCATTGTTGATTAGCGCCACAGATCTGCGAACAGCAAAATTAAGCACAGAATAAAAAAGAAAATAAGTGAAGCAAGACATTTACCATCTTTGAATCAGTGCTTCCGGAACGGACGAGCGACGCCATCCTCAGATCTGATAACCCCTGAAGTGTTTTCGTGAGCAGACAAATCAAAATCTCCTTCTGGCAAATGAGAATGCAAACTTCAGACAATCGATCAATTGATTAAGACTAACAAGTGCACAAACCTTTCATCGATCTGCATCGAGTAGATGAAACATCAACTGCCTTAGCGGTAGCGAGAGTAGAACCGATGTTAGAGGGCCATTGTTGATTAGCGCCACAGATCTGCGAACAGCAAAATTAAGCACAGAATAAAAAAGAAAATAAGTGAAGCAAGACATTTACCATCTTTGAATCAGTGCTTCCGGAACGGACGAGCGACGCCATCCTCAGATCTGATAACCCCTGAAGTGTTTTCGTGAGCAGACAAATCAAAATCTCCTTCTGGCAAATGAGAATGCAAACTTCAGACAATCGATCAATTGATTAAGACTAACAAGTGCACAAACCTTTCATCGATCTGCATCGAGTAGATGAAACATCAACTGCCTTAGCGGTAGCGAGAGTAGAACCGATGTTAGAGGGCCATTGTTGATTAGCGCCACAGATCTGCGAACAGCAAAATTAAGCACAGAATAAAAAAGAAAATAAGTGAAGCAAGACATTTACCATCTTTGAATCAGTGCTTCCGGAACGGACGAGCGACGCCATCCTCAGATCTGATAAACCTGAAGGTTTTTCGTCGTTCGTTCCAAACCTGATTTGTTTTAATCTTCTCAATGAAAGGGCCTTTGTCAAATAAGTGAATTTAGTCAACATGAGAGACTTTAGAAACTCTGATATAACTGGGCTGTGGTAGCAATCTATTTGGACTTTTTCAAAAACCGTTACTATTTCTTAGTCATAATTTGCGTCTCTCAAGTTTTAGGAACATTCGTGGAGCACAAAACTTCCCGGTCCAAATATTCTGCAAAGCTGTTTCAGCCATTCCATTTCACCCAAGCCAAACTTCGAATTCAAAAAAAAACGTTCAGTAACAGGCTACTTTTTTAGTGCTAAGTCATTATCTATAATATATACATGTAAACGTTGTCTCGTATTTCATTGCATCACTCACACTAGCACTCCCCTCTGTCCGATCAGTAGACAGAGGGGCACCTCACTGAGGCATTGATGATGTTAGTATTGTCAACTGATTTTCGGTATTCACTCTTGTCTAAACAACCCTTCTCACCTTATCAGCGATATCTTGCTTTCTGCATAGGGCATCAGCCCATGGACCTCCGAATGTCGTGTACAAATGACGCCTGCTACTGAAATAATGTATGCATTCATTACTGTTCGTAATCTCGACCCATTCACTGCCTGGTATGCTCTATTCCCTTTCAACTCACTCGTTTAGATTGAGATTCAATCCGAGAGTGGTCAGATCCGTTCCCAATGCGAGACTGACGATGGATGGATTCTCAGCCTGCCTCAATGGAAAGGACGACTGAAGAGGGGGCGAGTCTGCAAGCGAAGTAATCATCATTCAATGCGAAATCACACTAAAAATATGTGTCAAGAGACGTCATCTCGACGGAGATACATAAGAGAAGGAAAGGGATTCATCACGAATTTAGAGAAAACACTAATGAGGAAACGAATCGGGGAAGCTTAATTTGTACAAGAATAGACAATAGATTGGCCGTTTAAGAACAAAGATGTGGAAAGGGAGCTAGGCAGGCAACAACTGTTGAATGCTCGACAGAAGACTGCGATCACCCTAATTAAGATTCCATATGCTCTATTTTATGAGCTAGGATAGGTAAGAAAAGGGGCTCACATTTTTAAGTGTCAATCCGACACGGGGTCCCACCCGCGAACCTCCCATGACTCCGCGACGAATAGAAACACCTGCAATACGATTACTTATTTAATATACATTTCAAAAATCGCTAGTTCATCAACGCATTTAAGTGAACACATAAGGGAGGTTATGGGTTGATCGTGGCGCAAAATGATGAGCGATTCAAGGTATCCTGAGGGAGATAGAGGAGGGAACGGTGATCGCACACCAATAAAGCAAGGCGAAATGGGGAAAATGAGAGTAAATTGGGGGATGAATCGGGAGGATTTGCATGAGGACGCGCAGTAAAAGGGGAAAATATAGATGTAAAAAACTGATTGGGAAGAACTGGGGCTCGCTTGAGACACGTCAGCAACTTGATTTCACTAGAACGGGAGACTAACTATCTAACCTCCTTGAAGGTCAATTAGAGTAGTAACTATTGTGAACGAGAAGAAGCATTTGCACTCACATAATTAAAGAGACGAGTAGGAATATAAACTGACGAGTAGATAAACAATTTACGACACGAAATCTGAAACGCGATGATTATCAAAAAGATCGATATAATAGCTAACTACCGTACTCGAGTTCGAAATTTTGTTGCACAGGTCAAACTTGTAAATAACTATTGAATTTATATTTTTAACCAGAATTGAGTAATTTTTGAAAAAAAAACTTACTTCTCATAATTGAAAATACATAATACGATGAATTATACACTTTGGATTGTTTTGAATGTGAATTAGCTCCATCACTGAAATGCATCGATTTTATTAGTTTTCTCTTTCTTGCGTTTCCGTCGGCCATAATCATTTTTTTTTAAATTTATTTTGTTTCTACAAAGAAATAAAGCAACTTTGCCAAAACTAGCATGCACACCTGCTGACGGCAGTGAAGGAGTGAGCCAGCGAGAGAAGTACGATCGAGGAATCCAAATGCCCTCTTCAAATCAGTACAATTTTTGAAAATCATCATTCCCGCGCCTGTATTCTGCAGAAGAGATCGAATTATAATTTGCACAATCAGATTAGATTCCTCACCGTGTCCAATTCTGTGATCAAAGCTCCAGATAGCGAACCCATTATCGCGAATTGTTCACCTTGAAAATTAGTCGTCGCGTTGATTGAAGAATCTCGCTGAAGCAAAAGGAAGGAAATGCGCAAACTTACTGGAAAATCCAGGCGGAATGCCCGTAATCATCAACACTTTGCCACTGTCATTCAACGTGGTCTCAGTGCCGTCTGCAATCGTGATTATCAGATCATTGTTCACCATTTCACTCTCTCCTTTCGCATGATGAGACGAGCCAAACAGAGAAATGAGTCTCGGAAAATGAGGAAAACACACCCATTGTCTGTCTGTGAAATGGGATATTTGCGCCTCCTTCTCCGCTCGACAATCCATTCGTAATCAGCAACTGAGTCGCCTGCAAAAAGATCTCTCAGTGCAAACGAATCAATATGTTTGTTATTGTTCACCATCAGCGAATTTCCAACTACTTCGAGTATCCATTTCCCATCGCTTTGTCTAATCCGATGATGAGGGAATTTATCTGCGAATGTTTGTCAGTGCTTAGCGAATACATTCAGATGCACGCATCTTCATTTCTAGCAATAACTATATAAATGCTTACCGTTATCCAGCTTACTCCATGCTCCTTCTACCTCGGTTTTATTATCGAATTGAGCGAACGCGTATACTCCTGCAAAGAGGCCACCTTTTGCATTAGCGCTCGAAATTCGGGCCGACGTCTCTATATCTCGCACTCTGCAGGCGAGAGAGAAAGAGCGAATGACGAGATGGAAGAGGCGCCCTCCCGAATATCAAACATCCCTACCGTTATTTAGCTAAGACGGAGAGGGGGAGCTATAATAATAATAACGAGGACTATTACAGTATTTTTATCTCCTCTGAGATTTCCCTATTCTAAAGTAACTGATAGAGTTCGAAACACGGGTAATCGTCTCTTCATTTCTCGTACTCTCTCACCGGTCAGAGTGACGAGAGAGTGTGGGAAATGAAGAGACGATTACCCGTATTTCGAACTCTAGTAACTGACCGTATATCTCTCCTGCATCTCCGATTGTGCTTTCAATAGTGTACGGCTGCAATGCATAACATTATTAATAACAGATAAGTTCCAGTTTTCGTAACTGTTTCTGGCCCAAGCAACAACAGCTCTAAATATGAATGGGGGTGAGATTGATGGGAATACTCTGCTAGAAATGATTGGGCCAAAAACAGAGAAATGTCGTCAAACTCACAGGTAAGAGTTTATGGCGTAACACGGCCCAAAATTCACTTCGTGCGAGAATTTTCTCCGTAATTACTTCATCATTATACGATTTTCTCAGTTTGTCCCGCATTTCGCTCAGTCGTGACTCCGATTCTCCGCACCTTTTCGACAATCTATCAATTTCTGATTGTTGTACTTGAGCAGCTTCCTCTTTGTCAATAATAAGAGCCTTGTTGCGCTCCAGAGTCACATTAAGATGTTTGATTCGTTCCTTCAGTTTCTCAAACTTCGCTAATGACTCATTGTAGTGCTTTCCCAATTCTTCCGTTATTCTTGTGATCTTCTCAACTTTCTTTCTAGTCGCAGTCAAAAAATATTCCTTTTTCTTCAGTCGGATTAATTCAATCGACACTTTCTTGTCAATAGAAGCGCCGGCGACGCCAAGAATTTTGAGACTTTTCGATTTCCCATTTCCTTGTGTCTTCCTCAGTTCGATATTCACTTGCTCTGCCAATTGAGCTTGGGCCTTTAGCGACTGCTGTTCTCGCTGCATTTGCTCGTCTTGAGATAACTGGCTCTGTGCACGATCGGAGTCGGAGTCGGGAGAGCCGGGGGCAGGCGGAGTGGGTGCGTCCTGCTCAAAGCCATATGCGGATAGCACATCGATGCTATCACCGTCGAAGCGCCGTTCGCCCTCGTTCGTACTCACGTGCTCGTACGACTGAAATAGATTTGATTAGTGAGCAGACGACGATTCCGATGTCAAGAGTAAGGATGGCAAATGAAGAGATCGCCCTCTCAATTTCGCGTGCTCTCTCACCGGTCGACTAGAGTTCGAAATACGGGTCACCGTCTCTTCATTTTGCACACTCTCTAGCCTTTCTGACCGGTGAGAGAGCGTGTCAAATGAAGAGACGATTACCCGTAGTTCGAACTCTACGGCCGACCCGGCGAGAGTGTGCAGAATGGGGAGAGTTGATCGTCATTTGCCATTCATAGTGAGGATCTCGGAACTTTTCTCTGTTTTGTGCGCATGCAATAGGGGAAGGAAATGAACATGGCAAGGAGGGAATATTATGGGAGAAAAGATTGGGCCAAAACAAAGAGAAGTACTACAGTTGATAGCACACGAGGAAAGCTAGCTGTCGAAGAAGCGTTCTATTTATTCTTCCTTTCTGCACAGGGAAATACGGCTTCCAAATCGCCGAGATTGAGAATTTAAATTGTGAAAAGCAGATTCGGACGATAAAATGGTCAATCTTTTCAGCCGTATTTCCCTTGCGAGTAAACGAATGAAAAATTAAAGAAAGAGAGAAATCACTCACGCAGTCGAAAACAGAAGCACGCTTGTGTTCTTTTGCAGTGATGTCGAATAGAGGAGGGTCGTCGGAGCACTGAACAAGAAAATATGCATGAGCATACACAGTCAATCGGAACGGCATGCAAATTTTCGTATTGTAGTGAAAATCGGAATATGTTTCAGAAGCAATTCATATTTCGATGAAGATTTTCAGCAAGCAAACATGATGAAGCAGTCATGATGTTAAGTAGTTGTGTTTGACGGCGAGTTGAGTGAAGAATGCGGAGAGCAAGTGAAAACGTACGGAAGACGGGGCAGCTGCAGCTTGCGAGGTAGTACTCGTCGTATCGAATGCTCCCTTAATATGTTTTTTATGAAGACAAACAGAGGAAAAGAATTCTTAAAGTTTTCGAAAGATTTCGTTCTTTTCTATGAGTAAAATATGTGTATGACTGTTGGAGATCAATCCTAATTATGCGACAATCGCGCATTTTAGTCAATTTCCCACATGAATTGGTTGAAGAATGCCGAAAGAAAGTGGCAGATACTTACTACTTCGTTCGGTTCGTCACAGCGTATATAGGCGAAAAGATATCCTGTTTGAGGCAGCACCTCCGCTCGCGTCACCTGAGCAAATCAACATTCTCATATCATTTTTTTTACAATGATCAACAAATCGATAAAACAATATTTACTCGAGCGTCGTCGTATCGATAGAACTTCTTGCGATCCACGGAGCGAATGAAAGAGACGTAGTGGCCTCTATCAGCCTGCGAACCCATATTTTAGCTATCAAATTGTATCTTTCGAATGTTTTTATTTTTGTTATTCATTACTTGGCAAGTGTAAAAATAGTGCAAAATATATTGATAACTATGCAAGGCAATAATAAGGAAATAGTTTACGGAATCTCCTAGATGCTCCACAACTCCGTGTAAAGCATAGTTGGCAGTCGTCGAGTGGCCATCAATAGTCAGCATTCCAATATCGATAACATTCTGCAACCGAGAACACTCTTTCCACAGCTGCCATTGTAGAGTATCCAGATTATTTCATCCTCTACTACAATCCAGAACTACCGTATCATTTGCCACCACGGGTTCGAATTATCTATTGCGGTTTGCGCTTTCTTTTGCAGTGATTCGGCATAAGTTGAAAAAGGCAGAGAAATCGAGCTCATTGAAGCATCGAAGGGAACAACAATGAAGAGATCGCCCGGCTACCGTATCCTCCTCGTACAGTAATCCCTCTCGTGTCTTACCTCTGCAATTACTCCAGTGGGAATCTTGTTTCTTTTGTTGTCAAAGCGGTTGAGTGAGATTAGCAGCACTTCAGGTAGCTGTACGAATCGACTAGTCCTGTTATGATCCTGATTCTTCCCGCACCTGAGATGTGAGCGCTGATGAAGGGGAACCGTTCCAAGCATTGCCTAGCGGCACTGTGTCTCAGTTACTATTCAATGTGAAATATTACCTTTGACAGAAAACATCTTCAAGGAAATCATACTTCAAGTAGCTCGAAAGAAGCGAGGAGAGAGTTGCGCTCTAAAATTGATCGCCATAAGAATAAATTCGATGAAAGACTGTGAGTAGAATTCAAATACTCTATAATAGGTATATCTCGGATTTTCGTATGATTAGGGAATTTCGTAATTCTCGATCAACCGCATTCGACAAGAGATGTCCGGTGCTCTCCAGAGAAGGGAAGAATCAGTTGAGTTTCAACCACTCTTCATCGTCCGTTTATAACGGATTCGCGTAATTGATGTAATTCGAAATGTAGATAATTCGAAAATGAGAGGGACATCCCTACTATCGAATGCATCTCTATCGAATCAACCAGTAAGGAAGTTCAATTCCTTTTTTTTTGCTTTTTTTTAAACAAAATTAGTTCCTTAAATTTCTGAGGTACCGTTACGCGCATCATACCTCTTTGCCAATCGGAATACTGAAATCGAGACAATCCTCAACTTGAACTTTCTGCATCCCACAAACACGGCAATTTGCTGCAAGTAAAAAAACAATAATACAAAAATACATTGTTGAATAGAGTACCATTTTGGCACACATTGTCAGCTGAGCAATGCAAAGGTACGGGCCATTTTGGAGTGAACTATTTCAAAATTACCAATGTGATATCTGCCTAAATTCGTCATGCCATTGACAACATACCTCACACACATACACCACTCTTTTCAGTTGACGAAAAATGGTCATAAATAACGATGACTCTTTTCAAATGTGGAAAGATGGCTATCGTAATCTCTATCTCGATATCGTAATCAACCGTACTCACTTTCATGCTTGATAATGCCTCCGAACACTCGTTGCACGATCGTTGGGCTTGCACAGCTGAATTATTTTTTCTTATTTTACATTTTTTTAACACTTTTTCTTTGATCTCTCTGTTGCTATTGCTCCCTAAACCGCCCTCTCCTATCGGATAACTCCTTCTTGCCCACCCATCGCCTCCCGAGGGCAGTATCAACGCACCTTCCCCTTGTTCCATCTCTCCCCTCCCCCCCCCCCCCCCTTTCAACGATGCAACCATGAACACATCCAACACGCAATGCGTCATGCCATTGACAACATGCCACACAATGAGCACTTGCATAAATTCCTCCGTTCACTCATTTTCTCTCACATTTCGCTACCGTTGTTTCAAAAGTACTCTCGGCAGCTGCATGCTGTGCTGTATTGTTTGAAAAATTTCGAATCAAATATTTTTTTAATCAACCTGGAAATAGTACTTCTTTCGTTTCTTCACCTTTCCTTGTTTTTCACCCAATCAACCCCGACCGGTTCCCATTCCACCAACTATCGTATTTGCACACTTTTTGTCGATTGAAATGCTCACTAGAGTTGGAAATACGGGTCACCGTCTCTTCATTGTACACACTATTTCACCGGCCAGAGAGGCGAGAGAGTGTGTGGAATGAAGAGACGGCGATCCGTATTTCGAACTCTAGTGCTCACCCTGCCGGTTCGAACTGGTCGATAAGAAGCCTCAGAAATTCATGAGCATCTTCGAAAGTTCCCTGACGTGCCCGGGCATTACTCCTGAAAGGAGGAAATCGACTGGCTTCGGACACTTAAGGGGTACAGTAGTTCATTGGGGGGATGTTTAGGAATGGGCTCATTTCATGGGCTGCTATTGATTGTAAGACCTGGAAGGGAGCATTGGATTTTTTCACCTGTAAATGCCCCATTTCTCGGAATCGATTCAAGACAATACCTTCCTTCATCTATTGAATCCCTTACGTCCAAACTTTATGGCAACAAAATTAAGATATTTCTATGCAATCTCCATTTTCATTAATACATACTCTTTCACCGGTCAGACAGAGTGAGAGACTGGGCCTGATGAAGAGAGTCCTTTTCTCCCCCTCCACCTATCTCTGTTGTTGCCTTTTTCTCCAGACGCATGCGTAATTAATTAGATCATGCGGACACTGACTCTGCACCTACTAATGTAGTCTAATGTGGTCATCATGTTGTCACGCATCAAATGGTCAACGTGCCATCAAAAAAGTCGCGGCTAATCTACCGTACGCTCAAGCTACCGTAATCTCGCAACTCACGCATGAGGTGAGGGTAAAACCAATCGCTATCGATTGCCATATCCGAGTAGAACTGCTTGCTGACATGGAACGCTCGAATCGCACATGCAACGCATGTTGACACCGTTGCTTTGCCTGCAATCGGCAAGCGTTGATTACCCGTATCACACGGCGAATTCAATCAGCACATCCACAATATTTATAAATAAATCAGTCCTCGATACGACAGTAGCTACCGTATGCCGCCACATACATGAAAATACATGGTGCTCCATCAGTGCGCGAGCGAGAATGGGAATCATTGAGATGAGCTGTAGAACTGCGATGGCGAAGCAGTTGTTCGCTCGATTAACGACTCCTGCTCCGCATTGCCGATCATTCTGCAATTACAATTAATGAAAAAAATAGCAAGAAACCAAAAAAGCAATAAGATCTGGGTGGACACAGTCGATATTTCGTCTTAAAACACACAGTACAAATGTGCTTCAGAAGGACAATCAATGAATGGCTATTGACCGTCCAACGAGTTCCTACTGTACTTTTCAAATTTAGGCAATATTCAATATGCGGACCGTAAATGCGGCGCCGGACCAGGATTTGTTCAGCACTCCCGTATTGCCTGATCTTGCTTCCGGGGCACCTGCAAGAGATCATTATCGATCGCATTTCTACTCGAAGTGGCGCAAAACATCCACAAATCAACCATTTTGAAAGGTTATTTTCTCCACTTTAGTGAGATGTGCGATCCTCGAAGCACTCACTAACCTTCCTTGTTCACTGGTGCAGCGGCGACGTCAGGGGCATTGCGCGCGATCGGCGCCTTCTCCGCGACCATCTCTGTAGCTGGCGGCGGCAACGTCGAATCTGCAGATAATGAGTTTCGATTATTATCGACGCTCATTCCACGAAGCGATTGCCCTACGAGACATGGAGAAGTGGCGATATCTTCTACAATTTCAGAATTGTTTTTCTTTTGGATCTTGTATTCAGCAAGCATTTCGTATTGTACATGCCGCACTTGGCAATCGGATCCTGCATCAAACCAAACCATGACTCTCACCTTTTCTCGGTTTGATCATGGACGGCTTTCCTTCTCCTTGCTCGTTGTCAGCGTCGCTGAAGGCGAAACGAGAGGAGATTCGGGCTGAACGAGTAAGCCAATTGCAGAAATTGTCTATAAAAAATCTTTTTTGTGCATAAAAGGCGCATCCGGTTCGTCTAACAGTAAGAGTTCGTCGTTTTCTTGTTCTGGGGAAAATGTATCGAATCAATCTACGTTATCTTTAATGAAGGCAGATTTCACCATATCGAACACATTACATATTTCTTACCTATATCTACGTACTTTTGCTTTCTTTCTTCTACTGGAAAAAGGATATTATAAAGCTCACCTTGGCCTGCGCCTTTCCGTTGCCACGACGCTTCTTCGAGCCTGCAGAAGATGAGTTTCAACGGCTATTTACGTCGCTGCTCATTTCATGAACCGTTTGCTATGCGAGAATTGGATACGTGGTGATTTTCAGGTGATTTTCATCAACCTTTTTTCACGTTTTGTCGATCTCTTCGCCATTACTGTGCTTACCGCACATGGCGATCAGATTGTGCATCAACGCTCGCATTACTCGTCCTGTTTAATTCCTCTTTCCACAGCCACCCCACAATTGAAACATCAGTGCGGATAAATAATAAAAAATAAATAATAATTCAATCCTTGACACTCACGCTTGCCCGAGTCTGAAGAGCGAATCGAGGCGGCAGAATCTCCTGGTGGTGCTGCGGGAAGCGATTCGTCGCGCTGAACGAATAAGCCAATTGCGGAAAAAAAAAAAAAAAAAAATACTTTTAAATACATTAAAAGCAATTGACTCCTAGTTACTCCTCGTTGTATCTATTGAAAGCTGATTTCTCACTATTCCAAACTGTCACGTTATCGACTCGTACCGCATTCTGATACCCACTATCCTCTATAGACAAGGGGGAACAATGCAAAAATTATTTTTAGCGCCAATATCGCGACATGAAAGAACTGAAATTTCCCTATTGATTCAAAAAAGATAATTTCATTCGAAATATACGAAAATATGTTTCTGTAACGTATCCGATTTCGGTAATCTCGAGGGGTGTCAGAATGAAGAGAATCCGTCTCTTCACTCCGCGTGCCAGAGGGCCGCCAGCCGGAGTGACGAGAGAAAAATGAAGAGATGTATTCTTCACTTTGTCTACTCCTTGTGTGCGTGACTGAATAGAGGGAACAACTTACAGAAGCGATTGATCGAGTCGTTGGTCCTGCATAAATCCTTTTCTCTTCTGGCTCTCCGATCGCTGACGTCTCCTGAATCATAGAATACGAATACGGATAAATAATGAAGAGAAAATTAGCCGACCTTCAGAATCTTTATCAGATACGATAACCAGGTTTACTGACTGTCCCCACGATTATCTAAGCAAGGAAGATAACAAAATTTCGCCCTGTAGGTCAACCGCACTCGTTGTAGCAGTATCCCGAGATAATACCCCACTGGATACTGTGAAACCCCGCATCGAAAGGACCCCAATTTGAAAACACTTGTTATTCACATCTCCATCGAGCGTAAACAGAATCAGAGATCATTCATTTCCCCTCTAATCACAGTGATGGCGCGGTCAATCAGCCACTTCGGAACCTCGGAATGCATTATTCCCCTCGCTTTTATCATGAATAAAGTATTTAAATTATACCCACTCTGCTATCTACAGTATCTCCTAAGACAGTGATCTGAACCCTTCCTCTGCAAAATACGCGACCGTCCCTACTATATGATGGGATACGTTACTATCTCGATAACAGAATGCCGGGCATACAGTATGCAATTGGTTGCACAAATTCACATCCTGGAGCGCCTCAGGGTACGGTAGTTCCATCAAATACCGTACACAATAGCCACAGTACCTATGGGGAAAGTTGTTTACCACATCCTATCGATTTGATTTAGCGTAAACAGAATGAGCGAGCGTTCATTTCCCCACTCATTGGAGTGATCGCGCGGTCGGCAGGACAATTGGACAACGAGGAGTGGGAATGCAGAGCGGTCGAATCTGTACCTTGACTGCCGTCGGATTGGGCACCCGCTCATCCTTTGCCACCCCAATGCGCGCCGCTCGCTTCCTGAAAATGCGGATTTGACCAGGATCTTTTCGCTCAGACCAATGCCGTTCGGGCGCATTACTGTACAGTCTCCAAGGGCCCAATGCGACGAGTATATGACAAATAAGGTAAAACAGAGAGAGGATCAGTTGAGAGAGGATAGGAGAAAACAGTGTAAAACTCACTTGGGCTTTCCTGCCGCGAAAGAAGCTTTGCCATTGAGAGTCATTATCAGCAGACCGCTTGTGACGAGTAGTGACGAGCAGAATGAGGATAATGTTCTCTAAATGAGCTTTTATTGAGCACCCTCAATTTACATGTAAATTGAATGTAAACATGTAAAAGCAAATTGAAATTGATTTGTGTTAGGTTGATGCAATAGTTTCTGATGTTTTCTTTTCCTCTAATATCTTCTCATTGGCTACATCGTGCTTGGTTTCATCCACGCCAATATTTAGGATGATAGTGGGCAACAACAAATGTAACTTGAAATCAGATAACGATTGAATCATTTTCGAATAATACTTATTAATATTGACTATGGTGCGAAATACGACAAAAATGAGATCTAGTTTGCTTCGGGGCGACGTCGATTTAGCAAACATTTGCGATGACCCCGGTTTTGCCCTATAAATTAGTAGTGTGGCAAGGATCTCTCTATCGGTTACGCACGAATTACACAGATTTGAATCAGTGTTGCTATCAAGGGAGGATGTTTTGCGGTGATTTTGACCCTCGAATGTCAAAGTAAATATTACCAATTTGGCTCTATACGGAATGGGGGGTCCCAAAAGAAAAACGGGGGTCCCAAAAGAAAACAGGGGTCCCATCAGAAAACGGGGGTCCCAGCAGAATACGGGGGTCGCATAGGAAAAAACGGTATCCAAAACACGTTTGTTGTTGTAGGTATAATTCTGCATTTCTGATCGCGCCTTTCTTCAGCCTAATCTACTGTTATTTTATTGTCCTGCCTGCCTTAATTGCTACTGAAACGATAGTTGCTTGTTCATATGAATAATATTTTCAATACAATAAAAATATTATTCAAATGGAATCTCAAAGCATCTCATACGAGGATGAGGCGAGAAATACAGTCCGGTCAGATCCCCACCTGAACATGGGTGTCCCGGGTGTCCCCGGGTGTCCCCCCCCGTGTCCCCTCGCCTTCCCACGGCTCGAACTTTGGAAAAATTGCGTCGAATTGTTGAATTTCGAACTCCTCTAGTCCTTCCGCATCGATTCATATAAAAACAAAAATAAAAATACTCTTGGTTTGAAGAAATAATTTTTTGAATAAACAGGTAAGCGGTGTGCTCCACCTGCCGTAGTTATGAATTGTTGCATTTGCCGGCTCTGAATTTCCTGGCTGTGAATTAACTACGGTAAGTCCAGGTGGAGCGCAAAAAATACTGTTTATTCAGAAAATTATCTCTTCAAACCAAGAGTATTTTTATTTTATTTTTATATGAATCGATTCGAAAGTTCGAATTTCAACAATTCGACGCAATTTTTCCAAAGTTCGAGTCGTGGAAAGGCGAGGGGACACGGGGGGACACCCAGGGATACCCGGGGACACCCATGTTCAGGTGGGGATCTGACCGGACTGTATGTCTCAATACGCTTTATGAAGTGCTGTAGCAAATTCACACGGAAAACGAACACCTTTTGGGAACCCCGCTTTTAATTTGACCCGAAATTATTTATGGGACCCCGTTTTCTGATGGGACCTCCGTTTTCTGTTGGGACCCCTGTTTTATGATGGGACCCCGTATTCTTTTCGAACCCCCGTTATCTCATGGGGCCCCCGTTTCCGTTCAGAGCCTACAATTTGGCTGCGTGTACATTTGTGAACACATTTACACCAATTTTTTGGTAGACTTATTGGAGCAGGAACTTTCTTTTCGGAATTATCGGATTGTCTAGGTTCATCCGTACGTATTTGCCTCGATATATAAACCTCGAATTCGCCTCGAATCTGATTGTGAGTACAACGTAATCTAGGGGGGCTATAGTTTTCAATAAAAATCGACATAGTTGCCTGGTACTATACTATAGCACATTACTATAGCAGTCGTGATGGCCGGTCGATAAAATTTTATTGTGACGCCTAGTGAATGCCCTTGGGGTCAGTGAAATGCGATAATGGAAATTGAGTAGCTGAAAAAAGTTAAACCCTAGGAAGTAGACAGTTCGAATCTAGAACACACACACTTGACAAATTACTGTGACGGTCTTTCGGGCGGAATTGATTAGTCTTCATGGGCGCTACAAAGAGCATCCATGCCCACATGTAATGTATAAATGCACTAGTTGATTGACTAAAGATGAGATGAATTATCGCTTGAAACAGGCAAGTGAAAAAAACCTCAGAAACTTTTGCATTTTTCTATTTTTTATTATTTTTTCACTATTTTTTTACTATTTTAATTTTATGGATTTACGAAGGAAAAGTGATATTCTTTAATCGCTGAATTCAGTAGCCCTAAAATGGAAGATAGATTTTTCAAGATTCATCGTATTTTCAACCTCTCTGAAAATCATCTAAGGCGTCACAAATAAGGTTGGAATATTAATCACTGGAAGCCAGGAAGTGCAGTTGATGAGAATTCTGTGATGTTTTATCCACAGACCAATTCATTCAAATTGAGCTGTTTTTTCGAGAAAATATTAATTGAAATGATAAGACATCTGATCAGCTAATTTTTTATGTTTAAACGGAAACGGCAGCAAACTTCCTGTGATCCTAATATTAGCGACTTTGTCTGGCACAGCTGAAAAATGTCGATTCTTTGAAACTCTCGGAGTGTGAGTTCTCGGGGTGCTGATTACGATGGGTAAGAACATTTTTTTGTGTATTTCAATTTTATAGAATTGAAAATTAAATTTCGGCATATCAATGTAGGCAAATCAGTTCATGCTTCTCCTTGTTGGCATCCGATCTGCGTCTCATCAATTATCTCACACAAGAGAATGTGGTGGAGGGAGAGAGCGTATACAGAGGGAACGGAAGAGACATGCTGGAAATGGAAAAGGAAGGATTCCCGTTTACTCACAATCTCGGTTAAACCGAGATTGTTCCTTTCCTTCACTTCCTTGCTCCTTTCTCGAAAGTCCCATGATTAATTTTGCTTAAACTCTAGATTAGACTCCTCTAATCAAGTCGGTCCGATCTGTGAAATTCTGCGGAAAAAAAAGAGTGGGAGGGGGAGGAAAGAGAAGAGGAAAAAATCGAGTGTAAAAAGTAAATGGAAATACAAATTTGACTTTCCGCATTATACGATATTTCAAAATATGTCGCTTCCCATTGAAGCTAGTCAAGTAATTTACGTGACAATTAGTTGATGCCTGCTCTACTCAAGATATTTGATGTGAAGAATCATCTGGTACTTTTGTCGGAGTCTATGATCGAATCCTTCCCTCGAAGGTCCACTATAGGATCAGTCGTGATCGTTGACATTTCACGAAAGTTTCCGAAAGCGAAGAGGAAACCGCAAAATCTTATCGCAAAAGATAGATTATCGTTTGGCGATCTGTTCATTCTGTCAAAATGTTTTGCTCTCAATTTCGATTTTTAAAGATTTTAAAAATGCCAAAATGAATTGCTCATTTGGATCATCGACAATTTAATAAAATAGTGTTAAACTCAACGTAAAACAAATCTAACTCTTTTTTATCAATTTAGGACACTGAGAGGACAGATGCCGTTTTGGAAAAAGTCCAAGATTTGGACGACGCGTTGCAGAACCGGTGGCGCGAATTTTAAATTAATTTAAATTTCGTCGCGTGTAACCAAGTTTTCCCTTTCTATTTAATTTTCCGCGCAAATGATGTATTTAGGTGCTAGATCATATGAAACATCAGTAATAATATAAGGAAAAATCAGGAAAGACACGAGCGCACATGTTACTGTGAAAACACGGCATCGAGTTAATTTCCACGAATTCGCAATGAAATAGCCTGTTCTCTGATTTGGACGGTAGCGCTCCATGTATTCTACTTAAATAGCAAAAACTAGTGTGTAAAAATAAGGATATCATGTATAAAAGTATTCCCGAACGAATTTCGTAATGGGAGCTGGAATCACATCCGGAAATTGCTATCGCCGAAACAAACGCGCGGCTTCGTGAATTTTTCGCCCTGCTTATCTTAACTCCAGCGGCGCTTTTCTTTTGCGTGTCCTCTGCGTGAGGACGAGTAATAAATGCCAATATTCAGTTTGTAGACTGTTGGTTACCTTCAAGAATTATTTCGCGATACATTTCGACGATCTGTGATGATCGAGACCGGGCAATAAACTAACTCACAAATGAAAATTTTCAAGAATGTCATGGGCAAAATGACAAAATACAGTTTTTGAAAAGTCAAATAATATTGCGAGTGAGAAATGTAAACTTTAGCCGTGGTTTTCGCAAATGTTTGTTCAATGGGGGGGGGGGAGAATTCAGCACATATCATTCTTAGGAGCAGGTCACAGCATTCTGCCCCAACAGAAAAGGGGGAGACCTTTGCATATCTACTCGCTCACTTTGCATGAACCGAACTGCAAGGCCTAGGCGGGAGGAGCGACCGCTCTCCCCGCCCTGTTGTTTGAATCGAGCGGGAAATTGCAGTTCTTTCGTGTCGGGATTTTGGCGCGAAATTTGCATCCACTGTTCACCCTTATATGGAGAGAACAATGGGGGGTCAGAATGCTGTGAGGTTTGATCGATAGACGACGATGCTTGACGACACAAATCCGTGAAATCTCTCCTAATTCAATTTTTTAAAAATCATTCCTGAAGACGTGTGTGAAAGACGGTTCTCCCTACATACTTTTCTTCTCACAATCGATGACAGGGATCAAGTGATTGTCCAATCGTACGGCATGGCTGTAACTCTCTCTCTGAACTGTCGAATCTCTTCCCTCACAGTGGCAACCACTTCAACATCGGCGACGGTTTTTTCCATTGAATATATCTCATTTCGAAGCAAGACATTCGATGCCATATGCGTATAACTGTCGAAGACCGACCCCTAGTAAATTTACAAAAAATGTGAAACTTCGGTTCTAGTTCATCTAGTACATAAGGTACATTTTCGCTAAGTTGAACCGGATCGGATGCTCCGTTCAAATTTTAACTTTTCTCACAAGTATGATCGTAGAATTGGTGCAAGAACTGCCCCAGATCGGGCGCACTCCTCTTCCCGTCAGCGTCCGAGTGATCCTTTCAGGATCCCCAAAAAGAGATGGGCAAAATTTTTTTACGGTTTCTCGTTTCACAATGCTCTCTCGCCGGTTAGAGACAGCGAGAAAGTAGCGTAGCGTAAGAGTAGCGAGAAAGAGAAAGTAAGAAAATTTTTGCCCAGCCCTGATCCCACGAAGTGAATAGACACTGCAGTAGCTGCTGCCCTTCAATTCGTTCTCGCGTCAGTTACCTGTGAACAGTTTAGAGAAAACAAATATAAACCAGTGCTTTCATTATCAATAAGTCAAGTATACAAAATAATTATCGTTACATCATGAATATAAGTTAATTGGAAGAGAGAATCGCCGGAAAACAGGGTATTGGGTTGGTTCCATCCGTGGCCATGCTTGATTACCAGACCAATTCTTGAAGGAAGAAAGTGAACTGTATCTCAAGAAAAAATATGTGAAATCGTTAGGGTCTCTCATAAAGATCAACCGAAGCGCCCAATCCACATACGTTTAAAAGAGCTACACTAATGATAACGATAATTGATTCGGTCTGGTGATCAAGAATGGATTCGGAAGGTTCCACAAATAGATAGGATAAGAGAATCGCTTGACACCAGAATGTGCGGTAGCGTAAAATAGGTAAGAGTGAGAGGTTCCAGGAGAAACAGACGATAGCGAGAGGGAATGCCAACGTGGGCAAGAGTAGGCGTAGAGTAGACGTCTTGAGGGAATGACAGAGTACGGCAGGTTCCACAAATAGAAAGGATAAGAGCATCGCTTGACACCAGGGTGTGCGATAGCGTAGAATAGGTAAGAGGTTCCAGGAGAAGCAGACGATATGACAGAGTACGGCAGGTTCCACAGTTCGCTTGGAAAAGAGAATCGCCGGAAAACAGGATATTGGGTTGGTTCCATCCGTGGCCAAGATTGATTACCAGACCAATTCTTGAAGGAAGAAACTGAACTGTATCTCAAGAAAAAATATGTGAAATCGTTAGGGTCTCTCATAAAGATCAACCGAAGCGGCCAATCCACATACGTTTAAAAGAGCTACACTAATGATAACGATAATTGATTCGGTCTGGTGATCAAGAATGGATACGGTAGGTTCCACAAATAGAAAGGATAAGAGCATCGCTTGACACCAGGGTGTGCGATAGCGTAGAATAGGTAAGAGGTTCCAGGAGAAGCAGACGATATGACAGAGTACGGCAGGTTCCACAGTTCGCTTGGAAAAGAGAATCGCCGGAAAACAGGATATTGGGTTGGTTCCATCCGTGGCCAAGCTTGATTACCTGACCAATTCTTGAAGGAAGAAACTGAACTGTATCTCAAGAAAAAATATGTGAAATCGTTAGGGTCTCTCATAAAGATCAACCGAAGCGGCCAATCCACATACGTTTAAAAGAGCTACACTAATGATAACGATAATTGATTCGGTCTGGTGATCAAGAATGGATACGGTAGGTTCCACAAATAGAAAGGATAAGAGCATCGCTTGACACCAGGGTGTGCGATAGCGTAGAATAGGTAAGAGGTTCCAGGAGAAGCAGACGATATGACAGAGCACGGCAGGTTCCACAGTTCGCTTGGAAAAGAGAATCGCCGGAAAACAGGATATTGGGTTGGTTCCATCCGTGGCCAAGCTTGATTACCAGACCAATTCTTGAAGGAAGAAACTGAACTGTATCTCAAGAAAAAATATGTGAAATCGTTAGGGTCTCTCATAAAGATCAACCGAAGCGGCCAATCCACATACGTTTAAAAGAGCTACACTAATGATAACGATAATTGATTCGGTCTGGTGATCAAGAATGGATACGGTAGGTTCCACAAATAGAAAGGATAAGAGCATCGCTTGACACCAGGGTGTGCGATAGCGTAGAATAGGTAAGAGGTTCCAGGAGAAGCAGACGATATGACAGAGTACGGCAGGTTCCACAGTTCGCTTGGAAAAGAGAATCGCCGGAAAACAGGATATTGGGTTGGTTCCATCCGTGGCCAAGCTTGATTACCAGACCAATTCTTGAAGGAAGAAACTGAACTGTATCTCAAGAAAAAATATGTGAAATCGTTAGGGTCTCTCATAAAGATCAACCGAAGCGGCCAATCCACATACGTTTAAAAGAGCTACACTAATGATAACGATAATTGATTCGGTCTGGTGATCAAGAATGGATACGGTAGGTTCCACAAATAGAAAGGATAAGAGCATCGCTTGACACCAGGGTGTGCGATAGCGTAGAATAGGTATGAGGTTCCAGGAGAAGCAGACGATATGACAGAGTACGGCAGGTTCCACAGTTCGCTTGGAAAAGAGAATCGCCGGAAAACAGGATATTGGGTTGGTTCCATCCGTGGCCAAGCTTGATTACCAGACCAATTCTTGAAGGAAGAAACTGAACTGTATCTCAAGAAAAAATATGTGAAATCGTTAGGGTCTCTCATAAAGATCAACCGAAGCGGCCAATCCACATACGTTTAAAAGAGCTACACTAATGATAACGATAATTGATTCGGTCTGGTGATCAAGAATGGATACGGTAGGTTCCACAAATAGAAAGGATAAGAGCATCGCTTGACACCAGGGTGTGCGATAGCGTAGAATAGGTAAGAGGTTCCAGGAGAAGCAGACGATATGACAGAGTACGGCAGGTTCCACAGTTCGCTTGGAAAAGAGAATCGCCGGAAAACAGGATATTGGGTTGGTTCCATCCGTGGCCAAGCTTGATTACCAGACCAATTCTTGAAGGAAGAAACTGAACTGTATCTCAAGAAAAAATATGTGAAATCGTTAGGGTCTCTCATAAAGATCAACCGAAGCGGCCAATCCACATACGTTTAAAAGAGCTACACTAATGATAACGATAATTGATTCGGTCTGGTGATCAAGAATGGATACGGTAGGTTCCACAAATAGAAAGGATAAGAGCATCGCTTGACACCAGGGTGTGCGATAGCGTAGAATAGGTAAGAGGTTCCAGGAGAAGCAGACGATATGACAGAGTACGGCAGGTTCCACAGTTCGCTTGGAAAAGAGAATCGCCGGAAAACAGGATATTGGGTTGGTTCCATCCGTGGCCAAGCTTGATTACCTGACCAATTCTTGAAGGAAGAAACTGAACTGTATCTCAAGAAAAAATATGTGAAATCGTTAGGGTCTCTCATAAAGATCAACCGAAGCGGCCAATCCACATACGTTTAAAAGAGCTACACTAATGATAACGATAATTGATTCGGTCTGGTGATCAAGAATGGATACGGTAGGTTCCACAAATAGAAAGGATAAGAGCATCGCTTGACACCAGGGTGTGCGATAGCGTAGAATAGGTAAGAGGTTCCAGGAGAAGCAGACGATATGACAGAGTACGGCAGGTTCCACAGTTCGCTTGGAAAAGAGAATCGCCGGAAAACAGGATATTGGGTTGGTTCCATCCGTGGCCAAGCTTGATTACCAGACCAATTCTTGAAGGAAGAAACTGAACTGTATCTCAAGAAAAAATATGTGAAATCGTTAGGGTCTCTCATAAAGATCAACCGAAGCGGCCAATCCACATACGTTTAAAAGAGCTACACTAATGATAACGATAATTGATTCGGTCTGGTGATCAAGAATGGATACGGTAGGTTCCACAAATAGAAAGGATAAGAGCATCGCTTGACACCAGGGTGTGCGATAGCGTAGAATAGGTAAGAGGTTCCAGGAGAAGCAGACGATATGACAGAGTACGGCAGGTTCCACAGTTCGCTTGGAAAAGAGAATCGCCGGAAAACAGGATATTGGGTTGGTTCCATCCGTGGCCAAGCTTGATTACCTGACCAATTCTTGAAGGAAGAAACTGAACTGTATCTCAAGAAAAAATATGTGAAATCGTTAGGGTCTCTCATAAAGATCAACCGAAGCGGCCAATCCACATACGTTTAAAAGAGCTACACTAATGATAACGATAATTGATTCGGTCTGGTGATCAAGAATGGATACGGTAGGTTCCACAAATAGAAAGGATAAGAGCATCGCTTGACACCAGGGTGTGCGATAGCGTAGAATAGGTAAGAGGTTCCAGGAGAAGCAGACGATATGACAGAGTACGGCAGGTTCCACAGTTCGCTTGGAAAAGAGAATCGCCGGAAAACAGGATATTGGGTTGGTTCCATCCGTGGCCAAGCTTGATTACCAGACCAATTCTTGAAGGAAGAAACTGAACTGTATCTCAAGAAAAAATATGTGAAATCGTTAGGGTCTCTCATAAAGATCAACCGAAGCGGCCAATCCACATACGTTTAAAAGAGCTACACTAATGATAACGATAATTGATTCGGTCTGGTGATCAAGAATGGATACGGTAGGTTCCACAAATAGAAAGGATAAGAGCATCGCTTGACACCAGGGTGTGCGATAGCGTAGAATAGGTAAGAGGTTCCAGGAGAAGCAGACGATATGACAGAGTACGGCAGGTTCCACAGTTCGCTTGGAAAAGAGAATCGCCGGAAAACAGGATATTGGGTTGGTTCCATCCGTGGCCAAGCTTGATTACCTGACCAATTCTTGAAGGAAGAAACTGAACTGTATCTCAAAAAAAATATGTGAAATCGTTAGGGTCTCTCATAAAGATCAACCGAAGCGGCCAATCCACATACGTTTAAAAGAGCTACACTAATGATAACGATAATTGATTCGGTCTGGTGATCAAGAATGGATACGGTAGGTTCCACAAATAGAAAGGATAAGAGCATCGCTTGACACCAGGGTGTGCGATAGCGTAGAATAGGTAAGAGGTTCCAGGAGAAGCAGACGATATGACAGAGTACGGCAGGTTCCACAGTTCGCTTGGAAAAGAGAATCGCCGGAAAACAGGATATTGGGTTGGTTCCATCCGTGGCCAAGCTTGATTACCAGACCAATTCTTGAAGGAAGAAACTGAACTGTATCTCAAGAAAAAATATGTGAAATCGTTAGGGTCTCTCATAAAGATCAACCGAAGCGGCCAATCCACATACGTTTAAAAGAGCTACACTAATGATAACGATAATTGATTCGGTCTGGTGATCAAGAATGGATACGGTAGGTTCCACAAATAGAAAGGATAAGTGCATCGCTTGACACCAGGGTGTGCGATAGCGTAGAATAGGTAAGAGGTTCCAGGAGAAGCAGACGATATGACAGAGTACGGCAGGTTCCACAGTTCGCTTGGAAAAGAGAATCGCCGGAAAACAGGATATTGGGTTGGTTCCATCCGTGGCCAAGCTTGATTACCAGACCAATTCTTGAAGGAAGAAACTGAACTGTATCTCAAGAAAAAATATGTGAAATCGTTAGGGTCTCTCATAAAGATCAACCGAAGCGGCCAATCCACATACGTTTAAAAGAGCTACACTAATGATAACGATAATTGATTCGGTCTGGTGATCAAGAATGGATACGGTAGGTTCCACAAATAGAAAGGATAAGAGCATCGCTTGACACCAGGGTGTGCGATAGCGTAGAATAGGTAAGAGGTTCCAGGAGAAGCAGACGATATGACAGAGTACGGCAGGTTCCACAGTTCGCTTGGAAAAGAGAATCGCCGGAAAACAGGATATTGGGTTGGTTCCATCCGTGGCCAAGCTTGATTACCTGACCAATTCTTGAAGGAAGAAACTGAACTGTATCTCAAGAAAAAATATGTGAAATCGTTAGGGTCTCTCATAAAGATCAACCGAAGCGGCCAATCCACATACGTTTAAAAGAGCTACACTAATGATAACGATAATTGATTCGGTCTGGTGATCAAGAATGGATACGGTAGGTTCCACAAATAGAAAGGATAAGAGCATCGCTTGACACCAGGGTGTGCGATAGCGTAGAATAGGTAAGAGGTTCCAGGAGAAGCAGACGATATGACAGAGTACGGCAGGTTCCACAGTTCGCTTGGAAAAGAGAATCGCCGGAAAACAGGATATTGGGTTGGTTCCATCCGTGGCCAAGCTTGATTACCAGACCAATTCTTGAAGGAAGAAACTGAACTGTATCTCAAGAAAAAATATGTGAAATCGTTAGGGTCTCTCATAAAGATCAACCGAAGCGGCCAATCCACATACGTTTAAAAGAGCTACACTAATGATAACGATAATTGATTCGGTCTGGTGATCAAGAATGGATACGGTAGGTTCCACAAATAGAAAGGATAAGAGCATCGCTTGACACCAGGGTGTGCGATAGCGTAGAATAGGTAAGAGGTTCCAGGAGAAGCAGACGATATGACAGAGTACGGCAGGTTCCACAGTTCGCTTGGAAAAGAGAATCGCCGGAAAACAGGATATATAACAGGGTTGGTTCCATCCGTGGCCAAGCTTGATTACCAGACCAATTCTTGAAGGAAGAAACTGAACTGTATCTCAAGAAAAAATATGTGAAATCGTTAGGGTCTCTCATAAAGATCAACCGAAGCGGCCAATCCACATACGTTTAAAAGAGCTACACTAATGATAACGATAATTGATTCGGTCTGGTGATCAAGAATGGATACGGTAGGTTCCACAAATAGAAAGGATAAGAGCATCGCTTGACACCAGGGTGTGCGATAGCGTAGAATAGGTAAGAGGTTCCAGGAGAAGCAGACGATATGACAGAGTACGGCAGGTTCCACAGTTCGCTTGGAAAAGAGAATCGCCGGAAAACAGGATATTGGGTTGGTTCCATCCGTGGCCAAGCTTGATTACCAGACCAATTCTTGAAGGAAGAAACTGAACTGTATCTCAAGAAAAAATATGTGAAATCGTTAGGGTCTCTCATAAAGATCAACCGAAGCGGCCAATCCACATACGTTTAAAAGAGCTACACTAATGATAACGATAATTGATTCGGTCTGGTGATCAAGAATGGATACGGTAGGTTCCACAAATAGAAAGGATAAGAGCATCGCTTGACACCAGGGTGTGCGATAGCGTAGAATAGGTAAGAGGTTCCAGGAGAAGCAGACGATATGACAGAGCACGGCAGGTTCCACAGTTCGCTTGGAAAAGAGAATCGCCGGAAAACAGGATATAACAGGGTTGGTTCCATCCGTGGCCAAGCTTGATTACCAGACCAATTCTTGAAGGAAGAAACTGAACTGTATCTCAAGAAAAAATATGTGAAATCGTTAGGGTCTCTCATAAAGATCAACCGAAGCGGCCAATCCACATACGTTTAAAAGAGCTACACTAATGATAACGATAATTGATTCGGTCTGGTGATCAAGAATGGATACGGTAGGTTCCACAAATAGAAAGGATAAGAGCATCGCTTGACACCAGGGTGTGCGATAGCGTAGAATAGGTAAGAGGTTCCAGGAGAAGCAGACGATATGACAGAGTACGGCAGGTTCCACAGTTCGCTTGGAAAAGAGAATCGCCGGAAAACAGGATATTGGGTTGGTTCCATCCGTGGCCAAGCTTGATTACCAGACCAATTCTTGAAGGAAGAAACTGAACTGTATCTCAAGAAAAAATATGTGAAATCGTTAGGGTCTCTCATAAAGATCAACCGAAGCGGCCAATCCACATACGTTTAAAAGAGCTACACTAATGATAACGATAATTGATTCGGTCTGGTGATCAAGAATGGATACGGTAGGTTCCACAAATAGAAAGGATAAGAGCATCGCTTGACACCAGGGTGTGCGATAGCGTAGAATAGGTAAGAGGTTCCAGGAGAAGCAGACGATATGACAGAGTACGGCAGGTTCCACAGTTCGCTTGGAAAAGAGAATCGCCGGAAAACAGGATATTGGGTTGGTTCCATCCGTGGCCAAGCTTGATTACCAGACCAATTCTTGAAGGAAGAAACTGAACTGTATCTCAAGAAAAAATATGTGAAATCGTTAGGGTCTCTCATAAAGATCAACCGAAGCGGCCAATCCACATACGTTTAAAAGAGCTACACTAATGATAACGATAATTGATTCGGTCTGGTGATCAAGAATGGATACGGTAGGTTCCACAAATAGAAAGGATAAGAGCATCGCTTGACACCAGGGTGTGCGATAGCGTAGAATAGGTAAGAGGTTCCAGGAGAAGCAGACGATATTACAGAGTACGGCAGGTTCCACAGTTCGCTTGGAAAAGAGAATCGCCGGAAAACAGGATATTGGGTTGGTTCCATCCGTGGCCAAGCTTGATTACCAGACCAATTCTTGAAGGAAGAAACTGAACTGTATCTCAAGAAAAAATATGTGAAATCGTTAGGGTCTCTCATAAAGATCAACCGAAGCGGCCAATCCACATACGTTTAAAAGAGCTACACTAATGATAACGATAATTGATTCGGTCTGGTGATCAAGAATGGATACGGTAGGTTCCACAAATAGAAAGGATAAGAGCATCGCTTGACACCAGGGTGTGCGATAGCGTAGAATAGGTAAGAGGTTCCAGGAGAAGCAGACGATATGACAGAGTACGGCAGGTTCCACAGTTCGCTTGGAAAAGAGAATCGCCGGAAAACAGGATATTGGGTTGGTTCCATCCGTGGCCAAGCTTGATTACCAGACCAATTCTTGAAGGAAGAAACTGAACTGTATCTCAAGAAAAAATATGTGAAATCGTTAGGGTCTCTCATAAAGATCAACCGAAGCGGCCAATCCACATACGTTTAAAAGAGCTACACTAATGATAACGATAATTGATTCGGTCTGGTGATCAAGAATGGATACGGTAGGTTCCACAAATAGAAAGGATAAGTGCATCGCTTGACACCAGGGTGTGCGATAGCGTAGAATAGGTAAGAGGTTCCAGGAGAAGCAGACGATATGACAGAGTACGGCAGGTTCCACAGTTCGCTTGGAAAAGAGAATCGCCGGAAAACAGGATATTGGGTTGGTTCCATCCGTGGCCAAGCTTGATTACCAGACCAATTCTTGAAGGAAGAAACTGAACTGTATCTCAAGAAAAAATATGTGAAATCGTTAGGGTCTCTCATAAAGATCAACCGAAGCGGCCAATCCACATACGTTTAAAAGAGCTACACTAATGATAACGATAATTGATTCGGTCTGGTGATCAAGAATGGATACGGTAGGTTCCACAAATAGAAAGGATAAGAGCATCGCTTGACACCAGGGTGTGCGATAGCGTAGAATAGGTAAGAGGTTCCAGGAGAAGCAGACGATATGACAGAGTACGGCAGGTTCCACAGTTCGCTTGGAAAAGAGAATCGCCGGAAAACAGGATATTGGGTTGGCTCCATCCGTGGCCAAGCTTGATTACCAGACCAATTCTTGAAGGAAGAAACTGAACTGTATCTCAAGAAAAAATATGTGAAATCGTTAGGGTCTCTCATAAAGATCAACCGAAGCGGCCAATCCACATACGTTTAAAAGAGCTACACTAATGATAACGATAATTGATTCGGTCTGGTGATCAAGAATGGATACGGTAGGTTCCACAAATAGAAAGGATAAGAGCATCGCTTGACACCAGGGTGTGCGATAGCGTAGAATAGGTAAGAGGTTCCAGGAGAAGCAGACGATATACAGAGTACGGCAGGTTCCACAGTTCGCTTGGAAAAGAGAATCGCCGGAAAACAGGATATTGGGTTGGTTCCATCCGTGGCCAAGCTTGATTACCTGACCAATTCTTGAAGGAAGAAACTGAACTGTATCTCAAGAAAAAATATGTGAAATCGTTAGGGTCTCTCATAAAGATCAACCGAAGCGGCCAATCCACATACGTTTAAAAGAGCTACACTAATGATAACGATAATTGATTCGGTCTGGTGATCAAGAATGGATACGGTAGGTTCCACAAATAGAAAGGATAAGAGCATCGCTTGACACCAGGGTGTGCGATAGCGTAGAATAGGTAAGAGGTTCCAGGAGAAGCAGACGATATGACAGAGTACGGCAGGTTCCACAGTTCGCTTGGAAAAGAGAATCGCCGGAAAACAGGATATTGGGTTGGTTCCATCCGTGGCCAAGCTTGATTACCAGACCAATTCTTGAAGGAAGAAACTGAACTGTATCTCAAGAAAAAATATGTGAAATCGTTAGGGTCTCTCATAAAGATCAACCGAAGCGGCCAATCCACATACGTTTAAAAGAGCTACACTAATGATAACGATAATTGATTCGGTCTGGTGATCAAGAATGGATACGGTAGGTTCCACAAATAGAAAGGATAAGAGCATCGCTTGACACCAGGGTGTGCGATAGCGTAGAATAGGTAAGAGGTTCCAGGAGAAGCAGACGATATACAGAGTACGGCAGGTTCCACAGTTCGCTTGGAAAAGAGAATCGCCGGAAAACAGGATATTGGGTTGGTTCCATCCGTGGCCAAGCTTGATTACCAGACCAATTCTTGAAGGAAGAAACTGAACTGTATCTCAAGAAAAAATATGTGAAATCGTTAGGGTCTCTCATAAAGATCAACCGAAGCGGCCAATCCACATACGTTTAAAAGAGCTACACTAATGATAACGATAATTGATTCGGTCTGGTGATCAAGAATGGATACGGTAGGTTCCACAAATAGAAAGGATAAGAGCATCGCTTGACACCAGGGTGTGCGATAGCGTAGAATAGGTAAGAGGTTCCAGGAGAAGCAGACGATATGACAGAGTACGGCAGGTTCCACAGTTCGCTTGGAAAAGAGAATCGCCGGAAAACAGGATATTGGGTTGGTTCCATCCGTGGCCAAGCTTGATTACCAGACCAATTCTTGAAGGAAGAAACTGAACTGTATCTCAAGAAAAAATATGTGAAATCGTTAGGGTCTCTCATAAAGATCAACCGAAGCGGCCAATCCACATACGTTTAAAAGAGCTACACTAATGATAACGATAATTGATTCGGTCTGGTGATCAAGAATGGATACGGTAGGTTCCACAAATAGAAAGGATAAGAGCATCGCTTGACACCAGGGTGTGCGATAGCGTAGAATAGGTAAGAGGTTCCAGGAGAAGCAGACGATATGACAGAGTACGGCAGGTTCCACAGTTCGCTTGGAAAAGAGAATCGCCGGAAAACAGGATATTGGGTTGGTTCCATCCGTGGCCAAGCTTGATTACCTGACCAATTCTTGAAGGAAGAAACTGAACTGTATCTCAAGAAAAAATATGTGAAATCGTTAGGGTCTCTCATAAAGATCAACCGAAGCGGCCAATCCACATACGTTTAAAAGAGCTACACTAATGATAACGATAATTGATTCGGTCTGGTGATCAAGAATGGATACGGTAGGTTCCACAAATAGAAAGGATAAGAGCATCGCTTGACACCAGGGTGTGCGATAGCGTAGAATAGGTAAGAGGTTCCAGGAGAAGCAGACGATATGACAGAGTACGGCAGGTTCCACAGTTCGCTTGGAAAAGAGAATCGCCGGAAAACAGGATATTGGGTTGGTTCCATCCGTGGCCAAGCTTGATTACCAGACCAATTCTTGAAGGAAGAAACTGAACTGTATCTCAAGAAAAAATATGTGAAATCGTTAGGGTCTCTCATAAAGATCAACCGAAGCGGCCAATCCACATACGTTTAAAAGAGCTACACTAATGATAACGATAATTGATTCGGTCTGGTGATCAAGAATGGATACGGTAGGTTCCACAAATAGAAAGGATAAGAGCATCGCTTGACACCAGGGTGTGCGATAGCGTAGAATAGGTAAGAGGTTCCAGGAGAAGCAGACGATATGACAGAGTACGGCAGGTTCCACAGTTCGCTTGGAAAAGAGAATCGCCGGAAAACAGGATATTGGGTTGGTTCCATCCGTGGCCAAGCTTGATTACCAGACCAATTCTTGAAGGAAGAAACTGAACTGTATCTCAAGAAAAAAATATGTGAAATCGTTAGGGTCTCTCATAAAGATCAACCGAAGCGGCCAATCCACATACGTTTAAAAGAGCTACACTAATGATAACGATAATTGATTCGGTCTGGTGATCAAGAATGGATACGGTAGGTTCCACAAATAGAAAGGATAAGAGCATCGCTTGACACCAGGGTGTGCGATAGCGTAGAATAGGTAAGAGGTTCCAGGAGAAGCAGACGATATGACAGAGTACGGCAGGTTCCACAGTTCGCTTGGAAAAGAGAATCGCCGGAAAACAGGATATTGGGTTGGTTCCATCCGTGGCCAAGCTTGATTACCAGACCAATTCTGAAGGAAGAAACTGAACTGTATCTCAAGAAAAAATATGTGAAATCGTTAGGGTCTCTCATAAAGATCAACCGAAGCGGCCAATCCACATACGTTTAAAAGAGCTACACTAATGATAACGATAATTGATTCGGTCTGGTGATCAAGAATGGATACGGTAGGTTCCACAAATAGAAAGGATAAGAGCATCGCTTGACACCAGGGTGTGCGATAGCGTAGAATAGGTAAGAGGTTCCAGGAGAAGCAGACGATATGACAGAGTACGGCAGGTTCCACAGTTCGCTTGGAAAAGAGAATCGCCGGAAAACAGGATATTGGGTTGGTTCCATCCGTGGCCAAGCTTGATTACCAGACCAATTCTTGAAGGAAGAAACTGAACTGTATCTCAAGAAAAAATATGTGAAATCGTTAGGGTCTCTCATAAAGATCAACCGAAGCGGCCAATCCACATACGTTTAAAAGAGCTACACTAATGATAACGATAATTGATTCGGTCTGGTGATCAAGAATGGATACGGTAGGTTCCACAAATAGAAAGGATAAGAGCATCGCTTGACACCAGGGTGTGCGATAGCGTAGAATAGGTAAGAGGTTCCAGGAGAAGCAGACGATATGACAGAGTACGGCAGGTTCCACAGTTCGCTTGGAAAAGAGAATCGCCGGAAAACAGGATATTGGGTTGGTTCCATCCGTGGCCAAGCTTGATTACCAGACCAATTCTTGAAGGAAGAAACTGAACTGTATCTCAAGAAAAAATATGTGAAATCGTTAGGGTCTCTCATAAAGATCAACCGAAGCGGCCAATCCACATACGTTTAAAAGAGCTACACTAATGATAACGATAATTGATTCGGTCTGGTGATCAAGAATGGATACGGTAGGTTCCACAAATAGAAAGGATAAGAGCATCGCTTGACACCAGGGTGTGCGATAGCGTAGAATAGGTAAGAGGTTCCAGGAGAAGCAGACGATATGACAGAGTACGGCAGGTTCCACAGTTCGCTTGGAAAAGAGAATCGCCGGAAAACAGGATATTGGGTTGGTTCCATCCGTGGCCAAGCTTGATTACCAGACCAATTCTTGAAGGAAGAAACTGAACTGTATCTCAAGAAAAAATATGTGAAATCGTTAGGGTCTCTCATAAAGATCAACCGAAGCGGCCAATCCACATACGTTTAAAAGAGCTACACTAATGATAACGATAATTGATTCGGTCTGGTGATCAAGAATGGATACGGTAGGTTCCACAAATAGAAAGGATAAGAGCATCGCTTGACACCAGGGTGTGCGATAGCGTAGAATAGGTAAGAGGTTCCAGGAGAAGCAGACGATATGACAGAGCACGGCAGGTTCCACAGTTCGCTTGGAAAAGAGAATCGCCGGAAAACAGGATATTGGGTTGGTTCCATCCGTGGCCAAGCTTGATTACCAGACCAATTCTTGAAGGAAGAAACTGAACTGTATCTCAAGAAAAAATATGTGAAATCGTTAGGGTCTCTCATAAAGATCAACCGAAGCGGCCAATCCACATACGTTTAAAAGAGCTACACTAATGATAACGATAATTGATTCGGTCTGGTGATCAAGAATGGATACGGTAGGTTCCACAAATAGAAAGGATAAGAGCATCGCTTGACACCAGGGTGTGCGATAGCGTAGAATAGGTAAGAGGTTCCAGGAGAAGCAGACGATATGACAGAGTACGGCAGGTTCCACAGTTCGCTTGGAAAAGAGAATCGCCGGAAAACAGGATATTGGGTTGGTTCCATCCGTGGCCAAGCTTGATTACCAGACCAATTCTTGAAGGAAGAAACTGAACTGTATCTCAAGAAAAAATATGTGAAATCGTTAGGGTCTCTCATAAAGATCAACCGAAGCGGCCAATCCACATACGTTTAAAAGAGCTACACTAATGATAACGATAATTGATTCGGTCTGGTGATCAAGAATGGATACGGTAGGTTCCACAAATAGAAAGGATAAGAGCATCGCTTGACACCAGGGTGTGCGATAGCGTAGAATAGGTAAGAGGTTCCAGGAGAAGCAGACGATATGACAGAGTACGGCAGGTTCCACAGTTCGCTTGGAAAAGAGAATCGCCGGAAAACAGGATATTGGGTTGGTTCCATCCGTGGCCAAGCTTGATTACCAGACCAATTCTTGAAGGAAGAAACTGAACTGTATCTCAAGAAAAAATATGTGAAATCGTTAGGGTCTCTCATAAAGATCAACCGAAGCGGCCAATCCACATACGTTTAAAAGAGCTACACTAATGATAACGATAATTGATTCGGTCTGGTGATCAAGAATGGATACGGTAGGTTCCACAAATAGAAAGGATAAGAGCATCGCTTGACACCAGGGTGTGCGATAGCGTAGAATAGGTAAGAGGTTCCAGGAGAAGCAGACGATATGACAGAGTACGGCAGGTTCCACAGTTCGCTTGGAAAAGAGAATCGCCGGAAAACAGGATATTGGGTTGGTTCCATCCGTGGCCAAGCTTGATTACCTGACCAATTCTTGAAGGAAGAAACTGAACTGTATCTCAAGAAAAAATATGTGAAATCGTTAGGGTCTCTCATAAAGATCAACCGAAGCGCCCAATCCACATACGTTTAAAAGAGCTACACTAATGATAACGATAATTGATTCGGTCTGGTGATCAAGAATGGATACGGTAGGTTCCACAAATAGAAAGGATAAGTGCATCGCTTGACACCAGGGTGTGCGATAGCGTAGAATAGGTAAGAGGTTCCAGGAGAAGCAGACGATATGACAGAGTACGGCAGGTTCCACAGTTCGCTTGGAAAAGAGAATCGCCGGAAAACAGGATATTGGGTTGGTTCCATCCGTGGCCAAGCTTGATTACCAGACCAATTCTTGAAGGAAGAAACTGAACTGTATCTCAAGAAAAAATATGTGAAATCGTTAGGGTCTCTCATAAAGATCAACCGAAGCGGCCAATCCACATACGTTTAAAAGAGCTACACTAATGATAACGATAATTGATTCGGTCTGGTGATCAAGAATGGATACGGTAGGTTCCACAAATAGAAAGGATAAGAGCATCGCTTGACACCAGGGTGTGCGATAGCGTAGAATAGGTAAGAGGTTCCAGGAGAAGCAGACGATATGACAGAGTACGGCAGGTTCCACAGTTCGCTTGGAAAAGAGAATCGCCGGAAAACAGGATATTGGGTTGGTTCCATCCGTGGCCAAGCTTGATTACCAGACCAATTCTTGAAGGAAGAAACTGAACTGTATCTCAAGAAAAAATATGTGAAATCGTTAGGGTCTCTCATAAAGATCAACCGAAGCGGCCAATCCACATACGTTTAAAAGAGCTACACTAATGATAACGATAATTGATTCGGTCTGGTGATCAAGAATGGATACGGTAGGTTCCACAAATAGAAAGGATAAGAGCATCGCTTGACACCAGGGTGTGCGATAGCGTAGAATAGGTAAGAGGTTCCAGGAGAAGCAGACGATATGACAGAGTACGGCAGGTTCCACAGTTCGCTTGGAAAAGAGAATCGCCGGAAAACAGGATATTGGGTTGGTTCCATCCGTGGCCAAGCTTGATTACCAGACCAATTCTTGAAGGAAGAAACTGAACTGTATCTCAAGAAAAAATATGTGAAATCGTTAGGGTCTCTCATAAAGATCAACCGAAGCGGCCAATCCACATACGTTTAAAAGAGCTACACTAATGATAACGATAATTGATTCGGTCTGGTGATCAAGAATGGATACGGTAGGTTCCACAAATAGAAAGGATAAGAGCATCGCTTGACACCAGGGTGTGCGATAGCGTAGAATAGGTAAGAGGTTCCAGGAGAAGCAGACGATATGACAGAGTACGGCAGGTTCCACAGTTCGCTTGGAAAAGAGAATCGCCGGAAAACAGGATATTGGGTTGGTTCCATCCGTGGCCAAGCTTGATTACCTGACCAATTCTTGAAGGAAGAAACTGAACTGTATCTCAAGAAAAAATATGTGAAATCGTTAGGGTCTCTCATAAAGATCAACCGAAGCCCAATCCACATACGTTTAAAAGAGCTACACTAATGATAACGATAATTGATTCGGTCTGGTGATCAAGAATGGATACGGTAGGTTCCACAAATAGAAAGGATAAGAGCATCGCTTGACACCAGGGTGTGCGATAGCGTAGAATAGGTAAGAGGTTCCAGGAGAAGCAGACGATATGACAGAGCACGGCAGGTTCCACAGTTCGCTTGGAAAAGAGAATCGCCGGAAAACAGGATATTGGGTTGGTTCCATCCGTGGCCAAGCTTGATTACCAGACCAATTCTTGAAGGAAGAAACTGAACTGTATCTCAAGAAAAAATATGTGAAATCGTTAGGGTCTCTCATAAAGATCAACCGAAGCGGCCAATCCACATACGTTTAAAAGAGCTACACTAATGATAACGATAATTGATTCGGTCTGGTGATCAAGAATGGATACGGTAGGTTCCACAAATAGAAAGGATAAGAGCATCGCTTGACACCAGGGTGTGCGATAGCGTAGAATAGGTAAGAGGTTCCAGGAGAAGCAGACGATATGACAGAGTACGGCAGGTTCCACAGTTCGCTTGGAAAAGAGAATCGCCGGAAAACAGGATATTGGGTTGGTTCCATCCGTGGCCAAGCTTGATTACCAGACCAATTCTTGAAGGAAGAAACTGAACTGTATCTCAAGAAAAAATATGTGAAATCGTTAGGGTCTCTCATAAAGATCAACCGAAGCGGCCAATCCACATACGTTTAAAAGAGCTACACTAATGATAACGATAATTGATTCGGTCTGGTGATCAAGAATGGATACGGTAGGTTCCACAAATAGAAAGGATAAGAGCATCGCTTGACACCAGGGTGTGCGATAGCGTAGAATAGGTAAGAGGTTCCAGGAGAAGCAGACGATATGACAGAGTACGGCAGGTTCCACAGTTCGCTTGGAAAAGAGAATCGCCGGAAAACAGGATATTGGGTTGGTTCCATCCGTGGCCAAGCTTGATTACCAGACCAATTCTTGAAGGAAGAAACTGAACTGTATCTCAAGAAAAAATATGTGAAATCGTTAGGGTCTCTCATAAAGATCAACCGAAGCGGCCAATCCACATACGTTTAAAAGAGCTACACTAATGATAACGATAATTGATTCGGTCTGGTGATCAAGAATGGATACGGTAGGTTCCACAAATAGAAAGGATAAGAGCATCGCTTGACACCAGGGTGTGCGATAGCGTAGAATAGGTAAGAGGTTCCAGGAGAAGCAGACGATATTACAGAGTACGGCAGGTTCCACAGTTCGCTTGGAAAAGAGAATCGCCGGAAAACAGGATATTGGGTTGGTTCCATCCGTGGCCAAGCTTGATTACCAGACCAATTCTTGAAGGAAGAAACTGAACTGTATCTCAAGAAAAAATATGTGAAATCGTTAGGGTCTCTCATAAAGATCAACCGAAGCGGCCAATCCACATACGTTTAAAAGAGCTACACTAATGATAACGATAATTGATTCGGTCTGGTGATCAAGAATGGATACGGTAGGTTCCACAAATAGAAAGGATAAGAGCATCGCTTGACACCAGGGTGTGCGATAGCGTAGAATAGGTAAGAGGTTCCAGGAGAAGCAGACGATATTACAGAGTACGGCAGGTTCCACAGTTCGCTTGGAAAAGAGAATCGCCGGAAAACAGGATATTGGGTTGGTTCCATCCGTGGCCAAGCTTGATTACCAGACCAATTCTTGAAGGAAGAAACTGAACTGTATCTCAAGAAAAAATATGTGAAATCGTTAGGGTCTCTCATAAAGATCAACCGAAGCGGCCAATCCACATACGTTTAAAAGAGCTACACTAATGATAACGATAATTGATTCGGTCTGGTGATCAAGAATGGATACGGTAGGTTCCACAAATAGAAAGGATAAGAGCATCGCTTGACACCAGGGTGTGCGATAGCGTAGAATAGGTAAGAGGTTCCAGGAGAAGCAGACGATATGACAGAGTACGGCAGGTTCCACAGTTCGCTTGGAAAAGAGAATCGCCGGAAAACAGGATATTGGGTTGGTTCCATCCGTGGCCAAGCTTGATTACCTGACCAATTCTTGAAGGAAGAAACTGAACTGTATCTCAAGAAAAAATATGTGAAATCGTTAGGGTCTCTCATAAAGATCAACCGAAGCGGCCAATCCACATACGTTTAAAAGAGCTACACTAATGATAACGATAATTGATTCGGTCTGGTGATCAAGAATGGATACGGTAGGTTCCACAAATAGAAAGGATAAGAGCATCGCTTGACACCAGGGTGTGCGATAGCGTAGAATAGGTAAGAGGTTCCAGGAGAAGCAGACGATATGACAGAGTACGGCAGGTTCCACAGTTCGCTTGGAAAAGAGAATCGCCGGAAAACAGGATATTGGGTTGGTTCCATCCGTGGCCAAGCTTGATTACCAGACCAATTCTTGAAGGAAGAAACTGAACTGTATCTCAAGAAAAAATATGTGAAATCGTTAGGGTCTCTCATAAAGATCAACCGAAGCGGCCAATCCACATACGTTTAAAAGAGCTACACTAATGATAACGATAATTGATTCGGTCTGGTGATCAAGAATGGATACGGTAGGTTCCACAAATAGAAAGGATAAGAGCATCGCTTGACACCAGGGTGTGCGATAGCGTAGAATAGGTAAGAGGTTCCAGGAGAAGCAGACGATATGACAGAGTACGGCAGGTTCCACAGTTCGCTTGGAAAAGAGAATCGCCGGAAAACAGGATATTGGGTTGGTTCCATCCGTGGCCAAGCTTGATTACCAGACCAATTCTTGAAGGAAGAAACTGAACTGTATCTCAAGAAAAAATATGTGAAATCGTTAGGGTCTCTCATAAAGATCAACCGAAGCGGCCAATCCACATACGTTTAAAAGAGCTACACTAATGATAACGATAATTGATTCGGTCTGGTGATCAAGAATGGATACGGTAGGTTCCACAAATAGAAAGGATAAGAGCATCGCTTGACACCAGGGTGTGCGATAGCGTAGAATAGGTAAGAGGTTCCAGGAGAAGCAGACGATATGACAGAGTACGGCAGGTTCCACAGTTCGCTTGGAAAAGAGAATCGCCGGAAAACAGGATATTGGGTTGGTTCCATCCGTGGCCAAGCTTGATTACCAGACCAATTCTTGAAGGAAGAAACTGAACTGTATCTCAAGAAAAAATATGTGAAATCGTTAGGGTCTCTCATAAAGATCAACCGAAGCGGCCAATCCACATACGTTTAAAAGAGCTACACTAATGATAACGATAATTGATTCGGTCTGGTGATCAAGAATGGATACGGTAGGTTCCACAAATAGAAAGGATAAGAGCATCGCTTGACACCAGGGTGTGCGATAGCGTAGAATAGCAAGAGTGAGACGTTGCAGGAGAAGCAGATGAAGGCGAGAAGGAATGCCGGTTCCACAGTTGAATCGCAGGAAACCAAGGAGCAGGAGATAATTCTGCCTATTAGAGTGAGGAGGTTCAAGAAGGGCAAAAAGACAATGAGAAAGACAGGCACAATTGGTGATGAAAGGAGAAGGTGCGGGGATGCTAGTCGTACCTCTCCATTCGTGTAGATTACCGTCCGTGTCGTTGCATCGTAGCCGATCCGCCCAGAGGAGAACCGATGACGATAATGGAAATAGGGGAGATTGGGAGGGGAAGGGTGAAATAGGCCAGGGATGGGAGCTTCTCAATTCTCATTCTTCCTTGGTCCTCTTCTTTCCATTGCGCTCGTCGTTGAAGCTGTAGTCGAGTGGCCAGTAAGTGGGAACCTGAAATGTACGGATAACGTGGGATTCTCCACCATTGGACACTGTAGCAGAATCGATCTTGCTGTAGGCATTTCAGATATTTGCTTAACTATTTTCATAGTAATACGGTATGCCAGCAGCCTGATCGATTGATTGTTTCTTCAGTACCTTTCCGCATCTTCTTCGCCTCTTCGATAGATTCTTCCGCTTTGCTCGGCAGAGTGACGTCTTTCTTCTTGTAGTGGAGCCTTTCCGAGTGCTGAAATACGGTAATCGATATCCGATCGAAGACTGAAATACCGTATCTTATACCTTATCGAAGCCGAGGCCAATGCTGATACTCTTGCAGTCTTCCTACGAGGCCGTTGCGATCCTTCTTCGACATCTGAATACGGTAGGTTGAGAATACGGTAGAATGAATGCATCAAGTCGGTATTCATCGTAAAGGAAACAACAATGTATACTGTAGACTAGGTATGGGAGAGCGCGGTAATCCGGGGATCCAGAACACGGGATAAGGGACATTGGGCAGGGTATCGAATGGGTCTATTACCTCTCCTTTCGAGCAGAGGCGCATCTGTTGATGCCACATCGTCTTGCTCAGCGAGTAGTTGATCATGGGCGGGGCGATCGGGTTAGGCTGAAATGAATACAGTAATGAGAGATGGTACGGTATGTGGGGTACGTTAGGTAGGAGTACGGTAGGAGGGGCACAGTAAGTAAGTGGGTACGGTATGAGGGGTATGGTAGGAGGGGTACTGTAGGAGGGGTGCGATGGGAGGGTTTCGGTAAGAGGGGCACGATACGTAAGTGGGATACGGTAGATGGGGTATGGTATGTGGGGTACGGTAGACGGGGTATGGTATGTGGGGTACGGTAGGTGAGGTACGGTAAGAGGGGCACAATACGTATGTGGGGTACGGTAGATTGGGTACGGTATGCGGGGTACGGTAGATGGGTACGGTATGCGGGGTACGGTAGGTGTGGTACTGTATGTGGATATGGTAGGGGGTATCGGGGTATCGGGGTATTGGAGGGGTATCGGGGAATTGGAGGGGTATCGGGGTACTGGAGGGGTATCGGGGTATTGGCATTGGCAGGGTTTTATACCTGTTCCTTCGAGTGGAGGAGAGAAGAGGAGGAGGAGAGCGCACAGGCTGAGATGAGAGCAGAGCGAGCGAATGAAAAGAGAAGAAGGAGGAGGGAGAGAGAAGAGAGAAAGAGAAGATGTAAATGGAGTGAACAATAGAATAATAAAGTATTATTGATTGAATGATTGATTTATTAATTGAATTGTCTCGATAATTCGATTGAATAGATGTAAGAGAGTGGAGAAGTGATGGAATTAAAAATATACAGTATCTTCGATCGCAAAAAGTTGTACTTAAAAAAAAATTTTTCGGAATAAGGGGATGAGAAAGGGGAAAGAGATAAGACGAAAGTTCAAAATGTTTCAGAAATGTTTCAAGTTCAGAAATGTTTCAAAAATGGTCAAGTTCTCTTCTTTCTCTTCTCTTCTTTTTCTCTTGAAGGGGTGCAGAACATTATTTTATTTTTATCTATTACATCTAGGGCTTTTTTTTTTTTTTGATAAAGGAAAAGTGAGGATGAAATCGAGTGAATGTGAAATGCTGTCCACTATCCTACAAAGAAAATTAGAAATATTTTTGTAAACAAGCTTATTACATTGTAGTTTGTCTTCATTTATCGTAGGTCAACAATACGTGAAGTTCAGTCTAAATTCATTACAAAAACCAGTTGACCAAATAAGAAATAACAACCTAGGCAAAAATAATATTATTATATTATCGAACGAAGCTAAAGGGTTCTAATTTTTCCCATTCTTTTGACTTCGAGACTATGCCACATTTTAAAAAAAATCTAAATAAATGTGAACACATCACAAATCCCGTTGGTCAGCCATGAAATGGATGAGGTGGATGACAATATGCTACAGTAAACTAATATTTAATCGCGAACAAAAAAATTGAATCCCTACTCTACTGACCCCGAGACCATGCCCAAGTCGATATGGCCGGTGCGGGGCAGTATTTAGAGCCGGTAAAAAGCAGACGATCGGGCCGCTTCAGCTTCAGCCCGGTGCGCAGAGTACAGACGTCGCCGGTGGTCGATCGGACGACGTTGTCGACGAGATTCAACGTCGTCTGTTCGTTCGTCGATGAATCGGCACGCGCCCTTTGATCTTGGACAGCGGCGAGGGCATTCGTATGGAAATTCGCCGACTGCTGCTCTTCTTCTACGCGATTGGCGTCAGGCCAGAGACCCTCATAGATTTCGCGATCCTGCCCATTCAGAAGGACGTCTCGGGAGGGAGACCGGTAGCGATGCTGCAGGGGCGGGGGAAGGCGGGCGAGAGAGGCGGCTGCAAATGGATTTGATGATTGGGAGTGTTTTTAGTAGTCATTCCGCTCACTATTTGTCTTCGTATCCAAGATTTGGTAAGAAAAAATGATAAAAAATCATTGCACTCACCAGGCTCCTCCACTTCAATCGCATCCACGATGAATTCGATCGATGCGGCAACTGCGACCGCCCGTTCCTCAGCTGAAATTAAACATTTAGAATTTTTCGAAGAAAAGCAGCTAACCGTTGTCGTTTGCGAGAGCTTCAGACACAATAGCCTCCTCATCCTCTTCATTCACCTCGAGCATGTGCTTCTTGTAGGTTATTTGAAAGCTATTCACAATTCCCTCACTGATCCGCCATTTGAGCATGCTCGACGTTATGATAACTAGAGGCTGTGCTGACGCACAATCATCTTGACTGTTGCAATCATTCGATTCTACTGCAGAAACTTCAGTCAAATCAGAGTCAACTCCATGCGTTTTCATGTGCCTCTTGTAGCACACATCGTACTTGAAAGTTTGCTCGCAGAATCGACAAGTGATCCGCGGCGTCTCTGCAAATTAACAATATTTCATTGAATAATAATCCCCTAATGATGCAGTAATCCCCTAATTAAAAAAAGTGAAAAGCTACCCCAGAAAATTGGCCACTCACCAGCTATGCTTTTCCTTTGCCTCGCGCTCCTATCAGCCTTCTTCTCCGATTTCTCTGGAATATCTCTCTCTGCATTGTTTACATCTCAACTTTGAAAAAAACATCTACAGCTTTGAGAGAATAATACGAGAAAAGTTAATAATACGATATCTAATATAAGTTGAAATACCCACCCTCATCATCACTAATATCCATAGCAGTTGCGTGCGCTACCATGTGCTTCTTGAACCTGAATATATTAATAATTAGATATTTTAAATAATAACAAAAACACATTATTTATCCTCAATGATCATTGTGTGGTGGATTTTATGGATTTGTTTTACCGCAATCGCTTTTAGCAAATAAATAAATAAATAAATAAAAATGAACCTCCATTCATTTTCGTATCGCCGATGGCAGGTCGTGCATGAGAACGTTTTTTTGCCTGAAAATTGAAATGTCACTCTGAATTTCGCACTGACAAACCTTTTGTCTGGCTGAAAAAAGTCCAAGTAAATTTAAATTAAGTATTAAAATTAAGTAATTTAATTTAAATTGAGTAAATTTAAGTAAATTTTTGTTGCGGTTCAGGCAAGTCACCTTCGATTTCTGGTGCTGCAGCTGTAGGATGTGCGGCTTCTAAGGAGTCATCTAAAATATTCCATTCAGCTGTCGAATTGGCAATTTTAGAATCAAAAGACTTGCCGAGCTTTTCATCTGCACTTGTGTCCAATGATGCTGCTTCATTCAGCACATGTCTTAGCAAGTGTCTCTTGTAGTGTCCCTCGTATTTGAACGTTCGCACGCAACTCGGGCACCTGAACTTTTTCGAGGGCAATTCAGGCGCGGGTTCTTCTTTTACGGAAGCAGCAGTTCCCGACATAATAGGAGAATCAATAACATTCTCTTCTTCCACTTCTTCATGTTTTAACAAGTGATTCTTGTAGTGTCCTTCGTATTTGTATTTACGATCACAAACAGGACAGCTGAGCTCCTTCGTGGGTGCTGCTGTGGGATTAGATGTAGTAGAAGGCTGGGGTTCCACTGCCTCCGGAATGATAGCTTCCTCCTCTTCTTCTACCTCTCCATGCATTAGCAAATGCTTCTTGTAGTTTCCCTCGAATACGAACTCACGCTCGCAAACGGCGCATGTGAACGTCGATTTGTCTGCAAGTAAACGTAATAACTCAATAGAAAAGGGCGAGAAACCAAACCACCTTCAGAGATGTTCTCTTCATTTCCATTGTTCTTATCAGATTCGACCATCGATTTATCCGCCTCAATTCCTATGTCATCATCTTCATCAGAGCTTTCCTTGTCAATATCCGTCTCATCTTCATGAGCCCGTAAATGCTTCTTGTAGCTTCCCTCGTATTTGAACGTTCGTTCGCAAACGGAACAAGTGAACGTCGGTTTGGCTGGAAACGATAATATTTTTTTCATTTTTGTAAAACCTAACCCCTTACCGTCTTTGATATCCACTTTTTCAGCACAGTGCTCTGATTCAACAAACGTTTCATCGGTCTCCGTTTGAGAGTTATCTGCAACTGCAAAACAATAATTTAGTTGCAGAAATTGCGATTTATTTTTCTCACCCTCGGCGCATTTTCTGCTTTTCGATGCTTTCCTTGTCTTCTTTCCCGATTTATCGGTCTTATCGGATGCAGAGGCGTCATTGGAAATCGATTCGAGTACAGTGGTAGCCGCTGCAACTGCACTATCACTAATGATGATGATTCTAATGATGATTTTCACTTTACTCATTGATGATAACACTAACCTTCGTGACTTCTTCTACTCCTGCCTCGCCTCTTCTTCGATTCCTCTATCGATTTCGCTCCATCGGAAGGTGTCGCTACAGCATCAGTTGAATTTTGCTCCACTTCAATCGAAACACCGACTGTGCCTTCAATATCAGCAGATAATGAAGGAGCAGCAGGTTTGGCATCAGATTTGCCTACAAATATTGCTATTTCAATTACACATACTGATTCTACTACTTTTCTTCTGCTAATCAAATTCCAAAATAGCATACACGATTATCATAAAAATGCTTACTTTCAGTGTCTCTTCTGCTCTTCCTTTTGCTCTTCTTTGAATGCTCTGCCGAGTCGATGTCGGCGTCAGAGGCTGCTTCATCTCCTGCTACTTCGTCAGTTGCCTTGCCTGCGTCTGAAATTTTTTTTAGGAAATTATTACTGCGTTTTCTGCTCTTTCTTTTGCTCTTGCTCGAATTATTCTTGACAACGGCTCCATCTGGTAAAAGAGATGATGGTGGCAAAGTGAGTTCACCGGTTGCATCTTTGGCATCAACTGGGAGAGTAGCTGCTGCAGCAAGTTCCGTTTCGTCTACAAATGATTATTTCAGCCCAAAAGAAAAAAAATGAAAAGTTCGACGTTCCCAAACCCTCGCAAATGTCTTCTTGAGGTATACTTGAATAAGCATAAATTCACCTTTAGTGCTTCTTGCGCTTCTTCGGCTGCTCCTCCTTCTCTTCGGGATCTCATGAGGATCATCGGTCGAGGGCTTTTCCGATCCTGCAACGACTACCTCTGCAGTATTTGCAATGGAAGCTACCACCGAAGCGCCTAAAAATAATACAAATACTTACAAGGAAATAATATCAACAAAAATGCATAGAAATTTTTTTGATTAGCGATGTTCATTATGCCTTCGATACTCACCTTCACTGATGTTCCTGCTCTTCCTTTTCGGCCTTTTCGGTTTGTCAATAGACGCTACTTCATGTTCGGTTTCAGGTGCTTCTAAAAGGAATACTTTTTTCTATTCCTCTTTATTTTGATTCACTTAGAGAATTTTCCTCACCTTTTGCGCTTCTCCTGAACTTCGTTTTCCTCTTTTCGTGGATATTAGACATCGGAACTTCATCAGGCGAATGCTCCTTTTCGTCTGGTTCTCCTAATTGGAATACAGCATCAGCTGGTTCGGCCACTGAAGATAATAAACATTACATTGGGTCTTCGAAATGCCTAATATTTCAGCTTCCTAAATGTTTCCTTTACTAAGTGAACTCTTACCGTCAGTAAGTCTTCCACTTCTACTTTCTGGTGTACTGGTCGGGATGGGAGGTGAATTCGGTCCATCGGGAGTGATCAACACTTCAAATTCCTCAGACGTGACTGTAAGATGATCTTCGTCCCTAGCAGCCTCAGTTGCGTCTATAAAAGTGTATTCAAAAGTGTAATTTATGTTACGCTATGTCGCAGAACACAGGGAAAAAGGCAGAATGCTAACCACGAATGCATTTCATCCTGGGATAGTTTCCGAATAAGTTTCATGCCAAGTTAGAAAGAGATAAATCCGCACCTTTAACACTTCTTTCACTGCTCGGCTTTCTATTTTTCCTCTTTACAGGCGCATCACTCGCTTTAACCGAAGGATGCTCAAGAGGGGTGGAAGTGTGCTTCTCTTCAACTCGATTTGCTTTCGCTATCTCGGCAAATGTTTCGATCTCTGATGTATCTACAAGAGTGTATAGAACAAAAAATTCTCAATTGACTAACCATTTCTGTTGCTGCTCCTCCGTCTCTTTTTCTTCTTTTCTGGTTTGGCCGGTTCAGCAGCCTCAGCAGTAGTATTCGGATCAGAAGGCGTGGGAGCTATTAGCGATGAATCTGATACATCGACACGATCGTCGTCTGCTGCAGGCGAGTCAACGTACGCAGTAATTACCGCCTCTGATGCGTCTACAAAAAGTGCACCTTATATTTTTGATAAACAATTTTGATCGGCTTATCCTCTCACCTGCAATGCATTTCCGCTCAGCCGCTTCAGAAGGGACGCGAAGCTCTCGCTCATCAGCAACACCTTCTACAGCTAAAGGAGAAGATACGCTCGAAACGGAATCCTCATCTGGATTATCAACGACTGCGGCGGCGCAGACCTTCGCTTCCAAAGTTTCGGATTCGTACACGATAGTTGGATCAGGTGCTGCTGTTTCGGCCGCCGATGGATGTAGCTTGAGGCGGTCTGAAGTAAATTGCAAAAATCCACCCCCCTAAAATTAACAGTGAGGCAATACAATAATCAGACGGGAATATTTACTCACCAGGCGTTTCCTCTGCCCACTCATGCTGTGCGAAGTAGTCGTAGTAATCATCCCTCAGCGAATCGTCATCCTTGTCCAACTCCAACAGTGCAGCTGCAGCCGCTGCAGCCTCTTCGTGAGGGTCAATGAGGACGACTGGAATCACTGAAAAATATATATTGTTTGTAGATTTTGAGAAAGTCGACTCGTAGGAAATGTAATCAGTGCATCCATATCATGCGATTTTACAGTCGAAAGGTGGGATCCGCCAAATAGGATTTTTGTAGCAGTCAGTATGATCAAGGAACAATATGCTCACCTGTCGGCCGAGGCTCGAGCTCATCGATGACGGCGTCATTATGATTACTGTCTTCTCTCCAATCGCTTCCTCCGTGTTCCTTCAAATGTTTCTCGTACGGTTTATCGTACCGGAACTCGCGATCGCAGTGAGGACACGTGAGGATCGGCTTTTCTGTGAGAGAATGATTATTTAAATGAGGAATGACATGATTCGGTGTTCGATGACGGACGTTTCACTTATTACCTTCAAGAAGAAAAGTCCGCGCAAAAAATGGCCAAAATGGCCATTTTTCACACACTCTCTTACGCGTCAGAGTTTTAGTTTTGAACCCCGTTACATAATGAAATGAAAATAATGCGAAAAAACTGACCATCGATGGTTTTCCTCCTCTTCGAAGTCTTGATCCGTTGCCTCTTGAAGTACACCTCATGACCTTCTTCGTCGTCTGAATCGGGTCTGGGCCGCTTGAACCATTTGAAAATGCTCTTTTCGAACATCGCAAACCCTGAAAGAAATAATTTCCTCACTCTTCATAAGGTCGACAGAAAACAGCAAATACATTATGCAACCGTAAAAGAAGAAAAAAAAGATAAAAATGTGAGGAGCCTCCTCCCTTATTTCTGGGGCATTCCGATCTAGTTTGGGCGTATCTATTTCTTGCGTTGCGTTTGCAACCCTAACATCCGTTCTCTGACATCTGCGATGCCTACAAATCCATTGACTGACGGCGAGGTCGGCCATGGGGTATAGGGAAGCTCTGTCATTTACAATGACCACTTCTTTTTAGAGGATAAACGGATGCTACCAAGGAAAGTTGATAGTGATCAGAATTTTGCCACTTTCATGAGTTTATGTACATACATTATGATAAAACAGTTTATCAAAGATCGTCCGCTGAATATCAAGGGGTTTTTTAATAACGAAATATTTTATTAACTGATTTGAGCCATGAATTTACAATAAAGAACAATACGAAAAAATGTATGTACATAAATATCGATTAGTGAAACACATCGAAGAAATTCATTCGCTCATCATGCTCGTGCAGTTGAACGTGGGGAACTCCCGATCTCTCACTTCCAGAATGACGATCAGATTGCCGATGGAGATTCCGAGAGTGGCCAGAACGAGAAGAGCCATGAGGGCCTGAAACATTTTAGAATTTTAATATTTTATTATTTAGTTTATTGCTAATAACGCTTTTCCAGGTTCAAAGATGTTGTTCGGTGAATGTACAACAAGAGGAAAATTATTATTTTGTTTTTTTAAATATTTATATATTTTATTATTTAGTTTATTGCTAATATCGATTTTACCCGGTTCAAAGGTGGCAAAAAAGAAAAAAAAGAAAAAAGGATTGAAAATACTCACCGCAGCGCCGAAAGCAATTGTCTGTTCCATTTTGATTGTTGAGAGAAGGGCTCGAGTTAATTGGAAGACTGGGAAAAGTGATACAAACTAGCTTGTGGTAGGCCCTTTTATATCTGTGCTTTACGTACGGTGACTAAGAACATTCCATCTGTTATCTCCAGCTTTCGTTATCAGAAGCAGCCGAGTGAGTCAAAATTCGCATGTTATCAATCTGATTCATGCTTGCAAACGAATGCATTGTTCTATTCAAGAGTGACTCTCTTGCCGAGATAACCGGTGAAATACAACGCCAAGTGAGGAGATCATTCACTTCGTTTGTCATTCCTAGTGACTAGACCCTGCAGCATTTCTCATGGCTGATTTGTCCTGATTTCTTTCGCAAGTTGGGCTGATCTGCGGACGATGAGTCAAAGATAACTAGTGAATTGACGCGTACATTCCGATAACAACAAATTGATAACGGCGGTGGAATGGCCTGAGTCAGCGCAACCCTGTTCGGCCCTATAAAACGGTCATTCCAAACAAGTGGGCACCAGTTCACTCATTCTTCTCCTTCCCAACTACTTACTAGTAATCAACCGAAATGGAGCCAATGATCAAGTATGGATACGCTGTAAGTTTTCAAGCATTCTTTGAATTTAAAAATGACCTCACCGGCAGGATCCATCACGAGTAACATTTAAGAGTTAAATTTGATAAAAAACCTACAAATTCAAAAGAAATGATTCTCTAGGGTCTCATGGCTCTTCTAGTGCTCGCCACTCTCGGCATCTCCATCGGCAATTTGATCGTCATTCTGGAAGTGAGGAACAGGGAGTTTCCGGATTTCAACTGTTCCTCGATGATGAGCGAATTATAATTATTGCTTCATATCGTTTTTCTGATTCATATTTCCGAGTCTTTTTGAGATTTCTGTACATAAACTGCACTTCAATGTTGATCGAATACTCGTTCCTGCTGGTTGTATTTCCAATTCAAACAAAAAAAAAAAAAAAAAAAGAAAAAAAACCTAGTGCTTTGTGAGCTTCCTTATAAATTGATTTGTTCTATCCTAGTCACAGCTCAGCACGTTGCCCTTCGGTCATCTTATTCTCATCTATTTGCTCTTTCACAAATTCTACGAGCTCCCCGATCGATCGTCCTCCTCTGTACTCGATTGGCTGAAAGTACAAAGATCAAAGATCATAAACCATTTCGAAAAATCCAAGGCCATCTTCTCACCTCATTCAAGCCATTAGGGAAGAACATGAACATTGGCTGCCTGTTGATGTGCAGCCCTTCGATCTAGAAGGATTCATTTTGCAGAACAGATGGCCTCGCTTTTAAAAAAAAAAAAGTGAAAATAGCATGAAAATCTAGCACTTACTTCATTCGTGCCGTGAGCAGTGTTGATTCTTGCAATCATCACTTTTTCTGAGCCAGAAAACGCATCTCCAAGCTCCGCCCACGCCGGATCGATCTGCTTGCTGTATGGACTCCTGCAAGATTTTTCCCAATCATCAACCTTTCTAGCTTCGGTTCAGCGGAAGCTATGACATATACACATTACTCAAAGAATATCCAATATTAACGTTTTCTTATCTATCAGAAAAGATAATTCATACCAAGGTGAGTAGAAGAATACGAATGCTGGCTTGCCGGAGTTTGCGATGACCTTCAAATCGATAATTTATTTATTTAAAAGAAATCGATTATAAACGATTACCATACCTTGTTGAAGTTCTTTCCGACGAGCTCTTTCACTGGCTTGGAGTCCCAGTCGTCAGGGATCTGTGTAAATATAATTCTCAAGTCGCAAAATCCAATCCTTACTAGTGAATGAAATCATTTCGTAAAAATTTGGTCCATCTTTTGCCTGATTTTTATTTAAAATGCGAAGGCGAATTTTCAGAGATTCTTGGATTTGTGCTCCATTAAGCGACCGCTCTGAATGGTGGAGTAAGGGAATGGTAGGAAGGGAATACTCTGCGAGAAAAGGATGGGCCAATTTGATCGAAAAGCGCTTGCCAGTTGTCAATGCTAATCCGCACCTCTTCCGATCGATAATATCGCCGTAGCCTGCCCGACAGCAGAGCATCGTTGTAATTAGCGATGTGCCCAGTGTCGAGTATGGCCATACGAGTAGTGAATCTGAGGCGAGCGTTGTTTTCCTATTTTTTCTCAAAGGAAAAGGCCATCCCGTTAATCAAGGCATCCTGCGGGTGATCACTGCTAGGCCAGTGATTATGAGATCAATTCTGTCCGGAGGGCCCAATCACTTAATAATAATAACTTATCTACGCCCGAGGCGCAACTTCTTCGGATCTACTTTCAGTGAGTACAAACGCGAAAAAAACAACCGACAAGGAAGGGTATGAAATGAAGAGATGTTATTTCAAACTCACTTCTCCAGACCATGCTCGCCGTGTGCCATTGCATAGACTGCCGCTCCTCCTTCAGGATCGTACCCGGGAAACCGCTGGGCATACTCGGCGTCGTTCTCATCATCCGTGTTCACCAGCACGTAGCACGTCTGCAATGCGCACACCACTTCGAGAGCGACGATTGGCAAATCGCCGACCGCGCCGCACACTACTTCGGCTGGGTGTCTACCACCAAAACATCCAGCCACGTGTATCTACGATGTCTCTCAAGTTAGTTTTCATAGCATTTTCACTAAAAAAATTCGATCCACAACCAGATCCGTATTTGAACATCACTAACCCATCCTCTATACCGCCGGGCCGCTGCCGTGAATGCCTCCAAGTGGGCAGGGAAGTCGGGCGAGCTCTTCGATGCGACCAGGAACATGTAGTGCTTGAATGGTGTATCCACGTCAAGTGATTTTACATTCATAAGACAACGCTAGGTGGGACCCGCCGATCAGACAAGCTGTTATCTACAATACTCTGCGGTCCAAATCGTCTAGGTAAGCTGCCTTTCGTAACCGAATTCACTACAAATTTACCTTAAAGGCGTCAGAGAAGATGTTTCTCGGGTCGACGTGAAGGTCGGTGATTAGAAGCGCCCGGTTGCGAGCCGAAGCCACCTGCAGACTCCATAATGTTGCCTGTCAACATTTTTAAAATCAGAATCAGATTTTGTCATGGTCGCTTTAAGCGCTGATCAGGTTAGTCGTGACCATTCTTCTTTTGTCATGCTCCACCAATGCTCTGTTTTTCCTTGAGTAGCAGACATAGCGTAGTTGAAAAATATGAATAAAAACCAAGAAAATCGTTAATAAATGGAAATAGGAAGAAGCTGCGTCGTACCTCGATCCATCTCCGAATCGCCCTGATAGTGTAAGCATCGCCCTCGTAGACTGCCCGTTCGTCCTCGTTCGCCAATAGTATGCCACGAGTGCCTTCGGGGATGCCGAGTTTCTGCAAAACTTGTTTTATTTCTTCGTACTTCATATCCCAACGATGCATAGTATAAGTCAAAAACGAAACAGAGCTAGAAGTTAGAAGACGCGTTGACATTTTCCCGTCCACGCATAGTGCCAGTTATACCAGCACGATTGTTAGTGGGAATTGTTTTTCCTTTGATTATTTATTTGTTTTTTTTTCCAAAGTACTTACCACTCGAAGCACGGCATCGGCGGTGATGGCGTACGGAAGCTCTCGCACGTAGCCCTCGGCTAGGGCTTCCACGAAGGCGCGCGCCTCGGGGGAGTCTGTGTCCTAAAAGCGCAATTTATCGTAAATAATATCGTAAATCAACATAAATTGTCAATTTGTCAATTTTTCCTTAAAATCTAAACAATTCTCTAAAGAGATCACCTCAAAGTAGCCGATCACGTAGTTGTCTCGGCCCCTTCTGAACTGCCTCAGCTCATCGACTGATGTGATGATTGCAGGGCCTCTCTGGCCGCCGAAGTAGAGGAAAAGAAGGGTGACGATGAAGATCCCTGATAAGGACAGGAAGAGGATGCCTGGTCGCATTCTGAAAGGGAAATTTGTTCCCGATGGGTGTCTCCTGCACTTTTTCTTACAAAAAGAGCAGGATGTGCAATAAATTTAGAATAAACGAAAAAATTTGACAATTATCCAAAGGAATGCAAGCAAAGAATGTAGCAGCCGACTCGAAATAGAAAGGCAGAGCAGGCATTGATGCAAAATGAACCCGCCTCGCTATCTGGCAATAGGCTACGTGTCTTTAGATTACTGCTGGAGGGAAATGCGTTCTATTTGTGCTCTCGCCCGAGCAATGCCCCATACTCTAACACTTCTGACCAATGTGAGTGAGCAATGTACTGATCTAGTCTATTTGTATGATATCTCGTCAGCCTGACATACGAACGAGAATTGCGAAATGACAGAGACCATCAATGACTAGAGAACATGTGAAATGGAGAGACGAGTTCACAAGCGCCCAAGGGATAAGGAAACGTGGCCTACGGACCAGCGTGGTTTGTGAGACGTGGTCTATTGCTCTCAACCAGCCATGATCTTTTGATCTGACTCACAGGCGAGTGTGAGAAATGGAGGGAATCATTCTTGGCTCTGGTCGATCAGACAGGCGAGAGAGCAGGCAAAAACCTGAGATGGACGCGCCAAAAAGTGAAGCGAGATATAGTATGTGGAATGGTGAAGCGGCGGAGCGAGAAGAAGAGTGTATTTCGAAAGCGCGCCAGTGAGACGTGCGGTTAGATGGTGAGAGAAGCGTTCTATCGTGCGCGATATTCACCACCATTCGCAGAACAGCAAACGACAAGGAGAGGGATGAGAAGCTACGCACTACTGCAAGACTAATGAGTAATAGTTAGACGCATGAGTAATAATGTTTCAGAAATGCGTTTTCATGAACATTTATTGGTGCGTCCACATTTTTAAGAAAAAAAACGGTATTGCATTTCAATTTACATCTCTACACGAATAACATTTGCCATTTCCATCAATCATCAGGAGGGCATGATTTTGCATGAGTATTGCGATTATTATTTGACATTTTCTTCAATACAGGATTCTGCACGAGTAATGATGCAAATATCAACCTCGAACGTAGTCATTTGTTTAAAACCGAATTGTATTTCCTGCTCAGCATCTCAGCACAACTATGTTTTGACCTTTACATCAATCATTGACACACATGATTCTGCATGAGCAATCTTGCGAATATTCCGCTCGAACGCAGTAATTTTCTTGAGTGCAGCAGTCTCTTCTGCCCTGAGGCTAATTCGATTCACTACACGTTCACTCTTCCTGCCTTGCCAAATATCCCTGCCCACTCTCCTTCAGGGCTGCCAAAAGCCGTCGCTTCATTTCGAGTGCTCTCTCGTCGCGTTTGACAGGCGATAGAGTACGAATAGGGAAGAGTCGTCGACTAAGAGCCATCCTAACACTTCCTTCGACACTCGCAACACTTCTGCTTCCTCTACTTATTTGACACGTAGTACACTTCTCTCATTATAAAAACGGCGATTTATCCGTGCAAGTTGTCCTTTTCTTGCCGAGAGAAATTTTAATTTCGAAGCTAAAATGCCCTCAACCTTCGATGAGAATCACGCGAAGTTCCACTGCTGCTGCGGCGTTCATTTGACGGTGAGCGCACAATTTTTCAATTTTGTTTTGATGATGTTGATTTTACGTGATAACAATTTAGTCATTTCACTTGCAGGTTATCCAACGGCTCGTGTCCTTATTTTCCGTGCTGCTCAATATCTTTCTGCTTGTTGATGGTAAGGATTTATTGGTTCGTTTCTAGAATAATTGAAATACTCAAATGTGCTCAATTACTGCTATAATGATGTATTCATTTTTTACTATACCAATCATGATAGATCTTGTGCAGGTTGCTACTACCCGCGTCGCTTCTCCTCCCTGTACTCCTTCTTCTTCTACATTGCATGGGAACTGGCGATCATTGTCGTTATTACGGTGGCCGATTGTGGCGAGAGTCAGACGGCGTGCCGGATATGGATATCGGCCATGGTAAGCGGATATTTGTTGTAAATTGTAAATGGATAATTATTGTAAATTGTCAAAAATAGAAATACACAGTAATTTTTGGTGCGAAATTAATTATCTATTTCAATTTTTCCAGTGTGTTCAATTGCTCGTGTTTCTGGAGTCGGCGACGCGACATGTAAGATCACTTCTACTTTTTTTTTTGCAAAAATGAGCTCTATAGTTTCCATTGTACGTTATCGAAGACTTGCAGTGGCACGGCTTCATCGTTGATAGTGATTTCGGTGAGGCTATACGATTTAGAATTTGAATGAAAATCGTGTTGCGAGTTCTTATTCATGACTTCATTCATGAATTCATTTTCAGAGAAACCGACAGCAACTGCTATTATCGCATTTATCATATTGGTCTATGTTGCGCTTATTGGGGTGAGTTTATTTGTCCTTTTTTAAAATACAATTTTCATTTGCTCCAATTCTAAAATCAACAAAAAGTGAAGAAAAATAATATTTTTCTTATCGTTTTCAGGTTGTCTTCAACTATGATCGATTCATCACGGCCCGTGATCGAGCTTATTGCTCACCGCTTTCGCTCATTGAACGATGCGATTCATCTCCAGCAATCGCTATGCAGTTTGTATGAATGAGTTTATCTGCGGTGATGAAAGCATATTACAAATGTGAAAAAAGTGCGCAAAAAGCATTGAATGTTTATTAGCCTTAAGAAAAAAAAGAAAAAAAGAAGAACATCCAAAATTCATCGATTACATCGCGCCGTCGGTCTCGCTGCCAATGTGGTGCATGAGCACTCGACGAGCTTCGGCCTCATCCGTCGGCAGTTTCATGCGCATCCACGAGCGAGTTGTGTGAAGGAACGGATGAGCAAGTGCTTGCTCCGTTGACATCCTGCGTTTCGCTTTTACGAATATATTTCGCTGTATCTGTTTCGTCATCAAAACTTGTAAATTTCTCTATTGTATAAACCTGCGATTCGGATTGAATTGGAGTGTGCGGTCGATGAAATCACGCAGTGATTCCTCACAGTCGATCAGTTCAGCCTGACAGATTCTGCGTCCGGGTAACATCTGCCCCAGCAGAATTTCCATAAAGTCCTGAAGACCTTTCAGATTATAGGCATATCTAAGGTAGTCGCGAAGACCTGACGCTCGCACTTATTCAAATATGCTTCAATAGCATCTTTGTCTCTCTGTGATGGGATCTGAAAAAACAGTACTTGAACGGCTCCAATTCGATTAAACGCTTATGAACCATCCTGAGCACGCTTTGATCGACAGGGCCGCAGTATTCAATCTGTTGCTTGAGCAAGTTGCGATCGCTCTTGAATAGAGTTTGCCCAGTTATGAGCTCGCAGAGAATTGCAGCAACGCTCCACATATCCGCTGAAATAGAGAATTGCAGCTAGCAAAACCACAAACTCCCATTTTACCTTTCTCATCATATGGTTCTTTCCACTGCGTAAGGTCTTCAATTGGCCTGTACAAGCTCCTCTTGATCTCCCTAGAGAAATCGCATTCTTCTTTCTTCACCTCGGTTTTGAAATCTGTAAATCAATTATCGAAATTTTTGTACGTGAAAAATTGTGTACGTGAAAAACAATCCTCTACCATGCTGAGGGATGGAATCGTCCCAATTGACAATGTATTCTTTGGATGAAGTGGCTTTAGAATACCTTCCTAGTCCGAAATCTAAAAGTATTCATTGAAAATCGAAGACATACTATCTTTTATTTAATAAGTAGAATTCATATCAGTTCGGTAATAGTTACTCAGAAAAAAGTTTGGTGAGTATCAAACATCCCCTTGAATATAAAACTGATCTGTTATGATGAGTCTGTTGCTGTCATCAATGCATATATTGTTCGGATGAAGATCGCGATGAATTTCCTGATTATTTAATTTATGAAAAGCCAAAACAGTTGACACTGACGCCATGTGAGTGAAGATACTGAAGAGCTCGCAGAAGTTCCCTTATCCACTTTTTGACAATTTCCATTTGGTATTTACCCTCCTTTATTTTCTCAGAAACTAGATTTCCGCTGTATTCAGTGATGTGGTAGCTAAAAAATATGTTCATTATTCAGAATCACTGGCAGCAGATTAAATAGATCTTTCGAACATTGTTTCGATGTCATCGTTGTCAACTTTGTAGGAACCCATGAAGGTAACAACATTTTCATGTCTGAGGGTGCGCAATAGATTGATCTCGCGTAGGATTTGTTTGGCCTCAAATTGAAAAAGTTTGTCAAATCGTAACGGAAAAAAGATTGTGTTCAAACGAACGCGGGATACTGAAGCGAATGGCTGAGCGAACTTCTTTACAACGATTGACGAACCATCCGGACTGTCTAATTTGCTAAAATTGACTGTGAAGTAAAACATTTTTGAGAAAAAAAATCTCACATGTAATTTTTGGACCAGGTGATGTGATTGGGTCCGCTGTCCACTGTGTAACGATTGTACGTTAACGGAATGAAGAACTGTGCCCTTGTTGGACACTTTATGAAAACCTTATCCACTGGGAAGAACTCCTGGAAATAACATATCTTTATTTAACTCAGCAAACCAATATTTTAGACAAGAGAAATTTCGAAATTGTCACTCACAGTCATCGCGCGGAGTAGTTGTCGGGTAGAAAAGTGAGAGCGAGCGAATCACGAGTATGATAAGAGCGGGGAGAAGGCGTTAACAGAGAATGACAGACGCTATGATATCTCACGGATTGTCAATAACTAGCAGATTTTGAAATGAATGCTCCAAACAAAACAACTTTTCGAAATCAAATGAATAGACAATATTCAATTTTTGCGTTCTGATATTATCACGTGAGTTATCATTCTTTTGCATTGTGAAATTTCAAAAGTCATTATTATTCTTTTAAAAATGAGTTCGATTTCGATAGAAGTCAATAGAGAACAAAGTATATTAAAATTTTGCAAATTAGATATTTATCATGGTGAAACGAAATATGTATTAGCGGTGCAGGGACAAAAAAATCTTTTGTTTCGACAATGGTACGACAATGTGTTTGTTCATGTTTTACAATTGCGACAAATGGTTGTAATTTACTTTTTTGTTGGAGAAAATTATATGAAATTCTAACTGGAATTCATCTGTCAGATAATTAGCTGAAATACGAGAGAAATAAAATATTGAATACTTACTATTCATTACAATAAAGTGGTAAAATGAGATGAAATGCGTGAAGTAGTTTTAGAAAGATCGGGTCGATGGAGGTCGATGAGGCAAAAAAGAGTCAGGTAGAAAACATGAGTTCTTGATCCATAAGCGCTCGGAGTGCTGCCATTTCCTCTGCGGGATTTCCAGTGATAACGGCTTCGTACGGTTTCACAATCCTCAGGAATGGATGCGATAACGCCTTGCTTGTTGACGATCTGAAAGAATGAATTTCTGAACCTACTGGCAGTTTTCCGAAATACCTGTCCTCGGGATTCAGCCGGAGAGTTTTCTTCAGAAAATCAGCCAATCCGTCCACTCGCTTGAGCTTATCGGCCTGTTTGATGCTTCTGCCCTCCAAAATGTTGGATTGCAGAGCATCTATCAAGCTCTTCAATATGCATTCGTCAGATTAAGCAAACACAGGGAGCAATACCTCACGTCTTCGAGCGTACTTCTTGATCCGCTTCCTATCTCTTCCTCTCTCCTGCAAATGTGTTCGTCAATCGGGGTCGTACGAAATTGAGCTGGTTTCGAAACTGACCACTTTCCGAAGGAACTTCCTATCGACTCTTCCGCAGTAGCGCATTTGCTTTTTCAGTGTGTCCCCACTGAAAAGAGGCTGGCCAGCGATGAGCTCACAAAGGATGGCTCCGATTCTCCACACGTCAACTGCAACGTAATTTAACGAAATTTATAAACTTAAATAAGCCATTTGCTCACCTTTACTGTTGAGTTTTTCGTCCTTCCATGCCACTAGCAGCTGCTCCGGAGGTGCATAGTGCCGCACTTCTGCTTCAATACGTTGTGGGGTCCTTTTACCGATACCTGCAATCCGGATGGTGTTAAGATGACAACTAACTATCCGCTAACTGAGCAATATTATTTGATTTCTGTTGCCGACACAGATGTTTTGGGGGTGGAGGTCCGTATAGGCGATCTGAACAAAAAGTGTTGGTCATGAAGTACGGCTCTATTCTCACATCCTTCGAATGGAGATAGTTGGCGCCCCTTAGCATCTCCCTCGTCCATCTCTGTACGACTGCCATCGAGTACTGCACTTGCCAGCCATCTCTGATTCGCGAGCTGAGCAGCTCACCACCGTACTCGGTGATATGATAGCTGGAAATGAATGAATCAATTATTGAATCTGATATTATTTTGAATGTTCAATAACAAAATTCTGACTACGACTCGGGTGTCGCGGCTCCTTCAGGAAGAGTGTAGCGTTCAAGATGCGTGACAACGTTCTCGTTTCGCAGTCCCTTCAGTATGTCTCATTCGCGCATTATCTCGCGATACTAAACCATTGAATTGAACACGAAAGTGTGTGACAATGAAGTAAATATTGCTTGAATACTGTCCCCAACTTACTCGCTCGCCTGACTCGAAGGGCTTTGAGAACTTCTTAATCGCCACCGATGTTCCATTGCTAGGGTGATCAAATTTCCTGCAAACCTTAACCTCAGTTTCTCCCTGTATTCATCTAAGTAGTAGTAAACATACTTGACGGTTCCCAGAGATCCTTCTCCTCCTCCCTTGTCATCTTCGTGGTACTCCTTGTACTCGACCGGGATGAAGAACCATGGCAGCACTTGCAGGAATTTCTTAAGTATTTTAATAAACAATAATGAAACATAAATATAGGCTAAATATGTTCACTCACACTCATCGATGGTCGAGAGGAGCGAGTGAGTCATGGATACGATTGGAGTACGCATCGATAATGTGTCTCTCTCCGGTCTCTTACCATGTTTTGTGATAAATTTCAAAAATTCACTATGTTAGTGGTGCATCCACTACGATAGCGTTGCCCATCGAGGGGAGGTTTTCGAAATAAATTTCAAAATTTGTCCCTGATGTCTTAGTCAGCCTGAAATGATGTTGAAGAACGTCAATGAGATGGTGATGAGAATCGCATTTGGATTGATAGAATCTCTGAATATGAAAGTGCTAGTGTGCTTGTACATGCGTGACGCTAATTTGTGACGGCGACAATATCATTCTTTTTTGTTTCAGAAAAAGTAAGAGGTTCGATATATGATAGATGAACTGGAAATGTTTTTGAAACTTTTATACGGAATATGAATAGTATCTAGTAGAGCAGGAAAAGCGATGCCACCATCTCTTCATTTTACTCGCTCTTATTCGTCGACAGAGCGCACTAGAGAGAGTGTAAAATGAAAAGACGGCGGTATCATTTCGCGAGTAGTTCTAGGAAAAATAGGAGCTCTAGGAAAAACAAACGAGTTAAATTAGTGGTTCTAGGAAAATCATGAAATCGTTACTCAGCTCGATTCCGGTTTTGCCCGAAAAATTCCTTATTGCCTGCTTGCCGTTCTAACAAGCGAGCGCACAATATCAGAATGTGGAAACACAGAAAATATTGAAATTCCGAAATATCAAAATTACTTTTCTCTTTGGTTGTTTGACATTATCGATCACTATAATGGGGTGACTCGCTGATCACTTGTTTGCCAAATAATTTCGAAATTGTGCCAACTCTCCAATGTGTGATGTGAGCAATATTGAAGTGATGATGAGAATTCAGGGATCAGAGTTCCATCGACCCAGTTAAAAAATCGAGGAAAGAACAAGCGATTGACATTCGAATGGATATAACCAAGAACATATAATGTTTATTTTATTTTTTAGTTACTATTTTTTCAGTATGTTTATCAATACTGTTCGTCATTCAAAAGAGTTCGTGCCGTGCTTCATGATTTTGTTTTAAATTTTAAAAATTAAATGTAACCACTATTGATTTTTATGGGAACTAAGCACAATAAGAATTTCGAAATTATGTTTCCTCTCGATTGCTCTTTCTAGTATATTATTTTTGATGTATTCAGTAAACATATATGGCAGAGCTATGCAGAATTCCTTTATCTCTCTGGAAATGTCTTTGTTCTGCCTATGCCGGGCCGGAATGCTTACCTGCAGCAAATTTGTTGCTCGTGCAATCTGGACGGTGATGAATGAAATGAATATCATCGATCAGTGTTGCACTATATATTTATTGTGTAAATAAAATGAACACTTCACTTCAACGAAGAATGAAATTTGTTTTACAGAAATTGCGGAATCACAAGTCAAGCTTCGTTAGCCAATTAAGAAAGATTGAGAAATTAAAAACGGAACAGCATATCGAACGAAATTAAGGATGCTGTGCTCGTTATCTAATAATTGCCCATGGGCGCCTGAATCTCCTCGAAGATATTATCCAACAGCGCTTTTATCGCCGCCTCTTCGCCCTTCGGCTTAATGTTAGCCGGTTCTTTCGGCAACGCTTGAGGAAAGACGAATGGATGGCAGAGCGACTCGTCCGCACTCATTCTGGAATTAACTGATGAATTATTTATTATTTTGCAACAGAATTTTTTAAACAATTTTTGTCCTTGCATGCCGAGTGTCGTTTAAAAAATCCTTTTTTAAGTCACGGCTGACCTCGCTTTCGGGTTGTGCTGCAGTGTTCGGTCGAGGAAACTTCTCAGGTCGGGTTCATTATCAATGTCCTGAGCACGAATTCCCCTTCCATCGCCTACATCGGCCCTTAGGAACTCTTGGAAGTCCTTGCGCTCCTTGCCCTTCTGCAGCCCGATGAGGCTATTCCGGTCGATGTCGCTATCGATCTGTGCATTTATTTTTATTATCTTATTTATGTTCGCCAATAGGAATTCGTTTTTTTTTCAGAGTAATAGGAACTTTCATAACAATTGTTCTAATGGTTCGTACCTTGATCAACACGGCCTCCTCTACGGCCCCACAGTATTCGATCATATGTTTCATCACGTTTTTCACATTTTCTTTATTCCTGTCTTTCCCAGTGAATAGAACTTTGCCCGTGAGCATTTCGCATAAAATGACTGCCATGCTCCAAATGTCCACTGAAAATATTTCTTGCAGTCATTGCTAATTACTAAATATTATCTAAATGATATGTATTGAAATTTTTAGGGTTCCCCTTAGTTGAAAATTTGAGGTAACTTACCCATCTCATCGTATGAATTCTTCATCGTAATTTGCATCTCAATGGCCATATAAAATCCATTGCCCCTGTTCAGCGTATTGGTCTTGCTGTCGAGCACTCGCGCTTTCCCGAATCCTACAGTTAAATTCAGGTAATCTGGAAATGATGCCGATAGGTCATCGGCATGTCCCTCTCTCATTTCGAATACTATTTCACCTTCTTGCGTGTCAGAGCATACGAAACGAGAATAAACATTGCGCACCCAGTATCGTCAATTTTCGGTCTCCTTCGGTGCGGATGCAAATATTCTCAGGATTCAGATCACGGTGGCTAATCTGGAAAATAACTGGATTATGAATTAACAAAATTGGAAAAAACGAACGCCCAGTGCGTGAATGTACTGCAGAGCACTGAGAAGCTCCCGGATCCAAGTCTTGACTTGGGCCATGTCGTAATCGCCTCTAGCGATCACGGACGACAGTGAAACGCCGCAATACAGAGTGATGTGGTAGCTGAAGTGATTAAATAATTTGCCGTCAAATAATAGTGCAATGTCTTCGAAACTATGCATTATTCAACAGAATATGATGCAGTGCATAAAAAATGGGAATAGTAAAAAAAGACTCACATTGACTGCATCGTTTCAGGCACTTGAGAGGGCGTACAACTGTGATCGACGACCGCATATTTGTCCACGAGTCGAACGATATTTGAGTGACGCATGCTTCTCAGAAGATTGAGCTCGCGCAGAATGAGGAGAGCCTGAACACACGATTCAAGAACGTAGAACTAAGGTTGCGATACTTGCCCTGTCTTTTGTCATCCCCGATGTTCTCAATAAAAACTTTTTCACCGCAATCGATGGCGCGCCAGGGCAGTCGAACTTCCTGAGATGAAAATGAAGAGGTGATAACTTAAAAGTTTTATCATATTTGAAAGACATTTCACAACTGACAAAAAAGCCTCGGCAGAAAATAATAAACGATAAAAAGATCATCTTAAGCCAATACTCTTCGGAATATAAGCGGAGCAGTGAAGAAGACAGCGCTAATTCGAGAAATGTAAGATTACTTTATAATTCCGTTCTCCCCGAAGCTTCCTGGACAATTGGGGTCGAGTCGATAGCCTTGCTGAAGGAGTCTATCCGGCAGATGGATAGCAATGCTAGGCCGAACATCGATTTTGTGGAAATGCTGAAAAATTGATGTCACTTCCGGTTGTTGTCACCGTGAAAATGGGGTCATTGCAAAAAAATCAATAATCTCGACTTACCACCATTGTTGTTGTGTTGCGGTAGAGAGACAAGGGAGCGGCAAAAGTGGTGAGATTGGGTGTGGAAGAGAGGGAAGGGGCCGCTTATCACATGCGATTGAGTGGAGAATTCGGCATATCAGCAAATTCTAATCGTCAATGAACTGGTGAATCATACAAGGAAGTGCGATTATAGTCTACATTGATGCTTTTCTGGACAATATTTTGCCGTTTTCCATGAACCGAATGCTGTTTTTTTTGTTTTCATCATAAATTCGCTCGTACAATTGCGAGTGTTGCATATAGTGGAGGGCGTAGAGTGAGGAAAGCGTTTTATCGTGAAAGCTCGTGACTTGATAACAACGACAAAAGGAATGCGCGGATCGGAATCCAACCATTCACGGAAAATCTGGACTCTTGCGACTCAAAAAGCTATATCAACATTTCCCAAAAACGAACAAAAATGAAAAAAAACGACGACGTTGATCATATTTTATCGCGATCACGATCTAAAGTTCGAAATATTTGCGATTGCAACAATCGACGTTGAGAAATTATTTCATGCTAGTCATGTTGACATCTTGTCAGATCATTAGGATATGCGATTAGAGAGTTTGCACTAAGGTTTAGTGCTAAGTTAAACACATAACGACGACAGTGATATCATTCCATCCTATTTTGATCAACACGCAAATGAGTATTACGACATCTTTCTACTGCAAAGAATACTTGTTATCACGAATTAAAAACAACACTTTATTGAATACAATACGAAACGAAAAAGGCAGTGTAAGTTTAGCTGAAATTAGATCGAATGGAAAATTACTATTTCGTAAAACTTCAGTTGTTGTGACACTTGAGCCGTTTTACACTTCAAAAGGCGCCAGCCCAATCTCCTCATCAATGCGATCCTCTAGTGTCTTCAGCGCTTCAGCATCACCAGCAGGCAGCTGTATTTCCCACAGTTCAGGAGAGCGAAGAAACGGGTGAGCGAGCGCGTGAGCGGAGGACATTCTGAGAAAGGTGTGTATGATTTCAACTTTGTGATCATACTGGACAACACTTTTCCTCATTATTTTTGGAAAAAAGAATGAAGCCAAATCGACGTGTTTCTCTGTTCGACAGACATGTGCTCTCGACGGCATCAACAGCGATATTTTCATGAATAAGAAATGTCGAATTGCCAGATTTAATTATCAAAAGTATTATTTGTAACAAACCATCCATCTCCGTTGCACTGATCACAATGCGAGAAAAAGCGCTCGAAATTTGATTGTCTGAATTCGACAAACCTGCGATCCGGATCAAAAAGGAGCGTTTGGCCCAGGAAGTCCCTCAAATTGTCCTCCTCTGCCCTAATATCGGCCTCCATGATGCCTCGACCCTCCACCAAGTTATCGAGGAGAAGTGTGATGAAATCCTGGAATGACTTCGATGACCGCCTACGCTTTTTGGTGACAAATTTGCTAATAAAAAGGCTACAAAATGGTCGCAATATCTCCAGTAGAGAGTTGACTAACCGCGTTTAGAACAACTCGAAAGGGAAGAAAATGAATAAGCAAACCGTGCGATTCGGAGCCGCTCTGGATTGCAAGGACGTCTTGTCATCGTCCTTTCGGACCTAGAAAGAACGCAATCAGGATTAACTTAGAAAAATAAATTAATTCAGTTCGCGTTTAGTAGGCTGAAGTGGGAAATGGGAGCAGTACTTGCCTTATCAATTACGCTCTGCGTCATACCTCCGCAGTATTTTAGCTGTATCTTGAGTGATGTCTCGCTGCTGTTATCAGCGTCACTGAAAATTCGGGAATATTTCACGCAAAGTGAAATGTGCGTGAGATAAAGATACAAAATGTTCATTCCTTAATGCTTTTGTCGATACTCGCATATTGTCGTTGGTTCAGCATCGGAATTAGAGGTGAGAAATTGAGCGCGAAAGTTAGAGAAACGGCTTGAAAAGAGGGTCCGGATTTCCGGCTTTCGGCGTACCGATCCCGAACGTGCAACCCTAATGCATAGATCAGCGCTAACCTGAACAGCGGTAAGCCAGTGAGCAAATCGCAAAGCAGTGCAGCGATGCCCCAGGTGTCAACTGCAAAAGTATGTTTTGTTTTCACATGTCACATTGGTTCGATGATTTCGAAATTGTTCATCGTATCATTCATATTTTGCGGACGAGAGTATGTGTGAAATGCAGAGATCGTAAATTGATTGATTAAATTGATTAACATAAATTGATTAATCTCACCTTTCTCGTCGTAGGGTCCATTCCACTCAACGATTAGCTCGATGGGTGTGTATGGTTGTGTGCCCGTAGGGTTAATCATGTTCTGGTCGCTCATGTGCATGGCCCAGTGCTGAAAAGACAGATGTTTAGCAAAAGATTCTTTTGTAGTCTTCACAATTATTTATTTCTATTTATCTCACTTATAATATTGTAAATTTTGGCACTTCTTCGATTTCTGGCCCAGCCTTTTCTCGCAGACTATTCCCTCCCCACCATTATCATTTCCCACCCCCTCCACTTTCGGTCCGGTTGTTAACTGGGCCAAAAACCGAAGAAGTTCCGATATTTTTAATGAGACATTTAATCATTTAGTCATTTAATATTATCTCAGTACCACTAGATAGTTTCTATAGTGAAAACAACTCCTTTCAGTTGCTTCCTAGACGCAATTTTGAGGTTCAAGTAAAGGAAAAAATTGAGTCAAATTCGGCGGTGTAACAATACTAATTTATGAAGGGAGAATTCCAAAAAAAATACTTGTATTCAACAAAAGCATGGAAAAATTTATACTTCTTTTAAACAGGAAATGGATAAAAAAATTCAGGTTTTTCACAAGAAAAATATAAAGAACACTGGTTTCCCATTGTTACGTGATTAAAAAGAACATAAGTGAAAAAAGGAGAAAATTATTAAACAATTTTCAGGTTATTGAACATCTAGAGTACTTCAGCTAATTTCATCGGCGCAATCTCCGAAGATGTTCTCCAGCAGCGTACGAATTGTAGCCTCTTCGCCTTGTGGCTTTGCCTGTTTCCAGGAGATCTCCTGAGGAAGAAGGAATGGATGGGAGAGCGCCTCGTCCGCTGACATTCTGCAATTTATAAATTTGCCATAAACACTAGTTTATAATCTATCCTTGCTTTTTTGTTTTAATCGTTTTCGTTCCTAAATTATACAAGTAAACCGAACTCACCTCGCTTTCGGGTTGTGCTGGAGTGTTCGGTCGATGAAACTTCTCAACTCGGGTTCATCATCAATGTCCTGAGCACCAATACCCCTTCCAGTGCCCACATCGGCCCTTAGGAACTCTTGGAAATCCTTGCGGACTTTTCCCTTCTGCAGGTATATGATACCGTTGCGATCGACGTCGCTATCAACCTGTGGAATAATAATTAGTTCTTTGTTTATTTATAGCTTATTTAAGATTCCTAATCGGAATCAGCATAAATTGAGATTTGTGAAACACCAATAATTCGTACCTTGGCCAACACGCTCTCCTCCACCGGTCCACAGTATTCGATCATGTGCTTCATGACATATTTCACGTTTTCGATCTTTCCGTCTTTCCCAGTGAACAGCACTTTTCCAGTAAGCATCTCGCAAAGAGTAACAGCCATGCTCCAGATATCAACTGAAAAAGATCGGTAAATAGAATAGTAAAGCTCATTATTAAAAGTGCAGTTGAAAAAAAATTTAATAAAAAAATTGAAACAGGGGATACACAAATGATCGAGAGATATATTATAAGTTCGATAGAAAACTTCAAATAGACGTCCGACGAAATCAAAAATTACAAAATACATTGAAAATCTAACCCATCTCATCATACGTCGTCTTCATTTTAATCTGCATCTCGAAAGCCATGTAGAAATTATCGCCGACTTTCATAGTGTTGCTCGTGTTGTCGAGCACTCGTGCTTTACCGAAACCTGAATTAGATACCTGATTGTGCTGAACTGCAGAGCTAAAATAATCATATATTCTGATAGTGCAAGTTACGCACCCAGTAGCGTCAATTTTCGGTCCTTTTCGTCGTCGATGCAAATGCTGTTCGGATTCAGGTCACGATGACTGATCTGAACAATACGTATTTAAATAAAGTCCTGAATAAACAATAAATTATTAATAATGCAAAAAGTAGCTGCGTACACCCAGTGCGTGAATGTACTGCAGGGCGCATAGGAGCTCCCGGATCCAGGTTTTGACTTGGGCCATGCCATAATCGCCTTTGGTAATCAAGGACGACAGTGGAACCCCGCAATACAGAGTGATGTGGTAACTGCAATTTTTTATACACATAACGATTTTTTTCGGTTAGGAAATCAGATCGATAAGAAAATAAACACACAATGACTTCATCGTCTCGGGTACTTGCGAGAGGGTGGAGCTGTTATCGTCGACAGCGTATTTATCGACAAGTTGCAGTATGTTCGGATGACGCATGCTCTTCAGCAGATTCAACTCGCGAAGAATCAGAAGCATCTATGATTTTCGACAATCGTACTCCAATATTAAATATTTGAAAAAAAAGCAATCACTTACCTTTGCCTTGTTCACAAGTGTGTGGAACTTCTTAACCACAATCGGTGGCCGGTCAGGGCATTCGAAATACCTGAGTGTTTATTTGACATATAAAAATTTGAAATTATAAAATATATAAAATCATAGGGATATTAAATTATTCAATGCTTGTTGCTCACGTTACAACTCCGTTCTCTCCAAAACGCCCAAGAATTTTCATATTGAGTGTGTAGCCTTGATGAAATAGTTCATGCGGAAGATGTATCGTTGAATTTAGACGGGGAATTTTAATTTCGTGAAAATTCTATAAAAAAGAAATAATGAAATTAGTAACATAACGAAGTTTATACTCACCCGTGTGGGCTTGTTTATCGATTGAGAAGATATCTGAAAAAATTATAACAAGAGCGGATGATGCACTGCTTCTATCAACGAAATTATCACACTTGCAAGAACTTGTTAAAGGAGGCGTATCATGAAAAATTAGTTCATGCTCTTGAGATCATGATCCGATTGGAATCCAGAACGATATTAGAAAAGCCGAAGTTTGAAAGTTGTACGTCCACTCTGGGACGAGATATCCCCGTCCAAAGAATCAGGAATGGACAGGGAAAACGCCGCGAAAATTCAAATATTTTACGCAGCGCCAATGGGGAGGAAGGGAAGGTAGATCACGAAGGATAGATCGAGAGGTCATCGTTGTCTCGCCCATTATTGATTGGCTAGGAAGGGATTTTTCTTTGTTCTCGCAGGTTCTTCCCATCGACAAAAACTGATCTACTCCTTGGCGATTTGCCAAAAGAACCTTGGCAATTTTCCAAAATATTGCAAGGCTCGGCATATCGTTGTAAGAGTCGCAACATTTGAATTTCAAAAGTTCATGATACGCCTCCTTTAAACAAGGCAGGTGCTATTTGATATATTAAATTAATCGATATACAGTCCCCCCAGTCTCCGGGCGCCAGCTAGAGCTATTAAAAATTGCGTCGAATTGTTGACTTCTGGGGTCCTTCCTCATCGATTCATGAAAGAACCACAAGCACAAATTTTACAGGTCTTACGAAACGAGTTTCTAAAAAAAACCAGGTAAACTTTGTGATCCACATAGATTTACCGTAGTTTAGCCAATTCACAGCCATGTAATTCAGAGCCGATAAATGCAACAATTCTTAACTACTTTGCAACAATAAATGCAATTTTTTTTAACTAAGTCCACGTATAGCGCAAAGTTTACCTGTTATTTCAGAAACTTTTTTAAAAACAGAAATACTTTTGTGGCAGTTTCTTTCATCTCGAGTCGTGGACGAGGGGACGCGATGGGACGGACGCTCCGGGAAGGATGTTTTCACGGGGAATCTAACCGGACTGTATTATCAAATTTTCCTTAGGAAATCAAACGAAAAGTCAAACCCTTGCTATCGCTAAAACAATTTGCCATAAAATTAGGAAAATCTTACGCCAATCGTAGCAGAGCTGTGTTTCTTAGTCGGTGGTGCCCCCTCTAGTACCTGAATCCATCATTCAGAATTTTGATTTATTGACGAAATTTAGATTGCCGTTGATTGTAAATGATGTGTTGTTTCTTCGAGCGTCGATTGTTCTTCACGTGAAATGGAATCTGCACTCCGCTTCTTGCTGGAACTTTCGAAATCAATCTGAGACATGTTTAATAACTTACTTTTCACGAATAGCCTGCCGATCACTGGATGAAGATCTACAACTTAATATAAAGTGATTAGTGTCCAAAATAGTTACGTGCTTACCCCATACATGAAGCATGGGATTCTTGCCCGACGGCTGCTCTCCATTTCACCGTTATTGGCATCTGAAAAAAAGAACCTAAGTTTGGATTAAATTTTGCTGAACATTCCCAAAAAACTATCATTCCACTGCTAGTGAGTACTAGATAATATCTATATTTCTTACTGATGACGTCGCAAATTCTTCTTCAATTCTCGCTTTCAGGTCCTCAGGAACCTCATCGTCGCCTTCCATTGCATCCTCATCCCAGGGTCGAGAAGATAGATGCTCGCTGCTTTTTTTATTTAAGAGACTGCATAAATTTATTGTAAAACAATAAACCGTTTCGCGTATTCCTATTCCTATCGGTCTTTCCCCAATTATCATTCAGGGTCTCTGGATCCAGCTGATGTTGTACAATGGGGGCATCAATGTCTGGCTAAATGAGTTCTCAATGCTATTTTTTTGGGTAGCCGCCACCCAATGAAACTTTCGATAATCGCATTTACGAAATTTTCCTTTCAACTGAGATATGGCGCTAACTAATAATTCTGCACAAGGTGAACACCGCACTAATTTGCTATTACGATTAAAACCATTTCAATTTTACATAGATAGTCAGAACTTACTGCCTATAGATCTTTGAATCAAATCTGAATAACATAAAAAAACTCAGCGAAATTGAGCGGCAAAATTAAAAATTGCATTTCAAAAATTTCGCTTTTCTCTCTTTTCGATTTCCCGAGTTTGCTATTCAAGAAATATACGAAAAAGATAGAATGGATTTGAACCCTCACGTTATCATTCGCAATCGAACATTCCTATACCATTATCGTTTCCTAGAAGACCCTCGTAGCATTTCATGATAGATTTTAAAAAAAATCAAAATAATCAATATTGAGCTAGCGAAATAATATTTTTCGTATTGCATGATAAACACCGTATCGGATTAGCCGCCATGAACTCTTTGTCTATGATCGTTTTGAGTTCGTCAGACACTTGCTCCTCCGATTCCATATCCCATGGTTGGGGAGTGCGAAGAAATGGCAGGAATAGAGCCTTCATCGGCGATATTCTAAATTGATGTTTTCCAAATTAATATGTTAGCAGTAAAGAGTATATGTTGTAGCTAAGGTTCATACCGTTTATCTGGATTCAACTGAAGAGATACGTCGAGAAAGTCGCGCAACGGATGCTCATTATCAATGATATCCTGCTCCTGGATACATCGTTCGGGCAAAATATTATCTTGCAGAATTGATATGATATCCTAAAAGACTTGATGGTTGACAAATATAATCGATCGCGAAACCTTGCGGTTGACTGATAGAGATTTTGCAGTAAGAGTGTTTCTGTCAGCTTCAGAGGTTATCTGTGATAAACTCCTAAATAAGCAGTTATAATATATTATTTAAACCTTGGCGAGTATGTCCATCTCCACTGTTCCAAAGTACTTCATTTGCAGTTGCAGAGTGGTTCTCACAAGCTTGCCGTTGAACAGTGGAGCTCCAGTTATGAGCTCGCACATAATGATTGATGCACTCCATATGTCCACTGAATCGATTTGAATCATTCAATGAACCTAATGAGAAATTTTGTACAGAGCGCTAACATGAATGTTCCAGGCATGAAAGACGTTCGCTTTATAAATCACCTGCACTGGTGAGCTTGCTGTTCCAAGAAACAAGCTGTTCGATGGGCATGTATTGATGCACGGTTTTCTCAGATGGACTGTCTTGTAGCTCACCATTTCCAAAATCTGAAAAATCTTAAGTTCATCATGGGTTCCCGCAAAAATAAATCCATTTAAACCTGCCAGGATGAGTATGTTGTGGTTGCTGATGCATATCTTTTTCGGATTGAGGTTGCCATGAATTGTCTACAATTATTTTTTTACACTGATAATAATGGTAATATCAAGTTTTACTGACTCCATGGGAATGTAGACACTCCACTGCCCTCAATAATTCCATGATCCATTTTTTGACATCTTTCATTGAGTATTGTCCTTCTGCTATTTTGTTGGACAACGATTCGCCGCAATACACGGTGATGTGATAGCTGACAAATTTCGAAAATGTTGTCAGTTTCGAGAAAATAATACCGAAATACGTGATATAGGAAACTTACTATGATTCATCTTGATCGGGTTTATCCGATATCCTGCACGAACCCAACAACTGGACAATGTTCTGGTGCTTTACTGTGCGCAACAAATTCAGCTCGCGCAGGATTCTTTGAGACTGAAAATTCAATTATTACTTCGAATCAAACCATGCGAAATTCAATAAGTTGGTTGAGCCTCGGTTGGATCCAAATGAAATCAGCCCATTATGAGCACAGCTTCTTTCATCCGTTAAAAGGTGCAAGTATGAAATCATTTCCTAGCAAATACCAAACTTGAAAAAATAACCCACGCGAACATCTGAACTGAATGGATCAATGTATTTCTTGATCACTACCGACGATGAATCATCTGGACGAGTAAACTTTCTGAACCAATGTGTTTTTAGTAAAATTTCGAATAATATTGTTGTGGGATATTGTAAGCTCACTTCACAATTCCAAGACTTCCTTTTGGCAAATTCTCCTCATCAAAGTGTTCGTATTCGGTAGGAATGTGAAAATCCTGTGTTGAATGATCATTGAATAAAATTATGGAAAAAGGCACTTACATGCATCACCAGTCCGTGGTCGTGCCGTTATGATAGTGGTCGGAAGAATAAAATTGACTCACCTGATAAGAGGAAGAGAATTGTGTACACAAAGAAGGGGTTTGTATCGCGTGATGTTGAGTGATGCTGAAATTATTTCGAACGGGGAAAGGGAGAGAGGAGAAAAATACCTTATTTGATTAGAGATGATCTTTAGATAATCGTTAGTGCACGCTTTCAATATTGGTGTGGAAAATATATCTCGACAAAACATGGACATTAGTGTTGTTATGGTCGAGAGTCACTCGACGAGTTAATTCACTCCTCGAGTTCATTTTCCAGGGTTTTTTTCCGGTCGGCGTGCTCAGCTCGGAGTGGTCTTTTTCGACCAACCCTATATGTCGCAGGAACTATGAAATGATTCCGGATTCAAAAATTGCTCGCGTGTCGAACAAAGAAAATCGGTGCGGTGTGGATTAACACTCCGGAGTTCTACGATCATTTTCACTCCGGAGTGTCGAGTTACTCGGTCTAACAACACTAATGGAAATCACAAAGTTGGTTTTCAAGATCTTGAAAACCAGCCAACAAATTTCAAGAATACGAGTAATAAATCAAATATGTAATATTTGAGATGAAATCTATAATCGAGAGATTCGTGAGAGATTCGACCATGAAATATAATTAACAGCGAGCTTAAAAACAATTCGTTCTTCTTTACAAGAAGTTATGATCGAGTTATTTCATTTCGAGATCTTGCTTGGCAATCCAATCCTTCTTGCTTGATTCTTGCTTGGCAATTCAATTCTCGGCCAACCTAATAAATTGGCTCAGTAGAATGAAAATAAAAAAGTAGTTATCGAAATAAGTTTTCGAAAAGTCGACACATGATTTTTGCAGTAATGACAGGATGTCCGTTTTCCTTAATTAAAAAATCGAATTTATCACCACAAATATCAGTTGAAATTGCATTGATACGATAAATCATGAACAACGTTTATTGGTATCTATAAGCGCAATTTTAAAAATTTTGCCGGCATAATGTATCGACAATATATTTTTGATATATCATTCATTCCTTGGATAGATTGATGTGCTGTCAACTACATTCTCAATTAATCTTCGAAATCGATCAGTTATTTGATCGGCAGGTAGCTCATCCCACGGTTGCGTGTTTTTCACAAACGGTTGAGACAACGCGTCCATTGTTGACAGTCTGATTTTTTTCTTTACGCAAGTGCATAAGCTCGAGTCATACCTTTGCGTAGGGTTGAGCACTAAGGTGCCGTTGAGATATGTTGTCAGTGAGGCCCTATTCGCAGCAATATGCTGATCCTTGATTCCTCTCATTGCCCTATTCTGGTCGTATCTAAGCTTGTTCCGTAATAATTGAACGATATCCTACAAATTGAGCAATTCAGTGTGTATTCTATGCAACAAAAAGTGAAACTAACTGCAGGATTGAGATTGTCCGAATATGTTTGCAAATTGTCTTTCCATGCTTGAAATTGTATCTGGAAAAAATTGAAGCAATATTTTGTGGACGGAGATTCATACCTTATCCTTCACAGCTTGATCCATTCTTCCCACACATTGCAACTGGAGCTCAAGTATATCACTGACTTCATTCGCAGTAAATATTCCGTTTCCGGAGATAAGTTCGCATAGAATTGCAGAAATGCTCCACACATCCACTAGAAACATGTACTTTCTCTACTTTTAGTCGGCATCAGGACCTTTCTCATCATATCGTTCGGTCCAATCAATGAGTTGCTCTATTGGCATGTACGGGCGTGCTGGTAGGTCAGCACTATTCTGCAGTCTATTGAGAACACGTGCTCTCCCGAATCCTTCAAGCAGATAACTACACTGATATGAACATTACAACGTTTTTTTTCAATTCCCAAATATATTTTCTATGTGGCTCGAAATGGTTCTTGATATGATTTCGGACCAGTGAGTGGTGGTAAAGTAACAAACCGAGCAGTTTCAAATTGTTTTCATCGTCAATACAAATGTCACCAGGATGCAAGTTGCGATGGACCTCCTTCAAAATATATTTATAAAATATCGGCGCTCTTGATGATTTGAAAACCCCGTAGGAATGTAGGGAGGTGATTACTCTAAGCAGCTCTCCTGTCCACTTCTTAACGTTCTCCATGCAATACGGTTGATTCGTTGCGTATTCGATCCTAGAGCGAAGTGAATCTCCACAGTATTCTGTTATGTAATATCTGGAAAACTGGGTTTAAAAATGAAAATTAATAATTGGCAGAAAACAATTTGACTGCACGCACTTTGCTGGATCTGCATATTGTTGTTCTTGAACTGAATAGCATTCCAAAAAGGGTACAAAATTGGCATGCTTGAACGTTTTCATTAATATTATCTCGCGCATGACTTGAAGAGCCTGAAACTATGTAATGCGTTTATTTCTTCTAAAAAATGCGCGTGACCGCTAACCTTGTATTTGGACACATAAGGATCGATAAATTTCTTGACCATTATCGATTTTGTCTTGTCACGTTTAATGAACTTTCTAGAATGATCAACTTCGTTATTGTTTTATTTTAACTACTTCTAACTATTTTTTTCTAATGAAATCATCCCACTCACACAACAATCCCTAGGGAGCCTTGTCGCTCGCACGCCGGCTCCGGATAATAATCATCGTATTCCTTAGGTATGAAAAATTCAATATTCTCGAACGCCCCAGACAGCTCAACTTCGATGAATTTCTAAAAAAAAAAGGATGAAACTAGTATGCGAAGGTAACATACTTTGGGATCCATACCACCCTTCGGCCTAGTCGCTCTGGGCAGTGAGAGAATGAGTCAATGGAATGATAACACTGAAAATGTTGAGAAGAGTGGAAACGAAACGGTTAATCTCGTGTGGTGTTGAATGTGATAAGACGAAACAATCAAAGAGAAGAATAAAAGCCTCGCAACAATAAAAGGCGTTATGATATTGCGTAGGGTGGAATTCAACACTGCGCTTTCTGAAAGGAAAAGGGAAAAAAAGAATCTGCGGTATTTCGATTCGATTGTTTTGATTGATTTGTTTTGATTGCACTATTTTGGCATACACTTTACTATACGCATTGACTGAATTTCGAAATAAGGTGAAATTCATGACAATAACAAATACAAATTATTGAAAGGGGAGCTGACATTATCTTCGGAAGCTGAAATACCCTGTAAGCTATGTTTCAGCGAAGTAGTAGAGTTGCACAAAATCCCGTGAGCTCTCGAAATAACACAAACGAACTTCATCAGCTAATGTTTCTGAGAAAGTATATTAATTTTTACATGCTCTGTTCATTATAAGCTTTATCTGCTGCCGCGGAACAATGTGAGGTTACCACAATGATAAAGCGGCAATGGCAAAGCTCGACGAATCTTCATTATTCCTTCCTCACTAAATGAATTCACTCCGGCAGTGGCGTGATCTCAATCTCTTTTCGAATCCGACTCCTGATCTCATCCATCGCTCCTGTTTCCTCCTCAGGTAGTGTACACTCCCAGGGCGCCGATTGACGAAGGAAGGGATGAGAAAGCGCTCGTGAAGTAGACATTCTAAAAAAAATACATTTTTTAAAAGTTTGCCTTTCTCATTTTCACTTTCAATAAAATTTTCTGTCATAGTTCAATATCATTTGATCAGCACGATTCAATGAAACACTACATTGTTCAGTGTGGCTTTCTGGACCGTTTCTGGGGTATCAGAAGGCCTATCTTCTTCTTCTGATACCCCATCTTGATCAGCGCCCAGAAAGCGACACTGACAAATAATGCAATGTAATGTAATTCAATGAAAAAGTGACCTCAGCTCAGGATCGTACTGTAGCATTCCGTCGATTAAGTCACTCAAGGTGCCTGCATTTTTGACAATGTCTTCGTCAGTGACACCCCTTGCTGCCTGGGCCTCGAGATTCTCGCGCATAAGAGCGATGAAGTCCTGAAAAGGTCATAATTTTTTTATTGAAATACTAAACATAAAATAATGAAGAGATATTGAACGAGAAAAACTAACCGCGCGCTCTTCGTTGCTACCAGCAAGCATTTCAGCGAAGTGAGATCGGTCGGTGAAGTGTTTCATCTAAAATAGATTCAGTTTAGCTGAAGATTTACATCAGATCTGTCATTCAGAGGAGACAGCTATTATTCACCTTCGCAATGACACTGTCCCCGACGGGTCCACAGAACTGAATCTGTTGATTGAGCGGGTTTTTCTCGTCAAAGAGTGGGAAGCCCGTGATGAGATCAAACAAGAGCGCACCGATGCTCCAGATGTCCACTGCAATGTATATGTTCTTTGTTACTTTTCCTTTTTTTCTGAGCACTCTAAATCAAGGAAAAAGAAAAAAAACACAATGTCTATGTACAATTCATTTTTTTCTAAATATGTTCGAGATCTGATCAGATATGACAGCCAATTCTCACCCTTCTCATCATAGTCTTCATTCATCTCGACGATCAGTTCAATGGCTGAGTACTGATTCACTCCTCTGTCCGAATCCCTGTCGTGCTTCCGGCTAGTGCGGTCCTTTCCGAAATCTGTGAAGCGTTTGTTTGAACATTCGGCAAGCAACCCAGGTTTTTTGAAAATGGGGTCAATGCAAAAAATCAATAATCTCGACTCACCACCATTGTTGTTGTGTTGCGGTCGAGAGACAAGGGAGTGGCAAAAGTGTTGAGAATGGGTGTGAACGAGAGAGGAAGGAGTCGCTTATCACAAACGATTGAGTGGAGAATTCGGCACATAAGCAAATTCTAATCGTCAATGAACTGGTGAATCATACAAGGAAGTGCGATTATAGTCGTTGTTGCTGTATTGCTGGATATCTCTACCGGCGCAGAGTGCATGTTTTCAGAATCTTTTCGCTCGAAGAATTGTGAATGTTGCGAACAGTGGAGGGCGTTGAGGGAAAAAAGCGGTTCATAGCAAAAGCTTGTAACTTGATAACAGCGACAATAGGAATGCGCGAATCGGAATCCAACTCCTCTCGATAAACGTAGACTTTTGTGGCTCAAACAGATAGATTAACCTTTTTTTCCATAAATACGCCTTTATATGATAACAACAACGACGTTGACCATCCTTCATTGTGATCGCAATCTGAAGTTCAAAATATCTGCAAAAGCGACATCGACGTTGAGAAATGATTTCACGCTAGTCAAGGCAGCCTGTCAGGTCATTTGCGACTAGAGTGTGCGCAACGGGTAAATTTCACTGCAACAAAAACGATAACAGGGGAATGTGTTCATTGTTTCATCATGCGCACCAACATACAAATGAGCATCACGAAACAGAAATCATTCTTTTATCAGAAATAGAAAACAGTACATCGACACATTATTGGACACATTACGAATCAATGGGAACTGTTTCATAGCTGCAGCTCCCACAGTTCAGGAGAGCGAAGGAGCGGATGAGCGAGCGCGTGAGCGGAGGACATGCTGAGAAAGGTTTGTATGATTTCAACTTTGTGATCATACTGGACAACACTTTTCCTCATTATGTTTGAAACAAGGAATGTGGCCAAATCGACGTGTTTCTCTGTTCGACAGACATGTGCTCTCGTCGGCATCAACAGCGATATTTTCATGAATAAGAAATGTCGAATTGTCAGATTTAATTATCAAAAATATTATTTTTACAAAACATCCATTTCCGTTGCACTGATCACAATGCGAGAAAAAGCGCTCGAAATTTGATTGTCTGAATTCGACAAACCTGCGATCCGGATCAAAAAGGAGCGTTTGATCCAGGAAGTCCCTCAAATTGTCCTCTTCTGCCCTAATATCGGCCTCCACGATGCCTCGACCCTCCACCAAGTTATCGAGGAGAAGTGTGATGAAATCCTGCAGCGATTACAGTTTGCATTAGCGCTTCTCGATGCCGTAGCTTTAATTATGACAAAAAAAATCGATGATTGACGATTACGGTAACCAATGGTGAAGGCGTTATTTTGTTCGAAAAATGTGTACTGCTTTTCTCATACACTATCATCAATGAATAGTAAACGAACCGCGTTTCGAACTACTCGAAAGGGGAAAAAAGAACTAACCGTGCGATTCGGAGCAGCTCTGGATTGCAAGGACGTCTTGTCATCGTCCTTTCGCACCTAGAAAGAACGCAATCAGGATTAACTTAGAAAAATAAATTAATTCAGTTCGCGTTTAGTAGGCTAAAGTGGGAAATGTGTGCAGTACTTGCCTTATCAATTACGCTCTGCGTCATGCTTCCGCAGTATTTTAGCTCTTGAGTGATGTCTCGCTGCTGTTATCAGCGTCACTGAAAATTCGGGAATATTTCACGCAAAGTGAAATGAGATACAAAATGTTCATTCATTAATGCCTTTGTCGATACTCGCATATTGGCATGCATAGTAGTTGGTTCAGTATCGGGATTCTAGATGAGAAATCGCGCACGATAGTGTGAGAGAAGAGAAGTGCGAGAAGGCTTGAAAACTGGATCAATAGATCATCACTAACCTGAACAGCGGTAAGAAAGTGAGCAAATCGCAAAGCAGTGCAGCGATGCTCCAAATGTCAACTGCAAATAACTGTTGTTATCACCAACTGCATCTCTCACATCATGTGAACATCGCTGAAGAAGGAAAACGCATTGGATAAGAATTTTTTTGGTCAACTGCAAACACAGTTTCGGAGTCTGGAAACACATGCTATCACAAAAAAAAAATCTAATGGTGAACAATTTTTTTAAATTCTAGAGCACTGACCCTTCTCATCGTAGGGACCATCCCACTCAACGATTAGCTCGATGGGCGTGTACGGTTGGGTACCCGAATCCTTTGTCATGTTCTGGTCCCGATCGATAACGCGAGCGTGTCCAAGTGCTGAGAAGGCAAATTTAGAAATCCTAATTTTTGCATGTAGACAACGGCGACCTATGATCTCATGATTAACCTTATTGGCATACCTATAAGAGTCAACTTGTTGTCCTCGTCGATGCAGATATTGCCCGGATGAAGATTTCGATGAATAACCTAATTAAAATATAATTACCAAAGAAACGAACGAAAAAGTGCAACTCACCCCATTGGAATAAAGATACTGAACGGCTAGCAGCATTTCTCTCATCCACTTCTTCACATCACTCATCGAGTAGGTGCCCTTCTTTATGAACTCACTCATCGGCTCTCCAGCGTACTCGGTTACGGTGTATCTGAAGAATTATTTTTGATATTATTTCTATTATTTTGAGATCGAAAGATTTCGCAATAATCGTTATCTACAAATTCGACTCTAATCAGCGATAGCAGACAACCGTTCGTCAGACTGGTGCAACATTCAATTGCGAAAGGTTTACTGTCATGGTTAGAGTGGATAAAGGAAGAGTGAAAGGAAGGGTCTTCCTCTCCGCGCAACGAGGAATGAGAGGGAGAGGAAGAATGAGAGGAAAGGGATTAACTCTTGAGGAAGAGTGAGAGGGTACGGTAACTCTTGAGGAAGAGTGAGAACTCTTGAGGAAGAGTAGATTCGATAAATCGCTCGTTTTCGATGGTTTTCATTAGGGTTTCTTGCTAATATGACTAGATCTTGCTTGAAGATCAGCAAGGAGTCTTCTAATAAGCTTTTGCATATTGTTTGATTGAATTTGGCAGCTTGTCAAGATACACAAATATTACAGACCTAACCCTCCCTGTTTCGCCTATTTGAGATATCTCATGTGTGCAAAAGGTTGTTTCGCAAGGCTCAGAAGCATTACCCAGTCGAAATAGCTCCATTTGACTTCTCGGGACGTTCTTGCGCACCCTCATAAGCATGATTGTCATGCAAAAATGGCTATAACCACGCTTAGCGTTGTGTATGATAATCATAGTAGCCTTACCACAGAGTACGATCAGTTGCGCATGTTAAAAATCAATGTTCCGGGTCTTCCTAGAACAATTTTCAATCTACTCTTGAGGAAGAGTTCTCACTCTTCCTCAAGAGTTAATCCCTCCTCTCATTCTTGAGGAAGAGAGACCGCGCTCCCCTCACTCTTCCTCAAGGAATGATCTGTCTTCCCTCACTCTTCCCTCTTCCTTTATCTTCTCTAGTCATGGTACAGTGTATGGCGAAACGGAAGAGAAAACATACACGGATTTAATTTTGTCCTCCAGTCTAGAGTAAGAGCCGAGTAGGCGCACAATATTCTCGTGTTTGAGCGTACGCAGCAGGTTCAGATGGCGAAGCAGGAGTTTGGCCTGAAAAAAAAATGAATTGACAGGTCATTCGTTTTTTCTCCTGGAAAATATAATTAAATCGAGTTATTTTCGTTTCCGGTCAACTATCTCGCATCCCCTTCTGTGTCTACTCTAACCTAACGGAATAAGTAACGAAAGAACAAATGTTGCTAACTCGTCTTGTCGATTGAAGGGGATTCCTGCATTTCTTGATCACGATGGATTTGCTTTCAACGCGGCTTTTGTACTTCCTGAATTTAGGATATTCAAACAATTCTGGGTTTCGCACCGCTCAAGTTGCTGCAACAACCTTGCAAGAAAGAGCTTTCCATGGAGTTCTTTCTTGACACCGAAACGTTCATGGGTATAGTCTTCTTCAATCTTCTTCGGAACGCTGAACGGCGCTTCCTAAAGGAAAAAAGTAGCTGTCATGAAACTACCACGCCTGGTGGTGTATACAGATAGTTCAGCTAAAGGCAGCGCTTTATTGATGGACAAATAGAGTGCTTACCTCCTTCTTCTTGTCTTTGCTACGTCCGCTTTCGGCCATTTCTGAGTGGATTGTTATTGAAGACTGACAAGCGATTGGGAAACGAAAAAGATAAGAAGAAACTGAGAATAGTGGCGAAAGAGAGGGCGTACAAACGATTGGAATTTCCACGCGAGGCAAGGACGAGGTGCGGCCCTTATCTATCTCGTTTCAGCCCACAAAGCCACAAACAACACTTCACGAAGGCACGGGTCACTGAGATTTTCATAGATTTTCCACCGAAAATATCGATTTTCCACCGAAAAGAGGAGTATGAAGCAAAATTCAACAAAGAATATAAAATGGGTAAAAAAAAGAGCTCATGCAATGCGTTGAACGTTGAAAGTTCCGTCAGATGTGATTGTGATATCTTCTGATTTTTTGTATGCGAAATGCACATGCTAGTTGGAGCGTCATTTGTTTATCGCATGATCTTTCGTTCTTATCTCTTTCATGTGGGCTGCATCTACAACATCATAACTGACGGAACAGAAAAAAGAAGGAACAGCATAGAATGAGACAGCACATGAGAGTACGCACTAAACCCGAAACATAAAATTACAAAACAATCAAAGTCCGAAACGACCTTGTTCACCCCAACAGCGCTGTCATCTCGATCTCTTGCCGAATTCGTCTCCTGAGCTCCATCGCACTATTTCATCCTCAGGTAGTGTACACATCCAGGGCATCGATTGATGAAGGAACGGATGAGAAAGCGCTTGTGAAGTGGACATTATAAAAAAAAAATTTTTTAGTTTTACTTTCTCTTTTTGTTCATACAAAATTTTGATCAGCATGATTCAATGAGACACTACATTATTCATTGGACGCTGCACTGCCATTAGCATTTCTCTCGTCCACTTCTTCACATCGTCCATTATGTAGTCGCCTCTTTCGATACGCTCGGACAATGGATCCCCACAGTAGTTGGAGATGGTGTAGCTGAAAAAAATCAGAAGCATTCTCCATCATGATTTTTTCTAAAAATAATGGATTTTGAATCGACAGTAAGCATTTTTCCCAAATTTTCACTAAGAATAATATGATCAACGTACATCGAATCCTCGCCGTTTTCTTCCTTCACAGTATAAGTTGCAATCAATCGAATGATGTTCTCGTGTCTAACCGTCCTCAGGAGATGCAGTTGGCGAAAGAGTCGTTTAGCCTAAACAAAAGAAATTTATGACTCTCTCTCTCACCCTTCCATTATCTCTCGTTTTTCTAATGGACGAGAGACCATTGCGAAATGAGAGCTTACCCTTGATCTGAGTATTTAGAAAAGTTTCTGTTTTTTTCGTTGCATTTTCCCTAAATTGTGATGAAAAGTGATCCTTACACGCTCAGTAGATTCGAACGGTTTCATGCACTTCTTGACAACGATCGAAGATTGCCCATCGTTACTGTCGTACTTCCTGAATATTTTTGATAATTGAAGATGAATGCGAATTTCAATAAAAATTGTTTACCTGGCAAGCCACAAAGAACCGGGAAGTTTCTTCACCGGAGTGTAGTCGCGCTCGTATTTCTCAGGAAGAGTGAAGGGATGCTTTTTGTCGAACTGAGAATGTCATTTTGAAAACAAGAATGATTAATTTACTACCTCCATTCTAGAAGAGATTGTCGATTGAATTGATAAGAAAGTAGACGAAAAAATGGATTATTTTCATCAAGTTGCCCTCATATTTATAGCGAAGCGTTACATCAGGTTGCGGAGCACTCTTATCGCTATAGAGAATGAGAGATAATAGTTGAGCAATAGAAGGAAGTGAGTAGGCTCTATAGACAGATCAGAGTTGGGCGCATTTACACAATACAAGAAATCACATTTGTGATTTTTTTTTCTGGAAAGTGTTTCGTTCAGCAAAATGTTGTGTAGTCTATAGTTTCAATTCCACACACGATTAGACGTTTCCACACCCTACTCTCGTTTCACTCCTTATCTTCTCCTCCCTCACTCTTTTTTCCCAAGTCGGCCTCAACAACCGCGAGAAGAATGCAGGTGCGACTTTTCGATTTTTCTTCAAAGATTGCCTTTGCTCAGGGATATCACCTCGTGCCACGAATCTCCGTTCGCGACCAACCGTTCTACATTCCCTTGAAATACCAAGAGTGGACGCTAGTCAGAGGCAAGGAGGAGGAGTTCTCTGGTTCGCTGGGAATCGTTAAGTGAGTGTTTTTTTTGCAAGCCAAATTGTTTTTTAAATCATATCTCTATCACGAAGGTATTTGCAGAATTTTCGAGAGCCCCGACAGAAGTTCCAAAATCGCGATCAAGAAGTGTGGAAACGTATTCCAAGCGAGCGGTCGGGTGAGTCAGATTCTCGATTCCATTCAAACAATTGCGTAGTGTAGCCATGATCATCAATTTTGACTAGATATCGACGAATATTCAACGGGGATTAGCCAATGAACAACATTTAATTTTGTTTAGTTACATTCCCCACCTCCAGTTATATACAACTCAAATGTACCATTAATATCGTCGCGCCTCGGGCGCAGATAAATTATTATTATTATTACGACGCAGCTTTATCCAGGCGAAGCTTGTGCTGCGACAGCTCAACTTGCTGAGGACCGTCCATCATGAGAACGTTGTCCGATTGATTGGATCGTACTCTATCGTGGATGAACCGAGCAGAGAATCGATGTGAGTATTCCTTTTCGAATTTTGATCTTTGATCTTTGATATCTCAACAATTTTTTGAGTGGAGCATAGAACATTATGGATTGATCACTTCTCCATTTATTGGAATTCATAGGCGCCGTTACAGCTACAGCATCACGGAATACTGCGGTGAGCCACTGAGCGTGAGGATCAAGAGGGGAGATTACACTATGGAAGATGTGAAGAAGTGGACGAGGGAAATGTTGAAGGCCGTGCAACATCTGCACTCGAATGGGGTTAGTATCTAAATGTGTTTTCATCCATTTATTAATTTATTAAGTTGCGAATTTGAATTTGTTTGTTATTGCAGGTAATCCATCGCAACCTGCACCCGGGAAATATCTGTATTGACGCGAACAACAAGCTCACTCTAATTGGTCAGAAATACCCGCATTTTTCACAATAAAAGGAATGAAATTTCTTTTTCATTTGTCACAATTTTTATGCAGTTAGCTTGATATTGTCGGCATAATCCAATCGCTGTTGTTTTCAGGATACGAGTCACAAAAAAGGTCACAAAAAGTGAGAAGTTTGGTTCTTACTGACACCGCCTTGGAATTATCAACCGAAGCAAATACTTCGGATCAATTTTATATTTTAAGGATACGGTCACGCGCGCGTTATCGATCGCGATCAGAACATGACAGCGGAGAGAGGCACTCAACCGTACTCGGCCATTGAGCTGCTTGTCGAGTGGGGTGGAGTGTATGATGAGAAGGGTGAGTATGATGAATTTGCGTAAACTATTCGTAGTTCACAGAGTAAACTTGTTTTTTCCAGTACGAACTGAAGAAGAGTGCTGGTGACTGTGAATGATAAGATATGGCACAATTTCGAAATTAGTTGTTTTTGAGATGAATTAAGATGAAAAACAAAGAAACCGATGATTGAAATGCAAAACGATTTTCATTTTTCAGTCGATATCTGGAGCGTAGCTGTTCTCGTATGCGATCTTCTGACGGGTCAGAATATCTTCGGCGGCAACGACGCAAAGAATTCCCTGAGAGAACAGATGAAACTGCTCGGTCGTATCGACGATAACGTCCTCAATATGGTAAATCGGGATATGTTTTGCGAAAAATCTGTAATAATGGTTCAGATCCCAACACTTACCCGCCAACAGCTTGCGAGCTACAATGACGAGCGAAAGGTTACTTTTCCAAATATTATTTGTAAGCGAAAAATAATGATTTCGCAGGACATCTTGCAAGTGCTGCGCGAGAAAATGCTACCCGATCGAGGCGTAAGGGTTGAGGATATGGATCAACACGAAGTGCATCTTCGGCACTTTTTCGACAACACCCTCCAGTTTGATCCAGACCGGAGGTACGCCATCTAAACAAAATTTGTACCATTTACTTTTTGATCACCTATCGTAAAAGTGTAGTGATTGTACGAGTTATCTGAGAATTTAATAAAAAAAGTGTCCAAAATAGGATTGAATGTGAAATAGTAATAAATATTTTCAGAATGTCCGCCGAGCGTGCCCTGTCCCATCCACTCCTGCTCACTCCTGCACCGTGGGAGAGACACCTGCCGGGCGATGAACAACAAGCGATTGCCGCGTTGAGATTCCATATCGAGGGGGAGATTAGACTAGCGCTTGTGCCTCATTGAGCTTAATTTTGAAGATCTCATTACCATTTCACCCTGAACCAAAAGGAATAAATAAATAACCAACAAGCGATTGCCGCACTTCGAATCTATATCGAGGAGGAGATTAGACTAGCGCCTGTGCCTAATTGAGCCTTTCTGAAGTGTGTGTGAAGTGAAGTAAAACGAATAATAAATGATAAAATAGATGCCAACACTATGAAATTAATCACTAACAGGCGCGGAGATTCCATATCGAGGAGGAGATTAGACTAGCGCCTGTTCCGCAGTGACATAAAGTGAAAGCGATCACGATAAACAACTGATGCAGAATAAAGATTGGCAATTTATTCCTTATCTGCAGGAGTTCTACCTGACCCAGTACCTCAATGATCCCCAGTATGAATAGTAATCAGAACCTATTGTAGTTTCAATAAAAAGATGCAATGACACGGGATAGTTTGGCAATGTTGATAAAAAAATCCGTTGCGCTAAAAATGTCCCTTATCTTAGCGTCTTTTGTTATCATTCGAGAATCTTTATTGAGATGAAAGAATTGTCCGAACGCAGATAATAGGTAGCTCATCATGAAGGGGAATTTGGAGCGCGATAAACAAATGATGTGGATTTATCCCTCAAGTATTGTCAAGGATCTAGAAAAATATTCCTGATTTGTTTCCTATCTCTCCTTAGATCGGGCGCTTCCAGTCTAGTCTGGAGGCGACAGATATTCACGAGACCAACGTTATGTATCCGTTATCAGAACAAGGGGGCGCCAGAGAATATTGCCGGGGGGGGGGGGTCCGGCCAACAAAAGAAAATAAAAATGCAATCTAGACACGTGGGACAGATGGAGGAGCAGAGCAAGGCAAATGGAGAGAAGAAACAAATGAGATCGATAGTGGTGATTAGTGAGATCGTATATCAGGGGAATGAGAGATAGAGAAGGGGAATTGGGGAGAAGAGAGAAGATCTTATCGGTAATAACGCTGTCGCTAGAGTGTTTGTCATATATTCTCGAATGACATGCCTACGCAGATCTCATCGGATGCCCTGGTTGAGAGACCGTTTCCGCTATTAAAACATAAAAAAATATGTTAATGTATCACGAGGGAAAAAGCGAATATTGAGAAATTACTTGAAAAGTGAATCACGTTGTGCACATGCGTTGTGTATGCGAATTGTTGTGTGTTAGCGATTGGAGACTAGGGGTGAAGCGCCTTTAACCCATGCTGGGAGGAGTGAGACTGGCCTAGAGAATACCCGGCGGGTGGTCGAAGGAACAGATGGTGCGTGTCATCTCTAGATTAGCAAATATTATGAATGAACAAAGAGTCATGGGATCCCCCTAAATTATGGGCCAATCGATACTTGCCCAGAACGATCATACAAATCGGTAATTCGAATTGTGCTTCGTCCTCTGCGATGACGATTGCTGATTTAAGCCTGAGGAGGAACCAAATTCTTTATTAACTCATCGAATTAAAAATTGTTTACTGCCTTTCCAGGGCACGAATCGATTGCTGCGTTGAGATTCCATATCGAGGAGGAGATAAGTCTCGCTCCTGTTCCGAAGGGAAAGAAAATTGGAAGCGTTCTTTTTTTTCAGCTTTGCTTAGCACACTTTATCAAGAATTGAAGTACTCCGACGACAAGAATTCTGTTAATTAAAAGAAATGTTGGTGGGGTTTGCCATCGAAACAAGATAGTGCTGAATTATCGGTTAGGATTGGTTAGGACATGATACATTTTTGTATAGGGCAGTGATAATGCGACAGAAGAGATACTGAGACTAAATAGAAAATATAATATAGGGGGGAAGGGTGAAGTTGGGATCTGTAATTTAATAATTTTTCGATATCTCATTTGACAAAAAACTCACCAGGATGCATCGGTTCAACAGTGAGATGAAGGTTGAATTCAGTGTCTCGAATTCTGTAGAGAGCTTGACTGTAGGGAGTGCCAGTATGAGAAGTGAACATGTGGCCCATCAATAAGCGGAACTTTTGAAGGATTTCCAGTGTCTCTTCATCTTCGAATATGTACACGACAGGGCCAGTCAGCGTGTGTATGGTCAGAGAAAGATTGTTGTAATTGACGTAGTCATTATACGCTCCAAATGAATTTCCCATAGTAAGGAATCCGAGAGGATTACACTGGTGCATCAAATCGACGATCATCCTTTCATTTCCAGGCTTATACAATTGAGGATAGACTGCGAGTTTCGATTGCGGCTGCAATGATTGGTATAATTATAATATGAATTAAAAGACACTAACATATCCTCCGTGCCATCTCTCTCCTTGCACAAGTTGCATTTGATCTTGACCGGGTAAGTCCTGTTGACTCAGTTGGAACATGTGTCTTCCGGTAGATCCGACATGTTGTGAGTTGGCCGGAGCAGGAATAAGCACTCTGGAGCCGAAGGCAGAAATGAGGGAATCTGGATATCAGAATAGATAGAGAACAACGTTCATATAATATGTAATACCCGAGAATGAACGCCTGCGACCATCCGTGAATTGCAAGAAGAGATACTTTTTCTCTATCTTTTGATCACTCTCTTCATCATCTTCATCGTCTTCATAGACTGTACGAGGCGTAATTCTCAATCCCGATCGATCATACGAGTATATTTCATCGACATTAGAGATCATTCCAGAAGAAATGAGACCTGCACAGAGCGATCGAAATGCCCGATGTAACTATAATAAGAAAAGTTCATTTGTGTCTGATTTGAAAGGAGTACCAGATTAAAAGATTCAGGATTGACCCAAATATCGGAATTCAATGCATCGGGAAGAATGACACTCGCCCCATGGGGATTGTCATTAGCAATGGGAGTCCGACGGGTAGTGCATTTGAGATGATACCACTTCGACCAGGAACTATAACAAATATATATATATATATATATGTATATATATATATGCCAGAAAGATGTACATACTTGACGAGCAGGAACATATACGCTTCGATGTCAGAGTGTTCTGTGCCTGACCATTCTCGTTCTTTCATCATCAAAGAGTTTGGAGAATTGCGTCCATGTCTCTGTTCACGATTGGACGGTTTCTTGAACACACTGTGGTGTGACATAATGGAAGCCACGAATAAGACACCAGAGAGTAGGACTCCATTAAATGAACAACAGCGGATAAATAATCCAAGGTTGTAATCTATTCCGAGGAATCCTCTACTGATTGCATCTCCAAGAGGATGAATAGAAGGAGGAATTTGAAGTCTTGCGTCATGATCTTCATCATTGTAGACGAGGAATCCCTAAACGTATGAATATTTAACAATTAAACGATTCAAGAATGGTAAGAATTTAATTTAAAATAATATCTTACGAGCAAGCCAGCCTCAAGCATCAGTATATCGAAGACATTCCTGTCAAGGTGGAAGAAAAGATCGTGATTACGATTGAGAGTAATGGAGAGATCATTCTGAATGAATGGTATAGATAATTACAAGGTTAATGTTACCGCTGCAAATTGACGAATCAGCTGTTGCTTAGAGGAATCCGAAGTCTCCATTTCATCAGCAGTTTCACGAGAGAAAACTTCGTAGTAGGTTCCATCACTCAATCGGCCGATTCGTCCTGAAAGAAGAATTAAAAATATTCTTTTAATAGATAACGTTAAAATACCTTTCTTCTGTAGTTGCATTGCTCTATCTTGCCATCTCACTTCAAGGGAATGAACTCCTCTGAGATTTTGGGGGCCCGGTTGTTTGATAACTCCCGAGTCGATGATGTAGGAAATCCCAGGAAGAGTAACTCCGGTAGATAGTATGGAAGTAGAGAATGTCTGCCAATTTAACAAATTAAAAAAAAAACCAAAGATTTTTATAATAGACATACGATTTGGATGAGGTAACGAGGTTGTTGTGCGGACAGTACTTCGATATCGGCACGATGACCACCATGGACCCTAAGAGGATAAAGTTATGTACGAGTTGCTGTCACAACTTACTCGAATGAATGGCAATAGGGGCGAAGTCCGGGAGTAGTGAATGGTTCACTTTTCTTGACGAACTTGGCAAGAGCTAATTGAACATCTGTAGCACCCGGGAGGAAGCAGAGGAGACCGAGCTTTCTTGTTTGTGAATGCAGTCTCAGAATGTTCGGATCATAACTGGCATCGTAGCAAACTTTGCTGACAACTTGCAGTGCGTGTTCGACTACTCTATCTCTGTAGAAACAAATAAAAGTGTAGATATTAATGAGGGAATGGCAAACCTTATCCTATCCAGCCTTAGAGAACCATCGTTGCAAGTTTCCAGATTGTACAGCGTGTCTCCATCCAGACGAACTTCAGGATCAGAAGCGTAGTTTGCACTGATAGAACATGAATTCTGATCGCATTTCCTGAAGGAATATTAAAACACAAGAATTAGTTAAATAATGTGCTTGTTCTTACACAACAGTAGCTTCAAATGGGGCTTCTCCTCGATTCACTATGGTGAGTTTATCTTGTCCAAAGTAATCCGATAAATCTTGGATCAGCCACTGTGGCATTGTTGCGGAAAGAAAGACCACTCGATAAATTTCTCCTCGATTCACCTTCTCTTTGATTAATAAGAATAACTGAAAATATTGGCAATGTGTAATATGTAATAGGCAAGATACGTGGTTCATCAGGGGATTAACGTCGTGAACTTCGTCGACAATAACTGTATGGAAGAATGCATGTGTCTCGAGAGCCTAAATAACAAATAGATGTGGGTTGCAATACTTTGATAAAATTACAGCGAGTCCAAAGAAGTGTGTGGCATAGAGGAAATTGATGGATTGATCCAGTCTTGTATCACGATTTCCATCAGCTGTTAAGCCACTGCTGTATTCTCCTACATTCATGATGTTTCTGAGAGGAGTCCGAACCTGAATTGAACGAATAAATAATAAGAGGTAATAGTGATCCTACAAATTTTCCATTTTGCGAAACTTGTTCGCAAGTTGGTACGAGATGGAGTCCTCGAAATGGTAAACCGGAGAAAGCAGGAGGGAACGAGTGTCTCATGTCACAAGCAACTTGTTGTGTAACAGCAGGAATCTAAAATGGATGTTTTTAGTGATAAAAAAATAGTTGTAACGTACAATGACGGATTTCCCCGAACCAGTCGGAGCCTGGATGAGCGTGTAAGGCTTCTTTCTTACATCATCAATAAGATTGTCGAAATGATTAGCCAGATTCACACTGTTCAAAGGAGGTGGAATCCGAAATCGATATGCTCCATTGCCCCATGGGACAGCTTGAGCATTGAGAGGACGCGAGGCCCAGGTCGAAACTTTGCTGATTAATATATGCATTACTAATTACACAAGGATAGAAGAACATACTTGGAGATTCCGAAATTGTTAACGTTCCAAATTGCCTGTTCATGTAGTTCTCTGAGAACGTTGAAACCACGATCTGTGATCTTATTGAGAATGGCATCTGAAGTACGCAACGAAATCAATAAATAAGTATAAAGATTACTCTTCAGATCCCACGCGGAGCGACGCTTCACTTTGAAGAAAACGAGCACCATTAGTGTTGCTTAGTTGGAGTCCGCAAAAATGTAGGAATCCGAATGGAAACCTCTGAAATTAAAAAAAAATTTTAAAAAATAAAATAAAAAATACTTCAGAAAAGAAAAGAAACCAATCGGGGAAAGTATCGAATAGATGAATGAGAAAAAATACCTATTCATGGCTTTTTATAGGCGAGGAAAAAAAAAAAATGTCTAATTATGTAAAGATGTAATAATACTTTTTTGCAAAGAGAGAATTCAATTTAAACGAATGAGTGTATTATGTAAGAATATAGATAGTAAAGGTTCTATTTGACCTTTTGTTAAGAACATGTGCACTGACGATAAAACATGACTGTTTATTTTTAATTCTTCTAACATATAACTAATATTAACGAACAAATTAAAACAGCGGATACGGACAAAAGGAAACCGATTAATATATTCTTATCAAATAAGGATCCTTTAGGAGGACAAAGATTCGACAGATTAAATAGAGAAGATTAGGAGTCCTTTTAAGGAGTCCTCTAAACTAAAAACAGAAACTTCTCGAGTAATGATTACACAGGAAACAAAAAAAACATTCAATAAGTGATGAAGAATAGGTGAGGAGTCTTGCTAATTCTCTATTTGAGTGCAGACACCGGCACATTTTCTCCAATTGAGAATAGGAATGGCAGAGTAGTCAGCTAAAAAAAAATTATAATATTAAATTTTTTTTTTGGGAATTGAACTTACGATTCTTGTCTTGATATACAGTTATGTATTTGTCGAATTCGAATTGAGAGAGCTCATAGATGGGGAAACAGAGAGAGGATCTTCTGCCTGTAGTCGCCATCAGACGAAGTGTCTGGCGGTAATCCGAGACTATTCTCAGTGTATCGACACTCTCGAATGCGAATACAATGGTTGCATTCAATAGATGAATAGTGAGCGTTTTCTTCACATTATCAATTGAGTCATTACGACTGCCATACACATTTCCATACGTCAAGAAATCGATATTACTGCATTGATGTAGTAATTGAGTGAGGTAATCCTCGCTTCCCCTTTTCACGAGGTTGGGGTATACCGCGAGTAAGGTGTCTTCCTTCAAAGGCAACGATTACTTAGAGAAAAAAAAATAAAATTTAATGCCATATTTGGTAAAATTACTCAGATACTTACTGCGTTATTGATCTCTCCTTGTACCAGCTTCTTGTCATGCTGATCAGAAGAGTCCAGATTGACCATTTTGTACATGATACGTCCGACAGAAGCGAGCTGTTTATCGGCTTCGGAGCCTTGGACAAGAACTCGTGAACCGAAGGCAGCGATGAGGCAGACTTAAATTTAAATGTATTTTTAGGAAAATATGAAATCAATTAAAGTAATAGTGATAAACCAGTAACAATATAAAATAACATATACCATTGAATGCTCGTCTTCCATTATCATTCAGTTGAACGATACAGTGTTCTTCTGCTCCGAAAGTCTTCAACTCAAGAGCAGAAACGGAAACATCATAAATGTCCGAATACCTATCAATCAGTCCGATTGAAAGGAGTCCGCTAATCAATGAATGAAAACGACGATTCAACTAAATTAGATAATCATTAATTAATCTTACAGAGGATGTGATGTTACCTCTTGAAGGCCATCCTCGTTAAAGTTGTCCTTCTCCAAGACAGATTTAGGAATCCGCAATCGAGAAATCCATTGGTTGCAATCGTCTTCTTTTCCACTCTTATCCATCCATACACTGCAAAAAAATAAATGACGTGGAAATCAAAAGCAGGAATGTAGGAATAAGAGGGTGTTGATTAAAGAAACATACTTGAGAATTACTTCGGAGAAGACTTCGATGTCTGACTTGGAAGAGGACAATGACAAGCTCTTCCAGCTGTTGAGAAGAGATTTTGAACTATTTCGTCCAAATCTGTCCCTTCCAGAAGGATTCTTGATAGCACTGTGGAATCCAAGGATTGATGCTATGAAGAGAGTTCCCGACAGAAGCACTCGATTGGAAGAACAATAAGAAAGGAAGAGTCCATATTCGATAGGCAGATCACAGAAATGTCTCGTGATCATCTTTGCGTATTCATCGAATGATGGGTGCAACTCTGCTCGTTCCTCAGCTGTACCAGTCTGGAATCCGAGGAATCCCTGAAAAGAAACAGGTTTTAATGAATTAGAATAGTAAAAGGAGAAATCGCACCTGGATTCCTGCTTGGAACAGCAGCTTATTGAGAGTGTCTGTATTCATATTTAGCATTGCATCGTTTCTCATGTCCAGTTCATTGGCGAGATGAACCTAAACAGCATTGGTTACTATGATAATTATTATAATCATTACCATATTGTATTGTGCTGATAGACGGTCAATCATGTGGTTAGATTTCATGATCTGCTCAGATCTTTGCTGGGATAAAACTTCGTGGTAATATCCATAGCGAGTTCTTCCAACTCGTCCTGCGAATGAACATGATTTAAAGGGATTTTTACAAAAATTGATTACCCATTCGCTGGGTGCGAATAGAGGAGTCCGACCATTCGATACAGGAATATTCGATGCCACGAAGAACATCGGGGCGAGAATAGCAAAAGAGTCCCGAGTCAACGACATGAGCAATTCGAGGAAGAGTAACTCCATTGCATAACGTGTCAGTCGTGAAAATCTATAAACCAGCTTTTGGATATGACAGGTTAGTAAATTTAACTAACGATTCTGACAAGTTGATGAGCTGCATTCTCTCGAAGGACGATGAGATCTGTGCGAGGAGTTCCATAGACACTGTAATACAGATATTGTTAATACTTGATAACTAATTAATTAACTTACGGGAATCCGCGAATGAAACGAAATCTCGATCCGAATGTGTTTGTACTTTTGGTATATATGAAGAATTCGCGTATAGTCTTCATCACTTCCAGGGGAGTCGGAAGGAAACACATAATACCATGTTCGATTGGGACATTGAAAGATTGAGTTGCACCAAACGACTGAAGAAGGATAGCGATGATATGATGAACCACCCTCTTTCTGAAATAAAAGTTATTAATTGGTAGGGAACAAAAACGTTAACCTGATAAGATCAACATTTGGAGCAGCATGGGCATTTTCGAGATTATAGGATTCACGATCAGACAAATTCTGAGGGTCAGTATGCTTGGCTGCGTTGATGGAGTCCGGAGAGATACGAAATTGCCTAAATCAATATAGTGTATGCTTTTGAGCATATAAAGTTTGAATACTGTATCGCAAAATACTTACAGAGTCTCGATCTCGAACTGTCGATCAAACAGATCGACGATTGCAGTACGATGATCTCCGAGATATTCTTGTATGTAGGTAGATACTAACTCGGGAATGGAGGCCGAAAGAATGATCAGTCGAGTAACCTTGTCAGTGTTGAGCCTGGTACGGACCAGGAACAGAATCTGAATAAAATTATACAATAATGTTGATTTTGGTTTACTCTTACGTATATGATTTCCGGGGAGAGAACATGGATTTCGTCAAGAACCACAGTATCGAACCAGTTCTCCGATTCGAGAGCCTACATATGTTGTAAGTTGTCAATGTGAATAAACGTATAACGATCAACGAATAATAATTAGGTAATAAAATGATACCTTGATTCCGAAGAATTTGGTGGTGATCATATAATTGATGGAGTCCGCGTCAATATTATGATCATTGCGACAATGTTCAGTAACTCCTTCGCACCAAAAGTCCACATTCATAACATTCTGTGCATATCCGTGAATCTGAAGAGGATAATATTATTATTATAGGGTGAATTTATTATGAATTCTGATACGATTAAAATGAAACTATAGGCAATTATTTGTTAATAATAAAAAAACACATACGTAAGGCGCAACTTGAGACGCTTGCTCCGCCGAGGCAACAATATGGAGTCCGCGAAAGTTAGATAAAGAAGTCTCTCTAAAAGATCCGCCCACTTCTCTGGTTGACTGATATGCGATGAAAGGCGCCTATAAATCAATTTTTTTCAAGAAATCTTTGCACAAATTGTATTATTCTTACTACAATACAGCGTGAATAATTTACTTTAACTAACTTACGATTACAGTCTTTCCCGATCCAGTAGGTGAACGGATGATGAGACAATTATTCTCTAAACTATTCGCGACAAGACTTGGAAATTCCTTAGCCAATGCCACAGGAGGGAGATGGATAGTATTGTCCTGTACACTCCATAGTTTACCACCATTCTCGGAAGATAACCAGTCCGAAAAAGGCCTGCGATATCAAGAATTACACATATTTATCAATTATTAATTTAACTTACGATAGAGTAGTAGGGGAATATTCTGGCAGAGTGGGACTGCTATGACAGTCAAAGGATTCAGTAATCCGAGTATCATAGAGCTTCTGAGCAAGCACATCTGGGAATTATTTCGTATTTATAATTTAAAAAACAAGGTACAACCTTTCAATGGAAGACTGCATTGATTATTCTTGACTTTGAAATACAACGGCATGATGAAAGATGACGTAATCCGATTGTATCAAATGTTGAGGGAGTCCTGTATAATATTAACATTATTATATTAAACGCGGCAATATGTGATGAAGGCTGACCCAGAGTATGAATAGCGACAAAAATATTACCAAAAAACAATTAAAAAACAAAAGATAATCGCAGGAAACACTATTCGTCATCATCAGTGCTATGAGCCGCGACGCGTCAGTCAGCGCGTCGCGTGAGCCGCGACGCGTGAGTGAGCGCGTTGCGTGCGGGAACTATCGTAGTTTCAAATTTGTTCATGCTGGGTCAGATAAAATATTTCTACATATGATTTAATGTTTATGGGCAGGTATTGAATTAAGAAATTTGATCTATTTAGTGGTATCACAGTTGAGCAGATGTAAAAGAGAACTGTTTATTTCTTTGAATAGCAATTTAACAATCATGTAACAACATTATTGAATAAACAACATTAGTGAAACATGAAGTAATCCGCTAAGAACACGACTAATCTGGAAGGTGCTCGTAGAATACAGTATCAGGTGTTGTATGCATTTCAATGTTACTTTCATGAAAATATGAAAACTGAATGATAACAGGGCCAAAGTGAACAAACTGAAAATAAAGTATTATTTGACAAGATTCATATATAAAATATCATTACCGTTCCTGTGGCCAATGATCTTATTTTATTATCACTTGACTGGTTACGATGATGTATCTTTAGATAGATGAGATCTCCATTACGGGAGTAGCATGAGGCCATTAGGGGTGCTTTAGGGTGGATATGAGGTCTTTCGATCACAGATATCCATTTGAGAACCATCATACTAAAGAGACTTAATGTTAGGAATTTATATTGAAAATTATATCTTACTTGGATACGGTGTCGCTATCCAATGGAGTCCGACTGAGCTTGAATTTGTAGAATTCAGAGCATGCCGAAAGGACTTGGCCAATAGCAGAAATAACAAAAGATTTAGTACTTGCAATTTCCGTTTGGACAAAACAATCGAATTTTAATATCTTAAAAATTAGAAAAGTATCATTGTAGTAAAAAAGTTTACCTTTCCAACGATTATCAAGTGCTTCCAACGTAACCATACTTGATGAGAAATCGTAGCTATGACTCCGTTTCCTTCTTTGAGAATAAAAGAAATTCTGATTTCATCATCGTTACGCGTTTCAATTCCATGCACTAATCCAATTATAGATCTATAAATAAGGATACACTTATTATAAAGTGATAATATAATGATTACCGATTAATATTAGAAACATCCAAATCATTTGATGAAGAGAGATGGACATTGAGCTGTTTATGCGTTAAAAATTGGGCCATATGGGAATCCTCTGATGATGTAAGGAAACCTGGAATAATAAAAAAATACTACATAGTAAAAATAAATATATTAAGAACATTGCGACAGTATATTAATTAATAATCACGCAACAACAATAAAGCATAGAATATTTATATTTATATTTACGACATATAATAATCCATATATCAGGAATGGGGTGAATTAGAAGCAGGTAATCCGAGAGAGGAGTCCGAGAGGAACAGGAGAGTAAACCGATCGAGGAAACCAAGCCAGTAATCCGAGTAGGTAATCCGAAGGGGTCAGGGGAAATACCACAATAGAATGACAGCTGATGGTGGCGTGAAGGATCGAGAGTAGCTTGCGATGAATTGGAATCCGCAAGAGTGATTTCATTAGGAAGAATAAGAACTTACTGGAATGGACTTGATTATATGAATAATTACGATTTCAAACGACTAAAAACACAATGTTTATTTAAAATAAAGACGAGGGAGAATGTAATCCGAGAGAGGAATCCGAGAGGAACAGGAGAGTAAACCGATAGAGGAAACCAAGCCAGTAATCCGAGTAGGTAATCCGAAGGGGTCAGGGAAAATACCATAATAGAATGACAGCTGATGGTGGCATGAAGGATCGAGAGTAGCTTGCGATGAATTGGAATCCGCAAGAGTGATTTCATTAGGAAGAATAAGAACTCACTGGAATGGATTTGATTATATGAATAATTACGGTTTCAAACGACTAAAAACACAATGTTTATTTAAAAGAAAGACAAGGGAGAATGTAATCCGAGAGAGGAATCCGAGAGGAACAGGAGAGTAAACCGATCAAGTAAACCAAGCCAGTAATCCGAATAGGTAATCCGAAGGGGTCAGGGGTAATACCATAATAGAATGACAGCTGATGGTGGCGTGAAGGATCGAGAGTAGCTTGTGATGAATTGGAATCCGCAAGAGTGATTTCATTAGGAAGAATAAGAACTTACTGGAATGGACATGATTATATGAATAATTACGATTTCAAACGACTAAAAACACAATGTTTATTTAAAAGAAAGACGAGGGAGAATGTAATCCGAGAGAGGAATCCGAGAGGAACAGGAGAGTAAACCGATAGAGGAAACCAAGCCAGTAATCCGAGTAGGTAATCCGAAGGGGTCAGGGAAAATACCATAATAGAATGACAGCTGATGGTGGCATGAAGGATCGAGAGTAGCTTGCGATGAATTGGAATCCGCAAGAGTGATTTCATTAGGAAGAATAAGAACTCACTGGAATGGATTTGATTATATGAATAATTACGGTTTCAAACAACTAAAAACACAATGTTTATTTAAAATAAATACGAGGGAGAATGTAATCCGAGAGAGGAATCCGAGAGGAACAGGAGAGTAAACCGATAGAGGAAACCAAGCCAGTAATCCGAGTAGGTAATCCGAAGGGGTCAGGGAAAATACCATAATAGAATGACAGCTGATGGTGGCGTGAAGGATCGAGAGTAGCTTGCGATGAATGAATTGAAATCCTCTTGAGTTGAATAAGAAATATAAAGTCTTGATGAAATATGATGAAATCCGACGCAACTCAACACCACAATTTGACAAACACCTGAAAATAGCGATTATTGTCAAAATTTTACGTTAATTATAGCACGTATGACATTGCACACGAATACCACAAAATTGAAACAAAAAAACTGATAGGAAATTCATCGAAAACAGCGATAAACACGATTATGTACGAAAAAGATGACGAAAATGATAGCCGCAACGCATGGGTCGGTACGTCGCGTGCACGCGTTGCGTGGTTGCGTTGCGTGCGTGCGTTGCGGTTTTCGCTTTGTGTCAACATTTTTAACATGATAATTTTTTAAATTTTAATTTACTAATTATTATTTAATTATGTTTTATGCCACTTTAAGATACAATGAAAATAAAAGATGGCAGTCGTCTTTTGTGAAACTACTTGTGAAACTATTGGGTTTGAAATGTAGATTATGAAATAGAAGATAACATTTATTCCTGATAACAAGTAAAACGTGACAATAAGACAAGCAACAACAAAATGAATAAGCAACAAGTGAAGAGCAACAAATTAATAACGAGTAATATAATAAACCGATACGAATAGTTTCAGGATCAAATTAGGAGACCGATAAGTATAGTTTCATATTACTGTTATGAAAGAGAGAATAAGAAAAGGAATAAGAATAAGAACATTCTCTTATTTTCCTAATCGTATGCTCTCTTAAGAACTCCTTTGGATGATCTTGGAGTTTGATCATCATCAGATTGCGAGCTGATAGAGTTACTGGGCGAGAAGAGGCCAAGAGGTGTAGGAGGCGGAATATGGATAGGCTTGTACTCGCAGAATCTCTTCATTAGGAAGCTGGAGTCCTCTGGGCGTTGATCAATCACGATATTGATGCATTTCAGTCTAATCACATCTGAATAATTAAATTTATTTAAAGTATGTAGATCGAAAAATAGACTTACCGTATTTGTATACGATAGCTTCCACTTTGACACCATCACCTTTCTTGATTTCAGGCAATGGAGGGCAGTTGATTACTCCAACACGAATGAAATCCAACAAATGGCCATCATCATAAGGGATACGATTGATTAGAAAAGTAGAACCGTCTACACAGTCTTTCAAGGCGAATCCTTCGAAGGCTGTATAGAAACAAGGTTAAAATATAATAGCATACAACAATTAACATACTGATTTTGTCTCCGGTATTGTAATGATTCAGATCTTCGAGTCTCGAGATGTGGTTGTTAACACGATAGGAATCCGAATTGTTTGAGATATGAATCACAGTGGAAACCGATGGATGCAAATTCATGGACACTCTTGAATTATGCTCAGCAACAATCACTCGAACTGGTCCGATGTGAAGAACCTGAAATTAACATTATCAGAGAATGTGAGAATGAATGATTAATCTAACCATTTGCGGATGGATGCTCTCTGCTTGTTTCTCCCCCTCTCCACCAAAACATTTTAGATAAAATTTGGTTTGAGCAGTAGAAGGTTGAAGAGAAACAACAGTAGGTGCTTTCTCCTTAGAAGTTTTCTTTCTGGGATAGACACCATAGACTTCTACCACGTGCATCCTACAAACACGTTGAATTACTAAATTTAATGGGTGTAGTAACTCACGAGTTGTGGGTTGCTTCAGTCGGGGGTTCCGTTCTCTTGAATTGGAAAACGTGTGGAGATAGAAGAGTAGGCTTCGATTTGGTGATGACGACGTACGGGAGAGTAGAGGAGCCCGAGATGACATTGCCTTCGAATTCGACGACCTTAATTATCCAAAAATTCGAAAAGGACTACACTACACAAAACTATGAGAACAGAGTTATTGCAGGTATAATGCAACAGAAATAGTATTTTATTTACATTTAAAATGACTTACATTGCCCACTTGGACTTTCTCGCTCCATTCTTTTTCCCATAGATCAGAAGCAATTTTCACGGCTATCCCATCAGTTTCCTTCAACATCAGAGACATAAGCATAGTAGAATTGTCAGCTTGATGGAGTCCGAAAACGACACCACTGATTGGCCTGTAATAACATGGATTTATTATTATCGATAAATTATTATTTATTATCGGAAAAAATAACGTAAAAATACTCACAAGTTGAGATCGCCCAATCCCAAATCTTTCATACAGGAAACCGCAGAATCGAAGGTTTCAGTATCATGCTCCACTCGATTCAGAATGAATGACATTATTCGTAATCCGAATGTTGATTAAGTAGGCAGGGAATCCTCCTATAAAAATTAATATTAATTAATACAAATTAATAATAAAGACAACAAAAATGAAAATAGGAAATGGAAATGGAAAAAAGAAAAGAAATTCGAGTAAATAAATACCGTAATTTATAATTGTTAGAACATCAGGGAATTTCGTGGCGAGAGTTGGCGATTTTCGAACATCAGGGAATTTCGTGGTGAGAGTTAGCAAATTTTAAATTTTTGAAAATTTTAATATCTTTCCTGTTAAAGAACTTTTAATATTTAATTTAATTCCTACTGATATATATATAGCATTAGCATTTACAGATTTATCAAGAAATCCGATAAGAAAATGATACAAAAGTAATCCTCTATTGTAAAATAAAAAAATTATTATAACGATAACAAAACAACAACAGTATTACTACTACTTACAATAAATATGAATTACAAAGCATTTTTGAAATGATCTTTAATTGTCTTTTCATAAAAAAGAGATTTAGAATGATCTTGAATCTTCTTCTTTCTTCGTGCTCGGCAATAATTAACAGGCTCATCTATAGCAGCAACGAATTCAGGATATACATAATTGGGATCTATTAGTGAACCCTCAATAAGAGAAATTAGAAAAGTAAATGAGGTAATCTGAAAACGTACAGGCGGAATATATTCAAGGATAGGATATTCCACCATATTTCTAATTGCAACCATTGCACGTTCTTGAATATACATACGAGAAGCAGAGAACAATCGGATCTGTATAGATCGATCAGTCATTTAAAAATATAAAATTTCTCACTTTATCTGATTCTCGAGCACGCGACAGAGCAACATATAGTTGTCCGTGCGAGAAGACATTGTTTTTGAGAATGATGCCAACTCGATCAAAAGTCTGCCCTTGCGACTAAATTGTCTTTAAAAATATGAAAGAGTGCTCGGAATACCTTGTTGATCGTCATCGCGTATGCGAGTCGAAGAGGCAGTTGGAATCGTGAAAAATTGCAGTTCTTCTTGCCTTTCTTTGGGGATCGACAGAAGACCGAGTAATCCACACTTTTAGACCGGCAAAATCAGTTGTCAATAATTCACATTCCACGTAGTGGTTGAACATTTGGGAAATCTGTAATGATAGATAACTAAATACATCAAATCTAATATTCTTACCCGCAATCGACTTCCATTACATAGTCCTTTGGAAACGTTGATATTACGTAGGAGAATAACAATTGCTCCGACCTTTAAACAAGAGGTGGTGATTTATAATTTGTCAATACCAATTCACCTTCAGTGTAAGCTCGTAAGGCGGTAATCCGGATGGCATTTGTTCACGAAAATATTCAGGTGGCACTTGCATTCCAATTCCGTCTTTCGGTGTATCAGTAGCAAGATAGGTTCTTGATTCACCAGGTAACATATTCAATACCTGAAAAATTGTCACTATTTATAAAGTAAATATAAGACAAGCCTTTCGGTTGATTTCAGATGTTTCCGTGTTCAACGAAGCAAGGATACAACTCTGAGCAACAGTTTGAGCCTGACGATAAATGAATATAGAGCATTCACCGTAGCGAACTTACAGGGAGGGACATGTCGTAGTAAATAAAATCAATCACTTCATCGATGCTCTGTGCTACACACTTAGGAGGAATCCGAACAATGTCATCAGGAACTCCATTGACTAATCCATTCCCAACATTTTCAAGAAGAGTGGCGTAATCGGAATCCTTCTGAGCTCTCATATTCTTTGATAGAGTTAGTACCTAACAAATAAAATTCTATAAATATTTAGGGGGGGGATATAATAAACATACAGTGAACTCTTTCCACAAATCATCATTCTTTAGCGTGTGGAATACGGCATCTTTCGAAGATGCACCAGGTACGACGGGAAGCAACTGCTTCCAATCTCCTCCTATAGAGATAAAAAGAAAATTAAAAATTAGAAGGAGTGGACAAACCTAATAACACAATCTTGCCTCCGAATGGCCTCTGTACTTGCATAATTTCTCTCAGTAAATTATCTATCGCTCTGAAGACAAATCGACTTGCCATAGTCGACTCATCGACAATGAGTACAGTAGTTTGTCGAAGATCTTCGGCAGCTTTAGAATCAAAACTCATCTACAATTATCTCTTTCTTTGATAGTATAAGTAAATCACAAAACCGATGAATTGGAATTTTCATCACAATTGAGAGGAAGTTGGAATTTGCGATGAGCAGTCGTTCCTTTGATGAGTAATGTTGCTGCGATGCCAGTAGTGGCTATCATGGAAACCGATATGGGATCAAGCAACGATTGGAGTTTATGATAGAGAGCTCTAAAAATGATATAATCAGATGATACAACATGATACAATCAGATGAAACATACCTGTACACATATGTCTTACCGCATCCTCCACTTCCTTGTAAGAAGAAGCAATTTCCTTCTGTGCCCTTTCCATTATTCCGTACTGCTCTCATGATAATATCGAAGGCAGCCTTCTGATCCACATTCAACGAAGCAACCATCTTATCAGTCTCCGCAGCAAGATCATGAGGATCATCCATTAGTCCTCCATCGATTGCCAAATCTTGATCTTTCCGAGACAGAAAGATAGAATCGCATTCGGGAAGGTTGAAATCCGAAAGGGTAAAGTTGTGTTCAGAGAGAATATATTGGATATGAAAAAGTGCAGAATTGCGTGCTCGATCTCTATCATGAACGAGTCTCCGATCGAAAAAGTGTTCCTCGAAGGTATTCCACAGATGACGAGGGTCTTGCACGCCTCCGAAAACCAGCATTGTAGCGAAGAGAGCACGTAAGCGATTTGGAAAGTTGCGAAGAATAGCTTCAGCGAGACATCTTTCATATTCAGCTTGACTATCCATTAATCCTGCTTTCTTCGCAGCTTCGTGAGCAGTTGGATATGTTATTCCAGCAACTGAACGAATGAAATTGACCAAAATCACATTTACCATAGTACCTGTGCGCAATTCAGCAAACGATCGCGGTCCCTTCGTATTCATTGCCAATAATCTCAAAGCAAACGTTTCCAGAAATCGAGGGGAAACCGCTCGAACACGTGCGATATTTCTGGTCATGTGTTGCTTGTATGGAACCCATTCTCTTGAGGTTGTAGTGACTTCGAATCGATAATGCAGCGGAATCTCGTCATACGTATATTGCCTTGCATTCGGGTCACGCACATTTAGATCGAACCAAGCCACAAACTTAGATTTGTATTGCTTATCCTCAATCTGTAATATCAAAGATTGTAATAAACAAAGATTGTAATAGACAACAGACTTTCTTCATCATCTTCTCTTCTTCTCCCTTTCTGAAGAAAAAGGGCATCTTACCCTCTTCATGTACAGACAAATCGATGATCTGATATAAACGACTAATCACAGTAAATGCAGCATCGCAAAGCTTACGGTGTGGCTCAGACCAGACAAATAATAGCCCTGGATAATCCAGGCTGCCTCACTGGCAGTCATCTGGCGGTAAACCTCAACCATAATCGCCTCGTCGTATGCAGTCAGCCGTTCTCCATTCTGGGGCACAATATTATGCTGAAGATAAATTGTTGATGTTATTTCATGCGAGCCAATAATCTAACCTTTCGCAATTCTTGTGAAATCCGATCATTCATGTCAGACAGTTGTCGCTGAGTTCCTTTTAATCCTCGTGGCATAATGACAGCAGTATTACTGCTCTTCTTTGCATGAATAACAGTTCGTGGTGCACATCCTGAACCTCCATCATCCACTTGACAAGATTCAACAAATTGCGTCAATGCCATATCAAAGCCCTGCATATAAATAATTAATAGAATACAAACCATATGTTTAATACCTTGAATATATACTTATAGATGTATTTGACTACATCTACCGTAGTAACTGCTTCAACGTTGATGTGGCAGTTATACTTGTTGAGCAAGAATGCGTTGTAAGGCACAACGTATCTATTATCGACAGTGACCTAATAAAAGCACGTGTAAGTATATAGAGGTAAAAAATTCTCACTGTCTTGTTCTTGCCGACAGGTTTCTCGAACGTTACACCATTGTTAGGTCTATGGTAGTCCACCTCAACAAGGCATACTAAATTATAAATATAAATATTTCATACCTTGCCGCCATCAACAGTACTCGTATGGGTGTTGAACGGAACCGGAAAGTTCTTTGTGCATCGAGTGTGAACTCGATTTGAGTTGGAATCCGATCTCATCTGACAGTATGCACCACCTGGACTATCTGTAAAAAAACAATAGCACTGTTTCTTAATTTATATTAACCTATGCAAGAAGTGTGCAGCATATGTTTAACTACATTCTCTCGAAGTCGTTTCTTCTTTTCGTAATCCGAATCACCAGGAAGAGGGTCTTCAGGAATAGTCGCTTGAATAAAGTTATCGATCTTCGAAGATGTATCGAGCTTGCTTCCTTCCTAAATATTTATTTGGATAAACAAAGTAATCATAACATAAAATAACCTTCAATGTGACCAAGAGATGCATATGCGGCATTCCGCGTTTCTGGAACTCAATACTGTAGCAATATGAAACAACGGGTCCAAAGATTTCTCTCTCGACAATATCTCTTAATAGCTCCTGTCGAATGTGTTCGTTATTAATTTATATAAACAATGATAAAAACTAACGTTCTTCTTGACATGAAAAACATCATTGACGAGAAAGGGATTTGATTGCCATTCCGATTTAGGAATCCGATTGTCTTCGATCTCTCCCCAAGACGGATCTCCCGTCATGGTAATAAACAAATCGGGTTTTCCAGTCTTAAGCGTTATGATAAAAGGGATATTTAAAAAAAAATAATTACATAGTCCAGTTGCGCCATCGCCTTCTCAAACTGCTCCTTGTACCACGCAGTAGATCCCACTTTATCATTGCTGATCTCAAACGCGTACCCAAGATTAAATCCCTAAATAATAGTTTTCACATACAAAAGATGAAAATCAATATACCTTTCTTTGGGCGGAGGCCGAGTGTTTCTGAAACGTATAAGTGTTTTCTTGGGCTCCACGAAGCTTAATCATATGACTTCTGGTATTATCATTCCGTTGACGAATTATTCTTAATGCACTATCGATTACATAAAGCTGGCCAAGCATAAGAGTACTCAAGATCTGAAAATAGTATTAAATGAACATGTTTAAAGAAAAAACTGCTTGTACCGGGTGAAAATTTGGGTCACGGATCTGCATTTGATGAAGCACGAACTGACATCTCGAAACATTCTCTCGTTTTCCTTTCTTACATCGAACTGGCACTATTTCTCTCTTGGATTTCGGCATCAATTCATTGACATCGACTTGAACCACATCATCTGGGTCTTCGAAATCAGAATCAGCATTATCTGATTTTGAAAGAAATTAATAATAATAATTAGGAATAAATTAATACCGTCAAATTGAGATGGATCAATAAAATTAAGGCGAAAATCATTTATCAGGTGTATCACGAGAAAATGTAGCAATATTCGCCCCTTCCGGAACAACTTGCAAAAAGTTCAACCGATTCCGACCATACTATAATGCGAGAACCCACTAGGGACTAAGATTCGAAAAATATAGGACATTTGTCCCGAAGCCGGCATTTAGGGATTTTCCGGTCCCGAACCCGGCTATATCATATCTCAGCTCTCCGATGAGCTAGAGACCTCCGGTTTGGCTCAAAAAATGCGGAAAAATATTTCAAAAAACTTTTATATTTTGACCGAAGTCGAAGGACAAAAAACAACAATGGCAAAAAATAAAATACGATTTTTTTGAGTTTGAAAAAAATCTGGCCCTATCTAGAAGGCCAAACGCAGGGATTTTTATTGCAGAATCTGAAAGAGTATGTCCTGTAGTGTGATATAAAAAATAAAAAAGGGGGACTTTATCGTACCTTGGACCTTGTTTTTTGAGCTCGAAAGTGGAAAATTCCACTTTTCTGCTAAAACGAAACATCATAAATCACTTTGAATCATCGCCAATAGTGTTCCAAACTGGAATAGGAGTACTCTTGTGCTACATTCGAAGTGTTTCAATTAATATGCTATTCATGATTAAAATTAAATTTGAGATTAAAGATTAGACAATTAAAATATTTGTCTTTCTCCGAAAGAAATATTTTTATGGTGTATTATTTATCAAAGCTATGTACAAGAAATGCCATTATCAATCGAAATCTGCAGCTCCGTCGGGAATTTGAGTGCGAGGTACTAGGGGCTTATCCACATCAGTGAACAGCTTCTTCAGCTTCGCTGGAGTGAGATGGTGATAGAAATCATCGGCAGTTAGAACGATATCTTCCTCAGCCGGCTCCACTTCCACCTCAAAATGCTCATCGTCCATTTCCTCTTCCTCTCCCTTCTCATGATGCACAGCCCTTCTCCAAGCTCGGATCTTGGGTAGTTGATCGACGAGAGTTCTCAGGAAGTTTCTCAGCTGAGTCTTGGTCATCCAATCACGGGGAAGAATGTAGGGATCAGCGCGCATCAATCGTTCAGCCTCATCCGCCTTCAACTTCATTCCTCTTCTCGCATATTCATCGAATTTGTCCTTGACGAAATTCTTAGTAGTCTCAGGATACCGTCCAGTCTTCCTTCCGGGTTTGATTGCCCATCCTTGGGCAAGTTCTGGGGAGAAAGTTCTCTTCACGGCCTTGATCACTTCGGAAATTGGAGATAAAACGATAGGCTTGAGGACGTTCTCAATCGACCGTAGGAACATTCCCAATACCGTGTCCTTGAGCGTGATGTGTTCTGGGCGAATATAGTGCTTGCCCTTCTCAATATGCTTCACAAAATTTGCATACAGAACGAAGGAGGCAGAACAGTCGGGGCAATAAAAGAGAGATTGCTTGCTTGCTCCAGCGGGACTCATCGGATTGGGGATATTAGGAGTGACGACATCATCATCACGAGCATTCGGTTCAACATCGAACATCGGAGCTCGCTCATGAGGGAGAATCCAGAATGTTGGCTCATCGTACTGCCCAGCTAGCTTGCCGTCAGAATTCTTGATCTTCTCACGATCTTGTTTGTTCACAGCAGCAGATGGCAGTTTTCCACCAGTCTTCTCCATGACCAACTCTCCAGCAGAAGGATTCAGATTGGTGATCACCTTCCCATCGCCAATTCCGAAAAATTTCCAAGCTCTTGCATCCTTTCCATGGTATTCGAAGTGACTTAACTCCGTAATCTTGTCAATCTTGGTCGTCGATCTCTTCGTTTCCTTCAGAGTTCCCAAGTAGATGGATACTCCTCTCACTTGCTTTGTTGCGTTCATCGCTTCAAACATCTCATCCGGAGTGATGACCTTGTGCTGCTTGTCTCTATGTCCTCTCATCTTCGTTCCTTCCAGACCAATAAATCGATCCGCCGGCCCTTTCCCTGCAAAATTAACATGAACTTTCTAAATAATAAAATTGTCTATCTATCTATCCTGGTTTCAATTAAGCCCCACCTGCTTGACTCTCACTGAAGCTGTATGAGAGGACCTGTACATTGGAGTTCTTCGAGATTGTCGGCATGCTGGCGATGAGAGCGGAAGAATGGTAATAGGCTTAATGATAACAGTTGAAATCAATTATTGACAGAATTGATTACCGGCGTTATCTGAACGGATATGCACCGCCTTTATTCCCATCACGCTCAGCTCTCCGAGGATGTGCTCGACGATTACGGCTACTGCAGTCGAGTTCTGAATTTTTTTTGCTTCTTTCAAGTTTATTTATGAAATATACCTGCTCAGAATCTCTCATAATGTGCACAAATGCATGAGTAACTGCTTTGCCAGATACGATGCAACGTGCATGTCCCATATGCCACCTGAGAATATGAAAATAAATTGTGAAAATCGATTTTTCACTTACGACACTCCCGACTTCCCATAATACTCATTTTGCGGCTCTCTAAATTGAATTCCCTCCCACTTTTGCGCGTAGTCGTTCGTCAGCACACCTATAATTTCACTTTGTGGTTCAGCCAATTTGTTTTTGCTCTTACATTGGTCCTCTTGTGTATTGTCGATGAGCTTCTCGAGATTCATGTTTGCATAGACTGATCTAGCGTAATGGAATTTGAGATCGTATATCTTCTGCGCATTGAGTTCGAAGTCATGAACGAAGCCATCGAGTTTCTTCTGCTCGTCGAAACTCAGATTGGGTTTCGTACTGAATTGGATGAGCAGCTCCCTCATGTCGCTGAATAGAAAATGTTGGGCAAACTTATGTGGCAAATTAAAAAAAATAAATTAGCAGAAACAATACCTTATTACAGAATCAATAGCGAGACAATCCGGACATCTGTGCTCATGTTTGTGTCCAGTGTGCGAAGCAGAGAAGTGAGGATTGTGAGGATCACTCAACGCCCAGAGCAAGCAATGATCACTGTAGAGCGATTCCAACTTCACATGTAGGCGGAAATTCCCTCGAAGGTACAACTTGATGCCATCGAATTCTCTCTTCAGGTGGGTCGCATTCGTTTTGTCCAGATGAGTCATCACTACGAGTTCATCGATCATTCTTCCAGTGTCGATAAAAGCCTAAAATAATAAAATAGCTTTGATTTAGAAATATTGGAAAAATACATTAGTGGCGTCTGCTTGAAAATAGTTAACACATGTTAACGAATGGGCCTTCTTGATCGGAAGGTAGGCGAGGATGTGATACATCGTCGTCCTCTTCAGCAACAAAGATTCTAATCCATTCTGCTTCATAAATCTGAACAAAAACATGAGGCATGCAATTGAATGGAAAGCCTACTCTGTGAATAGATCGATTGTTTCGTATATGCCTGTTTGGCGAACAGCATTGGTGACATGGATGGAGTTGCCGTGGCTGTCCTTCACTGTCGAGGATCCAAACGGTAAGCCGATCAAAATATGCGGCCGGAAATACTAACATATCGGGATTTCCAATTTTCACAACTTACGAAGTTATAAAATGGACGAAGAATGCGAGCTTGACCGGGTCGAACCTCTCGACGATTCGTTGGGAAGGAGGGAGGATAGAGTCTTGATCGATAGCCATTCGCTTAGCCAGCTCCCACATTCGATGAGAAAGATTATTGATATACCTCTCCATGGTAGGATAATTGAATAGCTGAGTGAAGGGTGCTAATGTCCAAATCCGATCATGAGTATTGCGAGCTTCCTTGTAGTGCGCGGCCACAGTGGTCATGATCTCATGGGCGACAAGATCTTCTTCCAATGCAGCTCTTCTCCCTTCCAACACATCGATAACCATCTTCCTTAGCTCAGATTGACCCTCTTCAGTATTGGCCATCAACTTTTCCATAGTATCGAAAACAACAGCGAATGCACTCGCACGATAATTTTTTCCTCTCGTGGTAATCTGAGACCATGGCTTCCAACATCTCGCTCTGCTCACTCCTGCCTCCTTCGCGAATTGATTGAAGAAACTCCGAACACGATTAGGGGAAGTTCTTGCATGGAAGTCGGGATCCGTACCGTAGTCATCTCTTCCTTCACAGACATCTTCACCCTCCTCTTCGTCCACTTCCATATCTTCTACTTCTCCATCTCCTCCAAAATCCAAAGTCGACTCGTGCGCTGCATCTGCTGCCATACCAATCATCTCATCATGGTGCTTACGGCACATGGCTGCAATTGTAATATATTAGCCCGTTCACGTAAGAATCTTCACGTAAGGGCTGACACAATTATTCGAATCTTTCAAATATTGGGTTTCTGATACGCATTCTTGAGGCGCCTTTTTCGGTTACAAAACGCAAAAACAAAAAGTAGTAGTCACCTGGAATATTATGCTGATTCCGCCTATTTAATTTAATTTTATATTTGTAGAAAATATTTTTAAAAAATACAAAGCTTTTTCACTCTAAAAAATGCAAGCTGAGATTTTTACATTGTTCGATCGGCACTGACGAGAGGATAGAATTCCGGTTTGCTATCCACTCAATGCTTGAGAGAATCGAAATTTTACGGGCTCATATTGATTTCATTTCTAACTCACGGGTGCCAGGCAACAGCAGAAAGTGTCGATTTTCGAGCAGGTACTTTGATTGGCTGTAGGTCAATTCGAGTCCAAGCACAGACTTAGCCGCATGGCCCTTCTCAGGAAATCCGCATAGTACATGGCCATTCTTCATCCGTTGATGATAGAAAGTCTTATCATAGAAATTCCTCGACAACTCTCTGAGATGATTAGAGCAAATCTGCTGGCCTGCCCATTGGGAACGATCGGAGTTTTCATTGAGAAAAAGCGCTTCATAACGTGCGATAATAGCAGCCATTTCGTCAGGAGCCCCGAAGTAGTGTCCATCTTTGTTGTTCGCAAGTGACAGCAGACTAAACAAACAATTGCTAAAGTTTTATTGTTTATACTCACTCGATAAGCTCATCAGAGCAGGATGATCGGGTTCGAGCCGAGGTCGGGCGAGGCTGGGTCTCGAGTTTGGAAGTCTTGGGAACAGCAAAGTAGCAACTCCGCGACTTTTTTGCTTCCGAAGGCTGAACAATTGTGCAAACGTTTTAGCCAAAAAATTTTTTTCTTACTTTGGGATCCTTCACTTGAGCCACGTTCGAAGAAAGTACGAATATGAGCAAGAACAAGTTGGTCAGCAGTTGCATCCTGGAATAAAGCAAATACAAAGCAGAGATTTGAAAAGTATTCGAAAGCATGCCACATCAGTGGAATAGTGAGAAAGGAGCGACAAACAGGAAAATAGATAGCAGTATAGAGAGCGAAAGTGACTAGAGGGAGAGACGAATCGTAGGCACCAATGGTAAACACACTTTCACCCTCCACCCTCCAGCATTATTCTAAAAACGCAAGCATAAGAAATGATTAATAATAATAAATAAAAAAAGTATATTAATGATAAATAAAAAGTAAATAAGTAAAAGAATGCAAAACAGATAAAACAGTATTATTATAGGGAAACAGTTCGATTTTTTTTACTCAGAAGAAGATCTGCAGTCCATATGACGCACGATTCTAGCATGAGAGTACTCCTATTCCAGTTTGGAACACTATTGGCGATGATTCAAAGTGATTTATGATGTTTCGTTTTAGCAGAAAAGTGGAATTTTCCACTTTCGAGCTCAAAAAACAAGGTCCAAGGTACGATAAAGTCCCCCTTTTTTATTTTTTATATCACACTACAGGACATACTCTTTCAGATTCTGCAATAAAAATCCCTGCGTTTGGCCTTCTAGATAGGGCCAGATTTTTTTCAAACTCAAAAAAATCGTATTTTATTTTTTGCCATTGTTGTTTTTTGTCCTTCGACTTCGGTCAAAATATAAAAGTTTTTTGAAATATTTTTCCGCATTTTTTGAGCCAAACCGGAGGTCTCTAGCTCATCGGAGAGCTGAGATATGATATAGCCGGGTTCGGGACCGGAAAATCCCTAAATGCCGGCTTCGGGACAAATGTCCTATATTTTTCGAATCTTAGTCCCTAGTGGGTTCTCGCATTATAGTATGGTCGGAATCGGTTGAACTTTTTGCAAGTTGTTCCAAGGCAGCTCCGCTTTCTCGCGATTCACGTGTTATAATAGGCTCGTTATTTCTGTATTCCTTTGAACTGCATAGTAATCCGATTTCGTTATCAACATCAATTTGTAGCTTCGCAATATCTGGATACTCCGAGTCAAGTTGTGTGAGAGTCTTACGGAATAATACTGAAATAAATAAAATATTTGATAAATAGATCACTATTAACCTGTGGCCATATCAAATAAATCGTCTTTTTCTTTCATTTTTTTCCGGCTCATGAAATCAAGATCAACCAAAACTCTTTTAACTTCAGTAAAATTCTTGAACATTTTGTAGATAAAAGATAAATCCTCGACGATCATTCTCAGGCACAGTTCTTAAATAATAAATTATTATACTACACAATGAAAATTAATATACCTTTGAATACTCGTAACTTTTCATTCTTGATAAGGAATTTCCGTTCCTTTTTAACACTTCTCGTTGTAATACTTCTTCTTTCTTTTTCCACTCTTCGATTCGTTTCCGCATTAGCACTTCTACATCACCTTTTTAAAATATTTGTAATATTCGTATGTAAATAGCAAAAATGTAACCTTCGTCTTGAATAGTAATCCGATCAATATTGTCTTCAATATTATCTTCTTCGTCAGATGAATTCTCGAAAAAAAAATGATCCGGACCTTCATCACCATCATCTGATCCAATGCGCTCGAACAATTCTTCTTCGTCTTCCTTTTGTTGATTCGAAAAATCAGCAACATCCAATTCGTTATCATCATCATCAGAACAAGAAGACGACGAAACATCCTCTTCACATTCTCTTCTATACTCTTTATATCGAAGACGTGCAGCCTCATAATCAATTGCTTCGACTCCTTTTTCCATCTCGTCATTCAAGTGTTCAAAAGGATAATCATAAACGTATCCATCCTGAGTGTAATCCGTTATGTAATCCTCGTTGAGTTTGAATTGGCCTCGTTGGAATCCAGCGCTGCCGTAGGGAAAAAGCATAGGATATCCGAGAGGATCAACAAGTCTATTCCAGTATCCGATAACTTCTAATTTTCCTCCAAACTGACGGTGACGTAAAAACATATTTTGTTTTCCGGGTCCTCCGTCAGGTTCTGTCGTATACAACATAGATTGCACTTCTTTTCTTGGTCTTGAAAGGGTTCCTGGATGATGAACACTTTTCATGTTCAATTCATGAGGAGACCGAAGAACAACACATATATTCTTCAACGGTCTCTTGCATTTGACCATCTCAGTAGCAATATCCATCGAAGTCTTGTATTGCTTTACAAGATAATTCTCGTGTTCCAAAATGACTTGAATGTTGCGCACTATATTGGGCATGATGCAATTTCCAGTAACCGGATTCATCATACGATACTTCATTGCTTCATTGACGTCATATTTGTACAATTGATGGAAGAGGGGAACAGTTTTGTCAGATGGAAGGGAGGAACCCGCCAGCATATGATGTATACTACCATTGACCTCAATGTACAGTAATCATGACATTTTTCATGATATGAGCGATGGTACCTTGACGTATGGATGCGTGTTTGTTGTCTTCTCACGATCATAACTCATTGATCCCATGGCGAAAGCATTGTTATACTTTACTATTTCCTGAATTTATGCAAATATTATACATATTGATTGAATAATAACCTTGCGAAAATGATCAGCAGCTTCTCCGTCTCCCGTGAGCAATTTCTTTATATACGGAGGAGGCATGAGAGGGGGCGGAATCCGAACTTTCCCATTAAGACAGCAATTGAAAGTGTACGTTAACGCACCACAATGAGAACACGTCTGAACTAATTAACGTAATGCATAATTATAAATAAAAATAAACCTGTCGAGCGCCCAAAGTACACTGTTCTGGAACACAATTTGCTATCTTGGAGAAATCTGTCTCTTCAGGAGACATAATGTTGGACTTCACTTTATTCAATGAAGGTAGATTCAATCGACTAAAATATAAAATATAATTAATGTTTTTCGTTATAAACATTACACTTCGTCTTCTTTCATCTTCTTTGCTATTCTCCATGGTGTCAAAGTAGCCAAATCATCATTAGGCATTATTTCAATAGAATCTATCAATTTAAAGAATTCCCGACTACTTGATTTTTTAATTACCGTCATCATCATCATCATCACTAACATCTACCTCCTCTTGATCGACATCGTCTCCCATGTTCTCATCGATAGACATTGTTTCATCATTATCGTAGTCCTAATTCAAACTTCTATGAAAATAATATCTAAATGAATTCTAACCTCTATATCCTTCGAGAAATATTCTTTACGAAACGATTGCTTCATTCTCCGTTGCATCAGATCTCCTTCATTTTCATTCAAATCCCGTGCAGGTTTCCTTCGAGGCTTCTTTGGAGTGCATGACGGTTTACGAGATGCATATAATCGCTTGGAAGCACGGAATCCTAAACAATCGTATTAAAAAAACAATAAATAAATGAAACAATGTTAACCGCTGGATAATTCTTCTGCGGACTCAGCCGATTCAGCACTGTGAATATCAAGTCCTATGATACCACTTGATAATTGAGTGGATGGTGTGGGATACAATTCAATTGGATCATCTCGTACATCTAAATGTATTTATTTAATTATCTCATATTAAAAAATAATGTATTCTCACATACCTTTCGAAGTGGAAGGAGTATTACAATTAACGTTTGAAACTTGAGATAAAGTTTGGAGACCGAATGGATCATTCAAAGCCATTAATGGAGTAATGCGATTGAAGGAAGTATTATTGTTTCCTTAAAAATATAATTAATTTAATGATAGAAAGGATTAATACCTCTCGACGTTGAAGGAGTAGATAGACCTGGATTCTTTCGTTTTTTTACTCTTTGTTTTGGATCTCTTTGGTTTTTCTTTTGTTCTTTAGTATTTTCCATCTTCAATTTCTTGCTTCCATCTTGATAAAAACCTCTCTTTAAAACCAAAATAAAAAGTAACCTGCAGTACTTTCACTTGTAGAAAAAGATTCCATTGAACAGTCAAAAGTATTATCTAAAAACGAAGCAATATCTTTCCGAAATTCTTAAAGAATACAATTATCATAACGAAACTCTTCATTAAAGAACCTTTTTGAGAGTTCTCTACACTACTATAATTAATAGATTCGAGTGATGCATTGAGTTTCTTCTTTGCTGCTCTATTTCGCTTGTATGCACGCCAATTCTCTCTCTGTTCTTCGGTTGATGTTATTCCGCATTTAATATCTTCACTACTTCCTAAATGTAGTTATTTACAACAAATATATACCAGAACTATTTCAAGATGATTCAATTGATTGTACAGAACAAGACAACACTTAGGAATATCACGAAAAAATGTCGCAGACATTGATTGAAAAAAGGAAGATAAAAATTAAAAATGAACCTGTTTGGGAATCCTCTACACAACTATTATTGATGGATTCGAGTGACAGATTCACATTCTTCTTTGCAGATGCTTTTCGCTTGTATTCACGCCATTTTTCTCTCTGTTCTTCAGTAGATTTTGTTCCTCGTTTAGTACCTTTGATACTACCTAAATGTAATTATTTACAGCTAATATATTCTGAAGAATTTATACCAGCATCACTTCCACTCATTGATCCAATCGACTGAACAGAACAAGACAACGCTTTAGAAATATCAGGAAAAGATGTCACAGACATTGATCGAGTAACTTAAAAAAATAAACTTAAAATGAAACAATCAGATTATTTAATGAACCTCTTTGGGAATCCTCTACACAACTATTATTGATGGATTCGAGTGACAGATTCACATTCTTCTTTGCAGATGCTTTTCGCTTGTATTCACGCCATTTTTCTCTCTGTTCTTCAGTAGATTTTGTTCCTCGTTTAGTACCTTTGATACTACCTAAATGTAATTATTTACAGCTAATATATTCTGAAGAATTTATACCAGCATCACTTCCACTCATTGATCCAATCGACTGAACAGAACAAGACAACGCTTTAGAAATATCAGGAAAAGATGTCACAGACATTGATCGAGTAACTTAAAAAAATAAACTTAAAATGAAACAATCAGATTATTTAATGAACCTCTTTGGGAATCCTCTATACAACTATTATTGATGGATTCGAGTGACAGATTCACATTCTTCTTTGCAGATGCTTTTCGCTTGTATTCACGCCATTTTTCTCTCTGTTCTTCAGTAGATTTTGTTCCTCGTTTAGTACCTTTGATACTACCTAAATGTAGTTATTTACTGCTAATATATTCTGAAGAATTTATACCAGCATCACTTCCACTCATTGATCCAATCGATTGAACAGAACAAGACAACGCTTTAGAAATATCAGGAAAAGATGTCACAGACATTGATCGAGTAACTTAAAACGATAACTCGAATAAATTTGTTTGTAAATTATTAAATACCTCGTCGAGAATTGTTGAAATCAATATCTTTAGATCTATCTTTTAGAGATTCGGAGGAATCCTCTATCTTAGACTGATTATCTTTAGTCGAGTCAACTTCGGAACCAGAATCGATCATCGGAATATCGTCCATGTTGAAAGATAAGTAAACAGAATACCTACATATACATACACATTGAAAGAATTATTTAATAGTAAAGATATATATGTGAATTAATGTAAACACCGATAAATCCAAACAACGCCATTGAATTCCAATAGAAATACGATTTATTGAACGGTATAGAATAGTAATTTAATAATAAAACTGAAAACTTTTTTACACAACAACAAATAATACAAAAAAATGAAACGAAATTTGAGAGGAATCCGTTAGAGAGGAGAAAATTAAGTGAATAAGAGAGGAATCCGAATCATCACTTATTTCCTCTTTTGTAACGATTTATGCAACTCAACATTAGATTAAGCTTTCGACTTTGAGCAATGTCGATGCTTAAAATAATACATCATAATGTAATAATGTTAAAAAACAATACTCAAGCTGTGCAGTCCATCCTCCTTTTTCCCAATCGATAATTACAGTAGGCAAAGAATGAAAGAAGAGATAACAAAGGGGAGGGTAATCCGCTTTGTAAAATCTGCATACTATACGTTTATAATAAAAATGATGACGTGGAGCTTACGGAAGTTGGCATGAATTACATATAACATGGAGAGGAATAGTTTTGGTCTTTTTGAGCATTGCTCGCACATGGGGTCTCTCCACATCAATTTTCAATTGTCGTTCCCATCCACCGACCTCCCAATCGGTGCAGAGTTCGCATTGAAACACAATGCGGATTCTTGAGGCAATCTCCATGACGGAATCCGAACAAGAGGGAATCCGAAAAAGCAAGGAGTCCTGAAATATTTATAAAATTAGTTTTATTATTGAAATGGCTAAATGGGATTGGTAAGACAGTAATACGAACGCGACCACATAAAACAACGAAGCGCATAGAAAGTAAATGATAAAATAAGAAAAGTGAGACACTGAATATATTCCGAGAGAGCAATCCGAGAGGAACAGGAGGGTAAACCGATCAAGTAAACCAAGCCAGTAATCCGAGTAGGTAATCCGAAGGGGTCAGGGGAAATACCATAATAGAATGACAGCTGATGGTGGCGTGAAGGATCGAGAGTAGCTTGTGATGAATTGGAATCCGCAAGAGTGATTTCATTAGGAAGAATACGAATTCACTGGAATGGACTTGATTATATGAATAATTGTAACATTGAATGACTAAAAACACAATGTTTATTTAAAATAAAGACGAGGGAGAATGTAATCCGAGAGAGGAATCCGAGAGGAACAGGAGAGTAAACCGATCGAGGAAACCAAGCCAGTAATCCGAGTAGGTAATCCGAAGGGGTCAGGGGAAATACCATAATTGAATGACATCTGATGGTGGCGTGAAGGATATAGAGTAGCTTGTGATGAATTGGAATCCGCAAGAGTGATTTCATTAGGAAGAATACGAATTCACTGGAATGGACTTGATTATAGGAATAATTGTAACATTGAATGACTAAAAACACAATGTTTATTTAAAATAAAAACGAGGGAGAATGTAATCCGAGAGAGGAATCCGAGAGGAACAGGAGAGGAAACCGATCAAGGAAACCAAGCCAGTAATCCGAGTAGGTAATCCGAAAGGGGCAGGGGAAATACAACAATAGAATGACAGCTGATGTTTTAAAAGACTATTTTAAAAGAATAAAAACACAATGTTTATTTAAAATAAAAACGAGGGAGAATGTAATCCGAGAGAGGAATCCGAGAGAAACAGGAGAGGAAACCGATAGAGGAAACCAAGCCAGTAATCCGAGTAGGTAATCCGAAGGGATCAGGGGAAATACCACAATAGAATGACAGCTGATGGTGGCGTGAAGGATATAGAGTAGCTTGTGATGAATTGGAATCCGCAAGAGTGATTTCATTAGGAAGAATACGAATTCACTGGAATGGACTTGATTATAGGAATAATTGTAACATTGAATGACTAAACCACAATGTTTATTTAAAATAAAGACGAGGGAGAATGTAATCCGAGAGAGGAATCCGAGAGGAACAGGAGAGTAAACCGATCAAGGAAACCAAGCCAGTAATCCGAGTAGGTAATCCGAAGGGATCAGGGGAAATACCATAATAGAATGACAGCTGATGGTGGCGTGAAGGATCGAGAGTAGCTTGCGATGAATAGGAATCCGCAAGAGTGATTTCATTAGGAAGAATAAGAATTCACTGGAATGGACTTGATTATAGGAATAATTGTAACATTGAATGACTAAAAACACAACGTTTATTTAAAATAAAAACGAGGGAGAATGTAATCCGAGAGAGGAATCCGAGAGGAACAGGAGAGTAAACCGATCGAGGAAACCAAGCCAGTAATCCGAGTAGGTAATCCGAAGGGGTCAGGGGAAATACCATAATTGAATGACATCTGATGGTGGCGTGAAGGATATAGAGTAGCTTGTGATGAATTGGAATCCGCAAGAGTGATTTCATTAGGAAGAATACGAATTCACTGGAATGGACTTGATTATAGGAATAATTGTAACATTGAATGACTAAAACCACAATGTTTATTTAAAATAAAGACGAGGGAGAATGTAATCCGAGAGAGGAATCCGAGAGGAACAGGAGAGTAAACCGATCAAGGAAACCAAGCCAGTAATCCGAGTAGGTAATCCGAAGGGATCAGGGGAAATACCATAATAGAATGACAGCTGATGGTGGCGTGAAGGATCGAGAGTAGCTTGCGATGAATAGGAATCCGCAAGAGTGATTTCATTAGGAAGAATAAGAATTCACTGGAATGGACTTGATTATAGGAATAATTGTAACATTGAATGACTAAAAACACAATGTTTATTTAAAAGAAAGACGAGGGAGAATGTAATCCGAGAGAGGAATCCGAGAGGAACAGGAGAGTAAACCGATCGAGGAAACCAAGCCAGTAATCCGAGTAGGTAATCCGAAGGGGTCAGGGGAAATACCATAATTGAATGACATCTGATGGTGGCGTGAAGGATATAGAGTAGCTTGTGATGAATTGGAATCCGCAAGAGTGATTTCATTAGGAAGAATACGAATTCACTGGAATGGACTTGATTATAGGAATAATTGTAACATTGAATGACTAAAACCACAATGTTTATTTAAAATAAAGACGAGGGAGAATGTAATCCGAGAGAGGAATCCGAGAGGAACAGGAGAGTAAACCGATCAAGGAAACCAAGCCAGTAATCCGAGTAGGTAATCCGAAGGGATCAGGGGAAATACCATAATAGAATGACAGCTGATGGTGGCGTGAAGGATCGAGAGTAGCTTGCGATGAATAGGAATCCGCAAGAGTGATTTCATTAGGAAGAATAAGAATTCACTGGAATGGACTTGATTATAGGAATAATTGTAACATTGAATGACTAAAAACACAATGTTTATTTAAAAGAAAGACGAGGGAGAATGTAATCCGAGAGAGGAATCCGAGAGGAACAGGAGAGTAAACCGATCGAGGAAACCAAGCCAGTAATCCGAGTAGGAAATCCGAAGGGGTCAGGGGAAATACCACAATAGAATGACAGCTGATGGTGGCATGAAGAATCGAGAGTAGCTTGCGATGAATTGGAATCCTCTTGAGATGAATCGTAAATATAACGTCTTGATGAAATATGATGAAATCCGAGTCAATTCGAAAACACCTTAAAAGAGCAATTATTTTAAATAATATTACACGTTAATTATAGCACGCATGACAGACTGCAGAATTGAAACAGAAAAACCGATAAGAGTTGAAGGAGAACCACAATAAATGCATTTGAACATAAAAATAATGACGAAAATGAGAGCCGCAACGCGTGAGTCCGTGCGTCGCGTGCACGCGTTGCGTGTGGGAAATACCGTAATTTTCGCTTTGGGTCAGGCTGATAATATCAGTAATTTTAAACGCAAAAATGGTGAAATCATACACAAATGAATATCAAGATCGAGTGAAATTGCAATTCTCTTCCACGGTTACATGAAAATTAGATTACTACATCTCAGAAGAGGTATTGAATGGAAAGGTACCGATAAATTATAACTCGAGAATAATATAACAAACAAAATTTATTTAAAGTAAACCAATTAAGTAAGGGTGAGAAATGATTGTAAATTAATAAATTAAAGGCAAATTAGTCTAATCAACTCCAACAACAACTTCAACAACAACAATTAGTGATGATGATAGTGATTCAAAGTAAAAAAAAAGTATTTTTAGTATATACACATCTGTACATATTTATCCGGGCCATTTCCAGCATGCAATGTCCTTATCGGTCCACAGCCAGAAAGGCGAGGAATCCGATGTCTCTTCCTTCTCTTTCTTCTCTTCAGACTCCTGTTCAAAGAGCAACTCTATCTCGAGCTGTTCGAGAGCTGCTCGAGTAGAAATTCTCTCTCTTCTCTTCAGATCCCATTCGGTCCACTCAACGAGCAGTTTCTTTCAAAGGAATGAATAATACTGGCATATAGTTAAATCTAAATTACCTGAGTTCTCTCGAAATCCGATCTTCTCTTCTCGATCATTTCCTGTCTCCGATGATTCAAGATCGCATAGGCTATGTGATCGTACACAGTCGGACGAGGACTGAATTACAAACAATAACGGTACACATGTACAATTTGACTCACGGGCTCTGAGAATATGACGAAGTAGAAACCTTCACAGAAGGTGATGACTGGAATCCGCTGTTGATTCTGCACTCGGAACAGCGATCCGGTCCTACTCTATAAAAGACGCTCCACTTTGTAATAAGGAAATGTGGAAACTTAAAAACATACTGGCAGTATATGTATGAAGAAGTTCCTCCATTATTATAGGAGTTCATTCTTTGATGGAATCCGATTAGAATTTATAGGAATCCTGCAAATATAACAAATAAGTGAAATAACTACAAAACAATCTCACATAAACGAACAATGTTTAAGATGAAGAAAAAAATATAGCCTAAAAGCCTTTGCATAATAACTCTCACACAGATTATCTGAATACGGTATATGAGACAGTATACTGCTGTTACACCACATAACTTCGTCTAATACACGAATTTACTTCATTAATTTCCTCCATAAACAATTCATCCATAAAGAATACTCCATAATAACGAATTCATTATTTAGACAATCATCATTTCGACTTTTGGACAAATTTATTTCATCATTATTTTATTTCAAGCATTATAGTAAATAAACAAGGTAACACATCAACAAGATCGATTAACAATCGATTTCGACAATCAAAATGTAAACATTATGAAGGAATCAGAGACAGACGGTATCAGCACAAGATACAGTCAAATCAGATATTCTCATAAATAACAGTAGTACCATGGGTACTTCCAATCACATACTCGATACCATCCTTGGGGAGGAGTCCGCGAGGGCCAAAATTGGTCTTGTCGAGAAGAATTGGCCCGATGTGAATCATCTTAACCATAATGTATTAAACATTTTAAAGGGATAAAAGATTTTACCGTTCCGTTTGTGAATGACTTTACTCGATATCGAGTGGATTCGAAGGTATGAGTGAACACAACCCACATCTCCCTTCCGTCTGCCAATTCACAGACTCCAACAAGGTCGGAGCAAGGCATAACAGGCGTCGGCTGAGAATACAGTCCTGCCCATCGCACTACCAACATTCTGAAAATAGTAGTTATATATATATATATATATATAAATTCATAAACCACATACCTGAAACTCGTAGGAATCCGAGGAATAGAAATTTCAGAATGTTTGAAGGTGAAGACGTCTTCATTTGTCGATCGAATTGATTTAACTACAAACACGTCTCTTCTATCATACGACATGAGTCCACATAGTGCTACGATCTGAACCAAATTTATTGCCTTTCCAATATATTATGTTTTAAATTTACCTTTCCCACACGGACCACCTCCTTAGACATTTCCCACATTTCATCATTGACCTCGACTGAGCATCCATCTCCGCCATTTAACACAAGAGAGAATAGAATCCGATTGTTGGCCTTCTTTTCAATTCCATGAACCAATCCAAGCAAGCTAAAATACAAAAGGAATGATTAAAAAAACACATAATAAAACATACTTGCAAAATTTGTCGGAATGCAACTCCTTATGTTCAGTGAGTAGGAATCCGAACTCATCTTCTTTGAGAAGAAGTAGAACACTATCAATCATACCGGGAGGAGTCCTCGACAAAACTTTTTCTCTTCTTGAACTCATTATCTTTGAGGAGATAAAACGGAGAGGAATCGGAAAACTCGGAGGAAGATATTTTTGATGACGAAAGCAATGAAAGCCGCGACGCATGTGCCAACGCGTTGCGTGCGTGACCTACCGTAATTTTTTAGCTTTGTGTCAAATTTTAACTTCGTGTCAGATGTGATAATCATTGGAAAATTTGTATTTATTTCTGAATTAATAAAGAAGAAACAACGAAATAAATTCGGAATTCTAATACAAATGATTTCTATATGGATATGGAGCAGGAAACAAGTGTGTAAGGTTAATTCGGGATTCCGATATGACAAGGAATCCGAGCAAGAAGATATCATTACAGGAATCAAATATTCTCATAGATGACAGTTTTTGCATTCGTGCTTCCGATCAAATATTCAACACCATCTGTGGGAGGGAATCCGAGAGGTCCAGAATTGGTCTTATCGATGAACAGTGGACCAATGTGAATAGCCTCAACCAATTTATTTATATTACTATATTTATAGTAAAAAAAGGAATATAAAATAATACCGCTCCCTTCACGAATGATAGTACTCGATGATGAGTACTTGTAAAGGTGTTAGAGAAGAGTATCCACATTTTCTTTCCATCGCCAGTTTGACACACACCCATGATATTACAATTCGGGAAATGGGGATTCGGCTGAGAATAAATTCCTTCCCACTTTACAACAATCATTCTAAAGGAAGTAATAAATATCTTAGCATACATAAAGACACATACCGAAAACACGATGGAGTCCGAGGAGTTAGGATGGTATTGTGAATGAGAGTAAAGATAGTATCGCTTTCACAATTCACAAATTTGAGCGCCGAAACTTCTCCCTTATCAAAAGGAATAATTCCATTGAGAGTGATTACCTGTACGAAATATTTAAATTAAAACAAAACGTACAATTCGTACCTTTCCAACTTTGACAACTTCTCTCCATCTGTCCCATTTATCATCATCAACTTCCACGGAACAACCATATCCTTCACTCAAAAGGAGAGAGAATAGAATGCTGTTTTCGGCTTTCCTTTCGATGCCATGAACCAATCCAGTCACACTAAAGATGCAAAATCAATGTATAACTAACCAAATATTAAAATATCTCACTTGCAAAACTTATCGGGAAATAAATCAAGACGTCCAGTTAGATGGAATCCGAAGTCAGCTTCTTTGATAAAGGAATGAATACTGTTAGCCATATTATAAAGGAATCCTCAAAACTGGAAATAAAAAGACAACACACCGCAATAGAAACAGAAAAAGGAATCGAGAAGAATAGCAACAAGATTACATCATGCTATTGCCGCGACGCATGAGCCAACGCGTCGCGTGCGTGACCTACCGTAATTTTTTAGCTTTGTGTCAGATACGATATAGACATTCATAATTTATTTCTGATAACAATAACAACTTAAACGGAACGATGAAAGGCATTAGACAATGAAGATCAAGATAAATAACACGTAAAGTAGAGTGATTGGAGTCCGATTGGAGTCCGATTCTCTGTGTGGAATAGGGGAAAGTGGACAAAATCAGATATTCTCGTAGAGAACAGTATGATAGAACGTTGTTCCAATCAAAAATTGTACTCCATGGGTGAGTGGAGGTAATCCGAGAGGGATGCTGTCAGACTTATCGATCCGAAGGGGACCAATGTGGATTATCTAAAAGTAGACGCAATAAAACCAACATGTAAAATGAAAACTTACAGCTCCCTTAACAAAAGACATAACTCTATTATGAGAGCTATGATGGAAAACAATCCAAATCTTCCTCATATCTCCAGTCTCACAGACTGCAATTATATCAGATGCACGCATCTGAGGAGTTGGCTGTGAATAGACAGCATCCCATCGAACGACAATCATTCTGGAAAACAACAATCATACATATTAAAAGCCAACCGAAACACACCTGCGATCGATGGGAGTCCGAGGGATATCGATTTTCGTGTGAATGAACGTATAGATAGTGGGGGATACTGATCTGATGTCTCTAACCATGTAAAATGTGTCGACATCTTCAACACAATAATATCCGTGAAGAGCAACGATCTATACAAGACAGACCAAAATATCATAATACTAACAATAATAACAGGAACCTTTCCGATACGCACGATATCCTTCCACATCGTTCTCCAACACACATCATTGACATCCACAGTACAACCTTCTCCATTTTGAAGAGCGAGTGAGAATAGAATAGTGGACTCGTCCTTTCTTTCGATGCCATGGACTAATCCAATAACACTAATAATGATAAGAAATATTAATAAGCAGAGAAAAGCACACAACTCACCTGCAGTGAGTTTCCTCCTCCAATTCATTGCGTGAACAAAGACGGAATCCGATGTGTGATTCTTGTACAAGGGAAAGAGTGTCACTCATAATGAAACTCAGAAGGAATCCTAAAAAGAAATAAAAATAATTATTTAAAAACCAAAACAAAAACGACATCAATCAAAACAAGTGTGTGATGGAAAAAGGAAAATTCGAAAATTTGGCCTAAAATTTCATCGGACAGCTGAACTCTCGCGCGGATTGTCAGATTACGGTAGGCCGGTTCACCCTCCTCCTGGCATGGAGAGAGACGCGCGCACTCTGCTCTCCTAAGGGCGAAGAGACGCCACCTCACCAACAGCTCTCATAGCCAACTGGTTGTGTGTTGCCCACTCCACCCGGCACCCGCCGGTTCGAGTCCCGCCCTCTGCATTAGTCTTTTGCCAGCTTCCACTTTCCACTTTCCACTTTCCACTTTCCACTTTCCACTTTCCACTTCTCAGATTGGAAAGTGGAAAGTGGAAAGTGGAAAGGGGGACAGGTGGACAGGACAAATTGGATTCCAACTTGAAAGAGAATAAGAAAAGGAATTAACTAAAGACGCGTCAATCGTAATGTGACTACTGCTCAGGTGGTTATAGGTTAGAATAGGATGGAACGATCAACGAAATCTAGTGAAATGAACGCTAGGAATAATAAGCGGAACGGATTAATATTTCACGCTTCGGAATGCGCAATGAGATCGGATAGGTCGACGACGCGTCGAGGTGCGGTGTCTGCAATCGGGTCCATGTTCTGTAGACGTATCGACTTTCTCCCAGGCTCGGATGAAATGGAAGGCTGTCGTCGCTTTGGGGCCTGCAGAAAGTACGATTTAATGAGTTATTTTTAAGTCCGCGTTGGTCAGTGAATAAGCGAAATGAAGAGACGAGTTATTATCCAAAAGTAAAGATAACTAGATAACGAACCCTTTTTTTGACGGGAATCAAGCGCTGTAGATACTCCTTCACTGAACCGCTGAGCTTCATTTCAAATGTTTCCAAATCGATTATTTCCGTGATATCTTGCCGCTTGAGGCTCTTGAGAATCTCAGAGCACGTTATGGTGAGACCGTGCTTGCAGCACAGCGAAAGTCTTTCGATCGTTGACACTCTCTGAAAAGAATTATGAAATCGAGGCTTGGGAACGTTCTGAAATTCGAAAGGCTTCGTTCAGTACCACACAACTATTGCATATTTGGAACGATAAATCTAATAAATATCATAATAGTACTAACTCACCAATTTCTCGCAGTGCTCCACGTTTTTGAGGGTCTGCTCAGCAATCGAACGCAAGGTCGAACTCCCAAGAGTCTCAGACAAGGTGAGCACTCTTTCGATCACAGAGGGCTCCTTGACATCGTACTTGGAAGAGTCCCACTCGTTCTTAAATTGATTTGATGAGAATAGTGGAAAACTCAGTCCTGTTGGAGATCACTGCTAGGCCAGTGTCTGTTTATCAAAGATACGGTGTAATAAATTCGTACAAGAAGTTCGAGATAGTCTCCAGACGATGCGTACGGAGGATGAATGGCTTGTAGGAAGAGCTTTGCGTCGCCATAACTAATGAAGTCAATGGTAAACTGAAATGTCTAGATTTGTGAAGGCTCATTTTTGAAGGCCTATTGAAAGATACAAAACCGGGCCAAATATAATATATATATGCAATATAACTATTTTGATAAAGTGATAATACCCATACCCGATATGCGGTGAGATCGGCAGTGTCGCTGTAGAATAGATCTCGGAACTTCTCAGAGTGCACAGCCAATATCGCTCTGCAAACAATTTTATGCTGTACTTTGAATTAGGGTTGAAAAATAAATAAATGGAATCAGGAAGCTCAATTTCACTAATGGAATAATTGTTTTCGTGTTTTTTTCTATGAGTGAAACAAACGAATATTGTTCACGCAAAAATAAGGGAGAAACATACTTGGATGCGTTCAAACTTCCTCCAACGTCGAGAATAACGTCCGTCATTCTGTTCTGTTCGCGAAAGGTGACGAGCCGAGCCGGCTCTACCGAAGTCCAATCCTCTAGCTGCAAAAGGGATTTGATTAAACGATGGCGATATCGTAACGATTTGCGAGACTTCGATATCACTCGGTCTCACAACCTCTGACTAGATCTAGTTTCTCCTGCTCGTACGCTACTTTCCAAAATAACCAAAATCAGAAACGGACACAGGCGAATTGGAACATCTAATTATTGTCGCAGAGAATCGATTTTGGAGGCGGTTTGATACGGAAAAATATCAAACAAGGGAGATTAAACTGACCGTGATAAAAAACAGTGCATCCAGTTTGCATGGGGCAAGTTCGCCAATCGGCCATACGGCGGAGTTGTTTGTTTCGGAGAAGAGGATCGTACCATTGGGACCGTTGCGATTCTGGAATCAATGTGTGAAAAAATGTTCATCACAATGCTAATTCATTCTCTTTTGAGAAGAATTTATTTGAGAAGAGATATCGTCTCTCTGAGCTGCTCGGTAGAGCACGAGAAGTACGCGCGCATCGCACTGGGGAAGAGGAGGGAAAAGCGAGACGTGAGGGAAAGGGGGCGGAGTCTCATTTGCGTGTGTCTCTCTCCCTCCCCCCGCCCTCTCGCTCGATTGTTAAAGAAAACTTAAAGGTAATACTTAGCAACAATAAAAAAACTCACGTCGGAAACGAATAAGTCGATTTTCGCACGCAGAGTCCACGTTTGTCCTATGATACTGAAAAGAATTAAAATATATCATAGCACGCACAAATGATCATAACACAATCTTTTTGGTTTACTGGAAATTAAATTCACAATAGCGAAAGTTGAAATTCATCAAGCTCATAAAAACTAACTGCTTATTCACTTGAAGCCGCATTTGGTACTTCTGGATGCAGTTCTTTTCAAGGATAAAGTCGAAGACGATTGAACCCATTTTGTGAGTGTGTGCTATGTATGATCTGAAAAATACCAGTTACGTTTGTGTACGTTATCACTTGATTTGACCGTTTATTGACGGGCTCAACTATTTTGATCAAAGTGTAAAAGATCAAGTTTTCGATTTTGCTAAGCTCAATTTTTAAAAAAAAATGTAAAAATTGAACGCATAATATCATACTTTCCATGACTGCACAGTCTCTTCCATTCGGCACTATTGACGTCCACGTCGAAGTACTTCTTAATAAATGTCTTGAAAACCGTTTTGAGAGGAGCCGGACCTGAATTGGAAGCTAAAGAAACGTCTTCCTGTTTAGACAATTACTTTTAATCCCTTTCAGAATTGGTTGACTGAACAGTGGAAAAGCTAGCTTTATTCTGGATAACTTACGATATTCATCCATAATCAGGTCCTCGGATACGTTTTGAGCCATTGGAAATCTGAAAATGTTTGATATCAGTAATCGCAGTACACATCGTCGCCAGGTAATATAGTAAATGCAAATCATCGGAATGGTAAAACACAATAATTGTTAAAAATGTGTAGCAGAAAACAGAGAATGTTGAAATTTTGAAATTTTTTTAATTAGTTATCTGTATTTAATGAAGATGAGAAATGGAGCGGATTCTACTCTGAATACTAGCCAAGATTGAAAATAGGAAAAATAATTTTTCGTTTTTTCCATGAGAATTGGCCGCAAGCGAGGGGAAGAGAAGATGAATAAGAAATCAAAGAAGAGTGAATGGTCTTGGAATTCTAGAGGGTATTTATACCCAAGGTATCGGTACCATCCGACCTAACTCGGATTCTTCACATAATCAGAAGTTCAACAGAAATGAAGAGACGGCGATCCGATCTAAACAGAACAAGCCTTCCGATCTGTGCATCCGAGGCGGTTCAGAAGATCATGCCACTCAGACATACGGAAGACAACAACCTTTTGAACGCCACGAGGTATTGATTTAGTGATTTATTATGAGGCGATTATTGATCGCACAATCGCACCCTTCCTTTTTAAGTGTTATCTAATCTATCGTTTTCACTCACGGTAATTGTATGATACTTTGGTGAGGTTCGTCAAGCGATGTGGTTAACTTTTCCGCCTTTGATGTGGCCACTATCAGCAAAATATCATGTTTATCACGACGAAAGCTCAATTAAAATTTAGAAATAGCATGGAAAGGAAGTCACTAATTCGAATTATGCTTCGTCCTCAGGGATGACGATTGCTGATTGCTGCTTGAGGAAGAGCCAAATGCTTCCTTGACTTTTCGAAAGAGGAATTTGCGAACGAGACCAGGCATGAAAATCGTGTACCTGAGAGTTTATTAGCTAAAATTTGAAAATCATAGTATCATTGTCGTTGTACACAAAGGAGCGGTAAAAAATGGAAACACTCCTTAACGATATTTCCTCGCAGGATGCATAAACTTGTTATGCAATATTTTCTCTCAATCTCATCAACTTTAACAGCCATCTTTCATGGTAGCGAACATGTGGAACGTTTTAAACGTTTTTTTTGTTGCAAAAATGTGGTAATGAGCGTAACTTATAGCGCTGGTCCAATCCCGAAAGCATCCGAAAAATATGGAAGAATTGTGTAGCAGAATGTGAGGCCAGCAGTGAATTTCCAAGTATTGAAAAGCGCGAGAATGCACTGCAAAACGCACGTTCATCTTTCAAAAAATAACGCACTTACTGAGATAAAAACATTGCATGCTTGCGTTAGAAAAATGCACATGCTTATGAGAAGGAAAGAACGTTGCTGGAAGATTTGCTGATATTTATTGAATAATGCTTCACTTACAATTGTCTTTGCTTTTGATTTCTTCATACGGCCCAACGTTTTCATTGAAAGAATCTGAAAATGCAAACACAATTCTCAAATTTCCATTTGCAAACATTGAGAATTGAGCAGGCAAAGAAAGTCGAGATGCCGAATACCAATCTACAATTTGCATCCAGTGTTGTTCTCTGAATTTGAACAATAATTAACTCAATAAAAAAGTGTCTTACGAATGTGTCAGAAGCGTCTTTCAGAAAGAAGACGGATCCCGTCGTTGCATTCAATTCAATGACAATTGCCATAGGTAGCCTGAAATGACGATCAATAAGTAATTAAAGTAATTAAGTAATATGCACGTACCGTATGGCTAAATGAGTGCCAAGTAGGACGATTTGCACGATAACAATTATTGAATAATAGTGATTAGTCCACCACTGAAATGCGACCAATATGAATCTACTGGAAAAATCTACTTTCTTTGAATTCTTTAACGATCTTGTAAATTGCTGCATATCGGTCGAAAGTGAGCAGTAGTAGATAGAAGTTTTGCACGTAGTTGAAATGAGATACGAGAAAGTTTTGTAAATTGCTGAAATTCTCGCATATTGACGTTCTGGGCATTTGCTCACATCAAAAACGGTCGTTCGCTCAACCATTCGAAGTAGAAAAAGAAGAACCGTTCACTGTATAATTTGAGCAGAATCCATCCATTCAACCATGCGCCAATGTTCTAAACGGCATGAAGACTTATCGTAAAGTAATAATATCTTACGAAAGCAGCCATCAGGGAAAATATCACGATGTAGCTATTGTTGAGGGTTTTTCGCAGTCCGAAAAATGCCCAAAATACAAGGACGTAGCTCAGAATGCCAGGAATTCCGTACAATGCTTGGATGATATAGGGTACATTCATTTTCGATTAAGGGTGTAGAAGAGATTACGCACCGAATCTGAGTGAAGTCAGGCGCCCGACTTATTCGATATAGAGACGCTAACTCATTTTTTGTAACTATTTCCCACTGTTTTAGTCCTTTCGCCTGAGAATATTAGGCGGATTTCGGTTACTGAGACGTTGAGAATTGGGGTTAACTCCAATGGGAAACGCAGCATAGTGCATAAATTTCGCACATCAGAAAGAAAATTAAGAGTATATCATAAAATATTTATCACATAGAGAAATCAAGTATGATGTTATGAGGTGTGAAATCAATTGCGTATTACCAGAGCTTGTGTTGTAGTTGGTGATTTGATAGTGGAAGAGAGTTGACTATGGTTCATAGGTATGTGCAGAGCTCCCGTGAATTTTCGAATCAGAAATTTGCGCACAAGTCCGGGCATGAGAATCGTGTATCTGAGAATTAAAAAAAGAGACGGTAATTCCGGCAGATCCGACATCCAATGAACAGCAAGTGTGCAAAAGTGTAACATACAGCGCTGGACCGATAGCGAATGCATCGGAAAAATACGCCAGAATTGTGTAACATAATGAAAGCACAGTCGTGATTTTTAAAGTATTGAAGAGCGCTATTAGACACTGAAATGTTTTCAATTCGAAGAAATAAATCCCAAGCACTTACCGCCATGAAAACATTGCAAGCTTGTGTTAGAAATATACACAGTGCAATGAGAAGGAATGATTTTTGCTAAATTAAATTAGGTGTACGTATTCGTATCACTTCACTTACAATTGATCTGGTTTTCGATTTTTTCATCCGACGCAAAGTTGTCAATGAGAAAATCTAAAAATGCAATAACAATTCACATTATTTCATTTACAAACATTGAGAATTGAGCAAGCCAGAAAAGTCGCGATTCCGAATCCCAATCTAAAATTTGCGTCCAGAGTTGTTCGCTGAAATTACAGTAGCTTGCGGTGTGTTTCTGTAAAAAATTCTCACGAAAGTGTCAGAATCATCTTTTGCAAATACGACAACTCTTGTTGTTACGTTAACTTCTATCCGATTGGTCATCGGAAGCCTGAAATTGCTATCAATAACTTTACAAATAATGGATGTACCGTATTGCTAAATGACTTCCGAGTACGACGAGTTGCAAAATGACTATAATTATCGGATAGTATTCGGTCCACCACTAAATTACAATTATCAAAATGAAAATATATCGTTGAAACGCTTCCTTCAAGTCTTTCGCAATCTTGTAAATTGCGGCAAATCTGTCAAACGTGAGCAGAAGTAAGTAGACGTTTTGTACGTAGTTGAAATGAGAGATGAGAAAGTTTTGGGTATTGCTAAAATGACATTCTCTTCAGTAATTAAGTAAAATATTACATCAAAAATGGTTTGTCACACAGCCATTCGTAGTAGAAAAAGAAGAACTGTTCGGGTTTCAATTTGAGCAGCATCCATGAGTTCAGCCATGCGATAATGTTCTAAACGTGAATTCTTATCATCAAAATTACTATAATTGAGAACGAACAACTTACAAAGGTGGCCAACAGTGAGAACACCGCGACATAGCTCGCGTTCAGTGTTTTGCGCAGTCCGAAAAAAGCCCAGAAAACGAGCAAGTAACAGAGCATGCCGGGTAATCCGTATGATAATTGGAGTATGTTAGCCTCAATCATTCTGGAAAGTTTCAGGAATGAGAGGAAGGCGGACTGAATCCGAGTGAAATCATGCGCTCCAGACACATAGTAGAGACGCGAATGTTTTTGCTATTCACACTGTTTTGCCCACCTTGCATGAGAATATTAGACGAATTCCCGTTACTAAGATGCGATGAAAAATGGGTTAACTACAACGTGATTACGTAGTACATGCATCTCATACGTTAGAAACGAAATAGAAAATTTATGATTATTTATTTATTAAATAGTGAAAATATTTTATACAAGTGTACAATACATATACAATACGTTGTTATTATTAAGTATGAGATCCAGTATTGTGCTTGGTGACTTTGATAGATGAGGAGTGTTGACTGTGGTTCATGGGTACGTGTAGAGCTCCAGTGAATGTTCGAATCAGAAACTTGCGCACGAGGCCCGGCATGACAATTGTGTATCTGAAAAAGTGTTCTTCTCCTATAATCAGAAGCGTCGCTCAATATTATCTCCTTCATTACAACAAAGATATAGGTGAATCTTGGATTATGCTTTCGCAATAAACACTTTTCTCAAATCGATGAGGGATCATTTCGAAATGCGTTATGCGAGTCGATAAATGATACAAGAATACATTGCAGGCCCGATCGCCCAGGCGTCCGAAAGGTACGGCAGTATTTCGTATGCTGTCGAAAGGCCCGGTGCGAATTTTAGCGTGTTGAACACCGCGATCAGACTCTGTGATAGATAAATGATAGTGAAGTTTCTCACATATCTTACCGAGACGAAAACGTTGAACGCTTGCGTGAGAAAGATGCACATGCTAATGATGAAGAAGGATTTTTGCTGAAAAGTAGAGTTTAAAATTCGTGTAAAGAAGCTAAGCTCACAATCGATACTGCTTTAGACTTCTTCATTCTGCGCAAGATTCGCAGTGACAGAATCTGAAATACTTTTTTAGTAAAGTTATTTATAAATGTTATTCACAAACATTTAGAATCGAGCAGGCGAGAAAGGTTGCTATTCCGAAGCATAGTCGCACATTCGCATCCAGAATTGTTCTCTGAAAAGAGATGAATCAATGGTAAGCCGAAGAAAAATATATCTCACGAAAATGTCTGATTCGTCTTTGGTTAGCAGCACGCTACTGGTTTCTGGGTTAAGATGAACGCAATTGCCCATGGGCAACATGAAATATTGATTTTTTGAGAAACAAATCCGAGTAATATAGATACCTAAAACTAAGATGAGTTCCGAGTACAACAACGTGGGTGGCAACAATGATGTAGAGATAGTAGTTGGTCCACCACTGAATTTCTTGTTATTGTTTGACTTCGCAGATTGGCAATGACAGTTCGGAATGCTCTTCACTTTTCTAGCCTCTCTTTGACCGAGATAGTGTTTTCGAATTTTGATAGGAAAAAAGGTCTCACCTTGATTCCCTTCGTAATCATAAATATTGCAGCATATCTGTCGAATGTCAGCAGCAGTACGTAAATGTTTTGCACGTAATTGAAGTGAGAGGCGAGAAAGTTGTGCGTATTTCTGAAAAAATTGGTTTCTTTTGCAAGTTGTTATCAAATTTACATCAGAAATGGCTTATCGCTTAGCCATTCGTAATAGAAGTAGAAAAATGGTTCGTTGAGAAATCGGAGGTAAAGCAACGCGTTGATCCAAGCAGCCATGTTCTGAACAAGGTCTATCAGGATGAAGTATCCGACTTTTCATTCCTAATGTTTTTTCCGCTCAGAGTGAAAGGAATCACGCAGAATTAACGGAAATAGAACGGTGAAGTAAATTGACCACTTACGAAAGCCGCAAGCAGGGTAAAGATGACGATGAAGCTCTGATTCAGTGATTTTCGCACCCGAAAGACTGCCCAGAAGACCAGAATGTAGGAGAACATGCCGGGTATTCCATAGGAGAGTTGAGCAATGTTGAGAGCCATCATCCCTCGATGAGAACTGGTGCCTCTGGTAATACAAAATGGACAAAATCATGATAAACTGCCGTAAATTAAAACAAAAATCGCGATTCTGACCTACACTTTTGGGCATTCAATCGGGAAAAAATATGCGTAATTGGCAAAGATATCAATGAAGTGCACTTTCGGTGTCGTCAAATACGGACTAGATAGAAATAGAGTCTGTTTGCACGTTAACTCGGAAGCAGAGTGGCGTGACGTTTACGAATAAACACATATTTTTACTCGATTGTGTTGTCTCGCGGGCCTGCCACTGTGTGTATACACGTATAGTAAGGGCTATTTAGGGATGATGCGAATAAAGCGTAGACAACGTCACTGTCCCGCATCATTTTAACCAGCGCCCGCAGTGGGAGAGGTAAACATGCTGTAGTGCGGGATGAAATCAAATACATATCATTGATCAAGTACTTCCCGAGACCGTTGCACGAGTAGGAACAAACTAGACACGGAAAAAAATGAAGAAGACAAAAATGTGATCGGGCTTCCTACGATATTGACGAAATCTGTTTTGGAGATAGCTTAGGTACGTTACCTTCTAGTTTTTCTAGTGAATGTTTATCAAATAAACACCATGCGTGGTCGAAAAACAGGACGGTCTTGTGAGTACCACCGGGTATACGTAGAGCTTACACGATGGACTTTCGAATTCGATCCTTGTTATGATGTAGAGAAACTCACACTTTTTAGGCTGTCTGGGAGAATTATTCGAATATTCAGAGCGCGCAAAAAGAAGCTTTTTGCTTGTTTGGGAAAACGTAGAGAATTCACACGTTCTCTAGGAAGCGATTAGTCAAGGGAGCAGACATCCGCCGAGGCCAACCAAGGCCAACCAATTCAGCAAATGAGGAAGTACGAGCAATACGATTTTGAGTTTCATGGAATGCGTACGTGACATTTGGGACAACACGTATACATCTTTATCTGTACTTCATTGTGGAGTATCGTCGATAGCATATGGACAGACCAGCGAACCAAATCTAGGTAACATAAAATAGCGTCCTCTTCAAGAGGAATTGCCACATTTTTTTCACAGTAACAAACGAATAACGAACAAGAATGTTGTCGAGTATGAGTGTTGTCGGTTAGGGTTTGATTTTCTACTTTATTTCCACTGTGGATACTTGACTGTGGTCCTCCGAGGTGATTCTTAGAATATCCTTGATCTTCCGAACCAAGTGCTGGCGAACAAGACCAGGCATGAGGATTGTGTACCTGAAAAAATGAAAAATGATTAGATCATCCTTTTCAACGGGTCAAAGAATGCGTTTTTTCCTGGGAAAACAAAACGTATTAGTGCTGCCAGAATGAAGAATCCGTCACTTGGTTTGTCGTAATCTCTCGTTACCCTGGCTAGTTACGGAGAAAGTGCAATGAAGGACAGATTCTCCAAGTCTCGAGGGAAATCACCGACATCCAACCTCTACTCACATGGCCGGTCCGAGAGAGAACAGATCCGAGAAGTAGGTGGTCATTTCGTATGCGATCATCAGTCCTGTGTTGTAGTCGGGTCCCAGCGTGTTGAATAGCGCGATGAGACACTGAAATTTAGCTTTCTTAACACTTGAGATATCTAGCAGTCTTTGCATTTCTTTCTGGTCAGATGGACTATGAAATCATGAACCAGCGACCCGTATTTCGCTCCTTTCCACAACTTACCGCAATGAAGACGTTCATCGCTTGCGTTACGAAGATGCAAAGACTGATGAAGAAGAAGGACCGTTGCTGGAAAATGTTTCACTTCTTATTTTTGGTAGTGTCAAGGCTCAGACAAGGCAAGAATATGATTATTGGAAGATTATGACTCACGATCGATGTCGATTTAGTAACTTTCAGCCGACGAATGATGATTAGTGAGAGAATCTGAAAATCGATTTCAAAATTTGATATATTCAGTTGCCAAACGTTCAAAATCGAGCAGGCGAGGAAAATTGCAACTCCGAAAATCAACCTGGCGTTAGCGTCAAGTGCATTTCGCTGAATTTCCTTTATTAAATTTATAAAGAAAAGACAAATCAAATCGCACAAAATAATCAGAAGAATCGCGGCCGAACTGAACGCTTCTTGTAGTTGAGTTGACCTTGATGGTGTTGGCCATGGGAAGCCTGAAAATATTAGATTTATTTTTCAGTAAATAACAACAACAAAAATATGACAACAAAAGTAACAAAAGTGTACCGTATGGCTAGGTGACCTGCGATGACTACGGAGTGCACTACAACAATGATGAAGATGTAGTGACGGTTCCACCACTGAATAGGTGTTATTTATTAGCGTGAAGCGAAATTAACAAATAATTCTTACATATGTGTTCTTAGCAATAGAAGCGATCGCAGCGTATCTATCGATTGTCAGCAATAGGAGGTCAACATTTTGCACGTAGTTGAAATGAGAGACAAGAAAATTTTGAGCATTGCTAAAATCAACAATTGCTTTTCAAATTGAGATTTTCCTTACATCAAAACCGGACGTTCACTGAGCCATTCGTAGTAGAAAAAGAAGAATGGCTCGATGTTTAACTTTAGATAAATCCACGAGTTGAGCCAGGTAACAATGTTCTAAAAAATGTTTTTGGGGTAGTTTTGGATGTTAAGGATTACCGATGTTGCCATTAATACGAATATCACTATACAACTCTTGCTGAGTGAGTTTCGCAAAGCGAATAGTGTCCAGAAAACGAGAAAGTAGCAGGAAATCCCGAATATGCCGTAGGATAACTGGACAATGTTGCGGACGAGCATGTCATGGATGGTTTCTGTAAAAATGACATTTGTTAATGCCCTTTTTAAAATATTTGAAGTACAAGAAAAAAAGGTGTGAGGGTAGAGAATTACGATAAGTAGAGGAATTGAGGAGCGCGAATTCAAGTCTGCGAAAGAAGTGCGAAAAACTTAATTCGCCGCTGGATAAGAGTTGTAAAAGTTATCGATTTTCATCGGTCTACGTTTGAGTGCACTGACTCGAAATATCGTGAGCCACTTGACAATGTGAATCATTTGCACCTAAAAGGAAGTAAAATGACGATCGCGTTCTGTTTTTGGCATCCACTTTCCCCATCTTACAGTAGTGAACTTTTCAAAAAAGGCTACGAACCGATGTTCTAATTCTTTCAGGCAAAACATAGGTCGATGACCATCCCACACCAACCAATTTATAGGGATCAGAGGTTCGAGAAATATGTGCTTGATACTTTGAAAGCGAGCGAATATAACAAGAATCTCACGCAAACATGAGAACTAATCCCACCAAAACCCAGCGATTCGATTAAAACCGATAAATAATCCGTTCAAATCCCAAACCCGATGAAAAGAAATGAGCGAAAGCCGATGATCTGCGATATATCTCACACCATTATGGACCATTGAGTTTTAATGGATTGAACCTGCAAAGTTTAATACAAAATTATCGATTGATAAATGATTTTTTTGTTTTCAATCCGATTTTACATCCTGATTTTCATCGGTGCTGACGGACATCGGTGCTGTTAATCGGTCATCAACTACGAATCTCAACACATCCGCATCCTTACGTGTGCGAAGGCGGCAACCCAAGTGTTTTAGCCTCTCGTGGCATTTCGAAAGTGACTCTTATTTTTGCTTGCTATCTTATCGCCCAGAGTGGCCAGATAGCCCGCAAACGGGGAGACGACAGCTGCTCTGGATTCCAATTAGGAATGATACTTGACACGACTCAAAGACTTGACGATGACTAGTGTCTTGGCTACATGGGCATCACTGCGCACACACTCCACTTCTATACCTCAAACCCGCCGCGAGGAAATGACGGCGCGAAATCTGGTCCAGATATGCTACGGTGTACCTGGGATATTAGTGTACTCGCTGGTCCTCTGGGCTCTGATTTCGCTAAGAAAGCAGCTTAGTCGGAGCTTCCTTGTCATATATTGCTTGCTGATTTTCTCGGTGAGACTAAGCTCAGCTAATTATTTTTAAATTATTTTTAAAAATTAAAATTACCATTTTTATTGTTAGAACATAATAACGTGGTTGAACGCCTGGCTGTACCTCAAATTGATCAACGAACAACCTGCATTCTACTCCTATTATGAGTGGATGAGTACTCAACCGTTTTTAATGTAAGTGACACCTCAAAAAGTAACAATTCAACTTGTTGTTCAGAAACACTTGTAACTTCCTCGTGTCTCACTTCAACTACGTTCAAAACCTCTATCTTCTCTTCCTTACACTCGACAGATATGCTGCAATTGTTTCGGTGACGAGGAATATGAAGGTATAGGAATAGGAATGGGATATAGGAAAATGATAGGATTGTATGATATCATAAATTTCTTGAAATGAAAAGACGATGTTTAGTGGTGGGACAACTACCATAAATGGATAATTCTCGTGACACATGCCGTCGTTTTGGGTGCTCATACAGCCATCAGGTTCTTTTAATGTGTTCTTACAGTACTAATTTCACCGTTGCAGATTGCCCATGGACATTAGCGTCAAAGTAAACCCATTGACTGGACATTATACGATAACCAGACCCGACTCTGAAAATTCGGTATGATTGGATTCTTATTATTTATTATAACTTGCAACTATTTTTAGAGAAACGCCCTGGACGCAAACGTCAGATTGGCCTTCGGAATTACCATTTTTGTTATTTGTTCGGTTCTAAACGTAAGGAAACTTAATTTAGCAAATTTTGATTAATTGATAATTTGTATTTCAGGTTCTGTCCCTGTTGAGGCTAAGGAAGATGAAGAAGACGAAAACTAGAACTATCGTGAGTTAATTGCTCAATAAACATCAAAATTTAATTTGAAAAAATAAAATAATTAACTCAGCGCATTTTTTTTTGCATTTTATGTGCATTTTTTCAACACAGTCTGCTAACGTCATCATTTCGGTAATTTATTAATTATTCAACTAATTAAAAATAAACTAATTCCAGGTACTAATCGCGGTGTTCAACACATTCCAAGTTGCTGGAGGTCTCGCTCTTGCCTACGAGGCTGTCTCGTACTTCTCGGATTTGTTCTCAATCGGACCGGCGCTGTAAGTGAAGGTTTCCTGAAATGCTATGACAATTCTGCACTCAATATCACATGAATGACCACTCAATTGGGTATCGGAATTGGTTAGCCGCCCATACCGACAATTACTAGAGCATTGAGTATGGCATCAAGCGAGTGTGCCAAGGGAGAGGAGATACTTGTTTGATTTCCCTACGGTGCTCTTTCGACTCTCGTGAGGTTTGATCAACCTCTGAACCTGAATTACACGTCTTGATTTCCTTTCCTGATTCTTGGTTGACCCCCCCTTCCCATTTACAAAGCATCATGTTTACTTTGCAGCTACACAATAATCCTGCCCGGACTAATTCGTCAGTTTCTCATTCAAAAGATCCGCAAGGGTCTACGGATGACAAAGATCGATAGTCAACCACCATCACTTACTGTTGTTTCATCACATGATCATTCGCACCTACCAGATAAGAATGCCGTTCAACCTCTTACGACGTTCCGATTCTAATCCGTAATCACATTATTGACCTCATTTCATTGTTCTTGATGACTAGCAAATTTTCGTTACTCATAAAATGTGATCTTAAACAAATGCCAAGTTATTGGCGTCTCGTAGGTCTACCGTCGAGTGGTTACGCAAGCATCTCACTTTACAGTAGTGTATCTAGTGATCAATACACTTGTGAATCATTAGCACCAAAGAGGAAGTGATATGATCAGGATCTTCTATCTTTGACGTCTACGTAAGGGTAAAAAAGTGTAATGCGCTACTGAATAATTTACAAAATTCTGCACGAAAACAAATACACAGGGATCGACAAGAAAAATTTCAAACGCCTCTGGTGTGTGTAAAACGTGCGTGCTTATTCCTTTGACAGAGCCAACATATTTTAAAAAAACACGCAAACATTAGAACTAATCCGATTGAAATACACCAAACCAATAGATGCAATCAAATTCGAACCGTTGAAACGAAATCGGGAACGTGCACCTAAATTGTGTTTTACCTCCTCGGTATTGCGCGACAGAGAATCTCTTGATCGATGCTCCGAAGTTGACGACTGAGTGAAGCGCATACGTGATTCGCATTATCTCCCCAATGGTTTCTGCATTTTTTTCGATGTTGTGTTGCGCGAGGAAATTCGACTGAATCTGTTCAAAACCAAAAGCGATGAAACTGAGTCGATCATGCGTGATATTTCTCACATCATTACCGACCGTCCCGTTACGGTGATCCTTCCATTAAATAAAGATGTAATTGCTGCAGTCGTTTATGTGCTCTGATCGATTCCAGAACAACACCCTTTATATCGGGTTCTCAGATGAAATTGAGGAAAAAGAACACAAGTAGCGGTGCTGATGTACCGTTTGTTAATTGATCCTTGAAAATGAAACATCTATCGACTTCCGTTAGTCTCGGAGTGTTAGCCCCTCGAAATGTCAGGAAAATCATGATTTCTCATTACTCAGGCTGATTAGGGACAACTTAGTCGAGCTGAGCTACTAGAAAGTAGAATCCGCATTGCCAGTGATATCTTGCCGCTCAGAGTAGGAATTTGTATCGCGAATGAGGAGTCAGCCTGTGTCAGACCACATTCTAATTAGAATAGGCACTTGAAGACTTGACGACTTGAGATGACTAGTGAATTTCCTGGCTATATAGGCATCACATTCATTGCCACACCCACTCCCTCACCGAGATATGACGGTGCGTAACTTGGTCCAGATATGCTACGGTTTACCTTGCATTTTTTTACTGTACCCACTGGTGCTCTGGGCGCTAACGTCCCTTAGAAAACAACTCAGTCGGAGCTTCCTTCTCGTCTACTATTTATTGATATTTTCGGTAAGATTTTAACCTTTTAAAATTTGCTATTTCGCATATTGTAGAACATAATTACGTGGCTGAACGCATGGCTCTACCTCAAGTTGAAAGCGGAGCAACCATTCTTCTCGTATTATGAGTGGATGAGCCATCTACCATTCTTGATGTAAGTAATGCCCCAAAAGTCAAGATTCACAATTTCTTTCAGCAATACTTGCAACTTTCTCGTGTCTCACTTTAACTATGTTCAAAATCTTTATCTGCTGTTCCTCACTGTTGATAGATATGCAGCGATAGCATCGATTACAACAAATCTAAAGGTAAATATTTTTACTTCGTTTGTAAGAAATATAGTAGATTTTAGTGGTGGAACAACTACTATAAATGGATAATTGTCATGACACATGTCATTGTTTTGGGTGCTCATATGGCATTCAGGTAACAATTATTTACTCCTACTCAATTAATTCCACCGTTTTAGATTGCCAATGAACATAAGTCTCCAAGTAAGTCCATCGACTGGAAATTATGAGATGATCAGACCTGATTCTGAGAATTCCGTGGGAGAATTAGACTTTTATTTTCATTTATCCATTGATTTCAGAGAAACGCCTTGGATGCTAATGTGAGACTCGGCTTCGGCATTGTTATCTTCGTAATTTGTTTCATTCTAAACGTAAGGCAATTTAGTTTATCATATTTCAATTTAAAACATGATAAATATAAAATAATTGCAGTTTCGATCGCTGCTGACCGTGTGGAAAATGAAGAACACGAAAACTAGAACTATCGTAAGTGTTTTTGACGTTTTTTTTAAGATATGATCAAGTAATGGTTTCTGATAAATGATTTCAGCAACGCACATTCTTGGCCATAACCCTTTGCATCTTCGTAACACAAGCTTGCAACGTCGCCATATCGGTAATTAGATGAATCACTTTTAAGTTAAAACTAAAAAAAAAGATTAATTTCAGGTTATCATCGCGATACTCAACACATTCAAATTGAATGGACTCGATTTTGCCTACGAGGCTGTCTCGTACTTCTCGGATTTCTTCTCTATTGGACCTGCTATGTGAGTCGCATTTTCTCATCGAGCGACACAAATTTCACGTTTAAAACCGAATTTCCCGAATTCTGAGGAGTTTTTTTGATAATGAGAGCTTTTCTTACCATCTTAGTTGTCATTAGGATGTATACAACTGACATTGAGGGCACACAGAAACTCGAACCCTATCCATTTATCCAGAATCGAGAATGATTTTTTGCGAGTGCACTTGGGCGACTAGAAACTACTTACACTTCCGAGATCTCCCTAGAGCACTCTCGAATTGATCAAACTCTGTACATGAGCATTTCGATAGTCTCTAGTCTGCCACAATATTCGGTACCTTGAACAGAGATATATTTTCAGATACACAATCATCCTGCCCGGACTCGTTCGACAGTTTCTTCATCGGAAGATCAGGAAAGTGCTAAGGATGTCCCCGATCGACAGTCAACCGCCCTCACTCACGAATGTTCATGCGCATCGACCAGATAGCAATGCCATTCAAACGATGACCACTTCCAGAATCTAATCAACACTTCCTCATTTCGTCGTTCTCGCTCTTATTCTTTTTGTCACGCGTAAAACGTGATCGTCGTCAAAAAAATGTCAAAGTATTGGCATTCGTATTCTGATATCGATCACGCAAAAACATCTCACTGTATTTATCTAAACTCATTTATTTACTTATAGTAAGCTCAGTGGGGTTGATTTGGGACCAATAATATTTTTCTCATTAGCAACTCATTTATTTGTTTACGCACGAAAGGAAGCTCGGGATAGAATCACTTGTTGTGTCTACTGATGATGTCGCTGCATGACTTGAGTGGATGTTGTCATCGAATCTCACATGGGTCTATTCTTGAGTGTCTACGTAGACACCTTCCACACTGTAGTGATCTAGACGATGTGAATCATTATCACCGACCAGGAAATTATTTTTATTATTGATTTACTCATTGCCTCATCTTTAGCCGTGCATCACCAAAAATACACACAATCAATCATCATTTACAAAATTTCGAAGCCCAAAGCTTTTTAGAGGTCAATAACTAGCTAATCCATTCCGCAACCATTATAGCACTCGACCCTTCCCTTCATGAATTGCTCTGATTATGAAAGCGGCTTTACCTTTACCTACGGTTCGGATACAAAATACAATGAATTGGTGATCAGAAAATTTTGCAAGATCAAAAAAAAAGGGATCGACGATCGAGTGATGTGCGTAAAACATGCTGAGCATAATCCTGTGTTTGATTATGTAACGAGAAAATCACGCAAACATTGAGAACTCATCCGATTAAAACCAACAATTGCGTTCTAAACCGATGGATTCATTCGAATCCAAACCAATGTAACTAAATCGACAACACATCCGCACCAAAAACATTCATCGATCTCATTTTTCCATTCCCATCGTGTTGTTTAATTCCCATTCTTCTTCAATATCAGCAGCACGCGAATATGGGTTTTATGAGTAAATGCAACAGATCAATTGAATCCTAAGACAAATATTGAGGTGAGGCCAAATGAGAATGAATCCGCACAACAGAGTTCGAAATAGGGACTATGTCGAATTATAATCTAAATTCAAGGCGATTATCCGTATTTCGAACTTTATTGAACATTTCTAATTATTCATGATGATTGAGGGCGGCTTTGTCGTTTCGTCTGGGGAAATTCGAAGAACCTTCATGACCTTCCTCACCAGGAATTGACGAATTAGTCCGGGAAGGAGGATTGTGTATCTAGAATGAACTCATGTTTATTGTAACTCAACTGCAACAGAGCGAGAGCCTCTAAGGAAGCCCTAGGAAATCAGAAATTTATCAGGTCCTATTTATTTTCTCTAGGTAGCATTGAGCCAGAAAAAAACCATAAGGAGCTGTGATTTAATGATGAGTACATAGGATGAACTGGCCAGATTCTGAATCAGGCAGATAACTCACAGTGCTGGTCCAATCGCATATATGTCCGAGAAGTACGAAACGCCCTCGTATGCGATTTCTTGAGCAGCGGACATTTGCAGCGTATTGAACAATGCAACGGCGCACTAAAATTAATTCATTTATTAGTCGAATTGACCGATTTAAATCAATATATTACCGCGATTGCTACGTTGAATGACTGTGTTACGAAAATGCTGAAGCTGATAGCGAAGAATGTTCGTTGCTGAATAAAGTTCATAAAAACTATTGATTTGCGATATTGAATTTACGATTTTTTTGGTTTTTGTATTCTTCATGTTCTTCAAAATCCGATAAGAGAGACCCTGAGAAAATTAGCAAAATTGGCTAATCGAAGAAGTTTCCTTACGTTTAGAATAGAACAAGTAAAGAAGATGCTAATGCCGAACGCAAGTCTGACGTTAGAATCCACAGTGTTTCTCTTAAAGAAAGGAATCTTTCATCAGAAACTATCAAATTAAATCTCACGAGATTTTCAGTAATGGGTCGGTTGATCTCATAATAACCAGTTTTTTCGTTAATTAGTATCCTGATATTCATGGGTAATCTGTAACAGTGAAATGGACGCGAACAGTTGAACTGTGTAGCATAAGATACCTGATGGACATATGGACTCCTAAAACAACGAAATGAGATAGAAAGATGATCCATCGATGATATTTGTCCCACCACTGAAATTTCATCAGGATTGAGGAAGAATAGTTGACTCTGATTCGGTTGTCTAGGCTGACTACTGTAACAAAACGGAATATTTACCTTGAGATTCCGAGTAACCGATACGATTGCTGCAAATCTATCGAAAGTGAGGAACAGAAGATATTGATTTTGAAGGTAGTTGAAGTGCGAGACGAGAAAGTTGCAAATGTTGCTGAAAAAAATCGAATCTTGACTTTTTTCCGGGCGACACTTACATTAGCAATGGTAGATTGCTCAACCACTCATAGTACGAGTAGAACGCAGGCTGCTCATCCTTCAACTTTAGGTACAACCACGAGTTGGTCCATGCAATCATGTTCTAAAAATGAATATTAATCGTTACTTTTTCACCCAGGTAGATTAAATCCAAAAATATTCGCCTACTTTTTGAGGTTCAAAGGGCTAGAGGCAAGAAACGGGCCCAATATCAAAGTTTTCAATTAATTTATTTGAGAGTATTACCGTCGTAATGAGTAGGCAGTAGATGAGGAGAAAGCTCGGACTGAGTTGCTTCCTTAGTGAAATCAAAGCCCAGTAAACGAGAAAGTACGATAGTATTCCGGGCACTCCGTAGCATATCTGGACCAGGTTACGCGTTGTCATTTCACCAGACAAGCAGGATCAGAGGAGCTCATAATGAGGAATACGGTGGATATGATGCCTTTATAGCCATGTGAGCGGAGCGAGTCATCTCAAGCCTTCGAATCTTCAAGTATCGTCTTCCTAATTGGAATCTGGAGCATTTGCCGACTCCTCTTTTTGCGGGCTATCTTGCCACTCTGTGTGCTGAGATATCGCAAAAAGTGAAGAAACGATGCCTCATTCTGCTACTGTCGAGTGGGCTCCACGTCTCTTCAGTTGACATTCACCTCTTTTCCGTGAGTGATGAGAGATAAGGCCGAATGTGGAGAGACAGTTTCGAAATTCCCGCGAGACAAACACTTGAACTACGCGTAGCCTAACGGAAATCCTGAGCTCGCAGCGGGATGTTTCAGTTTGAATGGCTTGGCAAGAAATGACTCTCCTCATTTCGCATACTCTCTAGCTTCTCTGACCGGTGAGAGAGTGTGCAAAATGAAGAGAGTAATTTCTTGCGACGTCTTCCCTGGTTTGAAGGCAATTAGCAGTCGCAGCCAAACTCAAAGAAAAGCCAAACTCCATGTACGCTTTCAATTGAAATAATTGGACAGGGTTATTTCGGGAGCAGAAAGTGCATTGATTGGGTGTACTTTCGGCAACGCGTACACTCGTTAAATATTTCAAAATATTTTATAGCACAGTAATGAAATCAGTGGAAGCTAGGACGTTCTAGAATTTCCAATATCAGCGGTACGAGTATAGAGACAATCCAATGTCTTTCCAATGAGAAACCGCCGAATCGGACCTGGCAAGAGAATTGTGTACCTGGAATTTGAAAAATTATCTATTTTACAGTAAATGCATGCCTCACAGTGCCGGGCCTAGGCAGAACAAATCTGAAGTGTAGTACATAATTTCGAATAATATCTTCCGTGAACTTATTGAGAATAGCTTCTTTTGATATGAAACGAATATCAAGCACTAAACTATAAATAATATTATTGTTTTTATTTTTTTATTTTATTATTAATATTCGTGATTTATTTTATCGCTATCAAACCCACCGCTATCAAAAAATTCAGCATTTGCGTTAGAAATATACATAAACTGAGCACAATGAAGGATATTTCCTGAAGTACAAAATATATAAAATAAAATAGTGCAATTTTAATCTTTACAGTCGAAGCGTGTCGACTTTTTCTCAGTTTTCGTAGCCAGATCAGAGTTAGGATCTGGAAATTAACAGCTGGATGTTACATTGAATCTTTCTAACGTTAAGAATCAAACACAAGATGGTGACTGCAAAACCAACAGAGATTTGCATATTCATGAAAAACGAATGGCTCTGAAAATACAGGTTGAAATATCAATCACAAAATATAGTAACTCTTACATTGTCGTCATAGGAGATTTCGTATGTACCTGTATCATTTTCGTATTGAATTTTCACTGAGAGTGGTAGCCTATAAATTCTACGGATTTCCTATTGATAGGAATACACTCTTACCTTGGCATTAAATGAAGTACGAGAACTACGGCATGAAGTGCAACAGCTATTCTGAGGTAATACTTGCTCCACCACTGAAGGATAGTTATTCACTCAATTAGAGTAAGAAATATAAAAAAAGACCTTTGTATTTTTCACTAAGGAAATAATAGTTGCGAATCGATCGAAAGTCAGAAGGAATAGGTCTATATTTTGAGCAAAGTAGAAGTGGTTCACGAGAAAACTGTGAATTGTTCTGAAAAGTGGGCGAGAGTGTACTTTATTTTGTGTTCTTTCTACGTACACTAAAAGCGGCAGACCCTGCAACCATTCGTAATAAAAATGAAAAGACGGCTCGACTCGCAACTTGAGAAAAATCCATGCGTTCATCCATGTTGCGATGTTCTAACAATAAGTTTATGATTTTTTTTGTTAAATTTAGAAGTATATTGTTAAACTACCGTAACCGCCATCATCGTGTAAATAACAATAAAATTTCGACTGAGAGTCTTCCGAACGCCGTAGATTGCACAGAAAACGAGCAAATATGCGACGATTCCGATAACTCCATACGAGAGTTGAATAACGCAACGGGCCAACATCTTCTCAGACTGGATTAATGTACGCAAATCAGGATACCTAGAGTGTTAATTTCCCTATTCACAAAAATTGGTCGTGATCTTTAAATTCAAGGTAATTGCGGTCGCCCTGCTGAGAAATGTGACGGAACTAAACAATCAGTTTCACATTTCTGCAATTCAAATTACGAATGCTAGGACGATGGAGAAATATCCGTGGAATGAGCAAGGAGAGATTCCGTAATCTTCCCACCGAGAAACCGCCGAATAGGACCGGGCAAGAGAATCGTGTATCTTAAAATCTAATTTGATCGAATTTTGAGACGAAGTGGTGTAGTGGTCTATGGTGCGCCCTCCCACCTGGGTTTTTTTTTTTTTTTTTTTCTACCTGGGTTCGATACCCGGTCACCGTCCCCGCCCCACCAAGGCGCCCGAAAGGGGAATTGGAAGTGACTAGATCACGCGGTAAAGTAGGTCCGAAGAAGAGATTGGGCCTTCCGGACTGAATTGGCCTAATAATCACTGGCCTACCAGTGATCTCCCGCAGGACGCAAGTGCCTTGATTAACGGGATGACCTTTACCTTTTTTTTGACCTTTGAGAACTTTTGAAAAAGTGTAAAAGCTAAAGCCTTACAAAGGCGGGCCAAGAGAGAACAAATCCGAAGTATAGTACATTATTTCGAGTAGGAGCTCGGAATCAACGAAAAACTTGTTATGAAATGAAAGGGAAATAACAATAATGCACTGAAATATTCGTTTATTATGCAAGCCCACTCATAGTAAGAGGAGCTTTTTTAAGAATATTTTTTCATTGACGTAAACACTTACCGCTATCGAAAGATTCATTAGCTGCGATAGGAATATACAGATGCTAATGATCGTGAAGGAAGTTTCCTGAGTTATGATTTGTTCATAGTGCATTTTTTCCTATTTTTTACAGTTGATGCGTGCCTTGTTTTTCTCAGCTTTCGTAAAAATATCAGTGTAACAATCTGAAAATACGAAAGGAACTTTTTACTGGGAATATTAAATACGTTGAGAATCAAACATGTGAGGATCACTGAAATTCCACAAAGCTGCATAGTTGTGAAAGTAGGGGTTTGCTGAACATACTGATAGCTGTTTTTTTGCATGAAAAAACTCACGGCGCTATCGGAATTGGTTATTTCCAAGGTTCCATTGCAAACATGCATACTTACAGACAAAGGTAGTCTAAATTTTGCAGATCGCTTTAATGAAATGGTACATAAATCACCTGGGAATTAAATGAACTGCAAGCACTATGCCATGAAGAGCAATTGCTATTACGAGATAATATTTGTTCCACCACTAAACTATTGCTATTCATAAAGCTGCTCCACGCAATTCGGAAAAAATAAAAATGTCCAGACCCGACCTTTAACGAAATCATAGTCGCAAATCTGTCGAAAGTCATCAGAAAAAGGTCGACATTTTGGGCAAAGTAGAAGTGGTTAGCGAGGAAACTGTGAATGGTTCTGAAATAAGAACCAAATTCGATATTTTATAGTCCTTACTCACACTAAGAGAGGCTGGCCCTGTAACCATTCGTAGTAGAAAATGAAGGACGGCTCCACTCGTAATTTGAGATATATCCACGCATTTGCCCACGTCGCAATGTTCTTAATTTTAATGAATAAAATAACACACACTACACATACTACACTTAAAAAAAAAAAAAAATACCGTAACGCCCATCAATGTATAGATTACGATGAAATTACGACTGAGAATCTTCCGAACTCCGAACATAGCATAGAAAACGAGTAGATACGCCAATATTCCGATAATTCCATACAAAAGTTGTATCACGCAACGGGCCAGCATCTTCTTACACAGGATGAAAAAATCTAGACAACTAGAGATTTCCCTATTCATAAATACTGGTTGTGACCATGAAGGTCAAGGTGATTTTGGGTTTCCCTTCTGATAAATGTGAGGAAACGAAATGACGTTATAAACTTTGATCTCTCCGAAATATCCTCCAAAATTTATTTATTTCGAATCATCAATCCGATTCTCGATTCTCTTTCCAATTCGAGGTTGTCTTCTCACGAATGACCTACAATCGTCTGACTCTCTCATTTCACCTTGATCTCTCGTCGGTCATAGAAGCGAAACAGCAGGTGGAAGCGAGAGAGCCAGACTAATCAACCGAATTGGAGTCCTTGCCCCTTCCCTGCAATCCAACCTCCCCTCTCTCTTACACCCATCTCCGACTGTTGCTCGGTCCGTTTCCCGCTTTCAGTCATTATTCTTCAGAATCTGTCATCATGCTCATCAAGCTGCAAATATATTATATAAATGCGCATTTATTTCGAATCACCAGTCCGTTCCCCATTCTAATCGTTCAGATTGAAGGATTTCCCCCATTTCGCCCATATTTTTTCTCTGCAATCAATCCCCCTCTTTCTCCCATCTCCAACGATTCGCTCCGTTCCTTCCTTCTTTCCTTTCCTTCTCAATGCTCTAACTCGTCTCTAACTCTCTCCATTTCCCCTTGTCTCTCGCCCTGTCTGGCCAGTGAGGGGTAAACGAGGAAGGGGAGAGCCCTCATTTCCATCTCCCCAGGCGACGCCTTTTTTTCTCCTTCTCAGGATGCTCTGACTCTCTCGTTTCGCTGTACACTCTCGCCTCTCTGACTGACGAGAGACAAGGCGATATTGAGAGACCGGAGCATTATTCTCATTCTCTCCCCGTTCCAACGAGCCCATCTCCATTCTCTTTCAGTTTCTGTCACACTTCACTTCTTTCCTCGCCTTTCCCTTCCGTCTCCAGTGAAGGATGATAGGCAAAGACTACTCGACGTTGCTTGGTCTGGTTCATGGTTCAGACTTCTTTACCAGAAACAGAAGAACAGAGCCATAACTATTAATAAACCATTCGTTGTTGCGATTTATCAATCGATACTCCTCTTTCCAATTCGAGGTTTTATTCCCATTTCGCTCACATACTTCTTACGAAAGGCTAACAATCGTACGACTCTCTCATTTCGCAATGATCTCTCGTCGGTCAGAGGAGCGAGGCAGCAAGAGGAAGTGAGTGAGTGAGACGCATCTTCCGATTGGGCGTCCTTTTCCCCTTCCCTGACATCCATCCTCCCTCCTCTCCGACGTTTCGCTCCGTTAGTCATCTTTATTCCCTCTATTTTCTCGCTCCTGCAGCAAAAAAAATAGAACGCGTGAGAATCGCGATTTCTAGCTTATCAAATTTCATTCCAAATTCAGCGAATCCTAGGACGATGGAGAAATATCCGTGGAATGAGCAAGGAGAGATTCCGTAATCTTCCCAATGAGAAATCGCCGAATAGGACCGGGCAAGAGAATCGTGTATCTTAAAATCGAATTTGTTCTAATTTTGAGAACTTTTGAAAAAGTGTAAATGTAAAAGCCTTACATAGCCGGGCCAAGAGAGAACAAATCCGAAGTATAGTACATTATTTCTAGTAGGAGCGGGGAATCAGCGAAAAACTTCTTCTCAAATGAAAGGGAAATCACATGAATGCCCTGAAATTTTCGTTTATTAGGCTCACAGTTAGAGGAGCTTTTTTGAGAATATTTTTTCATTCACGTAAACACTTGCCGCTATCGAAAGATTCATTAGCTGCGATAGGAATATGCAGAAGCTAATGATAATGAAGGAAGTTTCCTGAGTTATTATTTGTTTATAGTGCATTTTTCCCTATTTTTTTACAGTTGACGCGTGCCTTGTTTTTCTCAGCTTTCGTAAAAATATCAGTGTAACAATCTGAAAATACGAAGGAAATTTTTTACTGGGAATATTAAATACGTTGAGAATCAAACATGTGAGGATCACTGAAATTCCACAAACAAGCTGCACAGTTGTGAAAGTAGAGGTTCGCTGAACATAATGATAGCTGTTTGATACATGGAAAAAACTCACGACGTCTGATTTGGATATTTCGATGGTTCCGTTGCAAACTTGCATACTTACAGACAAAGGTAGCCTAAATTTTGCAGATCGCTTTATTGTTAATGGAATGGTAAAAAAGATCACTTGGGAATTAAATGAACTGCAAGCACTATGCCATGAAGAGCAATTGCTATTACGAGATAATATTTGTTCCACCACTAAACTATTGCTATTCATACATCTGCTCCACGCAATTCAGAAAAAATAAAATGAAAAAAAATGTCCAGACCGACCTTTAACGAAATCATAGTCGCAAATCTGTCGAAAGTCAGCAGAAAAAGGTCGATATTTTGGGCAAAGTAGAAGTGGTAAACGAGGAAACTGTGAATGGTTCTGAAATATGATCCAAATTCGATATTGTATAGTCCTTACTTACACTAGGAGAGGCTGGCCCTGTAACCATTCGTAGTAGAAAATGAAGGACGGCTCCACTCGTAATTTGAGATATATCCACGCATTTGCCCACGTCGCAATGTTCTTAATTTTAATGAATAAAATGAATATACTTTCAAAATTACCGTAGCACCCATCAACGTAAAGATAACGATGAAATTACGACTGAGAATGTTCCGAACTCCAAATATTGCATAGAAAACGAGTAGATACGCCAATATTCCGATAATTCCATACGAAAGTTGGATCACGCAACGTGCCAGCATCTTCTCACTCTGGATAAATGTTAAAAAAATCGTGACAGCTAGAGATTTCCCTATTCATAAGTACTGGTTGTGACATTCAAGGTAATTTCGGGTATAGCCCGAGAAATGTGATGAAACTAAATTATCGAAAGGATTCGTGATGATGTCTCCGAAATATCTTCCAAAATGTTTATATTTCGAATCATCAATCCGGTCTCCATCCTGCCTTTCCAATAGGAGCTTTCCCATTTCGCTGACATCCTTTTTTCCCGAATGCCTTTTCTTTTCTCCTGCAATCCATCCTCCTCTCCCATATCCGACGGTTCGCTCCGTTCGTTCCTTCCTTCACCCCCTTCTCCTTCCCGGATTTCTCTCTAACTCTCTCCATTTCCCCTTGTCTCTCGCCTTGTCTGCCAAGGGAGGGGTAAAAAGAGGAAGGGGAGAGGGCTCATTTCCATCTCCCCAGACGACCGTGGATGGCCTGCCTCTCTCGTTTCGCTGTACACTCTCGCCTCTCTGACTGACGAGATACAAGGCAAAATGAAGAGACCTGAGCATTATTTTCCTTTCCTACCCGTTCCTACGAGCCCTTCTCCATTCTCTTTCAGTTTCAGTCAGTCTTCCTTTCTTTCCTCGCCTTTCAGTTTCTTTGCCAATTTTTTTCTCACTATTTTGCCTAGTCCCAATGTATTTCCAGTTTACCCGCTGTCCTCACTGAAGTAATCATGATAGGCAACGACTACTCGACGTGCTTTGGCGCCTCGATTACGGTTACTTTCACAGATAAAGCTGTGTCAATGATTCCCATTGAAATACATCTAAGATGAAACATATTCCGGGGATCTCTATGCCCATAACTCCTCTCTTTTCGTTGATTAGCATTATGGGCGTTTTCAGTATGAAGGCTTCGTTGCTAAGTTCTCTCGAAACTAAGAGAAGCAAGAGAGTAGGGGGAAATGAAGAGATTGAATTTTCGCTGATTGTTCAAATTAGATTCTTTCAGACGGTCGCGCGTGTCCTCGTGGGCATTTTCATCGTGCACTGGCTCATCTACTACCTGTTGATGGACAAGGTCCCTGTTTTTTATGTGAAAAATTATGAGAAAAAATCTCATAATATTGAAAGCAGACTGCTGATAATCCCATTCGAATTGTTCTAGATGAATACTTGATGTGAACAAACGCGAACAAAGTATTTACAGTACTCGCTCCTTCTCGCCCTCGTTCTGCTCGCGCAGGCCGCCCTCTTCGGCCACGCGGTCGTGTTCGACTGGCGCCCGACACTCGTGGCCGCGCTGGCAGTCACGGTAACACATTGAGTTTATCAGAAAAAGCGTTTATCACCCCTAAGAAGAGCGTGAGAGTTTCGATACTAAGTGCGCTCTTTCGCGTCTCTCTATCGCTGCTCTGGCAGTCACGGTAATGTTCTTCGAAGGATCTCCAAAGAATCCCCCTTAGAAATGACATACAAAGTGGTGAGGTGCAGTCGACAACTCGATGAATTCCCTGGAGCGGAATGGAAAGTCAAATAAGTCCAAATCAGTGTTACTCAGTGTCAGTCCGGGAGTAACATTCGTAATCACTTCGAATTCAGGTGTGCGACATCTTCTTCCACTTCGCCAAGTACATCTCCCAGGTATTTTTTTGAAGTGTTACTTTTTTTCTGATCTCTCACGAATTCAACAATAAATTATTGCGCGCTGTCTTATCAGTGTCTCGTGAAACATATCCCTCTCACTTCATACACTCTCTCTCTCTCTCTCGCCACAGAGTGCTGTCAAATGAGAACTGTTTCGCAATATGTTCTCTGACATAACAGTTGACTCTCGCCTTCAAAAGTTATCATTTGATATAGCGCGTTCCCATGCAAGAGTTCCCATGCAATTAATGGATGTAGTTGCCCAATTTTTGGCTGTCATTTTCAGTTGATTGCCCACGGCTACCACTACACCGGTACGACCCCCTCTCAAGAGGCCGGAGATGATGTGCTGCCGCTGTCGCAAGTGATCTATGGACTGCTCTATCTGGCATATTTGGTGGTCATGGCTAAGGTAGGAATGAAATGAACAGCAAAGTGCACCAAATCTTCACATAAATCGCATTACCTATTTGTTACGTAATGAGAGATGATGTTGGTTTCATTTTTTTCAGGCAGTTCAAGAGTTTCGAAAACGTATTACAGGTGCTCTGGAATCTGAAGAAGTTCCGCAAGTATGGTCCTGGACACGAAACGCTCGTCGGCAATACACAGCTGACGGAAGTGAAGTCAGTATCTTCCTTGTGTATGATCGGAAATTAATTTCAATCTGTCAAGTTTTGGAGGATTGCACAACTATAAAATCCATGCGTCATTTTGCAGGACGACCTCTCCATCCGGCGCGTATCAGGAGCAGTAGAAAGCAACATAATATTCATCCTTCAGCCTGCTCTCGTTATGTCAAGAATAATGCAATAAATCCTCCTAGTCTTTAGAATTTCGTGGCCAGCAAAGGCACTTTTGTAAGCTCATTTGCGTGATAAACATATTTGTTTGTCGTCCTTGCCCTAACCGTTCTCATATTCGCCTAACAATGTCAAGGGAAAGCGTTTTTCCATGTGTTTCTACATGCAGTCTTCAGTAATCGCGAGCCGTGAGCTCTACAGATTTCGATGTCGCCTTACGGATTCCATGTTCCGCCTGGATTCTCGCATTCCAAATAAAATATTTATCAGAAAAGAAGAAGAAACAGCTTCTTCGCACAAGAATCTATGAGATTCACTATGACCAATTTTCGAATAGAAAATAAATCTCTGCTAGACTAGCCGCCTATTGCCGCCTAGACACGCGAACGCATTCATCCTTTTCTCAAATCTCCTCGAATTTCTGCGAAAAATCTCTGAAGAAAAAAATCCTCGGGGGAATTGAATTGCTGCTCGAACACTGCTAAATTCGAGCAAGAATATCGAAGGTGAACACATTCTGCGAATTCGGTTACAGACAAAACCCTAATCAAATTGAGACGAGTTTAAAGAAAAGAGAGCTACGCAAGCTTGCATGGTAAATAGTGGGGTTGATCTCTCAATTTGGCATTTTATTTCACTCGACTGCTTGATAAGACATCACCCATAATGAAGAGAGTTTCTTTTCTTTTTTTCGCCAAGTTTGCCATCCTTATTCGTCACTGTTCAAGCATGACTCATCCACGACTTTCTGACCCCATCGTAGCTGTCAAAGCATAGACGGTACATTTCTAGGTTTCGGAAAGGCCATGTGCTTATGGTATGACACGCGATTCAGCCTTGTCAACACGCTTCGCCTTTTGCTGTTTGCCGAGACTTTACAAAGTTAAGACGTAAAAACTTCGCAAAACGTGGAATCCTGAGTCACCAACACAATGTGCAAACATAAAGCACAAAACATTATCACAAGAGTCCGAAAGACCCTGGCGGAATTAGTCGTTCCTTTTGGCCGTGATCATAGTGAAGATTCCTCTCAGATCAGCGCCTTTTGATTCTGCGCACTCCTCAATTTACGAGCTCTATCGCTCTGTCTGACCGGCGAGAGTGTATTGCGAGTCAGACAGCACTGGAATTTCCTCGCTTAGTCGTGATCCGCACCATCCAATGATAATCGCGCTTCGTATTTATGGCTCTAAATAGCGGAAACTTTTTGATGATACCGAGCGCTCTCGTGTAAAATGGCTCTTATCAGTTAGTAACATCTTCATTGGTGATTTCGTGACATGCGAGCTATCATGCTAAATTCACACCTTTCCATGGGCGCTGTAGCCTTTCATTCTTCCATTCCAGAGAGGTCTTCTTGTCGTCTAAGTTCTCAATTAATTTCTCTGTTCCTCACGAGAAATGGCCCAAGCCTGGTATGACGACTATCCCTCTTCGGATCATGAAAAAGTAGGTGAAGATTGCAATTATGAGATCGTATTCATTTATAATTTAATTATTGTTTCGATTTATTTTTTAATATTTTATTAGAAAGATGAACATGCGCATCCTGCTGTGATTCCGCAATTGAAGAAGGAGAGGGATTATTCAATTTTCACAAAGTGTTTTGCCGAATTTCTCGGCGATGTTATCTTCGTTTTTGCTGGTAAGATCAACAATTCTGCTGCAACTTTCTGCAACGTTTTGCTTCTCTTTCTATATTTTGAGCATTTTCACTAACAATAAAAACATGACATTATTTTGGCATTAATTTTGGCATCATTTTAGAATAGCTCCGAGAAATCTTACAAATCTACACTACTTGCCACTCCATAATTTTAGGTTCGATGCAAGGCTACATCAACGGCAGCATGGATTCCATTCTGCACGCGGCTTTCGCGCACGGTCTCACCATCTTCATTCTGGTGACCTCGCTCGGGCATATTAGGTCAGTGAACTTTTTTCTCGCGTCGTTGTTGTCTCTAAAAATATCCTTTTATCTTTGGCCGTACTTTTCGCTGATCTTGTGATCAAACGCAGGCTTTGGTGCTTTCGCACCAGATTATGAACACGATTAAAATTCCTTCCAAGCTTATTGTATTGTTTGCCTAATCCCGCAGGTGTGATCATCATGAACACTTTTTTGTTAGCAACAACCAACGGTTGTGATCTTGAATAATAATAATTTGGACGAGGGTCCTAAATAAAGCAATCGTCGAAACATTTTCGTAATAATTGCATTTGACGGCTAAAGGAGGAACAATCAAAACCATACGTAATCAATTTCATATTGAACCTTGCGTGAAACTTATCTGGAATGAACAATTCCCATTTTGGCACTTCTTCTCTTTCCGACTCAGGCTTTTCTCGCCGAGTATTCCCTCCCTACCATTTTCACTTCGTACCCCCTCCACGTTCGGAGCGGTCGTAACCTGGGGCAAAAAGCGAAGAAATGTTTTTATTTTTGCAGTGGTGGCCACTTCAATCCTGTTGTGTCCCTGGCGGGTGCTCTCACTGGTCACCTTCCTCCTATTCATCTCCCGTTCTACGTCGTGTCGCAGCTGGTAGGAGGCATCTGCGGATCGCTGCTCACAAGAGTACGTTGCTTCTCGTATTGAGTAGCTCGTTTGTAGCGATTGGAGTTGGCGAAACTGAAAGGAGGTTCATCATCAAATCCATATTCGGAATATTGCCTATTGGCACCTCTCTGAAACACATCTGAATTGAAGAAGTGAAAGTTAAATTTCCGTTCGAAATCGAAATTTTCTTAATCATTCGCGTTTGTATCACTTTTCGATTGATAAGTATTATTTTTGCAGGCAATCCTCAGCAAGCAGGAGTTCACGGCTATCCTCGGTGGAGCAACGCTGTTGGAAACGGACACGAACACGTGGTACCAGGTGAGCATCGCTTTGATTCGCCTCCAGCAAGCCAATATGACCTTCCTAGAATGAAGTGGAGCTCGCATCGTGTTTACCATTTCTGATCTTTTGGCTGCGTATATCTTTCCAATCATTGCAAAGTCGAATAGAGTTCTAAATACGGGTAATAGTTTCTTCATTTCACGCAGTCTCTCATCGGTCAGAGAAGCGAGAGTGCGTGTGAAACGAAGAGACGGCGACCCGTATTTCGAACTCTAAAGACGAGGTTTCATTCAGGGTCTCATCTCCGAGTCCGTGGTCACCTTCATCCTCGTGCACACTGTGCTGAACGCTGCGATGGGCAGTGACGACAAGGTCTTGGCGCCGCTGGCCGTTGGATTCACGCTGACCATCGATATTATTGCGACGTGAGTCTAATGAAGACATCGTCGAAGTGGAACGAATAGTTTAATAGCCTCTATTATTAACTGGTCTTGAAAAATCAATTACGTTTGGTACCTTCTGGCCAAATACAGATACGCACAAATATTTTCTCTTTTCAGTGGCCGCATCACCGGCGCATCAATGAACCCCGCCCGATCACTCGGCCCAAACCTCGTCGGATGGGCGTTCATGGACAACATTCCGGACGGATGGTCAGTTTATTGAGTTGTTTTTATTTATCATATAATGAAATCGTTCGAATAATCGCTCATTTCCTGTTGATTACTTTCTCACCGTGACCTATTATTCACCTGTTCTCACCTGTTGAGCAAATTCGCTCAAGCACGGTCAATGCCAGAAGCTGCAAAAAGCGTTTGTAATCGATCTCCACTCATTCCAGGTGGGAGTACCACTACATCTACTGGGCGGGGCCGATAATGGGTGCGTGCGCGGCTTCGGCTGTTTATTGGTGAGTATTTTATTTATTATTATTATTATTTTTATTCTTTATTTTGTATTTTTTGCTAAACAGGGAAGAAAATGAAGGGCGAAGTCCGCGCCAGTCCCATATCAAAGTGCTCGTTGGTGCGCTGATAAGAGTTGCTCTTGTTTGGAGACTCTGTATTGTGATTTGTGATTGTACATCGAGCAGAAAATTCACATTGATTGTGGAGGCTCTTCATTGCGAGTGTGAAGAGTGTGAAATCTGACCGGAACATTCAGTACCTGGCTAATAAATAAATAAATATTCCATGCAGGCTGTTCGAGCGGCGACACAAGCGAATCGTGCCATAAATGTTGTTATTTGAGGATGAATCTAATAAATTATGAAAAAAATTATCACGTGTATCTACTGTTGAATCAGCCAATTTGCTGTTTATGCACAGCTTCCACAGCAGCGAACGTGGCCAAAGCAACAACAGTCCACAAGCCAGAGACCACCTTGTCTCGGGGCTGAAACATATTGCAGAAATCATCAAACATGTTTTACAATGTACTATAATAGCTCTAATTGGCTACAAAATCTTGTAAAGCCCAGATTATAAGTGTCAAAACGTAATATTTTACACATGGTGTTCATTGCATTTTGTGAGATTTACGATACTCCTCGGGGAAATTCGTCCCACATGTTTGGTCGGCGATTTCCTCTGTCTAGCGATATTCGAGTTGCCTCTGCTCGTTAAACCCTTACCGCGCCTTCTTCCTCTCTCTCTTTTCATTGCAATATCGTATTCGGAGCCGTATTCTAGGGCAGTCAGTATGAAAAGTCCGTCTCTTCCCTTCTCGCACTCTCTTACGGGCCAGGGTTATTCCTAATTCAGAGCCTTTAGCCTGCCCTTTTCTCGCAGGGATTTTCTGCCTAAATGCCGGAAACGCTGGCCTAACTGGCGAAAGATCGCGCTGGCAATTAGGAGTTTTCGCTCTCCGTTTTCAGTAGGGGTGGCGAATGAGACGCCTGCTCTATCATTCTCATCGGTCGCATCGGGGAAATAGTATGGAGAATGGAGAGCGTTTCCCTTCCCTACTATTCTTCGATCTGCGGTTGTTAGCCACCCGAGATGAGGAATCACGCACGAGTTCTCAAATTTTATTCTGAGAAGTGAGGTCGTCAACATGTAAGAGACAAATGGCTCAGAATGCATTGAAAAACTGTCGTTAGGTTGGATACGTTTCAGACACTTTACTAATTGTCAATATCATTTGGACTATTTATTTTGCGCTCTCTTTGGTTGCTTGCACTGTTTACGAGTTTTACTTCCGCCTACTGCAATGCGTCGAGTTCCGAAATATATTGGAAAACAGTGAATTCGGGAAAGCCTAACGAAATTAGTCTAGAAAGCTTGTAAACCCGACAGGTCCATAAGCTTCTCGCAAATCTTATTTACCTAGTGAGGTTCCCCAATAGTTACAAGTTGGGCTGCGCTAATAGGCCAAATTTCAAGGTTAAAGCCGCGCGTCAGCACACTCGGAAAGGGCGAAGTGGGCTTGTTGTTGCACAAATTACCCTCGTTATTCCATCGTCTACCCTTCTCCTACTCGGTAGAAACACGCTGAGCGGCTTGGAAAACATGCACGAGATGCTTCTCTACGGCAATGCTGGCTGTTGATGTTCAAACATTCTTCATTGCGCACGATTGGTAGAAATGAGAGAGGTTGTTTACGATTTGTTATCACTAGGTAACTAGACTTACCGAATTTTGTATTTCTGTTACTGCGTAATTTTTTCTGGGTTGAATTTTCGAGCAAAAACGACACTGCGGAGCTGAATCATCTGCTGCTCATTAGCCCAACTGTCAACATAGCAATCAAGAGTTCTTTGTAGCATTCACTGCTTCATTCTTTATCTGTTTTGTGTTTACTATGATCAGTAACAACGCTATGTGACTGCCGTCCCTACAGCATCGACGATTCATTCATTATCCATTTGTTGACTTCCTTCCTTCGCAGCTGACGAAACGCGATAGCTTCGGCGCTACGTGTAAAGCCATCGCTTTCCTGTAAGATGATTCTGCGCGAAAGTTTCTGATCTCCTCATTTTGTTTGCTCTCTGAGCGGCCGTGAAATGCAATAGAAAGGGCAAAATGAAGAAGCCGAAGAGACTTGTCTCTTCATTCCCTGCACTCTCTAAACAGTCAGAGCATGGAATGAGGAGAATCCTGCGAAGTCATCTGCCTTTCTTGCTAGCGCATTCAAAGTCTCTTGCTATTGTTTGCGCTCTAATGAGTCAGAGGAAAAAGAGATCATTAGGAATGAAGAGCCAACGTTTCTGCGAAGTCATCTGCCTCTCTCTGCGGCGCGTGATTTCAAACAGACCCGCACGAGCTCATTAGTAGAGTTCGAAATACGGCCAGTAGTATCTTCTCTTGGCACACTATCTCGCCACTCTGGCCTATCAATGACTACAAGAAAAAGACGAATTTGCCTTCCTGACATTGCTCATTAGGACACTTGTTATTGCCGAGATGTATCTTCGAGTTTCACTTTTCGCTCCTACTCGTTTGTTTTGCTCCTTCTTGTCTACTGAGAATCTACAGCTAACTCATTATCGCTTCCTTCCTTTTTCCCTTCGATTTATGCCCATTGATTCACACAAGTTCCATTTTTACGTGTGTTTTCTTCCTCAATTCGCTATTTTGTACGAGAACGACCTTTATGCATCATAAATTGTTGCTTCGGCTTGCTCAAGGATGGCGTATTTTTCCGAGAATCTAATGAAAGAGGAGCACGGACCTTCTACACAGCGGTGCTGCGTTTCTGTAATGTCATAACGAGATTAATTTGTCTGTTCTTTCCTTCATTATTTTTCAAAAGTTTTCTCATCCAAGATTCGAATAATTCATCAATTCCTTTTTTTCTGTCTACGCACTGTGCTATTCTTTAGAGGGCTTTCTCACATAAAACTCGCTAATTTCCTTGAATAACGTGCGCTATTTGTCTGTCCTCCACGGCTTTTCCGAACATTCCTTTGTTGTCTAGCGCTGTGTGTCGTTGTTGTAAGCTCAGTCTCTCATCTTTCTCCACAGTCTCCGCGCTGATGTTGCCTAAATTTGCACTACTGTCTCCTATGGTGAGAAAATAGTCGCCCCCCCCCCCCGTTGAATGACGTCTATTGTTCCTCATTTCATTTCAAGATCGCGCTTCTTACAGCTTTATCCGGGTAATTTTCGCCTCTGAATATTGAATCATTCCAACTATCCCTCATGCATTTAATTTGTACTACGCCCTCACAACTCCTGTCTACTTGTGAATAACATGTGCTAGCCCCAATGACGTAATTCGTGTTCCCTCATTTCCCTTCTTCGTCTGTCTCCTGAATAGCCGACGCATCTCACGGGTCCTTCAAGTCATTCCTGTCTCTATCCCCCTCTCCTCGCCGTGCCTCCTCTCTCGCTCACTACAGAACATCGATCTTTCCTCCCCCCCCTTTCACACTATCCCCGTTTTATCCCCGTAAGGAGCGCATCTAACAAATATAGTAAAAATGAAATGCCATGAGGTGCCGGTAATTGTGATAATTAGTTGACCACTGTATTTGAAACATTGTACTTTGAACCATCTCATACCTACCGTCTCCTCCCCTCGAGACATTGTACCATAGAACTGAGGACTATAATAAAATACAGTGATTAAACGATTTCGAATATAATTGAAATATAATGATCACTGATTAATTTAGCCTTAATGAGGCAATCTTAATCCCAATTTCCTCCTCCTTTCCTCACTGACCGCTTCTGCCTCGCTTCCATCACGCAAATTTAACCAAAGACCCGAGACTAATGAATTCGGCCAATTTCGGCGTCCGAAACGCCATGCTATCCGAATTTGCACTATTTTGTTTGCATTCTTTGAGATTCGGTGAAAACGACTAAAAATACGCTATTTGTGAACCGGTTTTCACCGATTTTCCGTCAATCATCAGCTCATTAGCGCGAGCCCGTTTCTCCCTACTACTAGAGCTCGAGATATCCGTCTCTTCATTCCGCGCACTCTCTCACCGGTTAGAGTGACGAGAGAGTGTGCAAAATGAAGAGACGATTATCCGTATTGCGCACTCTACCTGCTTACTACTGCAAGTGCTCGTTAATTCTGTTTATCCATGTACAATTCCGACTCATCTCTCATAGAGCCCGAACAATCCGGGCCACAATCTTCTCGTTTTCACTATTCTCTCGACCACTCGACCGGACGGAAATTAAGAGAGTGCTGTCCACAATTAGGGTTCATCTCTCACTCATCTTCGACTTTATCCACTTCCTTCTGAGTTTCGTGTGATGTTGCTATGGTTTTCACGTATTTGTAAACGCTTATAACTTGCCTTCCTTCCCATGATGGATTTACCATAAAAAAACCACTTCCGAATCGGCATAGTCTCTAATTATGTCCACTTCTGTGACCGTCCGGTTTTCTCGCGACGCCCTTGATATAATGTTACCAATTATGTGTTTCAGACCCAGTCCGAATACCGTAATCCTCCCCCTCGCTTTCCTTCCTCACACGGGTGCTCCCCTCTAGTCATGTCGTCTGTGATCGCGTCCCCCTTCGACCCTGAGGATCGGGGCTACTACAACCGGTTCTTCTTCGTGTCTCGCCATGTGGAGGTGAGCATTTTGTTCATGTCTCTATTTCGAAAATATTCATCACTGAAAATCGTTAGCAAATTTAGCATAATTGAGAATGCAAGTATGCTTGAAAAGTTTGAAAAACACAATAGGATAGCTTTTAAAGCAAGTCATTACAGGACTTTGCCAAAGTGCTTGTGATATTGAACGGGATCGGATTATTTGGAGAGTTTCTGCTCGTTCTGTTCGAGAGGGTTTGTTATATAATTTCTTTTTTTTATTTATGATCGTGAAATTCGGACAAAAAAGCCAGGCAGAAAAAGTTTACTATCAAGTTTACTCATCTTTAGACAGAATCTCACGCTACTGTCTTTCATGTCTAAAGCATCCGAAAACAAGATGACATATTTTATTCGTGAATTTAAGGTGGTTTCTCACGTTAAAAATCTATTTAGAAAGGATTATCCATTAAATCCGTGAACGTGATTTTCAGGAGATATTGTCAGTCTGCTTTCCTGTTTATTGGTAGTGATTTCATTTCACGTATCCATTTCGAAAACGAATCTTAAAAGAAAGAAAAAAACAAAATTATTACGTGCATTTCAGAAATCGTTATCGTTGTGGTTTCCTCTACTGGAGGTTTTCGACTTCATTTTGTTACTAGACGGCATCCAAACACAGCGGATGTACAGTCTATTGTTCTGCATTGGCTATCGAGTGAGTCATCCCGTCCGAATCTTTCAATTTCTCATGCTCTCTCGCCCACTCTAACCGGCCAGGGAGCACACTAAATCGAGAGAGATTCCGACCATTTCCGTTTTTTTCTCGTAAACAATTACCAATTCAGGCCGTTAATATCATGTTTCTCATAGGATGGATGTTGTTACAGGTAAAAATGCACAAATATTAAACAAAATTAATTATTTACTGATTACAGATGATATTTGGCTACACGGACTATTTGTATTACGACCAAGGTCGGTTTTTTGATCGGCAAGAGAGTAAAAAAAAGAGAATTCCCACTGGACTTTACTTCGTTGCTCAAACCAAAGGGCTGCCTCCGTTTCACTATTTGCCCTCATAGCAGTCAGATTAACGAATCCGTCTCTCCATTTCGTGAGCTCTCTCGGTGGTTAGACTGGAGCGAGAGAGCATGGAAAAAGAGGAGAGCGGCCCCTTCCCATCCTGCCATTCAGAGTTAATGCCGCGAGCCGAGGCCATTGGACTGCTCTTTGCGTACGCACTCTACAAGTTGTACAGTTTGAAGGTGAGTTGACTTCGAAATATTGGACGCCGTCTCTTCATTTCACGCACTCTAATCTCTTTGATCGGTGTGATGGTGTGAGGAATGAAGAGACGATTACCCGTATTTTGAACACTGACCGAGAAGGGTGCGGATTATGCCATCTGCACAACAGTTTGACGTAGAGTTTGAAATGCGTGATTTCAACTCTTTACGCATAGCCGGTAAAGGGACCGAATATCCGTATTTTGAACCCTAGATCTTATCTCTAGAATCCTTGAAGAAGATAATTTGCAAGAACATTCACGGGGACGCACTAACAGTACGATGAGGAAAACAATAGAGAAACTTGCAGATTTTCGGCAATCTACTCGGGTTCTACGCGATGCGGGATGAGTTTGAGCGCTCCAGACAGAGTGTCCGATCCAATCGGGGCGATCGGGCGGGCGGAGGAGAAGAAAGTGCGCGATTAAAGGATTTGCTCATTATTTGATGAATAAACACTGACATTCTGCACCAATTTGACGAACAATCTCCCATTTCGTAGTGTTCTCTAGTCGGTTAGAGAGAAAAAGAACACTCGATTTGACCCAAGACCACGAGATTCTCTGAATGTCCTGTCCCGCTTTTGTCTCCGTCTTTGCATTAGGGCTCGGAATGAGGGCCGCAGAGGCGAGAGACTGTGCAAAATCGAGAGACGGCGGCCCGCATTTCGAGATCTACTCTGCACGAATTGTCCCTTCTTTGCTTGTGTGTCTTTAGAGAGCCACTTAACACGCAATTTACTTCTGTTTTCTGTGTGTGTCACTCAAAGTTCGCTTACAGATGCCGAATCGCGGGTCTGAGCGACGATTTCGGCAAATATTTCGGAGTTTCAAATGTTCGTCCATGCTTTTACTAACACACCGCTTAATTGTCCTATGCATGTGAGTGCGAGTTTGTGGTGTTTAGGCAATACAATGAGAATATTTAGAAAAGTAATTTTTTCGAGTTTTCGAGGCAGAATATTCTGTAAGATGGCTGACACGTGCTCTGACAGGTAATTTTCAGGTGATATAGTGCTTATCGTAAAATATTTCATTCAGAACCTTTGCCGTACAAATATGATTCATGGATCTATGTATGCACGAGTCGAATCACCTGTAATTGTCCATGCGTGAGTATATTTTCATTACGATCATTAGATGTCGAATCTTTCACTATAGCTCGGCACAGTTATTAGGGAAAGAAGAGTTGGCATGAGGAAGAAAAACATATTATTATTCTCGTGAGAGCTAGTTGAGAGCTGATCGTGAGCTAATTGGATGTAATCCTCTCGATTATTTTTCAATAGAGCGCCGAGCCTATGACTATTCACTCGATCTAGTGTATAGTTTGATGTGAAACAAAAATATTCGTTCAAATATGAACCACAAATACTTTCAGAAAAATCGATTCACAGAAGATGAAGAATCAAAAGAGTCAAGAGGTGATCTTTCTAATTGGATAATTGACAAGCAGAAGAATTATCTGCACCTGTATCCGCTAATTCTAATATCGCTCTAGACAGGATGAAAAACTGGATGAGAGATATGTTTCTGATATTTTCCTATTTCCAAAAAACATTCGAATAATGTCTCCATTTTAGATGACTCCGAAGATCTATAATGCAAAAGAACCAATTCGATGAACACATGATTTGTATTTGTTCATGTCAAATCTAGGTACAATTGTTCACTTTATTTAAACGTCTTATCTCTCCGGGGTTCGTACGAATATTTGTAAACCAAAATAATTTAAAATTTTTATTTTGCATTAACGATTATTAACTTTTCCCTATTTCACGCTGTTTCTCACACACGTTCCACGTCATACCCAAATAGCTTCTTTCACATCAACTTATAAATAATTTGAATGTTGCTGATTGCAAAACCATCTGATAATAAACGGATTTATCAGCGAACTCAATGGTTCTTCGGAATATACTCCGCCGCATCCTCGAACACTTTCCTCCTCGCAATCTTGTAGATTGCCTTGCGGGCCTCCAGAAGATCAAAGAATATCGAGAAATATCTCGTTGCGAGGTCCGAGTAGACGCTTACGTTGTAGTTCTTGTTGATCCAGTCGTACTAAAATATTGTACAGTCAGGATGGATGATGCTACATCATCTTAGTTCGGCGTGCTTTCTCGCAGGTTATAATGACAAAGTGCATAAATTTTCATATCGATTCCTCTTCTGGTAAATGTTAAGTTTCAAGGTTAGGAATTAGGGAAGGAAGAAAAGCATACATATTCATCGATCCTCTTCAAGTTGTTTTCCCAGTCTTTGGGATCGTCATTGGACGGAAATCTTCTTCTCGCCTGTAATTCTTGCTTAGAGCTCGAGAAATGATACCGCTTTTGCTGCATTTTGCACACTCTCGAGAAAGAGAGTGTAAACTGAAGAGACAGCGATATCATTTCTCGAGCTCTACTCTTGCCCATTGTTAACGTCACATATTCGAACAATGCATCCAAATACTGCAGAAAAATTGAATAAAACGTAATTCAAACCTCGTGAATGAACTTCTGCGTGTCAATGCTGAGTGAGAGCATCCAATTGTGTAGCTCGGCCATCCACCAGGCCTCGCGCATCTCTAGTAGGGGAAATCTGAATTATTTTACTCTCTGTTGATATTTATTGCTAGCATAATGCTAAGTCTGCAACATTAGAGTCAAAATCTGGGCAAAAATCTCGAATCAACACTGATCTGTTCTGGAAGGAAGCGGCTGGAAACAGAGTGAATATACTTCTTGTTCGGTTCGGTTCTGAATCCGCAGGGTTGCGGCCATCGACAGGCGAGGGCGGCAGCGTGGTTGGCTCTCTTGAATGGAAACTATCTTTCTTGCTCAGATCCCAAGTTGATAATAAGTTCATATCTGTAGATAATTATATCTGAAGATGATTTTTTGCACGTTATCGATTGGTCAGAGATACCGAACAACACCGGCAGAAGAATCGAGAGGTGGGACGAATAAGTTTCAACCATACTTCAACATTGGTGAAGTGATCAAAGAGATACTCACGAATGTCTGTGTGTAATTCCATCGCTCCTTCTGCTCACGAACCAGCTGTTCGACCTCTCCTTCTGGAACGTACTGGAAATAGTGCTTGCCCGCCAGGCGAAGGAGCGTTTCGTTTCCTGAAGAGCGATTTATTCCGAAATGTATTTAAAAATCGGAATACGACTAAGTATCAATAATGCTCTGACAGCACTATTCTTATTAAAACGATTCTAAATCATGCAATAGTGCACTGAACAATGAGAAGTTCAAAAACAAAATAAAAAATTAGAAATGCTCACTTTCCACATCGCTCTGCCTCTGCAGCACGCGCTCAATATCTTCATTGTTGAAGGCCATCTGAGCTTGGGGAGCCCAGAAGAGGGACGAGAGGAGAAGGAGTAGATAGTGGTTGCTCATCTCCACAAATTGAAACCTCCACACAGTGGAGGTTTTTTATTACTAAGAAAACGTAGTGATGAATGAGAAAATAATAGCAAGTGGTGAAACATAACGAAAATGTGCGAAAAGTAATAGAGAAATGTGAAAGTGTCTTCCGGATCGAATTGGCGAATGATTCGAAGCGAGGAAAAACTCCTGATCGTTGATGATTCAGCGGCGCTCGCGAAATTCCAGAGAGGTGACGGCGCCATGACATAATCATTTTTCTTGTTTTCGCGCCGCAAATACCATTCCTGGCGCGAAAAGAAAAGTGTAGGGGTAAGACAACCAGCACTCACAGAAAAAGAAAAAAAACATTTAACAAACGTTTTTAGCATGTACTAAAGGTGTACTTTTTGCACGGATGTTACATTGAAATCCTAGCCAAAAGCAAACTTTGAAAATATTTGAAAGCATGCAGGACCTCGAAGCAACGCATTCCTTTGTTTCATTGAATTATTTTCTACTTCAATAAAGGAACGTGAAGAATTGAGGTCTGGAAACTAATCCTCATTGTCCAAGTTTCAATTATTCTTTTACATATCATATTCAATTAGTCGAACAATGGAGTCTTCGAGAGAGTGAGTCCTTCACTTTTTATTCGTTCGCTCTTCGCTCGCGCTGAGTTGTCGGGTGTGACTAGCTCTCTTCTCTCTTCCAACCTACGTCTCCAGGTATAACTCCTAGTACCCCGGTACCCCGGTACTCGAGAAGCTCAGTACCCCGGTACCCCGTTACCCCAGTACCCCGGTACCCCGGTACCCCGATACTCCAGTACTCCATTACCCCGGTACCTCAGTACCCCTGTACCCCAGTACCCCAGTACCCCTACCGTATCCAATCACCAACTGACTACCGTATCCAATCACCAACTGACTACCGTATCCATTCACCAACGACCACCGTATCCCATTACAAACTGACTACCGTATCCAATCACTAACTGACTACCGTATCCAATCACCAACTGACTACTGTGCACAATCACCAACTGACTACCGTATCCATACATTAGCTGCCTACAGTATCCGATCACCAACTAACTACCGTACCTTTTCAGTGATGCGATTCCTCCCTTTCATCGCTCTCGCTCTTCTGCCGCTCTCGGCCGCCCTCAGGTGTATCGAAGCCAGTCACATGAACGGCATGAAGCCACCTTCGAAGGTACGTAACTGAAGAACTCGCCGTCTCTTGACTTCCAGGCCATGTAAAGCACTATGGAGACCATGATTTTGCACATGCATGAAAAAGCTAGTCGAAATAGTAAAGAGTAACTACCCGGAATTTGAAACATACCCCACTTTCGAGGATTTCGTAAACAATGCATGTAACCTGCGATTCGCAAACACATTCCGCTTACATAGAATTATTCGGTTACTAAGGTGTGTTTAAAAAACATACCCGGCTTTCGAAGAATTTTGTCACCCTTCATGTGTGCTTTTGCAGGACAGTGGGAAGTGCATGTTCGCCTCATACTGCATGTATAAAGTGGATACGTTTGGAACGAAATGGAGCTGCGACGAGAGCAACAAGTGCTCGACGGTCAGTGCATGCAGGAATTCGTAGAGCAAACTGACGTGTTCCGCATTTCAGTCCGGCTGCAGAAATACCGCAAAGAGAGAGGCCAACAACCAGGCGTCCACCGTAAACAACTGCCGTGGCAGCGGCTGCGACGGCGTCCAAATCACGTCCAATACCGGAGCGACTGGCAACGGCGGACCAAGCCCTCCGGCGATGCCCCCGATGCCCTCGATGCCCTCGATGCCCTCGATGCCCGAATTTCCCAGCGGTCCATCAGCAGCCGGATCACCCATCACCTGCTGCTGCACGTACGACAACTGCAACGAGACGAGGGAGAAGGCTGAAACGCCCGGCCCGTCCGCCCCTTCGGCCCCTCCCGCCGCTGGCGACTCCGCCCCTGCCGCCAACAACAATGGTGGTGGCCATGCCACGCATGGTGGTGGCAACGCCAATACCGCCAACGGACCCTCGGCCTCGGCCGAATCGGACTCTGCGGCCGCGCCCGCCCTGCTCCTCACGGCCGCAGCCACTGCAGCAATCGTTGGCGCCCGTCTGTGATTCAATCCCCGCCCCTCCTGCTGGTGGCAATGCCTCGCCGGTAGCCCAGCTGCCAAGTGATTTCCCCCGCCCCCTCGGTCCCAGTCACGAGCTACCCTGCTCGAACGAGCCTGAAAAGCGCTCTCGTTCAATCAGCACAATAAAGCCGTGAGCCGTTGTTTGTTTGTGGAAACGATACAGTATGCAATACAGTATGGGGAAAGGTGTTGTGTTACAAACTGGATACTGTAATAGTCTGCTGAGATTGCGTTGCTTTGGTTGCCGTCACGAACTTGTTCGATCTTTACGATTATTGCAATGTGTATACTGTAGACTGATAAGGTTGGATGAAAGTATTCTTCTTGCACATCGTGTCAGAACTAGCGTTTCGTTTTCGAAATCCCAGCTCATTCTTCTGGCTTCTTCACATTTTTCTCGAATTTTCACAAAGAAGAGGCTTACCGTTAAATCTCTCTCATTCGTAATTTCAATTTTTTTCTAGAATGTCAATTCACAGAGTTTCAGAGAATGTTCGAATCCTACGCGAACGGGTATTCTTCATGCTACGTGTATGCTTCATTTTTTTGTCCAGCAGATCGATGTCGATTTATTCCGACGATCCATCTGCTGATTGTTCATATGGTTTTATTTTAATTCTATTATCTATGCATTACAAGCATGTTGATATTCCTGCAAAGATTAATCATAGCGCTTATTTTCCCATGATTTCATCTTTATGCGTTTCCTGCTATTCGCATCTTTTCCTATATAAAGCAACCGTTTCTTCCATTTTTTTACATTCATTCATTAATGCTCGTATCCTTTTTTCATCTTTGGTATCCCTATTACCCCTATCTTTCGCCAAACACCATCATTTTCCTCCTTTCCTGTGTAAGGGAATGTCCGTTAGCTGTCCGTTAGTCCGTTAGGGATGTCTCGAACAAACTCTTGTATTGAATTATTGAATTTTTCATGAGAAAGAATTTTTTTCGATTTCAGCCTGGATTGTCGCAATCGTTTACAAAAATAATCGGAATATTCTGAACAGACAGATAGTAATTTTTCCATGAGAAATCGTTCTGAGACGTTTTCAACAAATTCAATCACGTTCTGAGACTACCGTACTCTTTCAGTGATGCGATTCCTCCCCTTGATCGCTCTCGCTCTTCTGCCGCTCTCGGCAGCCATCCAGTGCTACGTCGGCAGTAAAACTCAATCGGCCGGCACGTTGGTGCTCAGTAAGGTATGTGACTAGAGTGCTCGCCGTACCTTTACTACCAGGCCTGTACGGGCGAAGAATCCTTCTCTTCATTCCGCGTACTCTCTCACCGGTTAGTGTACGGAGAGAGTACGAAAAAGGAAGAACGAATTCTTCAACCTGACATGCATTTGTACTACTCGCGAGCGTGTGAAGGGACGACGTGTGACGCGATCGAATGCTGACAAGACCCATGGGTTTGCAGAGTACTGTAACGTGTTCTGGCGCCTCGTTCTGCGCGTATGTACAGAGTGGATCGACTACCACGTGGAAGTGCGGCAACGAGTGTTCGGTGGTAAGAAATCAAGTAAGAACAGCGAAAGAAAGATGTGAAGTGATCAATGAGATACTCACGAATGTCTGTGTGTAATTCCATCGTTCCTTCTGCTCTCGGACCAGCTGTTCCACCTCTCCTTCTGGAACGTACTGGAAATAGTATTTGCTCGCCAGACGAAGGAGCGTTTCCTTTCCTGGAAAGGGTTTTTCAAAAAATACTGATATTTTTATCCATTATGTGTATTAGAAATGCCTTAGAAACAACCTTGATCATGCAATAGAATTGAACAATAGGAAATTGAAAAAAAATATTTAAATAAAAAAAAATCATTTTCATGATTCTCACTTTCAACGTCGCTCTGTCTCTGCAGTATCGTACATCGCTCCCATTACCGAACAAACGACCTTTTCTACCTTTTCGGCCTTTTTTTCCTTTTCGCGAATTCGCGCTTAATATTCTTGTTTTATGTTTCATATTTTTTGTCCACCCCGATAACTGGACGAATACAAAAATTAGCCGGTGAAATATTATTTTAAATGGGTGAAAAATTACAGCCGCAGTACAGAAAAAGAACAGAAAATTTGTGATGACGTGGAGATTACGGTAGAGCCGCATTTTCATTGAAAAAGGAGGCAACGGCTCTAATTTTTCACCCATTTAAAATAATATTTCACCGGCCAATTTTTGTATTCGTCCAGTTATCGGGGTGGACAAAAAATATGAAACATAAAACAAGAATATTAAGCGCGAATTCGCGAAAAGGAAAAAAAGGCCGAAAAGTTAGAAAAGGCCGTTTGTTCGGTAATGGGAGCGATGTACGATACGCACTCAATGTCCTCATTAGCGACGGTCAACTGAGAGAATGAAATGGAGAGCAGGGAAGAGAAGTGAAGGAGTAGAAAGAGGTTGTCCATCTTCACAGTGGAGGCGGGTTGTCACTGAAAAGTAGAAGTTTTTATAATTTTTCTTAAAGAATGAGCAAAGACGAGGAAACGGTGAAACGCAACGAAAGTGTATGAAAAATAAAAGAGAAGGCAAAAAATATCTTCCGAATCGAATTGGCGAATGATTCGAAGCGAGGAAAAACTCCTGATCGGCGCCCTTGAAATTAGAGTTCGAAATACGGGTAATCGTCTCTTCATTTCACCCATTCTCTCGCCTCTCTGACCGGTGAGAGAGTGTGCGGTATGAAGAGACGATTACCCGTATTTCGAACTCTATTTGAAATGCCAGAGAGGTGGCGGTGCCATGACATAATCATCGTTTTCTTTCCGCCGATGCCATTCCTGGCACGGAAAGAAAAGTGTAGGGGTAAGACAACCAGCATTCACAGAAAAAGAAAAAAAACATTTAACAAACGTTTTTAGTATGTTCTAAAGGTAGCGCGTGTACTTTTTGCACGGCTGTTATATTGAAATCCTAGCCAAAGACCGACTTTGAAAGCATTTGAAAGCATGCAGGGCCTCGAAGCAACGCATTCCTTTGTTTTATCGAATTATTTTCCATTTTAATAAAAGGACGTGAGGAATTGAGGTCTGGAAATTAATCCTCATTGTCCAAGTTTCAATTATCCTTTTACATATCAAATTCAAATAGGCGAACAATGGAGTCCTCGAGAGAGTGAGTCCTTCACTTTTTATTCGTTCGCTCTTCGCTCGCGCTGAGTAGTCGGGTGTGACTAGCTCTCTTCTCTCTTTCAACCTACGTCTCCAGGTATAACTCCTAGTACCCCTGTACCCCGGTACTCGAGAACCTCAGTACCCCAGTAGCCCGGTACCCCGGTACCCCGGTACCCCGGTACCCCGGTACCCCGGTACCCCGGTACCCCGGTACCCCGGTACCCCAGTACTCCATTACCCCGGTACCTCAGTACCTCAGTACCCCTGTACCCCTACCGCATCCAATCACCAACTGACTACCGTATCCAATCGCTAACTGACTACCGTATCCAATCACCAACTGACTACCGTATCCATTCACCAACTGACTAACGTATCCATACACTAGATGCCTACAGTATCCGATCACCAACTGACTACTGTACTCAATCACCAACTAACTACCGTACCTTTTCAGTGATGCGATTCCTCCCTTTCATCGTTCTCGCTCTTCTGCCGCTCTCGGCCGCCCTCAAGTGCTACGTCGGTTCGTTTAGTCAAGCCGGTGGCACTAAAGTGGACAATAAAAAGGTACGTGACTAAAGAGCTCGCCGTCTCTTCATTACTCGATAAAGATATTTCGCTAATTACATGAAGTTATCAAATTTGTGTGCATTGCAGCAGCCAAGCCAGTGCTCTAGCTCGTACTGTTTGTACAAACACGAAACCAAACCGGGGTCGACCTCTACCCAGTGGGCGTGTGACAAGAACAATGAATGCTCGTCGGTGAGTGCATGAAGGGAGAACGGCGAAGAGAATAGTGATCGATTCATTTCAGACCGGTTGCAAGGATGGTACCGCAAAGAGAGATGTCCATGTCGAGACGCACAATGAGGTGTCAACGGGAACGGGCGGCGGCGGCTCGTCTGTGGTGAAGCATACATGCTGCTGCGCCCACAACCTCTGCAACGAGTCGAAGGAGTCATCGGAAGCGCCCGCCCCTCCCGCCCCTCCCGCTGCCAACCCCTCCCCTGCCGCCGGTCCCAGCGGTGCCCCTGACGCTGGCCATGCCGGTGAGACCGGTGCCAACCCCTCGGCCGAATCGGACTCTGCGGCCGCGCCCGCCCTGCTCCTCACGGCCGCAGCCACTGCTGCAATCGTTGGCGCCCGTCTGTGATTCAATCCCCGCCCCTCCTGCTGGTGGCAATGCCTCGCCGGTAGCCCAGCTGTCAAGTGATTTCCCCCGATCCCAGTCACGAGCTACCCTGCTCGAACGAGCCTGAAAAGCGCTCTCGTTCAATCAGCACAATAAAGCCGTGAGCCGTTGTTTGTTTGTGGAAACGATACAGTATGCAATACAGTATGGGGAAAGGTGTTGTGTTACAAACTGGATACTGTAATAGTCTGCTGAGATTGCGTTGCTTTGGTTGCCGTCACGAACTTGTTCGATCTTTACGATTATTGCAATGTGGATACTGTAGACTGATAAGGTTGGATGAAAGTATCCTTCTTGCACATCGTGTCAGAACTAGCGTTTCGTTTTCGAAATCCCAGCTGTTTCGTTTTCGAAATCCCAGCTCATTCTTCTGGCTTCTTCACATTTTTCTCGAATTTTCACAAAGAAGAGGCTTACCGTTAAATCTCTCTCATTCGTAATTTCAATTTTTTTCTAGAATCTCAATTCACAGAGTTTCAGAGAATGTTCGAATCCTACGCGAACGTGTATTCTTCATGCTACGTGTATGCTTCGTTTTTTTTTGTCCAGCAGATCGATGTCGATTTATTCCGACGATCCATCTGCTGATTGTTCATATGGATTTATTTTAATTCTATTATCTATGCATTACAAGCATGTTGATATTCCTGCAAAGATTAATCATAGCGCTTATTTTCCCATGATTACATCTTTATGCGTTTCCTGCTATTCGCATCTTTCCCTATATAAAGCAACCGTTTCTTCCATTTTTTTCATTCATTTATTAATGCTCGTATCCTTTTTTCATCTCTGGTATCCCTATTACCCCTATCATTCGCCAAACACCATCATTTTCCTCCTTTCCTGTATTAGGGAATGTCCGTTAGCTGTCCGTTAGTCCGTTAGGGATGTCTCGAACAAACTCTTGTATTGAATTATTGAATTTTTCATGAGAAAGAGTTTTTTCGATTTCAGCCTGGATTGTCGCAATCGTTTACAAAAATAATCGGAATATTCTGAACAGACAGATAGTAATTTTTCCATGAGAAATCGTTCTGAGACGTTTTCAACAAATTCAATCACGTTCTGAGACTACCGTACTCTTTCAGTGATGCGATTCCTCCCCTTGATCGCTCTCGCTCTTCTGCCGCTCTCGGCAGCCATACAGTGCTACGTCGGCAGTAAAACTCAATCGGCCGGCACGTTGGTGCTCAGTAAGGTATGTGACTGGAGTGCTCGCCGTCCCTTTACTACCAGGCCTGTACGGGCGAAGAATCCTTCTCTTCATTCCGCGTACTCTCTCACCGGTTAGTGTAACGAGAGAGTATGAAAAAGGAAGAACGAATTCTTCAACCTGACATGCATTTGTACTACTCGCGAGCGTGTGAAGGGACGACGTGTGACGCGATCGAATGCTGACAAGACCCAGGCGTTTGCAGAGTACTGTAACGTGTTCTGGCGCCTCGTTCTGCGCGTATGTACAGAGTGGATCGACTACCACGTGGAAGTGCGGCAACGAGTGTTCGGTGGTAAGAAATCAAGTAAGAACAGCGAAAGAAAGATGTGAAGTGATCAATGAGATACTCACGAATGTCTGTGTGTAATTCCATCGTTCCTTCTGCTCTCGGACCAGCTGTTCCACCTCTCCTTCTGGAACGTACTGGAAATAGTATTTGCTCGCCAGACGAAGGAGCGTTTCGTTTCCTGGAAAGGGTTTTCCAAAAAATACTGATATTTTTATCCATTATGTGTATTAGAAATGCCTTAGAAACAACCTTGATCATGCAATAGAATTGAACAATAGGAAATTGAAAAAAAATATTTAAATAAAAAAAAATCATTTTCATGATTCTCACTTTCAACGTCGCTCTGTCTCTGCAGTACGCACTCAATGTCCTCATTAGCGACGGTCAACTGAGAGAATGAAATGGAGAGCAGGGAAGAGAAGTGAAGGAGCAGAAAGAGGTTGCCCATCTTCACAGTGGAGACGGGTTCTTACTGAAAAGTAGAAGTTTTTATAATTTTTCTTAAAGAATGAGCAAAGACGAGGAAACGGTGAAACGCAACGAAAGTGTATGAAAAATAAAAGAGAAGGCAAAAATATCTTCCGAATCGAATTGGCGAATGATTCGAAGCGAGGAAAAACTCCAGATCGGCGCCCTTGAAATTAGAGTTCGAAATACGAGTAATCGTCTCTTCATTTCACCCATTCTCTCGCCTCTCTGACCGGTGAGAGAGTGTGCGGTATGAAGAGACGATTACCCGTATTTCGAACTCTACTTGAAATGCCAGAGAGGTGGCGGTGCCATGACATAATCATCGTTTTCTTTCCGCCGATGCCATTCCTGGCACGGAAAGAAATGTGTAGGGGTAAGACAACCACCACTCATAGAAGAAGAAAAAATATTAAAAACGTTTTTTTACTATGTTCTAAAGGTAATACTAGCCAAAGACCGACTTTGAAAGCATGTGAAAGCAAGCAGGGCCTCGAAGCAACGCATTCCTTTGTTTTATCGAATTATTTTCCATTTTAATAAAAGGACGTGAGGAATTGAGGTCTGGAAATTAATCCTCATTGTCCAAGTTTCAATTATCCTTTTACATATCAAATTCAAATAGGCGAACAATGGAGTCCTCGAGAGAGTGAGTCCTTCACTTTTTATTCGTTCGCTCTTCGCTCGCGCTGAGTAGTCGGGTGTGACTAGCTCTCTTCTCTCTTTCAACCTACGTCTCCAGGTATAACTCCTAGTACCCCTGTACCCCGGTACTCGAGAACCTCAGTACCCCAGTACCCCGGTACCCCGGTACCCCGGTACCCCAGTACCCCGGTACCCCGGTACCCCGGTACCCCGGTACCCCGTTACCCCAGTACCCCAGTACTCCATTACCCCGGTACCTCAGTACCTCAGTACCCTTGTACCCCTACCGCATCCAATCACCAACTGACTACCGTATCCAATCGCTAACTGACTACCGTATCCAATCACCAACTGACTACCGTATCCAATCACCAACTGACTACCGTATCCATTCACCAACTGACTAACGTATCCATACACTAGATGCCTATAGTATCCGATCACCAACTGACTACTGTACTCAATCACCAACTAACTACCGTACCTTTTCAGTGATGCGATTCCTCCCTTTCATCGTTCTCGCTCTTCTGCCGCTCTCGGCCGCCCTCAAGTGCTACGTCGGTTCGTTTAGTCAAGCCGGTGGCACTAAAGTGGACAATAAAAAGGTACGTGACTAAAGAGCTCGCCGTCTCTTCATTACTCGATAAAGATATTTCGCTAAGTACATGAAGTTATCAAATTTGTGTGCATTGCAGCAGCCAAGCCAGTGCTCTAGCTCGTACTGTTTGTACAAACACGAAACCAAACCGGGGGCGACCTCTACCAAGTGGGAGTGTGACAAGAACAACGAATGCTCGTCGGTGAGTGCATGAAGGGAGAACGGCCAAGAGAATAGTGATCGATTCATTTCAGACCGGTTGCAAGGATGGTACCGCAAAGAGAGATGTCCATGTCGAGACGCACAATGCGGTGTCAACGGGAACGGGCGGCGGCGGCTCGTCTGTGGTGAAGCATACATGCTGCTGCGCCCACAACCTCTGCAACGCGTCGAAGGAGTCATCGGAAGCGCCCGCCCCTCCCGCCCCTCCCGCTGCCAACCCCTCCCCTGCCGCCGGTCCCAGCGGTGCCCCTGACGCTGGCCATGCCGGTGAGACCGGTGCCAACCCCTCGGCCGAATCGGACTCTGCGGCCGCGCCCGCCCTGCTCCTCACGGCCGCAGCCACTGCTGCAATCGTTGGCGCCCGTCTGTGATTCAATCCCCGCCCCTCGGTCCCAGTCACGAGCTTACCGTCCCTTGAACGATTTCGTTCAATCAGCACAATAAAGCCGTGAAATCAGTCGTTGTTTGTTTGTGGAAACGATACAGTATCCACTGGATATGGGGAAGGGTGAAGTGCTACAGAGATACTGTAATGGTCTGCAGAGATGCTTTCGTTGTTGTCTATATCTCAATCGCTCCTCACAATTATTGCAATGTGGATACTGTAGACTGATATGGTTGGATGAAGGTATCCTTCTTGCACATCGTGTCAGAACTAGCTTTTCGTGTCCGAGATCCAAGCTTATTCCTCTCACTTTTTGGCATCTTTCTCGAATGTTCACGAAGAACAAACATACCGTACATAGCTATCAATCTCGTTATGTTTAATTCAATCCACGAGAAGAAGAAAAAGTTTCGGGTTTGTAATCAGTTATCACATTGCTCTCTCATTCGAATGAATGAATTTATAAATTGCAAGAATATTGATAGGAAGAAAAATCATTGCGCTTATTTTCCATGAATACATCTTTATGCATTTCCTGCTATTCGTGTCTTTCCCTATATAAAGCAACCGTTTCTTCCATTTTTTTACATTCATTCATTAATGCTCGTATCCTTTTTTCATCTTTGGTATCCCTATTACCCCTATCTTTCGCCAAACACCATCATTTTCCTCCTTTCCTGTGTTAGGGAATGTCCGTTAGCTGTCCGTTAGTCCGTTAGGTATGTCTCGGACAAACTCTTGCATTGAATTATTGAATTTTTCATGAGGAAGAATTTTTTCGATTTCAGCCTGGATTGTCGCAATCGTTTACAAAAATAATCGGAATATTCTGAACAGACAGATAGTAATTTTTCCATGAGAAATCGTTCTGAGACGTTTTCAACAACTTCAATAACGTTCTGAGACTACCGTACTCTTTCAGTGATGCGATTCCTCCCCTTGATCGCTCTCGCTCTTCTGCCGCTCTCGGCAGCCATCCAGTGCTACGTCGGCAGTAAAACTCAATCGGCCGGCACGTTGGTGCTCAGTAAGGTATGTGACTGGAGTGCTCGCCGTCCCTTTACAACCAGGCCTGTACGGGCGAAGAATCCTTCTCTTCATTCCGCGTACTCTCTCACCGGTTAGTGTACGGAGAGAGTACGAAAAAGGAAGAACGAATTCTTCAACCTGACATGCATTTGTGCTACTCGCGAGCGTGTGAAGGGACGACGTGTGACGCGATCGAATGCTGACAAGACCCAGGCGTTTGCAGAGTACTGTAACGTGTTCTGGCGCCTCGTTCTGCGCGTATGTGCAGAGTGGATCGACTATCACGTGGAAGTGCGGCAACGAGTGTTCGGTGGTAAGAAATCAAGTAAGAACAGCGAAAGAAAGATGTAAGACGCATTTTCAGGCCGGCTGTACCAGTGGCCCGGCAAAGAGAGAGGTCAACCAGGCAAACAGCAACAACATCGGCGCCGGCGCCGTCAACGTCGAGAGCACCAACAGTGTGAGCAACAACGCGGGTGCAGCGGCGTCCTCGTCGTCGACTACCACCTGCTGCTGCGCGTACGACCGCTGCAACGACTCGGAGGAGGCTGCGGCCAAATCCGGAGGCCCGACTGCAGAGTGATTCCTCCCCCTGTCCCAGCCCGAATGAGCCTACAAAGCGCTCTTCAGTCAGCACAATAAAACCCTGAAGTCAGCCTGTTTTGAGTGTGTTTGAAAAAATTAAAAAGAGAGATTGAAAAGATACTCTTCGATGGCTTACTATGACAAATTCGAAAACCACTTCATGTCAGTCGTTGAGTCAATGGGCCAAAGAAAAATCACCGTCTTGCTCTATTAAGGACCGTTCCTTCACTTTTTTCTGCCTATTTCTCTGTCATTCCACTTTTCCCAACTCAGAATGTGATGTGATAATTCTTCTTGAAAAAATTCCTAAAAAAGGAAGAATGATGTCATTTCTTTGTCACGTCCAAATGATAGTGTTGACACATAAAAATGTCATGAATGTTCCTTACGGCATTCGAAAGAAATAACTCTCCTGTTATCATGCGCTATGAAGCATATCTAATAAACGAGAGATTACGCAAAATGGAGAGATCATCTCTGGCCTTCCCTATCAATATCATTCCGATCGCTTCAATTCCACTATAAAATGTCGCCGTGATGAATGATGAGCAGTCGCATTCGATAAAATGAGTTGCGTCTTAAATTATTAAATGTTCTACTTGCCTCTTCGCTGCTCAGTGCTGCATTCGGGATCACGACGGACGAAATTGAGTCTCTTCACCAAGTAAAACAAGGCCGATGGTGAGCATATTACTTGGAGTTATTATATGTCGGGCATGGTGAAGGTGAGATGAGAACAATCGAACAATTAGTGTCTTTGGAATGAAAGTCTCAATGAACGAATTTGACTTTTCAGTGATTGAGATGCTGCTCAGACTGGGTAATCGATATTGCATAAGAGCAGATGAGCTAGAGGAACTAATCAAACAGCAACGCCAGCAAATAGAGGACCGCGATCTGCAGGTGGCAATCTGTTTACTAATTTTAGTCAACGACAACTTTTCATTTCCTTGACCTAATATCCGGAATAAACTCCGGAATCAAAATCGATTCAAATTCATTTTCTTCAAATGTGATTCAAATTCAATTTTAATTCAATCAAATGTGAGCTCAAAGTTCACCAAAGTCTGCATCAGTAAAGTAAGGCCTCAATCAATTGACTACACGCTCAAAAACGAACAAGATAGTAAGAATGCACTGTGCAAAGTCTATTCGGCATCAAAAATATTTTATTCTCAAAGCCAGCTCAGAACAGGGCGAGAAGCGGGAGGAGTGCCATCATGAAGGCGCCAGCGGCCGTCGTGGCTGCAGCAGTCGTGGAGTCGCCACTCGCCGAAGGCCCGTTGGCGGTTAAGTTTCCGCCGGGCGCACCCGGTCCGGCCTGCACCGCCCTCGCTTCAAGGCTCGACGAATCGGAGGAGCTATCGTGTGATTGTACGTCCTCGCTAGTGTGCGTGTACTGCGTCGTTTCTTGGAAGCTGCAGATGGTCAGCGGCTTCTGAAATAGCACAATTGTGAATAGACTTCGGCAAGTCGCCCAAACAACTAGTTGTTGTGCAAGAGAGAACATGTAAAAGTCACAGTTGCTGCAACGATCCGAGTAAGAAGAATGAGAAGACATACTACGTACTTTCATACTACGTAACTCGTACAATGAAGCAACTCACGTAGTCCTTGGGAACCGTGCAGAATTCGTCTCTCGTCATCCTTTCCCTGGGAAGAGCGGCCTTGCTCGCCTCAACTCGCGCATCTTGCGCAGTGCGCAGCAAGTAAACGCCTCCGTTGAACTTCTGCAAACGTATAGTCAACATCCACGTATTTTCTTCCAGGGCTTTGCAAGTAATGGCTGCTTCATTCGCGATAGTGTATAGTTGGCGAATGAAAGTGCTCCATTTATTGCAACGTCATTCCAAACGCACAGCCTCTTGCCCAGTGTAATCCATCGTAATGGTCGGATGATCTTTGCCAGTCTTCTCGCAACTGAATATATTGATCACGCTTTGCATTTGCCGGTAAAAATAGGTTAGCCGGGTACGATTGGTGAGGTAGGCGATTGGTGAGGCTCCCTGTCCGAAACGTACATGTTATGGACGGCAGGACACAGTGTGCGGTAGGGAAGCGAGCAGCTGAGGATGAGCTTCACCGTGACTGGTCGACCCTCTTCCACTTGCTGTAAACGTTTTTTTCTTTTTAGATTATTTTTATACTAATTAACTGATACATTCATTTATATGCACCATCCTTTCGTGATGGTTCCAGATCACTCACATGAGTTGGTACGGAGACTGTGCCGGGAGGAGTAGATTGCGAATTGATATACCAAGTGTTGCTCACGTGCGGCAGGCTGACTGAAATGGGACGATATCATCCATAGCAAAGCGCATGAGACAGCTCACAGAATTGGTTTTTTCCCGCATGAATTTCCAGCGCAGTTTTGTCAGTCTCTGTACTGAAAGGAGAAATTGAGAGCACATTGGTGAAAGCGACTGCATACCTTCCCATTCCCACGAATTCGCCACTTTGCCTTTGGCAGAGGAATTGGAAGTTGTTAATCACAACCTGAATTGGACAAATAAATACGAAATCTGTGGGGAGTGAGTGGGTGGAGAGGTGCATGGGGATGACACAATTGTACTGAAATGGACGCAAGGAGAGGAAATCGAAGGTCCTGGTGGTATACTGTTAGGCATCAAGGTGGAAACGAGGAAGCGTTACTTATACGGTATTCGAGTGCCCGAGAATAGAGGGGGGGGCATAGGGAGGCGATACCCGAAGGTATGGGGGTATTGGGGGGGGGGGGTATTGGACTCGGAGATGACGGGCCGAAACATACTTGAAATGCGGCGCACGAAGTGAGAAGGAGGGCGACGACCACCAGGTTGACCATAGCGAAGGAAGAATGAAATTGAGAGACGACTCGAAGAGAAAAAGGACGACTCAAATGAGAGGAGAGAAGGAAAGGGGGTCTTTTATAGCCACAGAAACGTGACAAACAAGTAATGTAAATTTCGAAATTCGATGTAAAGAGAGGGATTATGTGTTGGATTTGGAAAAATAAATTCAAATGTTGGAAATTAAGCAAATATCATATTTAAAAAGTCAAACGGCGTAAAGCTAACCACCCCCCCCCCCAAATGGTGGGAACGGCGACGGTGTGCCGGTGCGCCCGGTCCAACCCTTCGGCCGAAACTGAGCTTTTCTTACGGAAGCGCCACTACAGCAATCGTTCGTGCCCGTCTGTGATTCAATCCCGCTTCGCGACCCCAGTTTCGAGCTTACCGCCCTTGAACGTTCAATCAGCACAATAAAGCCGTGAAATCAACCGTTCTTGTGTGTCTTGTGTGTTTTTAATATCGTATACTGAGTCACGTTGGAATGGTCAGTAGAGATTTGTGTGTTTGAAAATATACCGTATGCATGCTGTAAGGAGTCGGAACTATTTACAGAGACTGATCTGAGTGTTGTGACTTGATTCGATGTGGTGACAATCGAATCACGCACAGTACAAAAGTATTGTCACAGAATGTTACAGATTGGAACATAGACGCCGACTTTACTTTGCTGTTCTTCTCTATTGCACTATGTCGATCATTTGTTGGCCGAGAGCGTCACTATCGCCTAAAAACAACACATTTTTCATCGGTTTCTTTACCCACGTCTCGGCCATTCATACAATATTCGACGGAAGGGCATGATCGCCTAAGATCTTTCTTCCCTCGCAATCCAAGATATATTTGTATTTAAATTGTGTGTTCCGAATTCTTGCGGCAATAGAAATTTATCTACATTGGGCGCGCGCACTCTTCAGATCAGGGCGAGGAGGGAAACAGTGGCGAGAATGCCCGAGGCCGCCACGCTAATCGCTCCTGCTCCCGAGTTCGCAGTGCTGTTGCCCTTGTTATCAGATCCCTGGAATTTGTGGAATTTTTGGTATGCAAAAATGAGGTCCACTAATCACAGATGCGCTCGCAAACAAATCGCTCCGTTGTGCACGCTAAACACCTTATCAATGTTAAAGAAGGAGTAAACTCAATATTTTCGGGGGATATCTGACGTCATAGGTCGATAGTTTCCGTAAACCACACTCCGAATTTGAAAATTAGAACTCTCTAGCTCAACTTTGAACTGAGTTACACGCGCGCAAAGTTTCTACAGGGCACAGGCAAAATCAAGATGCGCGGTGCAAAGGGAAGGGAGCTAGGTCAAGACGCAGAGGAGATGGGAAGAGACGGGAGAGGAGCGAAAAACTCTCGCGTCTGTCACTCTCACCCTCTTACAGTACTTCCCCCTGATTGCACAGGGAAGTGCTTCCCCGATTTTGGAGTTTACGCCTTCTTTAAAGAATTGATTGTTGCTATACCTTTCTTTCCGAGTTGGATGAGCTGTCGGCGCCCTGAACGAACAAATACAAGTAACGGGCTTTCGATTCCACACACTATCTTACCGGTTGGGGAGGCGAGAGAGTGTGTGAAATGAGGAGAGTAGTGAAGTTAGATCGAATAAAATCGAATTCGAACAACAATGGATAATTCGCGAATAGTCTTTGTTATTCGCGATTAGCCTTTGTTATTTGCGAATCAAATTTTTTCGAACAAACAACATTAGAGGAGAGTCATTACCGGTCCGGCTGCAGGCGCGACACTCTTGGCCGGATCGAAGTTGCACTCGGACATCGTCTGCAAGTACGGTATGTGAGGTACGGTAGGGTACGGTAGGACAAAAGATTCGACGGTAAGTGGAACTGCATGTCGCTATGGTACGTAAGTGGTTAGGGTACGGCTGGGAACGGTAGGGTAGTCCGGGTACGGCACCTTGCGAAGGGGCGGCGTGCAGAACTCGTCCTTCGTCATTGGGTTCCTGTCGAGCGTCACGTGGTTTTGGCCACAATTCAGATTTTGGGCGGTGTAGAATGAACAGTAGCCGCGGTCGAAGTACTGCAAAAAAACTGTTTTTTTTTAATTTATAAATTAAAATTTTATCTGCTCACGAGCTTGTTTTCGTCATAATCGAGCCACGTCGTGTAGGCGTTGCGTCCGTCAATTTTGCAACTGTAACAGTGGCTTGTCAGCTGATTCGTGCTCATTTGAACTAATACGGTGACAGGTTCGCTTTCGGTGAAGCCAGGCTGTGAGTCATGCGAAACTGTTTTGTCGATGCCGAAAAACCGTCGAAGCTGTCGAATGTGCTTACGTATTGTCGATGGCGGGACACTGCGCGCGGTAGGGAGCATTGCAGTCAATGTGGAATACATACGTCACCTTGGTGGAATCGTCCCAATTGTACTGAAAATGAGCAACATTGTTAATTGTACTGAAAATGAGCAACATTAGCAAAGTTAATCATATATTGGAAGATATCCCAAACGCACATGATCATGATTCCACCTTCCCGAATATCCCTCAGAAGTGGTGATGCTCCCCTGAACATCCTTCGGCGTTCTATCGGCAAAATCGAGAACTGAAAAATAACGATCTCACGATAAAGAATTATCTCATTTCGACCGCGCATTCTCCGCTCTGGCCGATAACAGAGCTCGAAGACTTTATGACTTGGCTATTGAATTGGCCAGTAATATACATCAACACCAAAAGTATATGCGTGATTGTGCGCTTGTTTTTGCGCTAAAATATGCTTCACGAGTTAAATTTACTTGATCCCCACGCCTTGTCGAATAGGCCGGCGTCATCACTTGTCGTGTCTGCGTGAGTCTTTTTGGACACGATGAATTTCAAGCTGCAATTGTCTTAGTTAGTTTGAAAGCAGCCTGGTCCCATATGTTGCGATCTCGACCAACGGTTTTTGTTCGGCAAATGTAACGTTACTAGCGTTAATAAGAAGCTGATTTTCCTACAGTGAGGACGTTACGCTGACAGGGTCCACCGTTGTGTGTAGGGTAACGCACTTTGCCATGGGAAAATGGGTGCCATCCTGCCTCTTGCACAGAAGTTGGAACTTGTCGTGGTAAACCTGGAAAATATGCGTCTGATGCTTTTACCAAAATTAATGAGACATTACGAGTTCATTAAATATCGATGCAAAAACATGTAAGTACAGTAGTCCTTGAGTCAAACTATTTCATGCTCACACAATTTCTATTTGCTTTAAAGTAATTTTGAATAGATAGCGCAGCATCAGCCGTAATAACGTCAAGACAACACAATGTGTCAAGGAAGGGACAATGAGCATTCACTAGACCTCGACAACGAGCGGGCACTAATAGAGGCTAGTAAACGAGAGCCCGTATTCGAAATTGCGTGCAAACATACATTCTTATTCGCGGCACATCACGTGAAGAGCAGCGATACGACCACCAGATTGACCATTGTGAGGGGAGAATGAGGGAGGAGGCGACCGAAGAGAATTAAGGGACGACTCGCGAATGAGGAGAGTGAGTGAGGGACACCCTTTTATACCCCCAGAAACGTAACAAACAAGTAATGTAAATTTCATAATTTGATGTAAATATATGGATACTCTGTTTAGATTAAACTGCGAATTAGTCGATCCCGAAACTATGTCACGTGTAGTCAACCAAAAGCATGGTATGATCCGAGAAATACGATTTATTGTATTTCGGTGCAAGTCAATCAGAGAAGAGAGGCGGCCAGACGGGCGGAACGGCCACTGGCGGCTTTCTTGTGAGTGAACGGGCAGTACTCAAAGGTCTGAAAATGGAGTAGTGTTGCTCAAAGCAGAGCTCGAGAAATGAGCCGCCGTCTCTTCCTGCTTATGTAAAATGGTGATACGCCGGCTCATTTCACATGCTCTATTTCAAAGGAAACCAGCGTATCGTTTCATTCAACGATACAGTTTTGTCAATCCCGGAGATCTTTCAGTCACATTTGCGAATTGAGAGAGGGGAATCATAATAGCGTAACGGGTATGTAGTGGTGATTCGACGATAAGTGAGAAATAAACGTACCCCGCAAGCGTCCTCCTTTGTCATGGGCGATACTTCAAGTTCCTGCCCCTTCGGAACGCATTTCCAACCGCCGGCCGCTGAACACTTGCCTCCATCTAGAGCGTTCTGCAAATTAGAGTGCGCAATACGGGTCGCCGTCTCTTCATTTCACACACTCTCTCGCCTCTCTGACCGGTGAGAGAGAGTGTGAAATGGAGAGACGGCGACCCGAATTGCGCACTCCACTGCAACATGTTACAGTATTTTTTTTTGCTTCCAAGAGACCCCACTCTTTTCCCAATGGGTTCCTATCAGCATTATTGAGTCTTGCTCATTGTGCAGTTAATTGTCAAAACATCACAGACTTACTCGAATGTGATCAGCAAAGAGAGGAAGGGACATCTTGAAATATCCAAGACGTCGCGCGCCATCTGAACTGCACCTGAAGTAGGAATGCATTTTGCCGCAGAGTTCCCTCTAAAGCTCGAAATACGGATAATAGTCTCTTCTTCATTTCGCGCGCTCTCTCTCTCTGACCGGTGAGAGTGTGCGAAATGAAGAGACGATTACCCGAATTTCGATCTCTAGTTCCCTCAAACGGCTCTGTACGAATAGACCCCATCACAATAGCCATTGCGCATCATTGATATTTCCCTGAGGATACATTGCTAGACGAAGGAATGGAAGGTCGAAATGCACATGAAGCAATTTCAAAAAAATCTTATTTTTTCTTGAGCAACGTCTATTGTGATGGGCAATGTATATTCGTAAAGAGCCCCTCAAACGTACAAGGTATCGATGATTTCCCTTATTTCGATCTCTAGTTATTTTTTTTTGTAATTGTTTTCAAACGTACAAGGTATCGATCCACGGGCATTGGTCGCGCAGCGATCCGCTCCTGCATTTGTAGTGAATCCACAGCACAAATTTTTCTCCTTCTTGGACATTCTCCTGCAAATGAGTCACCATTGCTTTTTCAGCGATTTTTGCTCACTTACTATGCGAAAATCTCCGACTTTTCCCTGAGCATCGGTGTCAAATTTGTTCTCAGGTTGAAGATATTCATCAAAGTTGCCATGAGTTCCAAGAAGAAAGTGATGACTGAAAAAAATACTTTGTTACACTATCCGTTAAACACGAAACTATTCATTGCATCTTCCAACACTCTAGGCTACCGCAATTCACGGAACAGCGTAGAAGACACGAACTTGGCCAAGGGAATGTGGTTGCCAGCCTTCGTTTTGCAGTAGAAATGGAAGTTACGAGAATTGATCTGAATTAGTGTAGATTATCAACGCCACAACACATGGCGCGAGATCCCGAATATCGTCAAAATCTAGCGCCGGGGCAAATCATCATCATCGGGGCGAGACGAGAGAGGGGATACCGTATATCGTGGCAAGTAGCCAAACTAGCCAATGCCCATAGCAACGTAGTAACGGGAAGGGACAGGGTATCAAGCGAGGTCATTAGGGGTGCAGGTGAAGCGTATACCTCATACGTCGACGTTTGCTGGACGGAAATCGTAGTAAAAATCAGGGCGGCGACCACCAGGTTGACCATGGCGCAGGGAGAATGAAATGGAGAGACGACTTGAAGAGAAAAGAGACGACTCGAATTAGAGATGAGAGGTAAACAAGACCTTTTATAGTCGCAGAAACGTGCAAAAGTGAAATGTAGATTTATTTGGTGGATGTAAAGAGGGGGATTAGGCGGCTTAGCGAAATGCTAGTTAAAATTGATAAATGTTAATGGTATACGCCTCAATAGAACAAATTGATCTGATAGTGTCCAATTTAAAATCATTGATAACAAATTCTTAAGCATTTATCATTACAGAAAAAACATACCCGTGCAGCACAAAATGAATTTCAGTTCAAATGTTTTCAAGTCACAAAAAATACAATTAAAATACGGGCACTAGCTCAGATAAGAAGTATTGTTTGCATCCAACCTAGTGCCAAAATGCAATTAAACGGAGAGATCCTGTTGCATGATCAATTTGTAGTATTTGCCCCGTCGAGCCATCAATTCGGAATGATTTCCCAGCTCCCGAACCTTGCCATTTTCAATGTAGGCGATAGCGTCCGAATTCTGCAATGGCATAACTATGATGTGACAAATATTCATTACATCTGTTTTTCTTTCAGATTACGCTCAATGCAAGCACTGTAGAAATGAAAAAAGAATACTGAAGACACTTGACGACCCTAGTTTTCAACTAAAAAAATCTCACCTGAATAGACGACAGACGATGCGCAATCGTAATGCACGTGCGGCCCTCGCGCGCCGCGTCAAGGGCCATTTGGACTGCCTGAGAAAAAAATATCAAAGAAAGTTAATAACTTTATCCTCAAGTCTTTCATGCAAGATCTCGCAAAATTGATATTTCGTTGTATTTACCGAATCATGAAATGAAACTTGGTCACTGACCCGCTCCGACTCCGAATCGAGCGCGCTCGTTGCCTCATCGAGCAGCAGGATCTTCGGTTCCCTCACTAAGGCGCGTGCAATGGCGATCCGCTGCTTCTGCCCGCCGGACAGCTGACCGCCCTTCTCACCGACCTGTTTAATCACGAAATAAGTCATTTTGAACGAAAAACAAATGAAAATGGCCAATTTGCTGACTGAAAAGGCTAAAACACTGAAATATTGACAAAAGCATACCTCTGTGTCCAAGCCGGCCGGCAGTTGCGTGACGAATTTCGCGTTGGCTAGGCGTAGCGCTTCCAGGATGCGTTCGGTAGCGACCTAAAATCTTCTATCTCCTCAATGACTCTAAAAGGTGAAATCTGTCATAATCGCAGTGTGTTTTTGCGGTTCCAGAAATGAAAAAAGAGTAAATAAAGAAAGCCAGCTCACATCCTCGCCCAGTCCGAAGCAGATGTTCTCCCTAATCGACCCGGAGAACAGTCTCGGCTCCTGCCCCACGAGGGCCATCTGCGTGCGGAGGTGGTCGAGGGAGAGAAGGCGGGAGTCGTGACCGTCGATTTTCTGGAAAGAGGAGCAATGTATCAGACATCTTGCCCTTGCGTTACGAAGATTCTTGGGCGATCGGGAATGGAAGCGATTTCGATTAGGCACCGAAGCAGGTTTCAGAAATTAGACAAAATTTAGCAACTCTCTTTGGGTGATGCTCTTCCTCCGCTTAGGCTGGCGGATGAACATGTAAAAAGTGAAGGGGTATGCCTAATGATCATGAAAATATAACTCACCAGAAATCCTCCAGATGGATCGTAGAATCGCTCGAGCATCGAGATGAGCGTGGACTTGCCGGAGCCGGAAGGGCCGACCAGGGCGACTGTTGTGCCCTGATAATTTTTTTATTTTTCATAACATGGTGGTTAATTTTACGGAACTTCTTCGGTTTTTGACCCAGCCAACAACTGCGCCGAGTGTGGAGGGGTGGAGAATGAGAATGGTAGGGAGGGAATACTCTGCGGGAAAATTTTTTCATCACATCGCTACTAAAAAACTACAGACTCATGGTAAGGTTTTGATGCGCTCTTGTTGTGCAAATTGGAAGGCTCACCCGCTTAATCTTCAGATTCAGTCCCCTCATCACGGGATGCTTCGGCTTCTGTGGGTAGCGGAAGTGCACGTCGTCGAAGGAGACATTGCCGACCACTTGCTGGAATTCATCAATTCATATTTTTACACCCTCGCTGCCAAGCAGAGCTGCGCATCACCTTCCATTTGCTCGTAATACGTGTTTTTCGTTATATTAAATATGTGCCCATTAGTCGTCACGCTCTTTGTGGTGGGCAATATAAAAAAATAATCGTCAAACAAATTAGATCCTACCACTTGCTGTCCCTTGCTCGAATCTCCCGTTGTTGGCTCTCGCAGGGCCACGGCAAACACGAGACCAGCGGCGGTTTTGGCCTGAATAGAATTCTAAATTTCTATGTATCAAATAATCGTTGACTGTCTTCAGAAAACAAAGAAATTTGAGAAGAACTGTAGTTCATGATACTGAACACAATATCTCACCTTGACCATCTCGGGGAAGAAAGGCGCCGCCTGGATGAGCGCCTCGCAAGCAATCATCATTGCGTTGATCGCACTGGAAAATTATTGAACGTATTGTTATTCATATTATTTTTATCCTCTCAAATATGAGTGTTTTTGTTGTTGGCAACAATAGGAACCATGTATCGAATTGATTCGTTAGCGCAAAGAGATAAGTGATCTTTGAAACATATCTGCAATTTTTCCATACGTATCGAAATTTTGCAAAAATAGCGCAGTGGAAAAACCGGTATGAAACTCACATAAATGTCCTATCCGCACTCATCAGCCCAATGTACATCACGTGAATTCCCAGTGCGAAGCACACGGTGAAGATGAGGAACATGTCCGATTGGGTGAAGGTGAAGTTAAGGGCTTCGTAGAAACCTGGAAATTCAGAACTTCACTGGATTCTTGAATTTGGTTTGTCAATGCCCAATTGTTTATCGCTCGATTTCGAATGGATGAAAGCCTTCAGAAAAAAGTGGATAGTCTTTCAAAATCAGGTCAGGTCGGATCAGGTGAGTAATGAACTGACCCTTGGAGAACTCCCTGCCCTGCTGCTGCCTTAGCTCCTTGTAGTACAACTCGAAGAACTTCTTCTCTCTAGTGAGCAATTGAATGGTGCGCACGTTCTCGATTGTCTCGATTGCACGCTGAACAACGGAATACTTTGCAATTTGAATCGAGAAAATTGAGACTGTTTTATGAAGAAAAAAGCGTGGTCAAAATCAAGCGGAATGCAGCGAGTGAATTTGTATGCCAATCGTGAAACACATTTCAACAAAATGTATTGACTGCCCTTGATTTTCGAACCAGCCTTTAAAAAATTTTTAAGATAAAACTAACCCTTCCCGCTTCGTCCTCTTTGACCATCAGAATGTTCAGTTCTCTTTCAATTAAAGCTATATATCCCCTATGTTCCTTATTTCCGTTTTTCTATCGTCAGAATCAGCGAAAATACTCAATTTCTCACCCGTCCCGCTTCGTCCTCCTTCACCATGAGAATGTTCAGTTCGTAGATGCGATACGCGAGGAAGAACATCATCGTGAGCAGACAGAGCACGCACAGGATGCCGAGGAGACCGACCGGCCAGCAGAAACTGAAAATCACCTTCGTTTATTTTTTTGAATCCATTGAATTCCTAATGAAAAAGCAACAAAAACACGCGTGAAATATGCATGAAGAAAATGAATGTAATAATGATAGGCGGTCTTATTTTGCAAATGTCGAATCATACCCTAGTGCGATCGCGATACTCATCAACATAGCCGACGCTGCATACACGACCGACATCATTCGAGCGTCGAAAGCCTGGGAATATTTTGTTTATTTATTTTGGAAGACCTGTCGTATACTAATCGAACATACTCTGCTTCACTCATATTCGTCTACCAGTGAAACACAATCCGACATGACTAAGTCGAAGTGAAGGGGAAGTGTGAAATAACTAAAGATCAAAGATCAACGATCAACGATCCCTACCGCCTGCATGTTCGGCGCGTCCGTTGCGAGTCTCGTGATCAGCTTGCCGCCCGTGTGCGACGGGTTGTCGAAGTAGGCTGCGTCCTGAAGAGATACGGAAAGAGTGAGGGTTACGGTAGGCTATTGATACTGTCAACTCGTATTATATCGTAGCTCTCTTAGAAAGCAAGACGAATGCTTGCTGAATGATCACGGTAGGCTTCCTATACGGCTTTGTTGTCTAGAGGTGTATAACTTGACAGCGAACTAGTAAATATTTTCCCGACACTAAAATTGAGAAACTGTAGGATTAGTAGTAGACGATTACGGTACCTGGTACAATATCGATCGGAATGACATGATGCGGAACTTGAGCAGGAGATTCTCTGCGACGGCCGCGGTCAGGGAACTCTGAAAACGAAATATTTTTGCTGATTTTGTCTCACTATTCGATATTTCACGACAAACGAAGCATTTCAATAGCTTGTGATGGATAAGTAAATACTCCCCGGAACGAGCAGACGTAGTCCAACTTTGTTCGCTTGTTTCGACAATCAAATATTTTCCGTCTCAACTTCATCTTTTCGGAGCTGAGCAACTGGGCCGAACTCACCGACACGACTTGGCAGATCAGACTGCCGACTCCCACGGCGATGAAACAGATCAGTGCCATGCAGAGCGTGTGCATCATCTGACCGTTGGAGTACGGCCGCTCTTCGAAGGCCTGGAATGAGGTTACTGTAGTTTTCTGCATTATGTCACGGTAGGGTAGCCCCAGAGGTTGGATACAGTGACTAGGTTTCCTAAGGTAAAGCACTGGCTAAATCGCGCTCTTGGAAGGCCTGGAATGAAATAACGTTAGCGTTGTCTTTACAGTAATGCGTGACTGGGCCGAATGGATCGTGAAATGGTCTGCGAATGTGCGTAAACGCGAGAATGTAACTTATGATTGTTGGTGGATCGGCGGGAATCAAAATACCAGTCTGATACTTAAGAGCCACCTCACATGTTACCCTTTTTCGTCGCGCCTAGGGCGTAGATATCATTATTTTAATAATTTAATATCATTATATTAGAAAAAAACGTACCTGGAACACGTATCCCACAAGCAGGGCGAACGCGGGCAGGTCCACGCCTCGAATGCACGCCGCGACTACGGTAGCGCCGATCCAGTGGTAGTTGCCCTGACAGGGGGAATCATCAGTAGATAATGAGATCAGTGATTTCAGTTTTTATGCGATGAAAGAGCCAAAGTAATCGAATCGAGAATTACTTCTGGGTTTTGTGAACAAGATGAAACATATCTCAACCCTCAATTTGAGAAATTATTCACGGAAACGAACCTTGGCGTGCTTGAGCGCTGTGCCGAGGCCGCCCCTTGTGATCTCGTCCTGGAAATATTTTTGTTTTGTAATATTTAAATTTGATAAAACATAATTAATTACTTGATTATTTAAATTATTCTTACATGCTTAATCAGCTTCTCCGCTTCCTCAGCCATCACGGCTTCTTCAGCGGCGATTCTAGAGGAGATGGACGCTCTGAAATGTCAGATTGAAGGAGGAATTATTAATGTCCAAGTTGCACCGAGTATTATTAACCTTTTTGAACAAGATTTTGAAAATACACTGAAGCTGAAACATATTTAGAACGCGTTGCCATTTATGAGTATCGAATAGATCAGAACATCTCACCGCATCGAGTCAACGGCTCCTCTCTTGAAGGCCTCAGTGCCCGATCGGATGGAGTCACGCGAGTACGTGGACATTGCACGAGGAGGTTCCTCGGGGAATTCGTCACTGAACAGAAAACGTGAAATATTTGCAATGTCACTTCATCGTGTGTGAGTTTTCCCCATCTTTTCATCACTGACGCATATCCGTGTGTTATACGTGTAATACGTATTAGTAAATTGTTCACTCACTCAAGTGGTACATCCTCCTCAATAACCTCCGACCCCGTACTGTCATCTTCCTTCTTGTTGAACTGCTGTGCCTTCACCAGTTCGTAGTACTTCCCGCCCAGTCGGACGAGTTCCTCGTGCGTGCCCGACTCGGCAACTTGACCCTGGAAAGGGCATTTAGCTATAAAATGAATAAATTCGATTTTTTTTGCAAATTTATTGATTTATTTTTCGTAGCCGGATCGCCGAACAAATCAATTCCGTAATCATTCTCAAACATTTGAGCTGCACGTGAAACGTATTCCTTAGGAAATGTATTGAGTTCCAGATTTTCCATCGCGACAATACATTTGGCGTATATTTGTCTGGCATTTGAATCTTTTCGAAAATGCCAACCTTATCAATGTACACGATCTTATCGGCATCCTTGATCGTCGACAGTCGATGAGCGATGACGATGGTGGCGCGGCCTTTTGAGGCCTTGTTCAGGGCTTCCTGAATGTGGTTGTATTTTTTACTTTTTTTTAAATGAATTATGAAATGCAATCAATTCGAACCATACCATTGAACTAGCCGTGATACATTAGAGAAAACTACTAAACCAAAACCGAACCTGAACGATGCCCTCGGACTGTGCGTCCAGCGCGGAGGTGGCCTCGTCGAGGAGCAGCACCTGACAGCATGATATATTTCCAAACGGATCATGATTCACAAAATCTTCACGACAAATATCGAGTGGACTTTTGCTGGGCATTGTCGCCAGAGACTCGCACTGATTAATTACCTTGGGATCCCTGGCCAGCGTCCTCGCAATAGCGACTCGTTGTTTCTGTCCGCCCGACAGCTGCACTCCGCCGTCCCCGATTAGGGTGTCGTAGCCCTGATGATGATTATGATCGTATCAACCACTTCTTACTTTCGATAGAAAATGAATTTTGTGTAATAGAAATGGCTCTTTCACATGAACCACATTGGTTTTGTATTCATTAGTTTGACGAACATGATGCCAATCTGGTTCAATGTTTTGCATACCTGGGGCAACTTGACAATGAAGTCATGCGCATTCGCCTTCTGGCACACATCGACCATCTCGTCCCTCGTGATCTCCGGCTTGCCCAAGCGGAGATTGTCCGCGATCGTGGCGTTGAAGAGCACGGGTTCCTGAATTGCTCGTTGTTCCACATTAGTTAAGAGAAGGGTGTTGAGAAAACATAGAAAATTATCAAGCGAAAGTGCGCTACTTCAGCCATGGCTATCGACTAAAACTTTAGAATGGCATGAATTTATCGTGCACGCTAGGAAGTTTTCTTATGATCACACTTACAAAATTAGTACTAATGACACCGTTGATAGCCGTGCGTTTATCCAAATGATACAATTCGAACAATAGTTCGTACCTGCTGCACCACGCCGACAATGTTTCTGAGGTACTCCAGGTTCATCGTGTTCACGTCGTGCCCGTCGATGAGAACCTTAATTAATTAATTAATTAATTAATTAGTAATAATATTAATTAAATAATTAGTTAATCATTCTCACCCGCCCTCTCTCCGGCATGTACAGTCGTGTGACGAGTCCGATCGAAGTGGATTTGCCGCAGCCACTGGAAGAGTATTATTCTTGAACTCACTGAGACGACAGCATTAGGGAATGAGTAATTGCTTGCGTTTTATGATTTCATTGAAACATAACTCGTTGTAATTTTGAGGAACCAAGAACAAACTAATTTGTTTTGAGGAAAAATCAGTTGTGTTATACTAATGCCACATAGTGCAATGCGTTATTGATTATTTGATGTATTGATTATGTTCTTCGTGAGAAAAAATAATGCTCACCTGTGCCCAACAAGCGCAACGGTCTGGCCCGGCTCGACGGTGAGGTTGAGCCCGAAGAGAACCTGCATTGGTCTGATTACTTCTGCCGAGGAAATGATGAAAAAGAAGCTCACAACTAGGCTGTCAGGGCGAAGAATCCGTCTCTCCATTCCGCGTGCTCTCTCGCATCTCTGATCGGTAAGGGAGCACGCGGAATAAAGAGATGGATTCAACATCCTGACAGCCCTATTCAAAAATATGTGTTTCTAATAGAAAAACATTCGAATCTTCAAAAAATACGTTTTAAATGAATAAATTGTATACTTTTGTTTCCTTCCTGCTCGGGTAGCGGAAGTGCACGTTCTCGAGCACTACTCGACCCTGGAAATTATTTAAATAAATAATTAATTAATTAAATAATATGCTTGCCTTCATCCCGGAAGGCTTCGTCCCGTCCTCGGCATAGACGTCGATCTTGGGCATCTGAATGATAGGTTTGAATCATTGTTATCTCGAAGAATCTCGAAGAGACTGGAAAGGCTCGGGGTGAGTGTTCATTAATGCCACGTGGTGCCAAAAGTGGTGCCACGACCACTTTTCCTCGTGTGGCAGCCTCGTTTCATGCACTCTTTCAAAAGTGACTGCCGTTTTCTTTTCGAATGCTCAAGTTAAGTGATTGTACGATAGTCTGTCCAGTAAGTGCCTCAATCAGACAACAATGATATCCCGCTCACCCTGTCAATGATCTGGTAAATCTGCGCCGCGGCTGCTCTCGCGTTGAGAAGGACGAGCAGATGGGGAGAGATCATGCCGAGGAAGTAGGCGCCTGCAGGGATGTTGGTTGTTATCTTTCCTCCCGTTAATTGTGAAATCAGCCGACCATAAACAATAGTAGAACCCAATGTCTAACTTGAGAGAGACAAGGAGGAACAATTGTTTACCGAGCATCATCGCCATGATCACAATGAACACTGTGCCCGGATCCTTCACGACGTCAACAGAGAGGAGGTAGCCGCCGTAACTGAAAATGAGAGTAATGATCTCTCAACTTACTCTTCTTTGTCAAGCGTGCGACTGAGTAATGTGAAAAAGAAGAGATTAACTATTTTTCGAAAGTTTTTATATTTTGCATTCTACCGAAGGACGATCAATCTCACTGGTAACGATCAAAACTTGAGGAGCTTGTGAAACGTAACCCAAAAGATTTTTTTGCCAGAATTCTTCACTTACTTTGTGGGCAAAATAAAAATAAAAATAATAAATCAAGAATCTCACAGCATGCCGCAGCCCATGTACGTGTAAAGGATGAAGTAGAAGAAGCCGCCGAAGAAACTGAATTTATTTAATTTTAAGAGAACATCACCCAAGAAATATTGGCATAGGTTGCAGAAAAGTCGCACATCAGCACACCCCAAAAGTTACGTTCTCTCGTGAAAGGTCTCTTAATAATTAATAATTTGCTTATTTGTAAAAGACATACCCATTCCAGAAGCCGTTCCACATTGCGAAGCCCTTGCTGTCTGTCAGCTTGTCGGCGTAACTGAACAATATTTGGTGTAATTTGTGCATCCTGGATCGAGGAATCAACAGTTGCAACAATCCTCTCGAACATTTCGAGAAATTATGAAACATATCGAAATGCTACATCAGATTTTCAGCGATGTGGATCAAATCGTAAAACGCACCGCTTCACCATCTCCGGCTGGCCGTTGAGCGACTGCACCGTGCGCACGCCCAGAATCGCCTGGATTTTGGATTTCGTGATTGGGCAATTTGGAAAATGCACATCACGCCATTCCGAAAAGGCAAAGCCATTATTCAAGGAATACGATGCCCTGCTGGAGCATTCAATCACACTATCATTCTAAGAACGGACCTCTTCGGCGACCGATCCGGCTGCACCAACAGCAGACATCTGTCGCCCGGCGACGCCCTCGGTTTTCTGCAAAGATCAATCATCAACTTTCTCGCATAGATCGTGATTAGAGATCAAACAATCAAATTTGATCAAAATATTATATTTGGTACATTTTTTCATTATTTTCTCATAGACCACAGGTGCAGACAGACCCCAACATTTTCATGTCAAAAGATCAGTAACAAAGCGGGATTAACCGTGCAAAAGTCAGTTAGTTCTGTAGCGCCGAATCGATAAGCCGATCTTTGGATTACGCTTATTGGATGGTCTACCCGTTCGAATAGTAAAGGGACTGGAAAGGGGTCAGAGAGATCAACGGTTTCTGGACGGCACAGAATACGCGTAGTTAGCGCACAAGATTCTTTCGCAGAAGTGTGTAAGGAGCCAGCAATGTTTACTGTATACCAACCGCAGACTAACTAGCAGGAAATCGAGAAGTTTATGACAACGGTTCAAGTTCTATAAGCGGGATATCACACTTTGCCATTTTTTCTAGCAGAATAAGTGAAATATTCAAAATGGGGATGCGCAATTTAGGATAATGTTTACCCTCGCCATCAACGCCATCGTGAAGCACGACAGCGGAGCAACTCCGAGCATCATCAGCGCCAGTCGCCACTCGTAAATGAAGGCGATGATGATTGCAGCGATCAGCATCGAGAAGCCACTGGAAAATATTAAAAAGTATTGTGTAGTCTTTCCAAAAGTTCGCTAGTATCGCTACATTATTGTGAGAATTACTTTCTCGCATAGTATAAGATCCCAGTGAAACTCAAGTGAAAACGACACTTCCGAACTATCTCGAAGGTTCTACCTTACTCTATCTCTCTCTATTCACCCTGGTGGATGAAACAATTAAAATTGATGAAACAAACCGCCTACCGAATGAGCAACCCGAGCTTGTCGCCGATGCCCTCGTGTATGCGTTCCATGTTGCTGAAAATGTCGTTTTTATAAATATATTTGTTCATTTTTATTATAAAAACTAAAAACTAACTCATTCAGCTTCGAAACCAGGTCGCCAGAGTGCTGTCGGTCGAACCAGCCGGCGTTTTGGCTGAAATCAGTGAATCAATTATGTTTCACAACTTTGATTTATCCAGGTGATTTGATATTGATTCAATATTGAACAATAATCTAATTGATCAAAGATCACCGACCGCAGCAGCGCCCGCATGAACTCCCGTCGCAATCGCAGAATAATCCTCGTGCAAACGCCGTGGAAGCAGAAGTACTGCAATGGTGTTGTCGTCGAAGCTACACTCGAGAGTTCAGAGCGGTTAAGAAAATGATTAAAAAGGGTTTACGGGCTCAATATTCTTGTGGATATCCGAATGCTGATGCTGTAAAATCTCACCTGCACTAAGTGAATAATCACGACCGCCGCACTCATGCCGATGAAAATGTACACATTTTCGTAGGCAGCTGTGCGAAATTCCTCGGAATCAGGTGCATAGACGAGCATTGTGTTGGCGAGGCGGCCTGAATAATTACTATTTGATACTCTATACGGATGCACTTCTTGGAAAACTGATTAGTTTGAGTTGACAACACTGAATATTTTGGACTGTAACAATGAGCTATCCACTCCCCTTACTCTATACCCTTTCAATCTCATTTCTTGCTAGTAACATACCTCCGATAATCGCCAAACACGGCTGCGAGATTCCCGAGAGAATCGCACAGAAACATCCCAACAGGAAGCAGAACTTATCGTATGGGGAGCCGAATCGGATCTGAATTAGTATTTGTTATCAACGCTCTCTCTCTACCAATATCCGTTGAAATCACCAAAAGATATCGGCCCAGTGAAGCATATCACAGCACATTCTTAAATAATTTGTAAAGCTATGTACAATGCGTAAATATTGTGACTCTCGGATTTTTAGAAACAATTAGAATGCCCTGACCAGTCCCCACAGCGTCACCGGCTTGACCGTGATCTCCTGGCTGTTGAGATCGCCGCGACATAGGAGTAGGTTGGTAACCTGGAAGTTTGTAATTTCTCGTTTTTGTTTTTGTTATTTCTCATTAAAGTATAGATTGAAGGAACTATCATTGTTGAGATCAAGAGACCGAATATTAGAGAACGATGAAACATATCGAATCATATGTGTGAAAAGATCCAAGCAAAAGGTTTTTTTAAAGTGAATTATAAATTCCAACCTTCTCCGCCGTGCTAATCGTGTGCACGTACGGCTCATCATCCTCGTGGTCCATCACATCGTCACTCGAATCGTTCGGATCGATCTTAAATTAGGCTAATTAATTATGTTAATTAATTAAAATAAATTATTAATAATAACTAAAATGTTCTGACCGTTTTGCCCCTCCACGCGTCGCCATCTAATCGGTTTTCTAGCGGAGAAACCTTCTTGGAGGGCATCTTAAATACTTTTTTTTATTTAAAAAAATGAAATCTTAACTCAAATGGTAATAATAACGATAATATAGATATGTGAAGGAGTGGTAATCGCGAAGCTGCATTGCATCACAATCGCGAATATAAAAAAATGACAAAGATAAACGAGATGCAAGAACTTCGGCAAGTGAGATCACTTAGCGCGCTCCCTCATATCTTATAGGCGACAACGCTTGTTTGTTCGATGCTCCCTCACACTACAGTAAGGCGGAGCAGACAAACCACAAACTTCTGCCGTCGAGCAAGCAAAAGAAATGATGATTTGAGGTTCATCCGGGTCAGACTCCGCCCAGTCTAAGGAAATTCCTGGAAGCAATGAAGCAGAGATCAGAATGAGGTTGGACGCAGGAAACATTTCTTATAGATTCAAAAGTGGACTCGAGCATGTTTGCTTACAACAAATCGCTGCGGATGTTCTACTGTTCTCTCGTAAAGAACAAGTACGAACGTCGTAACTTGAAAAAAAAACGAAAGAAACCTAAGCAAAAGAATACTTGGAAACGTGTAAACAGACTGTCAAAAAGACCAATAATAAATAAAAATGGAAAAGATCAAGCGAGAAATGAATCGACATCCAGTGACTTTCAAAATAAGCTATCCAAGTAGCTGCCAGCCTAAATAGCCAAGCAGCCCTGATCCGATTATGATGCAATATCGCCGACATTTGTACCCGACTGCTGTCCTCCATCTAGCTTGCTATGGTGATCTGTGGAACTTACCCTCCTGGATTTGCATTGTCTCTCCACTATCTTTATGTCAGACAAGGCAATGTTCTCGTCTCTTCATCTTGCCTTATCTCTCGCCTGTCAGAGAAACAAGAGAGAAAGGCAAAAACTGAGAGAGGCAGACCATGTCAGAGGTGAAAGGCAAAAGCGAGCGCGCGCAGCCCGCCTCCAGAGAGCTCGCCGAGATCATCTATGCTCGCCTTCGTCTCTTTACTCTAGAAATGCACTCTGGAGGGTTAGTGAAAGCGAGAGAGCATGGCTAATTGAGAGAGCAGAAGTCGGCACGCCGGTGGAGTCAAACACAACGACTCTGTAGCCGAGTAGGTGGAAGATGTAGGCAGGGAAAGTTACAGTACCGTTCAAAAGTTTAGCCCCAAATTTCAAATCGTCATAACTTTCTTCGAAATTGAGCTAGAGACCTACGGTTGGGAGCGTTCGATAGGTAAACCATAGGAGACCATGATCATATGGTTTGTGTGTCTGCTTCTCTGCAAGCTCATTCGCCGTGCCGATTCTCCCGAGGTGCGGTCGTGAATGATTTTTTGAAACTCGGGGGATTGTTCCTATCATGTGAAATGTACTGTGGTGGAAGTACAACCATTGGTCTATAGAATACACATTAGGGCACCTTTGTCAGATTTCGCAATAGCGAGGGACGGCCATTTTCCGACACCTCACAAAAAATTTCAAGTCAGCATAACTTCAGCATACGATGAGCTAGAGGTCTGAAATTTGGCAGGTATTATCAGTAAGTGCTAGTGCATGATCCTGCCAAGTTTGAAGCAGATCGGACAACTGCAACGAAAAATCGAAAAATTTTGTAAATAGATTTTCAAGGTTTTGAAAAATGCCATTCCCGTGATGGGAAAAATTTGAAATCATGCATCAAAGAGAGGTATCTATTAGTGAATATGTGTACGAAATTGCAAAGTGAAGGCTTCATTTTGGCGCATTTTAGGATGCCATAACCAGAGAGGTGCAATAACCGAAATCATGAAATGTTTCATGTTTGGTTTATTCGAAGATGTCGAATGTGGTGAAATTCTTATCGAAATCATCGTAAAGTACTTGGAGAAGAAACGAGAAAATCATTTGAAGAGAAAAAAGACGAAAAGAGTACGATTCTTCACGATTCTTCAATCGAGTCATCGGGGTTGGGCATCATTTTAGCATGTCTGATACTTTTGGTTATGGCATCCTAAAATGCACCAAAATGAAGCCTTCACTTTGCAATTTCGTACACATATTCACTAATAGATTCCTCTCTTTGATGCATGATTTCAGATTTTTCCCATCACGGGAATGGCATTTTTCAAAACCTTGAAAATCTATTTACAAAATTTTTCAATTTTTCGTTGCAGTTGTCCGATCTGCTCCAAACTTGGCAGGATCATGCACTAGCACATACTGATAATACCTGCCAAATTTCAGACCTCTAGCTCATCGTATGCTGAAGTTATGCTGACTTGAAAATTTTTGTGAGGTGTCGGAAAATGGCCGTCCCTCGCTATTGCGAAATCTGACCAAGGTGTCCTAATGTGTATTCTATAGACCAATGGTTGTACTTCCACCACAGCACATTTCACATGATAGGAGCAATCCCCCGAGTTTCAAAAAATCATTCACGACCGCACCTCGGGAGAATCGGCACGGCGAATGAGCTTGCAGAGAAGCAGACACACAAACCATATGGTCATGGTCTCCTATGGTTTACCTATCGAACGCTCCCAACCGTAGGTCTCTAGCTCAATTTCGAAGAAAGTTATGACGATTTGAAATTTGAGGCTAAACTTTTGAACGGTACTGTATTAGCATGCGAGCCTAGCTGGAAACATCAAGTTGGCGAGGAGTGAAGCGGGATAGGCTGGAATTGTCATCGTGGATGCGGCTAGGGGAAGTGTGTAGTTATCGTAAATATCTTGATAATCAGGAAAGTGCATAGTAGAAGCACCACCCATCGAACAGTTATAGCCGCAAGGAATGTTGAACATAGCATTGAAATGAATGTTTTAACTAATATATTTGGTTTTATTATATTTTTTCCCAAATTACGTAAAATGTGCAGAATTTGTGCCCCTTTTAGCACATCCGGCGTGCACGAAAGCTAGAATTGCTGCGATGTCGTGAAAAGGGATTCGTAGCGTCGGAGAATCAGGCAAGCAGAGCGATTGCACAATATTTCGCATTCCGTTTCGGCGATAATAAATGGAAAGCTGTGCATAGCCTGTTCGGGAACGATTCCGTACGTGATTTACATTATTTTCAGAGAAACTCGTTCACCATTGAATTCTAAATATAAATACAAATCGTCCTCAATCAAGAAGTTTGAATTGCTTCTTATCTTATGCTGGAAATTGAGTGTTTTTAACTGTCCTTTTTCCATGGGGACTATGTAGGTACTTGAGTGAAAATTTTTGAAATCGCACAATGTTTCGCATACCAATAGGTCAGTGATAATGAATGGAAAGGATCATATTTCGAGCATAGCCCCATTGAGTATTTGCATTTTCAGCGAAGAACATTCTATGACGTTCGGAAGCTGTGTTGTGTCGCAATCTGTACCAACATCTGCCATCATAGTTTTAATGACGTTTCTTGGGAATGTGAATTCTTTTTTTGAATTTCCATCCCACTCGTAGAAAAGTGCAATTGCACAACATTTCATATTCGACCGGTACGGTGATAATGTATGGAAAGCTGTAGATAGCCTGTTCGAGCACAGTTTCGATCGGATGATTTACATTTACATTTCAGAAGGAATCGCTCAAGAAAAATGGTCGCAAATGCTTCGTTCATCTGATAAGGTTTTGGCTTGAGGAAGTTTTAGCAAAATTTATTCTGACGAAGGAAGAAGATAGTTTTTGCAGACGTCGCTATCTACTAGCGAGTTATCTAGCCTAAGCGAAAAATGGATTAAACCATATTTCGGATATAAGGATGTCAGGAAAGCGGAAGGCGTTTATTTTGCGCGGTGATGTGTTATAATAGAAATACGACACGTTTTTACAACTGAAAAGTCATCATACCAGCTCCTCAATCACTGTGCTCACACTTAGATCAGCATCACTCCTCGTGCGTCGAAAAAGTAAAATATTGTTCCACCGATTATATTGGTCCGTGCTTACATTAAATTGTAAATCACAATCACCGAAGATCCAATTGGTGTATCGTTCACAGTTCACTGATTGTCGCCGGTCTCTTCCTCGGGTTCAACAGATCACCCCCCTCGTTCTCGCCCTTTTCTGCAGAGTGAACATTGTTTGCTCGTCCTACTCGACGTCTGACTCTCTTAATCTCGCACACTCTCTCGCTCTCTCTAACCGTCTGGGAGGTACTTGGCAAGTTATTCACGTGAATTCTGACGCTTCGCCGCGGTTCACAAACAGTAGCTGGTGCTCCCGGTAAAAGTGCAAGGGTAACAAATACACAGCCTTCTCCTCCGACAGGTAAGGGGGAGACCTTTGCATATCTACTCGCTCACTTTGCATGAATCGAACTACAAGGCCTAGGCGGGAGGAGCGACCGCTCTCCCCGCTCTGTTGTTTGAATCGAGCGGGAAATTGCAGTTCTTTCGTGTCGGGATTTTGGCGCGAAATTTGCATCCATTGTTCACCCTTATCTGGAGAGAACAATGGGGGTCAGAACGCTGTGAATAGAACGAAGGGTTGCTTCTCTCATTTCGAAATACTGTCTCGATTCCCTTACTGAGATAAGGTTGTGTGAAGAGCAGAGGGCATCATTCAGTAGAACACTATCGTACATGTTGGAAAGGTCGAGAAAGGAGGGATAATGAAGAGACGGTTACTCTTTCCGAGTTGAAGTATCAACTACAACTCTGACCTACTCGCGAACAAGCTGAGCACTTCGAGCAGAGGGAGGTCACAAAGTCGAGGGGTATTCGAAGCAGAGATCGCATGGCTTTGTGGGTGATCCGTTCGCGACTTGTTAGCTGTTCTTTTATGAATTTACTGGTAGAACTCAGCCATTGATACATGCACATGTTACTATTCAATACAAAAATGCTAGAACAGCAATTGCAAAAATCGATCTCCTGCAACATTCATGAATAACTGTTTTCGGAATCATTCACCGGAAATGGGACATAGCTAGCAACAAAAAAACGAAAAATAATAATTTAAACTAGAGTTCTTCTTCGTTTCTAATTCGTCGTATAATTGATAAAATGAACGTATTATTTCGCAACTTTCTTGATGAACTCTTGATATATGAGACAGGTCTTATTTCATGATGGAATATTCTGCAAAATGTAGAAAATATGATCATGTGTTTGAGTATGACTCATACCAATAAAACACTGTTATTCTCGATAACTTGAGCGCAAGTGTCAAAGGCAAATCGATTAGATAAACAGAAGAATGGAAGAGAAGACAAAAATATCACATTGAAGCGATTCTCACTTTCTTTCTTCTCGTGTCTCAATTCAGCTTTTAATTCAGCAGCTTTCTTTATCTGGTCTGTTCCAGTCGTTCTTATCCGGCGCCCAGCGGAAATGGACGTCGATAGTGAAATCATCACAAAGTCAGTACCATAGAAAGCTGGAACGTAAGATTCTTCAGGATCGGCACAACATACGAAGATTTCGCGGAGCATAGTGTTGCACTAGGAAAAGTGGAATTGAAATATGATAACGACATCTTTGAGTTCATGGTACGCTATTATGACTTTAGAATCCTTTCGAATAATTATTTAATTTCAAAGTCAGATTGTCGTTGACCAAGAAACTGGAGAGAAAGTGGTACAGTTTACTTTTTTCTGTTTCCAGCATCCACGATCATTACCGTCTTTACTTCTATCAGGGACGAATCTTGTTGCCCAACAGTCGTGACTTTGGGTTTGATGGACCTTCTCACACTTTCGAAACTCCCATTCTTCATTTTTCGTTTGAACTGAATTTTGGTCGGATGGTTTGCCTTAATGAACCTGCGGTGTCATTTCCCTTCCTTATTTGACAATTAGCGACTAGATTTAAATTTTTGATTTCCCAGATCTGATTAAATATAATATGTTCATATTCAAAAATGTCCAAGCAATCGCAGGCTCTAACCTGGATGTATTCATTTGTATTTAAAATATATTGCATTGAATTGAATCGTAATATTTATTCCCTAATTGCACATGGGGGAATGGGGGAATGATTGCAGCGATAAAATATTGTTCACTTTCGTCCAGCGTACGCGTCCGCGCCTCCTCCGGCTGCTGCTGCTCCCGCGGCAGGATACGATGCAGCCGCGGGGGCGGGCGTCGCAGCTGCAGGGGCAGGAGTAGCTGCGGCAGGCGCATCGGGCGGAACGCCGCCTCCGGCAGCCGCGGCGCCCGCCGCACCGCCGGGCGTCGCGTAGGCGTTGCCGCCCATCGGAGCCGTGCCGCCGGACGCTGCCATTGCGGCCAGGGCGCCGCTGCGCGGCGGGCACGGGCAATACGCGCCGTCTCCTCCGGGCTCTCCATCGGCGCCCGGTCCTCCCGCAGCTCCCGGTTCTCCGGGTCCTCCGGGGTTGCCGGCGGGTCCTGGCGGACCCGCCGGTCCCGGCATGCCCGGTCCGGAGCCTGCGCCGGCGTCGCCGGCAGGTCCGGGGCCGCCCATGGGACCGGGCGGTCCCGCCGGTCCCGGCTGCGACATCATCCGCGTGCCCTGCGGTCCTGCGGGTCCGGGTGCGCCCGGACCACCCGGGGCCCCGTCGGAGCCCGGGTCGCCCATCGGGCCGGGTGGCCCGGCGGGGCCCATGCCGCCGCCGGTGGCCGGCGTGCCGGCCATTCCGTCCATGCCCGGGCCGCCGGCCGGTCCTGGAGGTCCCGCGGGACCGGGTGGTCCAGGCGGGCACTTGATGCACGCGCCTCCCGTCATCTGCATCGCCATCATCGCCATGCCCGTCATGCCCGCTTGGCCGGCCGCTCCCGCCATACCGTCTTCTGCAATTATGAATCGTTTTGTAAAGTCCATTATCTTATTTTTGTTTTGACTCTATGATGCATAGCCCTTCTTAAATGCCAAAAATATCTTACGTCCTCGCTCGCCGGGCGCTCCGGGAGGTCCGGGCGGGCCGGCGGGGCAGTTGCCGGCGGGCTTTGCGCAGTTGCACTGCGCCGCTCCGCCTGCAGCTGCAGGCGTCGCCGGAGTAGCAGAGGCGGCGGGCGGAGGAGGCGCAGCGCCCCCGGCCGCTGCGGCACCGCCCGCTGGTCCGGTGTCGTAGGCCTCAAGGAATAAACTTTATTGTTTTGCCATCGACAATGCTGCACCAACTATGCCCATCCTTGCTGGGAGTAAACTACGTAGCTAACCAATTGAATGAGTAAAGAATTCGGTAAGTAGGAACAATGACAGATTCTTGTAAAGAACGCTATTAACAATAAGTGACAGAAAAAGTACCTGTCTCGCGTATCTCAGCAGGATGTCGTCTCTCCTTCTCGATGAGCCGGCAGCGAACGGCTGCGCGAGCAGCATGCGCTCCCATGCGTCGTCCGCTTTCATCTTAATTTATCTATTATTATTTTTTATATTTAATAATATAAATGACTAGTATAAAAAGTGCAATGCGAAAAAGACGCAATTCGCGATTTCAAAACATTGAATCCTATTCTTGATGAGGCGGCTCTTTATGCATTTTTGGCTCAGTGGAGGTTGAAAAAAAGGTCACCTTGAACAAGCTCAGGTCCTCCAGCACGTCATCCCGGAAGGCGGCAATGTCGTTGACGATTGTGAAAGCGACGATGAGGGCGCCGATCGTGGCTATGGCTGCGGTTATTGTCGCGCCGAGGAGCAGCGGACGGAGGACCGTCATCCTGGAATCAGACAGATGAGAAGCGCGCAATAAATTTGTTTTGACGATTTTATCGAACTTTATTGCGACCGCGTGAAAGTTATACAGAGGCGTTAACGTATCGAAAATTCGCGAATACCTATTGTCAAGTTTCAACGATCATCTGGAAAGACTCAATGCAAAAAATATACTACTTCTGAACAGAAAGACACAATCTCAAAGAAATGACTGATTGGAGTCGAGGTATAGTAAAGGGAAAGAAGCCCTATTTAAGTACTAGTAGCACGCAACTGGTTTATCAGTGGTAGCGCAAGCTCGCTACTTTGATAGAGCCAACCTATCTCGTTCCAGTTTATCGTTCCAGTTAGAGAGATTGCGCCATACCGCGAGCATGGGATGGAGCGGTTTGATTTCACTTTCACTACTGTTCGTTCATCTTGAGAAGATCGTTTGACATATTTATTTTGCAATGAATTCCTCACAGTACCATTAATGAAACAATACAGTTTATACCCCTAATTTACCACGCGATTAAAATGAATCAACTTTTTATCAATAACAGAGTCGGAGACAAAATATAATCGAATACGAATTCGTGCAAAGAATATTGCAAGTTTCTTCAAGGGTTAATCCTGAAGCTAACATAGCTGTGAGTGCTGTCTTTATCCCTGTACGATACATGCACTCCAGATTTATGATGATCAAGAGAGTGAATGTTATTTTTCTTGTAAATTTCAGCTTCAGACTCGAGCTGACTGAATATTTTCTGAAGATGTTTGACGGGCGCGGGAAAATTTGCGTATTTGATCGATTTGGATGAGGAAAATATCTAAATAAATCTTTTTTTTTTATAATAAAAAGACTTATCTTACCTCAAATATTCTGAGCAGTGCCTGAGCGCTAATTTCAATGCTATGGCGTTCAATCTGGACAGAACCAATTCGGCTCACGAGTTGCAGCAGCATTTCTTCCGTGATGAACAGCTGTGATTCCTTAATTATTTTTTTTGAGTTACATTAAGGTAACAAATACGAAACATACGGGCAGTAAGTTGATGTAGAAAAAGTCCATTGGAGGTAGGTTTGCTATCAGTTGTTGAGTGATTGCAATTTGTTCATCATGCACCTTCAAAATCAGCACTAATTCGTTAATCCTTTTTTGTCCTTGTATAAAATCGCTAAGCATTCTGAAAATATAGAATTTTGTTAGTTTACTAGTGATAGTCTCACCTTGCCGAGTAGTTTTCATATAAAATTATGGACAGAAGTTTGCAATTGATATTTTTTATTGTATGCATAAGACGCTGTTTCTTTTCAGCACCCAATGGGAACTGTAATAACGTACAGTGTTCCAATTAACCTCATTGTCACTTCGGAACACACTATATCACACCAATAATTATTTATAACTAAATACTTACTGAATAAACATGTATTAACCTACCGAAATATCCAGGTCTGTAATTTGAGCATGATTGAAGAATTTCGCTACTTCTTCGATTGACATAAAGTTAATATTATTGGGTAATACATCGGCAAAGCTGTCGAATCCGATCTAAATGAAATAGAATTCATATTAATAATAAGGATGCGTAGATTTGAGTCGTTTTCTCCTCTTACCTTATCAAATTTAACGTGTTTGAAGCGCCTACGGGCCATCTTCTCAAGGTCATCAAGTCTTTCATCCATAGAGGCCAGATTATAGCGATCTTCAAAGTCCAATTCCTCGAAAATTATTGTCAGAATTTCGTTCGGAAGTTCGAGGAAGGGGCACTGAAATTAAATTTATTACGATTAATTTGCTATTGTTATTTCCTACCGTATGCGCATCCATATTCTGCATAGAGCTTCGGCGAAAAATTTAGCGAAAACAGCACAAATGAGGAGAATTGCACGCAAGTGAAAGCAGTAGAAACTCTAGAGTATTTAAAAGACGCTAAATCGAAATGTATTTTGATTTGGAGGATATTTTGATTTGGAGGATAGCCAATGGGTGTCTAATCCATTATGTACGACGCAGCTACAATAGGGTTGTAGACATCAAAGAACAGAAAATATTTTTCTTTTTCTTTTATTCAAAATCATTGCAGTTCGTTAAAGTACAATATTTTTATTACAAGAATAATTTCAGCATCCGCTCATCACAAAGCAATAGTAGACTAGTAAATTGCACTAAATCAGGCCACGTCCGTTCTCCTCTCTGCCGATTGTGACTGCAGAGTGAGCTGACTCGTCCCCGATGTTGACTTGGACACGAGAAGATTCTGCAAAATGAAAATGCAACATTTTTCGTGAAATATTGGATACATCTTCTGAAAAAATGTCAATTCTATGATACAGCGCATTGATCGTGATTGTGGGCACAAGACATAGTAAATCGGCATGCGCATCTCTCATTTCATTTCCTGTCAGAGATACACGATATAGTTTGTGAAATGTGAAGATCTTCAAGAACTAGCACATACCCTCGCAAACAGCGGCGACAGCGGCATCGCTTTCCAGATCCTCCTTCGGAACATGGGTGTAGTGAGAATGAGCGTGGCCGAGTGGACGGTGGAGTGGAAAGCGAGGAAGACAGTGCACACGTCAATCATGGGATCTGTACGTACTAGATCGAAAAACTTTATAAACCCTGCAGAGTATGATATGCTATGTTAAAATATACTTGAAATCCCTAAAATGCATGAACTACGCAAACATACACGAGGTAAAAATTTCGGGATCCAGCAATTTGTAGAATGCAAGTGTGAGTATGAACGGAGAAAGAACGAATAGGATGGGGACAAGCGCCTGCAAATGTTTTCATATTTTCATTGGAAAGAGTCACTGGAAAAGTGTTAGCTAACCACAAACAGCAACGATCTAAGTAGTGTCCGGTGATAATTCCTGGTTGTCACACTGAGATAGCTCGCTTTTCGAATGATCGAGAAGGTATGAATTGAGATCTGCAATTGCTCTTGAACTCTTCTCTGAAACGTGAATTGCCTAAAAAAATATAAATAAAAAAATATAAATAAAACGGTACACTAACCGCAGAAATCATAATAGTGCAGTAGAAGAAGAGGACCACTCCCCAGATACTGAATTACGTTTTTTTTTTAATGTTTTATTTTTATTTTTACACATTGGAATATGCGCTGTAGCTGCTCACTTTCTAATCACTTTGTAGTTGATGAAACAGTCCATCCGACGGATTCCGTCCCTGTCCCAGTCGTCAGAGATCATCTGCAACATATGGAAAATAGACACAACTAAACATAATTTGACTAGAAAGAAGGGTATCTAAATATCAAACCGAATCACCTCCCTCAGCGAACGCTCGAGCTCCGCGCCTGGGACCCAGGCGAGCTATAATAATAATTATTATTAAAACAATGTTATTAAAATACAAAGCTCACATAGTAAGTGTAGCTGAAGGAACAGCAGAATACGGCAGTCACTATCAGAAATCCAATGTGGCCGACAGTGCTCAGTTTGAAGATTGAGTTTTGAGGGACAATGATCTGAAACAACGTTTGAATTAGTTATTTATGCGAACATGATTTTTTGCAGTCATATAAGTCCCTGGCCTGATTTACACCTGTGAACAAACACTTTATGTCTGGCTAAGTGCCGTGAATGCACAACCAACATCGTATCTTTGTGAGACTAAACCCCTCATGAAGTAAGGAGAGAAACTCTCCGATCGCAAATTTAGTATGCATCATTTGCACCTGGTGCGCGGGTCCAAAGGAATCGTCTCTCCATTTCACTAGTCAGTCAGAGAGACGAGAGAGACTAGGTAAAATGAAGAGACGATTGGCCGTTTTTCACTTCTTATTCAAAGTGTATTCAGTAAGTCGATGAAGTGCCTGCACCTGATGTCGATGGAGAAAGCAGGCCGCGTAGACGGGCGCGTTGAGCAGAATTAGGACGATCCAGGTTATCTGATTATTTTTTTTATTTTTGTGGTGCATAATTGGAAAAAAACATGTTGTATGTGAGAAAGAGCAATTCTAGGCGTTGTGCTGGAATAAATTTGTTATTAACCCACAAACGCCGCGCAAGCGCTCAGCGGTATGTTGATAATCGGAGCATCGCGGAAGATGCACATGACGGGCATGATTAGCTGAGCATCGAAGATACACTGGGTGTAGACGTCGAAGGTCGTCGCGACCACCTGTATTGTTTTTATCATTGATTCTTCAAAATGGTAGTCTGAGATATAACTGGAAAAATGCTAAAAACATCAAAAATCAGATTCTATTCAAGAACGTTCTCCTTTGGACCGTAGAGCACGTTCAATTATGACAACTGATTGGTCTGCTAATGAAAAAGAACGAATGAATAGAACTACGGCTATGCGTATGCAAGAGAAAAAACGCTTACAATCAGCGCGATGAGCATCCCTCCGTACTGTCGGGACAGTGTGGGAGTGGTGCGAATGATCGCAATGCAGATGATGCCTAGTGCCTTCAAATAGTGCTTTGAAATTCAGAAAGTCATGGACTGAGAATTATGTCTTTGTAGCTGATACTCGGAAGATCCGTACTAAAGAAACGAAAGTGACGGCTAGTACCTTCAAATAGTGATTTTCAAGTTAGAAATCATGTTTTGAACACTATGTTTTGATGCACGGTGGCACAAACTGTTGCTGAAAAACGTACTAAAGAAACGAAAGTGACTGCGAGCTTGACTGTCCGGAGCGTGGCCAGCGTAGAGGGCGATGCGGGTCGGATGCAGTACATTAAGGCTGAATTATTGCGTGAATGTGGGAAAAAAACAGAAAAAATCAAAAGCGAAAAAAATGCAATTTTATACAAAACAAGAGAGATTTGTAACGGGAATAATATTGCGAGACAAGTAAGACGATCACTGCAGCTGTTCAGCATCAGAGTTTCATGTTGATTGCACCTGTCATTCACTTTAGGTCTGTCGCTCGCGCAAAGGTTACTACGGCCAACACAGTGGCAGATGTTTCAAGGGGGGGGGCTACAAGGCTATACAGCACGGCTTCTGATCTTTTGATCTACTCGAGTCTCTCCACCCTGGTCTCTTCCCTTCACTTTCTGCCCCTCTGCACTCTCTCGATTTCCCCTGCTCTCTCGCCTCTCTCGGGAGGAGACTCCGAACGATAAGAGCTGGGAAGTAAACGAGCTAAGCAGCGTATGATCCTTTTCAAAAGGAGTTACGAATAGGGTTGACATTAAAAAACCACCTGTGAATTCCTCGCGCCATCTGGTCATACTGACCAGAAAGTATCTATCTATGAACACAAAATACGACGATTTGTTGAGCCCATTGGCGCTTCTTAAATCGAAGGATGGCCACTGGGAAAGTTCATCGTGAGGATATTATCCCTAACCAAAATTAGTATTTTTTTTCCGTGATTTGATGAAAGATCTGGTAGATTTTGTTTGTGAAAATTGTAGTACCAAAAATTATATATTTAATAAATCATTTGATTTAATGATAAATTCAGAACAACTGCTGAAAAAATGTAATTCAATACTCCTAAACGACACGATTTAATGATAACGTAGTCATGAAGCAATGGAATAATGATATCAGTAACCGTAGGGATTGTGCATCCAATACTTGCAAGTGCCATCGGGGGCACATCGATGCATAATCACGAAAAATATGTTGCTATCGGATTGAGCCGTAGCGACGCAATCGAAAGTGGCTCCTGTCTTGATGTGGAGTAGTATATGCGTTCCAGATCTGTCGAAAATCTTCTCTGAAGCTTCGAGATCTGTCGAAAAAGCTTCATTTATGAATGAGTTGGCGGAATCGTCAGTCACGTAGCACTCGATGGTTTTCTCTACTTGAGCGCCGCAAACAATCTAAAAATAGAACTTTTTTGATTTTTTTCTTCATTTTTCAAAACTAATAAGAATGTTTAAAAAAATACCTCAAACGCTCTAGCTATGCCGTCGCTTGTGATGGAAGAACGATGACAGTCAAGCTTGAGAAAATTCGAATTTCCCGCAAGGTGCAGAAGCACATCATCATCAATGATGGAATATGAGGACTGAAATGTTCATTATTTTCATATTTTTCAGCAATAAAATGAAGATATACTCACTCGGAATGCGTTTGAGATTTTGCAATTCATTGTACGAGGAAGATTGAGCATCAGCTGTTTGGCACTCTCTGCTTCCGATGAGCTTCGAATGAAACAACTCATGTCAATTTCCTCAATGTTTGTAGCCCCTCGAGAAAGATCACTGATCATTCTGTAAGAAAACATTACTCATTCAAATCATACGCCTTGGAATTCGATGCACACTTTAAATTGCAATCTTCACACCTGTTTGAATACTCGTTCGGTGATTCGATTTTCAAATTGCGAAATTTGAAAGTCTTGAAAGCTGCCCGAGCCATTTCTGCCGCCGATGCATTCATTCCACTCTGCAAGACAAATGTTTTGAATATTTCTGGAATGCCAAAAATATTGAAAAATTAGTAGTAACCCAACTGGCAAAACATACCTTTATCACCAACTGATCGGCCATTCCGTGTCTAAAAAAATCCGTCAGCTCTGGAATGGGTGTGAGTCCGTTGAACAATACGGGCCGCTCGGCTCTGTCAGCTTTGATAATAGCTCCGGTTCTATACTGAAAATGCTATTTTCGAAAAATGAAAAATATGTTGCCTGCCTTACCGGAATGAATTCCACATTAGTAAAGCTGCGATGGCCCGCAATCTTCTCTAATTGAAGAAACCATTTGTCGACGGCGAAGAGATTCGATCGATCTTCGGCGCTCATTTTATCAACGATTTGCACCTGAATCTCGGTAGGAAGGCCGAGAAAAGACATCTGGAATTTATTGATACAAAAAGTTTTTTTTATATAGCGAAACATGCGGGGAATAAACATGAAAAGATTGGTGCTAATGATTCAAGCTGAATGAATGATCGGCATTGAGACTAATTACCTGGAAGTCACCGATGCTGAAGTGAGAACGGATGTCCGATTTCCTACATGAAGAAAGTTGGAGGAAGGCCACAGGGTAGTTGAGTTTGAAAGACTGGAAATTTACAAAGCCGATAAAAGAACAGATAAGTGATTTTATAAAACAATGAGATAATAATCTACTTTGATAACACATGAAATATTTTTATCATTCTCTACCATTTTTTTTTGCAATGTAAAGGTAAAACTGATAATGTAGAGATACATACAATAGAAGTCATCAACTATCGTACACCGAGTCCATTCTCCACGATGATGGTCCATCATTGTCCATGATGGACCATCATTGTCCATCATTTTTCCATCATCGAAGTTCTTTGCTTAAAATGCGATAATCAGGGCTCTTTTTGTGCCTGTTGCACTCTTTTTGGGTCGCTTTTCACATTTGAGTGAAAAAATAAAATAAAAATATTCATTTTCATTGTGAAATTCACATTCCATTCGATTCCATCAAATTTCCATCATTTGCCAATCGCAAACTGACGGGAAGCTCGGTGGGTAGCTGGAGCCGGGAAACTACGGTACCCTAAACTCCGGACACGTTTCATTTTCGGAACCTCGTACTTTCGTTTTTTTAAATCGATTTTCATATTTGTTTTCCGCGATTATTCTTATGTTTCTCTTGTTCAATCGTGCGTTTGACAGAGGGCAACCTTTCCTTGTAGTCTGATTGAGGTTTTCCTTGTCGCAATGACTTGATTTCACGCTTTTCTTCTGTGACTGCGCTGTCCCTCTCTTTGAAAGTGAAACAAATCTTGTTTCTCCTGTGATTCGAGTTCTAGGCATTGCTCTTGTTCTGTTTCATGTATATTTCGTGACGCCATTGACCACGACCCTTTCCTAATCGCCGATTCTCCAGGCCAAGAAGTGGCGCGATGACGATTTCGTGTTTTGAGCCGGAAGGATGTCATTCGTCTCTCGAGTCTTACTCCTGCTCCTCCTCACATCCATGGTTTCGATGGTTACCGTAAGTCTTCTAACGTGCATCCAAGTTCAAATGTGCAGTTTGAGTTGACGTACTTTGCTCTCACGCGAGATCAGCGACTAAGAGGATATAGTGAAAAAACCGTTCAGAGCCAGCGACTATGCGGGAGGCGTCTAACCGAGGCTCTCTCTGTCGTATGTGACCACAAGTATCATCGACCTATCAGAGAGCAACTCAACACCGTACGCGCGCACTCATCGGGAATTTAATGGTAATTATCTTCTTTAAAAAATTTGTTAATGGTGGATAGGCTGGGTCTGACGGTTTCCGGTGGTATGCAGTATCAGTCACTCTACAGCCTTCCTGCCATATTTCTGACTCTTCTTGGAAATATTGCTTATTTGTATTATTAATGTGAAAGAGAAATTATATTGGAAAGTAAATTCGTTTAAATTTGCCGAAATGAAGGAGGTGAGCTCTCAATTGATAATGGCAAAAACAATCGAAATTCGAATTTAAATTTTTTGCCATGAAAAATCCTAAATTATCTAATTCTGCTTCTTCTTGCAGGTGTCAACACAACAGCTACGCCAAGGCCTCCGGAGGCTAGAGCGAGGTTGGGCCGCATCCTCTCCAAGCTGGTAAGTCATTTTTTCATAATTAATATTATTTTGTCGGTTATTGACATTGATGTGTGAATGAGAATAATGATAATGAAGTTATTCTATTCAGATCTCGTCAGCTTCAGCGATTCTCCGATCGAAGCAGCAAGCTGCAATTCCTCTCAATATGAGTTAATCAGACGAAGATGATAAGACGGAGAGTGACAAGTGAAGAGTGAGGAGATTCGTTCCATCCCTTGTATCTCTTTCCCCCACGATTGTTTCACTTCTTATATATTCTAATCCATAGCTACTCATAATGTAAATAACGTAAGTGTTAGCAAACATACTCGCTATGATTCGTTCTGTAGATATTATTCTGTAATTATCCAATAAAATATTCTTATCAATTCATCCAACAGGTTCCGATTAACATCACATGCCAATGCAAATTTGTCGGTACTTATCTGTTAATTGGTCCAATTTTTTTCTCGCAGAGTATTCCTCCCTAGCATTTTCTTTCCTTCTCTTAAGAGACTAGAGACAAAGGGCTTCATCTAGCTTCTCCGTTGTTACCATTGGAATTTCGGCTCAAATACAGTATCAAAAATACTATTCTGATTTTTCTACTGCCGAAGTTGCGGAACCAATAAGGCCATCGAGTGAAATTATAGAATAACACGTCTCTTAACCTCTATTTCGCTGGGAATGGTATATCTTTCATATTTATCAACAACAAAACAATGTGAACAGCAACTGACAAGCTGCTAATAAAGATTACACCAAAAGTAACGAATGGTGGGTAACCGGGAGTTGAACGAGTTAATTATTAGAAAAAAAATCTAGAGATAAATAATGTGATTAAAATGATAAACCTAGCGATAACTAGAAATAGAATCCCATAGAGAAACAATTCTCGAAGATTCGATCGGAGAATCGCTGAAGCTGACGAGATCTGAATAGAATAACTTCATTATCATTATTCTCATTCACACATCAATGTCAATAACCGACAAAATAATATTAATTATGAAAAAATGACTTACCAGCTTGGAGAGGATGCGGCCCAACCTCGCTCTAGCCTCCGGAGGCCTTGGCGTAGCTGTTGTGTTGACACCTGCAAGAAGAAGCAGAATTAGATAATTTAGGATTTTTCATGGCAAAAAATTTAAATTCGAATTTCGATTGTTTTTGCCATTATCAATTGAGAGCTCACCTCCTTCATTTCGGCAAATTTAAACGAATTTACTTTCCAATATAATTTCTCTTTCACATTAATAATACAAATAAGAAATATTTCCAAGAAGAGTCAGAAATATGGCAGGAAGGCTGTAGAGTGACTGATACTGCATACCACCGGAAACCGTCAGACCCAGCCTATCCACCATTAACAAATTTTTTAAAGAAGATAATTACCATTAAATTCCCGATGAGTGCGCGCGTACGGTGTTGAGTTGCTCTCTGATAGGTCGATGATACTTGTGGTCACATACGACAGAGAGAGCCTCGGTTAGACGCCTCCCGCATAGTCGCTGGCTCTGAACGGTTTTTTCACTATATCCTCTTAGTCGCTGATCTCGCGTGAGAGCAAAGTACGTCAACTCAAACTGCACATTTGAACTTGGATGCACGTTAGAAGACTTACGGTAACCATCGAAACCATGGATGTGAGGAGGAGCAGGAGTAAGACTCGAGAGACGAATGACATCCTTCCGGCTCAAAACACGAAATCGTCATCGCGCCACTTCTTGGCCTGGAGAATCGGCGATTAGGAAAGGGTCGTGGTCAATGGCGTCACGAAATATACATGAAACAGAACAAGAGCAATGCCTAGAACTCGAATCACAGGAGAAACAAGATTTGTTTCACTTTCAAAGAGAGGGACAGCGCAGTCACAGAAGAAAAGCGTGAAATCAAGTCATTGCGACAAGGAAAACCTCAATCAGACTACAAGGAAAGGTTGCCCTCTGTCAAACGCACGATTGAACAAGAGAAACATAAGAATAATCGCGGAAAACAAATATGAAAATCGATTTAAAAAAACGAAAGTACGAGGTTCCGAAAATGAAACGTGTCCGGAGTTTAGGGTACCGTAGTTTCCCGGCTCCAGCTACCCACCGAGCTTCCCGTCAGTTTGCGATTGGCAAATGATGGAAATTTGATGGAATCGAATGGAATGTGAATTTCACAATGAAAATGAATATTTTTATTTTATTTTTTCACTCAAATGTGAAAAGCGACCCAAAAAGAGTGCAACAGGCACAAAAAGAGCCCTGATTATCGCATTTTAAGCAAAGAACTTCGATGATGGAAAAATGATGGACAATGATGGTCCATCATGGACAATGATGGACCATCATCGTGGAGAATGGACTCGGTGTACGATAATTAATTTCTAATTTTAATATCGCAAGAATGCTCTGATAATTTGTGCGCTGTTAGTGTCGCTTTAGAGAACATATCCATAACATGGTAATCTCCATCCTCCGTCATCCAGACATTAAACCTCCAATCTAACACAGTCTGCAGGAGAAAGCTGTCGAGTTCAGTGAACGAAGCATAAAAATTAAGCTGTTTCTTAGTTTCTTCAATTTGCTTGCCTTTCTGAACATTTCGCCAACTGTCGTAGACAATCTGAACAATTTTATAAAAGAAAGTAATTCCTTCATAGACTAACCTCAAACGCTCTAGCGATTCCGCTTGCCGTAATAGAGGTCCGGGGACAGTTCAGCTTGTAAATATTTGCGAAATTGGCAGCGAGACGCAGTAGAATCTCATCGTCGACGAAGTTTTCGCTGCTTCCGAAGAAAGAGTGAATGTGGCACTCTTTTCCTGGTGGTAACTGCCAGAGCAATTCTTTAAAACACCGCGTGTCTTCTTGATTTGAAAGTCCACTTTGATGCAAAATGTGTACCACATCTATGCCACTCCGGTTAGCCATAAACTTCCCCAAAATCCTGAATTAAATAATAAATTCCAACCAAGGAAATATAATAAATGGAAATGAAACCTGCAGGAGTTGCTATCGCTAATCGTGAAATCCAAATTTTTAAACTTTAGCTTTTCGAAGACAGAGTTCAGTATTCTCTCTACTCCATCGTCAACGTGTCCCTTAAGCAATTAAAAATGTTATTAAAAAATAAATTTAATAAAAACCTTTATTTTAAGAATTTTGGTTGATGCATGTCTGAAGAACTGGTCCATTTCTTGAATAGGAGTGCAGAAATCGAATTCTTTGATGAACGTTGACAGAGTGGCTTTGTTCTGAGTCAACTAATTATGTAGATGAATTACATTAATCTTTAAAAAATCCTTCTTAGAACTCGAAAGATATCGCCGTCTCTTCTTTTTTTTGGCATGCACCGCACGCTTGATCGACGAGAGAGCGTGTGAAATGAAGAGACGGCGGTATCATTTCTCGAGCTCTTATTACTAACCGAACGAATCTCGATGCTAGTGAAGCGCCGATGGCCCGTCTTCAATTCCACTTCGTAAAGACGTCGATTAACCGACATAACATTCAATCGGACGTCCGGGCGCATTGCCGCAATGATTTTCGTCAGAATTTCATTCGGGAGGCAGAGAAATGAGGTGGGAAGGCGTTCGATATTGTCACCGTGATAAGAAATGCGCTCCATTGAAGTTTACTGAAATATCGAAAATAAATTAAAAAAATTAAAAAATATATAAGCTGCAATATTACGATTGATCACAATGCTCTCACTTAGGGTGGTAAGAATTGAAGACTGAACACGAGACGCAGAATGTGAAGGCGAGGCCGGTGGGTGTTTAAATAAAAAGGATTTTAAAAAGTATTTTTCGCACATTCTCATACTCCATGTATTTTTTTTTGAAAATAGAGTTCAGAATGAAGGTCATTGCGTGAACAGAAAAAATGCAAATAAAAGGCCTCATAAGACACTTTATTATGCTCCTGCTGATTTATTCGTTGTTAGAACAAATTTGGCTAATAAACATTAATTTATTTATGCAAAAAAGGATCCTTGAATCCATTTTATAGTGACTTTTAAAAAGTTTTCCTCAATTTCGGAATGCGATTGTTTTCATGGAATTATTTATCAAATACGAAATATTCACAACATGGATGACGACAAAATATATTGTTTTATGATAGTCAGTATGCTATACAAGGGCTGGCAAAATATTATGCGAATCAATTACTACAAATGTAGCGAGCAAAATTAGAGCAAACTGGGTAGGTCGCTCTTTCAACCAAAATCCAGGGATTGTGAGATATGCATTGTTGGGTGCTGCCGACAAACGCATGTATTAGCCAACCTTGTTCGCACTAATGGCTGGGATCATTGTCACCCAGATGCTTCCACTGTCTACGGATAATCCGGATAACTTCATGAGGTCACCTGTCGACGGATGGTTTAAAATCAGCTCATCCCTATACCATGGGAGAACGAGAGGATAGTTCAGTAACGGTTGTACAGTAGCGATTGATATAGTGACTGCCACTTCGCTTGTCAGTTCTCCGCTGAAAAGCATCTGCAAATTGTTCAAGGTTAATATGAAGAATATAAAACTCAACACACTGAATATAGAGTAGGGAGAACTATAAAAATAAAGAGTTTTCTATGGAGTAGATGTGCGAAAAAATAGAGAAAAAATTGAAGGCTGAACCGGAATATAAAGTGTTCCATCACCTCTAATAGTGTTTCAAGCCCATCTGACGAAATTCCGTTCCGAGGGCAGTTGAACATTTTGTAGCAAGAAGAAAGATTGACGAGATGCAAGAAACAAGCGTCGTCGATAAAATTTTCGTTAGTATTCTGAAATGTTCGGGAGTTGTCTTGGAGTTAGCATTTAGCTGCACAATAATGGAAATGGAAACTTACAAAAGTAATGGAGCAATTTTTCCCAAACGGTTGAAGCTCCAATATCAGTTTTCGTCCTTTTTCAGTATTTTTGTAATTCCAGTCAACTATCACTTCTTCGATATTTTTCTGATTTTTGATGAACTGAACTAATATTCTGAAAACTCATTCTCTGATTTGTTTTCAAAGAACTTTACCTGAAGGAGTTTTCATCGGTAATTTCGAATTCCAACTTGGTGGTTTGTAGGGTCTTGACTACAGTTTGGAGAATTTTTTCAGTGTCTTCATTCAGTCGACCCTATGTCATTTAGGTATGTAAAAATATTACTGTAATTCAATTTATTAGCTAACCTTGACATTCAGCCTCCCAGTGAATCCAAATTTGAAATATCCAGCGACCTCCGAAATCGGAGTAGAAAGATAAAAGTGTTTCTGCTTATTAGCGGATCCAGCTCTGATTAAGATCCAGCGGTTAATCTGAAAAAAATCTCTATAGAGAATAAAATAAGTAAAGATCAGAATCTACGCACCGTACTGAATGTAATATTAGTTAGCATACGATGGCCGGTCAGCTGTTCAACTTCGCACAGTCGGTCGGTGAGAGATGCAAGATTTTTCCGATCTTCATAGACCAAATTGTCGAATATTTGCAGCAGTAAATCGTTCGGAAGATCGATAAACTGCGTCTAAAATCATTCAGCTTCAGCATCCACTTGCCGTTAAACAGCAACATACTTCTAACGTCTCCGCATTGAAGGTTTTCGCAGTGAGCGACATTTTTGTCGATGCAATTATGAAAATTGGCTGAAATTCGAAATTCGAAGAGAAAAAATTTTAAGTGAAAAAATAGATATGCGTACGATGCATACGAAAAGACAGGATGGAAAATGATGCTCAAAGTGCCCTCTCAATTCAAAAATGGAGCGGTTCGATGTGAGACCGAAAAAGAGCGTTCCGACGCTACCAATGATGGTCAGCGTTTATTAAAATATAGATCGGAATTTTATTGGAGATTGCCTACAGGGTACGCAGTAATATGCCCTTACCGAAGAGCTGGTGAATGCCTATCCACCTTCTATCGTGCGTTTGAAATGCTCAGCAAATGAGATGTGCTGGTTAGCGAGCTATCCATTGTCTGAGAGAGAGAGAGGCAGGGGGAAGGAAGGGGGAGGAGGGGAACGTTCGTCAAACGTCAGCTACGAGTGGAATGGAAAATATTCTCACAGTACAAATGATGATGAAGATTGAAAATTTCAGCCGTGAAAGCCTAAACACAACACAACGCGATACTTTTTTCTGATCCAATTGTATCTTTTCGAATTCGGCAGAGTAAAGTGCAACGGTCAATTGTTAACAACATATTTATTAGGCAAATATGATTAATACTCTACAATCAATGCAGGGATACTGATTATGAGATGACTGAAATTTCTTTGCAAAAGAGCGATGGTGGAAGGGATAAATATTCGCAAATATTTGCCATAATTTAAGCAGGAATCATTGTGACCCAATTATTATATTCGCTATGTGACGCAAATATTGCAGTGCCAAATTTCAGACTGACGCCAGAAGGGCGATGTTGGAAGAGCCCTTCTTTTTTGTTGATCATTTCTAAGTGTTGCGGCGCTATCTGAATAGCCGACAGGAAACGATGGTGTGGAGTGAAAGTGGTTCCGTACACGCTTACTTCGCCTTTCACCACTCCGGTACCGATCATCTGTAATTCGTATAATATATGTTTTACCTTTTTGTGACATGTTTAGTTCACCTGGAAAACCCTCACAAGTCCCTCGGCAGTGAAACTATTCTGAGGACAGTTGAATCTTTTGTTGCCCGAAGAAAGATTAACGACATGAAAAAAACAGTCGTCGTCGATAAAATTTTCGTTAGTATTCTGAAATGTTCGGGAATTAATCGTTCTGTTGTCTTGGAGTTAGCATTTAACTGCAAAATTTGAGGCAAATTTATCGACAATTAGTTGTTTTGTATTCAGATCATTACTAAGTAGAAAAGGAAACCTACAATAGTAATGGCGCAACGTTTGTCGAATGGCTGGAGCTCCATGATAATTTTCCGTTGATTTTCAGAATCCCTAAAATGCCAGGAAAGATCCACCTCTTCGGTGCTTCTTTTACTTTGCATGATCTGGTTGAATATTCTAAACATCATTCATTTATTCAAAAGGAAATTAAGTTTTATTAACTACACATGCCTGAGTGAAGTTTCATCGGTAAACTCATAATCCAATTTGGTGAATTTTAGGCTCTTGACAAGTGCTTGGAGCATTTTTTCTGAGTTTTTATGTAGTCGACCCTGAAGAATAGTTATTTTTTGCAAATATAAAGCAAAACAATTATTTAATACTCTTCCTAAAGGAGGGGGGTCTTACCCTTATTTTGAGCCTCTTAGCGAATCCATGTTTGAAATATCCGGCGAGTTCCGAAATTGGAGTAGAATGATCAAAGTCTTTTTGCTTATTAGCACTCACAGCTTTTATAAAGATCCAAGAGTAAATCTGCAAATTCATAAATTCGCTGAAAAACATCAGCAAATCCCCTAAAAGAGAAACCTTTTAACTCACCGTACTGAACGATACATGTGTTAAAAGTCGATGACCGGCCTTCCGTTCAAGTTCGTAGAGTCGGTTGTCAACGGATGCAAGATCACGACGTTCTTCGGTGGACAAATGTTCGAATAGTCGCACCAAAATCTCATTGGGGAGACCGAGAAACTGCGTCTAAAAGGCTTGTTATCAATGTATTTATTTGCAACCTACATTTGGCCGCTGAACCTCGGAAATGCTTGCAGTGCACGACATCGCTATTGTATCTGAAATTTGAAAGAATTCCTTTATTTTCAAAATAATGTCGATTTGATTACCCGAGTAAGTCGATTTTACCGGAACGAAACGTCCAGAACGCCAACGAGATATTTGCTAGATAATCCAAACTGGAGAACGAACTTCAATAGGACGCCACCTATCGAAGTGAGCGACAGGTGGCGTCCTCTACAAATTACTAATGAATTGTGGCCACAGGGTGGATAATCCTCGATCGGAATGTGGCTAGGGAGTGCCCGTTGGGTATTACACTGCAAACCAATAGAACGGGTGAGGGGCATGGTCAGGAAAAGAAATAAAAGAGAAATAGCGTCGACGAACAGAATGCTCTCTCTCTCGCTAGTGGAACGGTTAAATCAGATATATGGATCAGCATCATTTATCAAACAAATAATGATCAAAAAGGTACAATGTGTGGATTGGGAGACGAATGCCATTTCCAGGCAATAAAAGCGATAATTTAACGGGAATTCACGAAACAAATGTCTTCAGAATAAACTAAGCAGGAATCATGGAGACCATCCAGATGTCTCCCATCACATGATCAAATTTCAGAAAGGCGCCAGAAGGCCGATGCTCATAAATCCATTCTTCCTGGCTGAATAGTCTAAAGCAGCGTTGCACTCGATTCATATTCGAGAAAAATTGATGGATCAGAATGGATGAGGATCCATAGATGGTTACTTCGCTTTTCACCTCTCCGGAACAAATCATCTAAAACGCTAATCTTATATTTTTGTTCCTTTTTTAGTTAACTAACCTCGAAAACTTTAGTGAGTTGATTTCCAGTTATCGATTGAGGGCTGTTGAAAGTTTTGTTACCAGAAGAATGTTTGACGAGATGAAAGAAACAGTCGTCGTCGATGAAATCTTCGTCAGTAATCTGAAATATTAAAGATATATATTGGCAATATTTAAAAAAAAAGTTATGTGTGGAGCTCTCTATTGGAGTTTTAGAAAAACAATTTAGGAATATTAAAGAACCAACAATAGTAACATCACAATTTTTGTTGAATGGCTGAAGCTCCATCAACATTTTTCCAGCTTTATTTGAACCCTCATAGTTCCAGCGGATTATCATCTCTTCGATGCTCCTTTGGCTTCGCAGTATCTGGCTGAATATTCTGAAAGTGAGTTATACTTTTCTGAAAGCACATCTTAGTACAAAGTGCGTTACACTTTCTACAAATCAGAAACGTTACATTTTCTATACCTGAAGGAAGTTTCATCGACAATCTCGAATTCAATTTTGTATATTTGTAGACTGTTGACTACTGTATGGAGAAATTTTTCTGCTTCTTCATTCAATCGACCCTGAAAACAAAATATGTTTATAAAAATATGTTTATAAAGGTATGTGCAAAAAATAACACTATCTAGAGTATAGCTAATCTAACCTCGACTTTCAGTCGTTCTGTGGACCCATATTTGAAAAATTCTCTGATTTGCATGATCGGTGTGCCGAAATCAAAGTTTTTGCGATCATCAGATGCATTATTAGTTCGTATCAAGATCCAGCGGTTAATCTGCAAATATAATAGCAAAAGTAAAAAAAAATACTCTGACTTGCTAATTTTGAATATACTCACCGTCTTGAACATAACTTCAGTGAACAAACGATGTCCGGCCATTTGTTCAAGTTCACCGAGTTCGTTTCCGAGTGATGCCAAATTTTTACGATCTTCAGGAGCCAAATTTTCAAATATTTGCACCTTCATTTCACTCAGAAGATCAGAAAACTGCGGCTGAAAGCAGAAATGATTCTCAAAATATTGTATTATAATAATTACCTTCCCAACATCGGAGATTTTCACAGTGCACGACATTGATATCTAAAATAATACTGATTACTTGAATTTCGTAATTCGAATCGATATTTTAAGAAAGGGAAATATTTGGAAATCACGAGCATGAACTTATTAGTTAAAAATAAACAAAATCGTATGAAACAAAAAATCGTACGACAGTGAGAATAACGCGAAAAAAATCGCAAAGAATACCCTCACTCAAAACTGGAGCGGTCCGATATGAGATCGAAAACGGGCGTTCTGACGCAACCAACGTCAACCAGTGTTCATAAATCGATAGATCGGAATGTAAATGGAGATAGCCCATAGGGACACAGTATTATGCACCGCTGAGGTTGCGAAAGACCAATTTGTTACGGGTCGCTCGAGGCGTAACGAATCTTTCGCATGCGTGCACACGACTGGGATATAAGTAGTAGATAATTTTCTAATCATTAAACACTACCCTGCGATAGACCTAAAACCCGTCAAGTTTACGCTATAAGATCCTTTACACAAGCAAGTTGTTTCTTCCCGGTTTCAGTTTTGCCCTAATTAACAATTATTAACAAATACAAAAAAATAATTAATATTACCGTAAAATGCGAAGAGTCCCATGTCAAGACGAAGATTCAGTATGATCTCGGAAAGATTGCCCAATACGCCGCGTTTCAACTCCACATTGAGGCGTCCCCATGTCAGTCCTGCCCTAGAGATCTAGTGAATCGAAGCCTAAAATTGAATAAGATGAGATAAGCCCACATTTCAGGATATTAGGATGCAGGATCAGAGGATGCAAATGATGCAAAAATGTAGAATGAGAGGATGTAAATAACTTTACTGAACAACAGGAAAAAGTTTAATTCCAATTACGTGAGTACAGAACACTTTCTAATTATAAAGGGCAAAGTCAATAGTTCAATTTCACTAATTGGTATTTTTTCATAAGAGTAATTAACAGGAAAAAATTTTGTTTAAAAAGTGCAACGTCTTACACACTCCAAAAAGATCCTAGACGGAAGAAACAGAAGAAGAATCAATACAAATTTTTGTTTGTATTCTGAGATGGGATCATTGTTGTCCAAATGAATTCTCTTTCTGCTGATAATACTTCGGTAAATTTCAGAGTTGCGCCAGACTGATGCATCATAATGAACCCTTCGGTACTTTGTGACCTAACGAGACGTAGTGCAATTCTTCGCAAGAAATCCGTTCGAATAATATGCATGGATGCAGGTATAGTAACTTCGCATCTCAATTTTCCGCTACATATCATCTGCAATAAACGTAGAAAAAAATTCAAATTTTTGGATTACCTCAAAAACTTTGCTCAAGCCATCTCCGGTAATTCTGTTTTGAGAACAACCGATAGTTTTGTTGCCTGAAGAAAGGTTGACGAGATGACAGAAACAATCGTCGTCAATGAAATTCTCGTTAGTAAGCTGCAACAATTAAATAATCGGTAATATTTCGGTAATAAAACTTATGCGATTTGTTTGGTCCTCGTACTCATCTTCAAGTAAAGTTCGAGCCAAAACAAAGGATAAGGAATTAATGAAAACCTACAAAAGATATAATGCAATTTTCGCCGAATGGTTGTAGCTCCAAAATCATTTTTCGTGACAATTCAGAATCATCAAGGCTCCAGAGAATCATTACTTCTTCAATGTTCTTGTGGCTTTGCATGATCTGATTGAATAATCTGAAAAAAATGTTAGTATTTTTAAATGTTTTTTTAACGAAATATACCTGTATGATATTTCAGAGTCTATCTCGAATTCCAATTTCATGATTTGTAAACTCTTCACTACTGACTGGAGCGTTTTTTCTGTCTTTTCATTCATCCAACCCTGAAAACAAAAACATAATTATGGTCATATTATGTTCTAATACATACTATACTACAACTTGTAACGTCTATTTTCAGTATTTCAGTAAATCCATATTTAAAATATTCTGAAAGTTCTGGGATTGGAGTAGAATGATCAAACTGTTCGCGTTCACTAGATGCATTATTGATCTCCACTTTGATCCAACAGCTAATCTGAAAACAAAGTCTTTCTAATAAGGAATTTAATTGCTAAGTTAGAATATACTCACAGCACTAAATGTAACTTTAGTGAACATCAGATGTCCAGCTTTCTTCTCAAGTCCGAAGAGTCGGTTATTTACGGAAGAAAGATTTTTACGATCCTCAGGGGTTAAATTTGCAAAAATTTGAACCAGAATTTCATTGGGAAGATCGAGCAAATTTGTCTGAAAGCAGCATTGATTCTCGCATTTCTTTTAAAACGTACCTTTGGCGCCTTTGCTGTGAGCAGCTTCAGTTTTGCTCTAAATATCAATTATTAATATTCTAAAATAAATTACTATTACCGTAAAATGGCGAAGAGTCCCATGTCAAGACGATGATATAGCAGTTTCTCGGAAAAAAGTACCCAACAAAATGACTTTTCAACTCCAAACTGGAACGGCCCGATGTCAACCCCCCCCCCCCTTACCCGATAGATCTAGTGAATCGAAGCCACAGGGTGGATGATTCACCGAGAAGTTTGAATATTCTTTAGATATGCCCACATAGCATTGTATCAGGATATTATCTAAATGAATATAACCTTACAGAACCACAAGAAACAGTACCAATTACGTGACTATAGCACACTTTCTAATTATAAAAGGCAAAGTCAAAAGATCAATTTCACAAATTAGAATGGTAATCAAATCAAAATGAGAATAATGAGTCCTTGTCCTCCTCTCCTTTTCTTTCTTCTCCCCTCATTTCACGTCTCTGCGCGGCTGCCGAGCGGGCGATGGAGTGCGTTTCCTCTAATATTTCCTCTTTTACTGCTCAAATTTTCTATCCAACCTGCTCATTTTGCTTGTGTCTCATTGTGCCTGTGCGGAAGTGCATGCTCATTGCAATGTTCATCAGTTCGATATCGAAACGTGTATTGTTTTCGGGACTGTGCTCCTAGCAGAAACTGAATGTAACGATTCTGAATCCTCGTAATTCCAGGGCGAAATCGGGCGTCGAGACTCCTCCCGCTTCGGCGCCGATCGAGGACACGAGCAAGACGGCCAAAGGGTTCGTTTCTTGCTGTAGCGGTGTATTGTATGGATCCTACTTTTTAAGTTATGAACCCTTCAATAAATCGAGATTTTCAATTTTCAATTTTTTCTAATTTTTATTTATTTTAATTTTCAAGTGACTTATCGATGTGTCACGTCTATGTGTGTCATTTTGATTGTTATGATTGAGATCGAGATTCTGGATTGCTTTCAGTTGAAAACTGCAGACGCATAATGAAGATTTTCAGCGGAAAAGTCGAGACCCCGCCGGCCTCCGCGCCGATCGACGACCGCACGGAGAAGAGCAAGACGGCGAAAGGGTTGGTTGATCGAAATCACTCATAGATTAGTAAAACCGGCAATTTTCGAAGAACACAAGCACGTCAATTTGAATTAGTTCTGAAGGAAAGGGCCTCTTCTTTGGGCATGAAACATCATTAGGGAGGGGACTGGGATCCTCGTACTCAGCAGCGAGTATAGCAGCTATGAAATACGATTTCAGCGTGACCGCGGGCATCGACACCCCTCCCACCTCTCCCATGCCGAATGAGGACCGCACGGAGGTGCCCGATACACCCCATGAAGATTTTGCCCCCATCCTCATCTAGCAATAATTGCCTGAAATGATCAATTGATTGATTGATTGAGGTGCCCGTTGATCGGACGGACGTGAGCAAAACAAGTAAGAAGGACTCGTTCCTGAGCAGGCGGAAGAGGTGGATCAAGAAGAAGCTGCTGAGGAGGAGAAGGTGAATATTGGAGGGTTTAGAATATCATTCTGTCAAGCGAGAGAGCTCGTTCCACGCCGCCGGCTGGCCCATGACCATGGCCGCCTATTCATGGTTGTCCTGGCCGCAACCATGAATGCGGGCAACATTTTTGACGCATTCAAGACAATAATGAAAGTTTCGTTAATGTGTTCAATGGTGATCTGTTGTCTGGTTGCTAATGATGAAAAAACTCAACCTTGGACATGGAATTGCGCGTGATCAATTCCATGTCTCATTACATTTGTAAAATCGCCTTGATTGTGGATTAATTCCAGATCGAAGAACGAGCACGGCCCCGAGCGCTTCACCTACGAACATATGCTGCTGCGATACGGTGAGGGCTTTCGAAAGTAATAATAATAATAATTTATATACGCCCGAGGTGCAACGAGACCGAAAAGTGACATTCATAAGGTTGAAAAGCAGGAAAAGGGGTGGGGGACTCTCCTGCATTAGGTGAGTTTGGCGAGATCAGCGGTGATGTGGTGGTTTTCAAGTCGACGCTTGAACATTCGGATATTGGGATCAACTAATATATTTAAAATTAAATTTACTAAACTAATTGTGTTAAATAATTAAACTAATAAAGAGGTGTATTGCATACTATTTACTAGACATGTACATATCATTCGATAATGATTCGAAGCACTAATTTACAATCAAATAATTAATGACCCTCATTGCAGGTGAATGGCGCAGCGTGCGCGCGCAGGTGGTCGCGTACGTGCTGCTGATGATGGCCGCCTGCTTCCACAAGGCGCATGGGTCAGAGAAACATAGACAATACTGAAAATATAATAGCAGAAAATATGGGTGAGACAGGTTTCGCGAACCTTGGAAATATGGCGAAGGCTTGCTATGATCTTTTATTGGGGAACAGGATTACAACTTGATGTACCCATGTTCAAAACGCAAACAGGAGAGAGAAGGATAGTATTCCTATTTAGACGAAAATACGTTTCATTAGAAATTCTTTGATGTTTCACGGCTAGTTCATGTACAACAATTGAAACTTATTCAGTGTGGCGTAAAAAACATGGAACAATTCACTTGAGTGACCTCCTCTTCGTGGTCGCGCGCCTGGAGACGATCACGGTCGGCCGCCACATTGGCTGCTGCTGCGACCTGAATGCAGTGCTGGAGTACTCCCAGGATCTCAGTGAGATGGTAAGATAATGCGCTGAAATCACTGTTCGCGGGCGAGATTTTAGTGAATTTTATTTTAGTGATTTTAGTGAATTTTAGTGATTTTTGTGAATTTTAGTGATTTTAGTGAATTTTACTGATTTTAGTGAATTTTAGTGAACCATGTGTATTGGCTTGAGATGTTGTTTTTGTTCTGTAGAAAGCTCTGAATGATGTGCTGGAATAGTCCCAGAAACTCAGCGAGATGTTTAGGAAATATACAACAAACATAATAAAAAAATGACTTGAGAATGGCGCAATCAGTGTTTCTAATAGCCCTCCTTCGTGGCTGCTCAAAAAGTCAAATTCGTGGTCAATAAAGGTCGATTAATCCTTGATCTTTGATCTTTAGCTCGCAACCAGAGTTGATCTTTGAACTCATCGTTGATTCGCAGTTCGGAGTGGACGACATCTCTGCCTACATCATTCTGGGGTTATCGGGCCTCTTCAGTCTCACGTGCCCGCTCTGGGAAAAGCGAGTTTGATCTTTGATCTTTACGTTTGTTGATCTTTGATCTTTGCAGATCAATAAAGTTGATCTTTGATCTCTAAACCTTCTCAGGCGCATCGGTCGTAAGAACACGCTTGCGGCAGCCTGCGCGGTGGGCATTGTCATTTCGAGTGAGCTTTATAGTTTTAAAATTGTGATAACAGAAACGATAGTAGAGCTGTTTTTGTTTCGAGTTTCGAGGCTATGGATGACGCATTTGGCAAGTTTATAATATGAAAAATGATAATTTCATAAAAATATATTAAATTCGCAGTCTGCTCGTCTTTCACGGCGGCGCCGTGGGTGCAACTCACGTGGTCCATCGTCTTCTCCATCTGCACCGTGGTGAGAAATAGTCAGGCTCTTTTTTTTCTTTTTACTTCATTTCGTTACTTTACAATGTTTTGGGATCTTATTTGGTTGATTGGTAGGAGCCATCCATGTGCACGGACACTTTTTTCGAGCTTCAAAAGCTGAAGCTGACTTGGCACGATTTTTTAAACAAAATGATGCAGCATTAGTTGAACTATCAGTGGTAGTTTCCATTGTCTTAGAACTAGCTTACCTCTTAGAACTAAAGCCATTGGCTAATTCCCATCTTCACTCACAGGTGATCAGTCTCCTGTCCATCTCTACCCTCTCCGAGATGCTCCCGTACAACATTCGCTATATGGCGCCCGTTTCCTACCTCTGGACCTCCGGCATCTGCAATGCGATCACGGTGAGAGCGGTTGAACGTTGAACTTTGATCGATAATGAATTTAATTAAAATTATGTCAGGTCCTGCACTTCCACACCAAGATGATTGAGGATACGCTGTACCTTGGGGCCATCTCAGCAGTCGGCTACGCGGCCGGATTCATTGTTGTCATTTAGTAAGCATTGTGCCTTTATCCTTTGCGTTTCATATCGAATATAGAGGGCTAAAGGGCTACAGTAAAAAAAAAGAAAGTTTTTTTCCAGTGGCGCCCGCGATTCGATTATCCACCTGGTCATCCGGAACAAAACGGATGTCGTTGAGGAGGTAAATACTTTTTTTTCTTTAGTGGATTTTTAATTTCGTTGCATGCGTTTATGCGTGCTGAAGATAGAACAAGGCAGATCCTTTAGCCTTTTCGTTTCAGACGATTCTACGAAAAGAGATGCGCATATACGAGGAGCGGCCTGAGGGCAACAAAAAGACGCATAAGAGGATTGCCGGCATGATCTTCCAGGATCTCGTTTACCTGTACGGTTTATGCATGATTTAATTCCTTTTTTATGATTTTAATGCCGTTTTTTGATAAATATTTACAATAATATTTGAGGGATCGTGACGAGCCGAAGATCGGCAAGTTCCTCAAGAAGCTCTACTCGAACTGGGCCATGGGCGAGATCGTCCTCGCCTTCTTTCAGTCGTTTGTTTTCTCACGATTTTTTTCAACATTAAAAACAATAAACAACTAACAACAAAAACACTTCCGATCAAAAAAAATTCGAATTAAATTCTGTCATCCGACTTCGTTCACTCATTTTTACACTTTTGCCAATGCAACCTCATTACTTGAAATAGTGTGGAAATAGTGAGAAGAGAAAAGTCGTGAAAATATGTATTTCAGCATTTCCGCGGGCGCAATCGAGTACGAGTTCAATCACTTCTGGACGGAGCACTTTGCCGACCTCTACCTGGTCAACGGAATCATGGTGAGATTGCGGGTGTACTCTACAATGAAGAAGGTCTCCTTTCGCGTATTCTCTCGCTTTTCTCGGACGGTAAGAGAAAGGAGTGAAAGAGTATGCGCGAAAGGAGAGTAGCGCGAGTGTTCTATCCCGTGTTTTACCCTGAAGGGCTATTTACGGTTTCAGTGACAAAAAATGGCGAAAAAAGTTTTAAAAAATAATATATTTCATACAGATCATGGGCTACGTCGTCACCGGTCTCATTATGTTCGCCCTGAGAAAGTTTGTTCCATTTTTTTAAAAATTGATCTTTGATCTTAGGATACTATAGTCCACTGTAGTAATCGGAAAAGTTCGGATTGATCTTTGATCGTTCATCGCTCTTCTATCTTCTCACACAAATGATGCAATCGTTGAAGTTCCTTGATTTTTGGTCTTAGGTATTTAATCTTTGATCTTCCCTTCAGGACGCATCGTATCAAGGCACTGCAGTGGCTGCTTGCTGCGTGCGTTTTCGCCACGTGCATTCGGCATGTCATTGTGAGTTGTTTTTTTGTTTCCTGAAATTAATAAATGGATTGAAGATACGCATCGACAAGCGCAACCAGTGCTCATCCGGCCACCATCACTTCATGATGGGTAATTTTGTTTCGAAAAAAAAGAAAAAGCGTTTAACTCTCTACTTACTGTAGTCTACCGTATTCCATCTACGTATAAAGTATTTGCCTGAATATCTATTGATTTTTTTCAGCAAAATACGAGTGGTTCGAGGCGATATTCGGAACGCTCATCGTCGGACTCGGCTCCGCCCTCCAGACTACGGTATGATCTTGGGCAGATTATCGATTGATCCAGAAAATCAATCAATCAATCATTTATCAGAATGATGTGGATAGGGTGTTAGACGTTTGATATTTGCGCGATCGATCAAGAAAATACTACGCAATTATTTGCATAGTTGAAAATTCCGCAGACAACAGTAAACCTCCATCAATCACTAAAGATATAGCAGCACTTTAGGCAATCGCAAGTCAATTGTGGAAGCCTACCGTATTCTGCAAACTACAGTAATCAATCAATAATCCATTCCAGATCCTGCTGCACTTTCTCGAGACGGCGCCCTCCATTCTCCGCCCGATCTCGGTGATGATGGTGTACGTGCCCATGGTAAGTTGCAAGAATAAATAATTACATTTTAAAAAAATTAAAAAATATATTTATTTTTGTAATTTTTAATTACAAAGATTAAAGTAGAAATTTCAAATTGCAACAATTCGCAATATTTTCAGAAATTCACGCGCCAGGTGTGTCTCATGATCTTCGCGGAAGAGGGCGTTGAGGTTAATATTTTTTTAAACATTATCTCCAGACTAATCTTCTGTATTGAATTTTCGCAATTTCTGATTTATAATTTGAAATGTATGGCATCAGTAAAATATCAGACTATCTAGTACTCAAAATAATCTCTCCTTTCAGTCCACCCGATCGATCGTGCCCGTGTACCTCTACCATCTCGCCATCATCGCCATTACGATGGCTCGCTCGCGCACCAAAGACAAGTTGCTGTTCACGCAGCACCTGTTCGACCTCATACCGCAGTGAGTTGGGCAAATTGACGCACCCAGGGCACAATTTCTAAATGTTTACGCTGTTGTGATGTAATTAAAGTGAAACATGGTTTATGAGACGAAAAGATTGGAGAAACTGCTAGGAAGAGACAAGATAATAAAGACTTCCTAAAGAAATGCGGTTGAATGTTTCGGTCCATTGAAGCGCGAGACATGTAATGCTTGTCTCGCGCATCCAAATCGTATCATTTAGTGAAAAATTACGAAACGTGTAGATATTTTTTTATGAATTTTCTTGTGAAATTTCATGGAAAGTAGCTATCAAGATTTAAAAAAAACATTTTCAGGAGTTCCTCAGCATCGGACAAGGAGGACGAGAAGGATGCGAAAACTGGAGGAGCCCTGGTATGAAACGACATTTCGTAGTTTTTGTTATTGATGATTTGGGCTAAATATTGAACAAAATACATCAAAAGTGTGTGTAGACGAATAGTATGGGATATTTATTAGATTACTAAAAAAATAATTTCCAGACCCAACCGGGCACCGACCCGCAACCGGACAAGAGCGAGGCGCTGCCACTGCCCTCGATGAAATCATCAAAGGTGTCGAAGATGTCAATGAGACCGTCGACCAAGGCGTCCCTTTAGACGAAGTAGATCAAGTAGAAAAGAAGTCGTCGAAACTAGAGACAATTACTGGTGCGATTCCGTAGAAGAAACGCGAAATCCGGATAAATAATTACAAAAATATATATGTTGCGTTACTGACACACAACAACGTCAACTTGTTCCGTATTCGTCCATTTTTTTTCTTTACAATTTTCAAAGAGATGAGATGTGCTTTATCAAGAAAAGATGATCCGTCGGAAAGGTTGCTGCTCGTGTTTATTCTTCTATCCTTCCTAATGCACGTGTATGATTCGTTCCATTTTTCCGTTCACTATGGATTTCTGCGTTGTCAAGATTTCTTCCTTAGAGTTTATTATGTCGGCAATGATCAAGGATACTACAGTAATTATTTATTCGGAAATCGAGTTCTTCTTTGGAAGGTGATTAATTATCACTGCTCGGCTCAATGTTTCCTCTGACAGTGGGTGGTTGCTGAAATTAATTTTTTTAATGCGTTTATGAGTTGTTTTTAAAAGGCTTGAACGATGTTGAAGAAAGCGATTTAAAATGATGATCTTTTCAATTTTTTAACATTTCTCACCATCAGCGAACCGACCCCTTCTCGCGAACCCTTCTCGTCGATTTTATCGGATTCGGAGGTTGTGTCCCTGCAAAAAATATTTATTACTTGCGGCAAAATCAACGAGTTTCTGCACTGCTTCTATTTACTTCTAATTATGCATGTATTCCCGATTTCATTCAAAACTCACTGCGGCATGAGATCGAAGAGATGCAGGGAGAACTGCAGCTTGTGATTAGTTTTCGATCGAGCCATCGTTATGGCGATAATGATGAAATGGTAGATGTACACGGGTATGATCGTGGCGGTGGCCTGAAAATATTGTATTTTCGCCTAATTTCCATTTTTTTGTTATTTATTATTTCAATGTTTTTTTTCAACAAAAACCTACCTCAACACCGCCGAATCCGAACACCATCCTGGAGGCCTCGCGAGAGAATTTCTGAAAAGCCATCGATTTAAAAAAAAACTTCAGGAACAACGGAAAAATTTGGCTTATCTTTGACGTTTTTGTGAGCTAGGCAGCTCAAGTAACTATATAGAAAAAAGTATTACCATGGGCAGATACACCATCACGATGCAGATCGGGCGGAGAATGGAGGGCGTCGTCTCGAGAAAGTGAAGGGCGATCTGCAATAATCGATCGAATTAAGGTAGTCGATGATTACCGTAGTTTCATTATCGGTCCATTGTCTTCTACAGTACGCACCTGCATTTGTAGCGAAGAGCCCAGTCCCACCAGCAAAGCGCCCATGATAGCACCGAACCACTGGTGTTTGGCTAAATATATTTCAAAATTTAAAAAAAAATTATTTCGAAAAAATACCGATGACAAAGAGACGATCGTTCGAGGAGCACAGGTTGTTCTTATCATTACGCATCTGAAAATTTATTGAGTGATCATGAGGAAAATATGTTCGTGATACTTATTTTCTAAATAAATGAACTTACAACGATATGACAGGCGCTCGAGATTAGCACACACGCAGCAAACAGCCACTGCAGTATCTTGATGCGATGAAATCTGACAATAAAGATCACAGATCAAAGACCAAAGATCAAATCCTCTACGAACTTTCTTGCGAAGAACGTCAGAAAGCCTGCGATCGAGTAGCCGGTAATCTGCAAGCAAGTCTTCACGAAGAGAAAAAAATACGTTCAACTTTTCTTTGATACATCATAAAGTATTGTCAATTTCGAATCGGCTCGAGTTCCCGAATCTCACCATGATTGCATTGACAAAGTAGAGGTCGGCGAATTGCTCCTCCCAGAAGTGATTGAACTCGTATTCGAATATGCCAGCGGAAATACTAAAAAATGATATATAAATATAATAAATTTTTAAAAAAACTAACGATTGGAAGAAAGTGAGCACGATCTCATTCATGGCCCAGTTCGAGTAGAGCTTCCTGAGAAACTTACCGAGTTTGGGCTCGTCGCGATCCCTTAATTGATAAAGATAACTACAAAAAAATAATTGATCTTACAGGTAAACAAGATCATGGAAGATGAGCTGGGCAATCTTTCGATGCATTTCCTTGGTGCCTTGCGGATCCTTCTTGAACAATTGCATCTCCCTCTTCATTATCATCTCAAAATCGCAGTTGTAACATTATTTTAGAATTGCAAATGTACCCTTTCCGCTTTATTGTTCCTGTTCCGGTTCACCATGTGAATGATCGAGTCTCGGGCGTAGCTGGAGGATTTTTTTTTAAAATATAGTCTGGATAAAAATAAAAATGAGAAAACAATCAAAATTATCCTCACAAAACGACGGCGAATCCACTGATCGCAAAGAGAATCGCAGAAAAGATGCCAATGTACACCGGCTTTTCGATCAAACCGTAGTGGAAGTGCAGGATCTGATGCATGATCATATTTTATTAAAATCTGCTGTGAATCAGGAAATTTATATTATATTTTGCTAAAAAATGGTTATTTCGTCAGCTTTTACCGGTTGCGTATGGTTGCGTATGTAAATATGGTTTTTTTTCCTTTACAGGTTGCTTGAGTTTTGTGCTTTGAGTTTCTCAGGTTGCATGAGCAAACGCAAAAAAAGTAAATAACAAGAAAGTGGCCTCACCGCGATGCAATTGCACACGCCAGACGTCGTGAGGTACGTTGCCGTCGACATGTACCGAGTGTTGTATGGGAGGATCTCGGAGAGCGTGGAGATCGAGATGATGAAGATGACCTGAACATTGATCTTTGATCTCTCTCTCGATAGTCGCAAATAGAGTTCGAAATACGGGTCGCCGTCTCTTCATTTCAAACACTCTCTCGCTTCTCTGACCGGTGAGATAGTGTGAACAATGAAGAGACGATTACTCGTATTTCGTACGCTATTCGCAATCAGCTAAAACTCACGGTATGCACGACGCAGAACAAGATCTGGCCCATGAGCTGCACCCACGGCGCCATGTGAAAGCACGAGCAGACTGCAATTAATTAACTTTGACCATCGAGCCAAAAATGATCTTTGATCTTTAGTTTATCATCATTTAGTTTATCAAAATTGTTGATGTAGTTGCGAGTAAATTAATGAGTAAACAGATATAAATTTTGAAAGCTTGTCCGGTTAATATTACCTTAGATTTTTTTAAAATATTATGCAAAACGTACTCGACATAATGACTCCGAGCGCGCACGCTGCAAGCAGGAGCCTTCGTCGACCGATGTGTCTGAGAAGGGAAAGATCAAAGATCAGTTTTGACGAGTCACCAAAGATCAAAGATCAATTTTGTCCAGTCACTAAAGATCAAAGATCAACCTCCTTACCGTTCCCAAAGCGGGCACGAGAGGCTGAAGATGCTCGAGCCGCCCAGCACAATGTAGTACGTGAAGGGATCAACGCCGAACTGCAAAGATCAAAGATCAACCCCATCTAAATCACTTGTTCCATTCATTCTGCTTCATTGCACTTTCTGTCAACGACGATTCTCTGTTACTCGTGTGTCAGAACAAACGAAACACATGGGGCAATCTTATTCCTCTTCATTCTGGAATTCGCGAAACCACCCCTCATTACTAATCCAATCGCACTCTGTTATCATCCTAGATACCATCCACACAATCATAAAAACAGATCGAAGATCAACCATCCGTTCACTACATATTATTACCGTGCTCTGTTGCGCCTTAGAGCGTATATACATATAATCGGAAATAAATTTCTCACCACATTGGCCATTTTCTCCGCGTACTCGGCCTCCTCATCCAGCTCGCAGCAGCACTGCGCATGACGACCGACGGCGATCGTGTTCAGACGGCCGATCACGATGAGCAGCTCACTGCAATTGCCAGGAATATTCTTTTTTGCTAACGTTGCAATCACGCCGGACGATTTGATACTACTGTTTTGCGCTATTTTTTTTTGTTTTGCTGCCCAAAGGCAGATATCTATTTTATTCCTCGCCCATTCGATAGCTCGATTCCTCGTTTCACGCGACCTACAAATAAATGCGCGGCGAATTAAAGTACAAATTGCCAGACAATCAATATATCCCATTCGTTCGTCGTTTGTTTCCTTACAAGTGCGCCTTGCAGAAGCACGAAGCGAGCATCAGCACCGTGTATGCGATGACTTGAGATCGAATGTTGCGCCAGTCACCTGCGATTAATTAGTTTAATTAATTAATTGTTAAAATATGGAAATCTGAACAACACAAAGAATGGCAAAATCGAATGTTGCGCCAGTCGCCTGCGATTAACTGAGTCATTAAGTCATCGTGAGTCAGTAATTAATTAGCTAGTTAAGTTAAGTCAATAAAAGAGTTATTACAAAAAATCTAAATATGTCAGAATATACAGTGAAACAAAGTCGCCATAACTAATTAATATTTATTAATTTAATTATGACAATTCTCACCGTATCGCAGCAACATGTGTTCGTAGGTGAAACGCTCCGGGCGAGACGAGTGAGAGGGACTACAATTTGGTTGTATGCACCAGAGTCATTCTCAGGAAGAATTTTCAATGCTACGTTTTCGCTGTTTGAAGAGACAGCTTCCAAATGGACTTGACGCGAGCAAAGTTGGAAAGTGTCATGCAATAAACTCACTGTCTCTCAATCTCCGTCTTCTCTTGCCCCATCGCTCTCACTAGGTCCCGGTCATCCTTGCTCGTTCGACTCTTCTCTTTGTCTGTCTTCGAGTCGTCCTCGGGTCCCGAGGAAGAGGGAAGCGCGAGGAGCAGGGATTTCTCACTGAAAACACCTTTTACATTTCGATGAAACGACTTAGAAACGCCGAAATCATGAAAAATACGAAAAAAAAGAACTTAAAATAGAAAAAAAGGAGGAAAAATGGTAGTGAACCCACCCCATCGCCCGCTCGAGGGTCGCGCGCCGACGTGAAATGAAGTGAGAATAGTACGAGTTGTTCGAAGTAAACAAGGAATTCTTTATTTGCATAAGTTAATTATGTTGAAAATATTCAAAAGTTCAGGGATACATTTTCTTATTTGGGATAACTATGACGTTGAGATACGAAATACTGTGACGGCTCATGCACGAGCTGCAATGATGTGCTTTTACAACTCGATGATCATAATGTCTTCACTTTGCTCCTGTTTGGTCTTCTTCTCAACAACGGGTACTTCCCTGGAAGGATAAAATTGAAGTATATATTTAAGAATGTAAATCGATCTTACGCATTCGACGGGGCTAATCTCTTCGCTGCGTGAAGATTTGGATATTGTCTATCGGGTGCTGCTGCAATTGAGCAAATTAATTGTGCGGTTGAAGGAGTTCCAGGCATTTTCTAGATACCAAAGTCTAGTCATGTTTCCGGATACTAAAGAAAGAATTCTGACAAGTGAGCAACGAACCTGAGCACACAGGGCGGACTCCGCCTGGTCGAATTGGGGTGGGCGGATGGGGCGCCTTCTTCGACCGTGGTAGGGCAGTCCTTGATCCTGCCGGGTCCTGGACGACCGACACTTCCTCAATGCTGTCGTCATCGATGGTGATCACTTCTCCTAACTCAATTCTTGTGGTCGTCTGTGCTGCTTGGGGTGTTCCCACTGTCGGTTGCTGAGCTGCAGCCATTGCAACTCGCATCGATTGCACGAGGATCGATTCATGCTCGCGAGTGAAGATTGGTGTCGTAGAGGGTGGTACAGGCATTCTTGAAGCAACCGATGGCTTGGGTGGAGCTGTAGGCTTCTTCTCAATGACCTCCACCTCTTCATCATCATCTATGGTCACTACGGCGGGTTCGGGCTTGGGCTGAGCAACCAGACTTCCTGCCGGCGAAGGAATCGGTGCAGCTGACGGCGTTGCAAGTCGCTGCGCTTCGTTAAATGCCCCTCGCTGCTTCATGGATTCGACGAGCATCACCGCAAAGAGTGCGTGCCGACGGAGATGGAACTCTCGCGCGGCCCTGATTTGCTCGGCGGTAAGTTGAGGAGTGGGGACGGCGGTTGCAGGTGCGCGCACGTGCTCAATGATCTGCACTTCCGAGTCGTCGTCATTATCAATTTTGATGACTGGGGTAGGTGCGAGCTTTACTGGAGTAGTCTCTTGACGGATGCTTGTGCACGCGGTTGGATTATTGAGAATGGGCGTCGCAGTGCTTGCTTTCTTGACAGCAACATGAGCTGCCAGCTGAGGGCTTGTTGGCTGAGTCAGCTCAATGATTTCAGCTCCCGAATTGTCTAGTAGTCTTGATTTGTTACTGATCGAGTGTGCAGATGGGGCAGGGGCTGTTGGCACTGAATTGATACTTTTTGTAGAAACGACCAACCAGAATGAGCTCACCAAGATGCAGGGAGGAATCATGACTCGAAGTAGGTGGGAGCACGATAATATCAGGTGTATTTGCCTGATCCTTAGTCGCATGTGCGTCGAAACTACAATCCACTACCTCCAAAGGACCTTCATCTACAGATATATCGAAGAATGCTTCATCATCTGGAAAAACTCATGAAAAAGATAAAACTTGATATCAATTCCTTTGCTTACCGCATGGAAATGTATCAGCAGAAATTGTGGTGGGCGTTACGGAGGCTGACATTACTTCAGCTGCAGGAGATAAAGGTGCCGTTGTATCGGCAGCGTGATTGTTCAGCGAGTTTGATTTGGCATGTTCACTACCATGAATGAAAGTCTTGCCAAGATCGCGTGGTTCATCATTTTCTCTGGATTCATCAGACGAATTCCGATAAGCTGTCGCTTGAGGCACGGAAGCAGCAACTAGCAGGTCGGTCGCTGCAATGGTAGCTGCGTCACCAGCGAGAATATCCTCCATCGCGTCCAGTTCTTCATCGACTGAATCGAACCATTAGAATAGTCGTCCCAGTCAAAAATTGATTACCGCTCGATTCATCATTTTCGCCTGATCTATCATTGATGTCAAATGCAGCTGTACTCGACGAGTTCATGTCTGTAAATTATCCATGATAAAGTGAAAATCGATGTATGAAGTAGCATTTCAGCGTACCTGCGATGCCCGAGTCATTCTGATCATCAAGACACCCTTCTCCGTTTGATGTTGGTGCATCATCTTCATTTTCGGCTGCGGCCGCAATACCATCTATATCCGGGGATTCTGATGCAGAGTTAGGAATTGGAGAAGGCAGAAGATTTTGTGACGAAGGAGCATCCGCCTTATCTTTTGCTGTGTGTAGCTGGTCCATCACTAAAAGTGAGCAATGAACTGTTGTTTGTATTCCCAATTACGCCTACCGAAGCAGATGTCTAGATCGTCTTCCACCATGTTCTCTTCCAAGTTTACGTCGGCTCCCAGCGGAACGTGCGGATGTGGATCTGAGAATGAAAAGCTGATATGATGACCACAAATACATTAAAAGTTTCATGTAAATATTGGGCGGTCTGCAGAATTGCGTTCACTCACCTCCATCTTCCAGCAAACTTTCTTCCAGATTGTAGTCGGCTTCCATCGGTACGAATGCTTCCGGTCCTGGTAATGAAATACAGTTATATTGATCGCAAAACCTTCGAAGGGTCATGTACTGGCACGTAGAAAATGCTTCATTCAAGGTATGCACGAGGCCGGATCTCACTTACCCCTAACTTCCAACGTGCTCTCGTCCAAGTTGCAGTCCGCCTCCATCGGGATGGATATTCGTGGGGACTGTCGTCGAAGGACTGACGCCGGAATGGCTTCCATCGGAATGTGATGACGCGGAATGTACACTCGAGGAAGCGGCACTGGAATAAATATTTTAAAAATGAGAAACGATTCTAATCTATGAGAAGCACTTTCACACAACTACTGGTGTGGTTAGGAAAGAAGAGATAACGCTATTTCTCATTCCCGATATTCCACCTTATCATCTCAACATACGCGTGCATACCTCCATCATCATCGCAATCCACGTCAATTTCATCGTCTTCCTCGTTGTCCATGTTCGCCCTGTCTCGCAACGCCAGCTCCGCCTGCTCCAGTGCTTGGGCGAGATGAGGGTCCTCGTCTGAAATAATCCGTATTATTTTCCTCTTTTTCGCCTCTTTTTCGTTTGTATTTTTCAAGCAGTTTGAACTATGTGATACAATACACACACACTTTGACAAGAAGTTAGTTTTCAAGGGAAGAACAAAACTAAATGCACTGGTCAATTTTTTCATCATCTGGTTCTGCGCTCACCTATAGGCAATTTGTACCGCTCCTCATTCATGTCCAGCCTCTCGCAGGCTCTTCGCAGCGCATGGCGGGGCTCAAACCATCCCGGGAAGCTGGAGCGAATGATCGGCTCGATCCGGGTGTTCCAGGCATAAATAAATTATCGATAGGTATACACGATTTCTAATAAAAATATATTACTTATTTGACTAGCTCGTTTACAGAAAGCATTATTAAAGAATTGTGAACACAGCTAACATTTTCAGCTTCTTTGTATGATCTACCTGTTTCTCCTCCTCACTGAGCTGTTCGGGTGACTCATCACGTGGATGGACATCGAGACGGTGCATGTGAAGGGCGTGCGGGGATGTGTACTTATGATCGCATTGCTTGCACGTGTATTCTGAATTATTTGTGGCAATTAGAAATGCATTGACCTCCTTTTCTATTTCACTACGTAACTAGTAAATCTAATGCTTTTTGAGGCAAAAATAATAATCTCTATGAAAGGACGAAGGGTCGAAATTGGTCGGTTAAACCCATACTTGGAGAAGTGGAGGACTTCCGTCCGGGCTGCGACGTTTTCGGAGTTTTCAGACTCTTTCTGCCCATTGTTACGGTTGAGCCAGATGGGAGACTGAAAATGGTCAATGATTTTTTTTCTAATGGCAATGACTGAAAAATCAATAAAAAAGGAAATGATGGTCAGAAAATGCTTGGGTATCATACTAAATAAATGTTTTTGAATCAGGCTCGAAGCGTTGTAAACACCCTGTGGCGACGGAACTGTGTCCATTATCTTCGTATTTCTCTGCTTCGCGACAGCCTTAGACGCTAGGGTGTAGTAATTAGGCGGGAATGATATTGTCTTGCTAGTACTCCTTTACGACACGATTCGCGGGAAAACGGGATGCTAAAAGATTCGTTCCTACACGATACAAGCGCCGCAGAATTAGGCATGGTATTCGCATAGCTAGTTATCAATCCCTTGAGTGTAGGGTCGAGCCTAAATACTCAGAATTACGTGATATTTACCATGCAACTCTGTCTCTTTCATCTTCACATGCCTATCAATTTCTCAATTGCAGATCATTCGAGAATAATGTCCACTGGAAAGGAAACAACCAAGGTAGGATTCTGAATGCAGATGAAGTTTTATATTTCCTTTCAAAGCTCATTCCCGTCGCTGCCAATTGGCAGTGCCAAACGATATTCTCACGGAAATCATCAAATTTCTGGACCGTTATGATCGTAAAAACATAAGCACCGTGAACAGACGATTATACGAAGTTGAATGTGTCGCTGGATTTTACTTTTTCAATCACGTCGAAATTAATTATGTGGAGTGGAAAGGGATAATTTTTTTGTTTGTATTTATTTCACTTTGAAATGAAGAGAATATTACGAAAACTGACATTCTCTGGGCAGTAGTGCGCTCGGATTGTAGCTTACGTCAGCGTGAGAATGTGCGTATTCAGATCGCTCTAACGGTAGGCGAGTACGTATTTGCAGATTGTGTTGAATTTTCTGGGCAAGGCACCTTGTCAGTATTACGATCTGCACTTGCGGTTATTGATCCGAATCAATTTCGAAAATATCTATCGGAGAGGGGGGGGGCGAATTCCGCGTTACTTTATGTCAATCGCCTGCAGCACCTGGGTCGAGGCCACATTTACTTATTTATCGCATTGGAATTGCATACAATTGAGATGATTATGATGTGGATTTAAGATGAATAAATCATGAGATAAATGAATTTAGAAAATAAACAGGAAAATCAATCATTGATCTACCGATGGCGTCCGATACATTTTGACCTCAAACTCGTGTGTGGAGTACCGAACAATGGCTAATTTTGCACCAGATTGCCTGTGTTTGATGTGACCATGGGCCAATACAAATCTGGCATCGAGATACGGACGGAGATCATGCAGCGCCATAATGTTTACTGTGCAGCAAATATATCTCGACGTTTGACCGCTATATATAATCTGGAAATAAACAAGTTATTGTTGTTCGTTTTTATGAGCTAATGAGATTGTGAAAAAGACCTCGAACGCTGTCGCTAATCCTGCTCCAGTGATTGCACTCCATCCAGATAGGAGAGTATTGTTCGACGAAGAGCGGACAATGTGAAGGAAAGCCTCGTCATCGATTATAGGAGCCTATAGCATTTGAATAAATTATTAAAATATACTTGTTTAATGTTCTTACCGAACGATGGAATAACGACGGGTAAATTACGCAGTTTTGCATTGCCGGAAGGCAGAGAATCATATGCCTAATCCTGTTGTCTTCTGCGATTGTTCTGGTAAAGCCTGTACGAATTAATATGGTCTTGATGCCTTTTCGATTTCGAACAGCCTCTTCAAATATTCTAGAAAAAACACTGCATTTTCGTTTTTTATGCACCTGAACTTGCCTGCACGAGGTTTTACTAGTGATCTCGAAATTTAATGTGTGAAAAATCATCGTTTTGAAGAAAACACGGAGCTTTTCTTTGGCATCCCGACTCAGTTGATCCTGGAAACGACTTTTTACAATATATTTTCTGAAAATTGGACTTTACAGGACAAACTTGGCACCCTGATTATGAGCGCGTCTGTGGTTGCGTGATTGAAAGAGCACGCAATCTTTCCATCAGGAAATATTGTATCGGTGGAAAATGTGCGCGATCCATCGAAAGCGCGTATGCCCTGAAGAAAAGGAACGTCCTATTTGCCATTCTTCTTGAATTTTGTTTACGTAATTAAACTCAATGATGTTGAATCGACGATATCCGGCGTTTTCCTCGACCGCTCGGAGTCTATTGTGTGTCTGACCGAGGTTTTGGCGATCTTGTCCGCTAAGAAACGTGATGATTTCAATCAGAATATCGCTTGGTAGAGAGAGAAATGTGGTCTGAATAAAGTCTGTATGTCCTCAATAAAACAAATAAACAATAAAAAGATATTTTAATTCGCTCAAAATCTAGGGGTGTAGATAACAAACCTGAATTCCTGCGTTAACTGCATCTGGAAGATTCATCACACGCCAGCTTAAAAATATTTATGCACTCCTTAACGAATATTCAAACAAGGAAAGTAGACTTGAATATTTAAAAAAAACAGTTGCGCGTAATAATCTTCAATTCGTTTTCGAACCCTGTGGAATTGCTTTACGTTCCACTGTTCTTGAAATTGGCGTCAGAAATGGACTTCCGATTTTAATTCCCTTGTCCGAAAAATAGATTATCGCGTTATTCAATGCTGCTGGTTCAAAAATTGTTATATGTTATAAACTTTTTTATGCTTTATTCGGCATATTTAAATATTCGATGGAAAATGTGTACGTATTTCAGCTGACGTGACAATGAATCTTCCAGCCGCAGTTACTGAAGCAATACAGGTTTGTTGCTTCACGTTTGTTTTTGTTTTTTTTTTGTTTTTTGTTTTTTTTTCTGCCACAGGTCTAGCAATAACGACCCCGTTTCTCATTCTCACTCTTCCGCTCGATTTTGCAAATATTCTGCAGAAGGAAGGCAATGATATCGTCGGGCTGTCAACTTATTCATTATTCGAGAGAACTCACTGTTTTCAGACCACATTTCTCTTCTTGCCAAACGATATTCTTACAACAATCATCGAATATCTTGCTCCACAAGATCGCACGAATCTCGCGATATCACACGGTCGACTCCGAACAATTGAGGAGAAAACCGGATATCGTAGATTTCTCAGTATTGTGTTCTCTATGGTGAGCAAATTAATTTTTCAAGAAAGCATAGGATCTTAGTTTTAATTCCGACTGTTTCCAGAACGCAGACCAAAAAATTCGCGTTGATACTATATCGGACACTTATTCGAACAATGAAATATTTCCCGGAGGTCAGATCACGTCTTCATTCAGAAACGCAACCACTGACATGCTCAGAATCACGGTAAACAGAATATCAGTTTCAGATTAGATAGTGAAGGTGAACACAGTTGTTTTACAGGGTCAACTGGATAGAGATACCGAAGAAAAGTTAGGAATGTTTCTGAAGACGCTTAGTTTTCGGTCATTAGATTTCGAAATAACTAGTGAAAAGTCGTACAGGCAAGTTAACAATATTTTTTAAAGTAAAAATCAAGCACCTTTTTAGATTATTCGACGAGGTCGTTCAAAATCGAACAGGAATCAAGAAAATGTCAATTCATACAAACTTTCACAATTCTATCGTAGAAGTCAACACGCTTAGACAACTTATTCTCGGTCTTCCGGCAGCGACTGAATATCATATCACTTTGCCAATCCTTCAAGTAAGAGCAATTTTGCTTGAATTTTTTTTCGACAATTAAACAACTTTTGTCGTTGACCTTGAACAAAAAAAAGATATCTCATGATTTTTCCATCACGAATATCATAGCTGAACGGAGGACTCTGAATACTAAAGATATCATGAACCACATCAGATCGTAAAAAATGTTTATATCTTTTCATTGGCGCAAGTTATAGCGAGTTTATAGCCTCTTGTTCAGTGTCTTTTTCCTTTTTTTTTAAATAGGAAAATAACAAACCATTTCTCCAGCACAATCAAAGGGTGATTGACGACCAAGTCCTCGAACAATTAATCGCCAACTCTTCCAACTTCACTTTCAACTACTGCAATCGTCCGACCATAACTGCAGCAGGCTTAGCGAGCGCATTCGAGGTAATTAATTTGTTAGTTATATTACCATTTAGGCAAATGCAATCCTCATTTAATTTTTTTTTACGTTTTTTTACGAATTGTTTTTAATCAATTGATTCCAGGCAGTACGCGGCGATACTGAAAACCCGAGAAGTTATGCGTTCCCCGTTCGCACCACCGTTGTAGATGCATTTCTTGCTCAATTGGATCGTTCATCGCACACGAGAGCTTGGCGCGATGGTACAACTACCGTAGTGCACCTCGAGTCCGGAGCAACATGCAAATTTAAGGTGGCAAACCTAGTGCGCTTTGCCACCTTGAGTTACGTTCCCAAGCACATGCGCCGGATGCATATGCTATTTTAAAAATTGATTACAATGATGCACCGTCGAGGGAAGACAATGCCCCCCCATAAATATATTGTTGCCGGTTCTCATTACAATTGTTTTTTTTTATATTTTCTTACTTATCTGAGAATAAACAAAAGATTGTTTCGCATTGATGATGTTCTGGTCGTGGCAACAGCAGAGACAGTTTAGCGATTGTCAATGAAAATTGTTATCTGTAGAGAACACGAATGAATTCAAACGAAGTGCTTACTCACTGAAATTCTATAGCGCTTTGGCCCCGCCACGATAAGTTAGCGTATCTCGCAGTCCCATCCACAGTGAATGTCGTTCTTATTTTTCATGTGTTCCTCCTCTTTCCTACTCCACGATTGCACCATCTTTGTCATCATGGTGTGACAGAGGTCACTTTTTAAAAATGGAACAACTATGAAATCTTGATAGATAATTTAATTTAAATCTCCATTCGTTGTAGGATCTGAACGTTTGTTGGAACAAATAATACAGTACTCAAATTACTCATTGGTGCGTAAAATCAATGGAAGAACACCTGGGCCTAGATTAATATTTTTTGCTAGGAAACGCGATCTCGTCAACTTTTCGTTTAATTACATACCCCTCTGGACTTCACCTCCTGGCAATGCTTATCTTTTTCTGATTTAGGCATCCGAAATGGGCATCCGCATCTAGTTCCAATAGACGCAGTGCTCTTACAACGCAAGGCACATCGTCATTCAAGGCATTTGGTTCCTGTGAGCGACCTCTGCAGGCCCATGAATTGTTATATATGTAATAATTTATATTTTATATTCTGCTTCGTTGTTTCTATGATTTTTAACAGAAAATTTCTATGGATCTGTTCATTTTTTTCAGCCGACGTGACAATGAATCTCCCAGTCGCAGTTGCCGGAGCAACCACTCAGGTTCGATGCTTCACGTTTGTTATTGGTCCGCCCCGTTTCTTAAATGACGTCTCTATTCCCTAATTATAACACTCTCACTCGAAAGTTGGAAGCACCGTTAGCTTGCAAACCTAATCAATATTCGAATAAACTAACATACTTTTTCAGACGACATTTCTCTCCTTGCCATGCGAAATTCTGAGTGAAATAATTGAATATCTAGCTAGACTAGATCGCAAGAATCTGGGACTATCACATAATCAACTCCGAGCTATTGAGAGAAAGGCCGGCTATCAACGATACATCAGTATTGTGTTCACTATGGTGCGCGATTGAATTTTTTGGATTACAAAGAACCTTAGTTTAAATTCTGACAGTTTTCAGAATTCACACTACAAAATACGCGCGGATGCTCTATCGGGCACATATTGGGACGAACAAATATTTCCCCGAGGACAGATTGCGTCCTCATTTAGACACGCAACCACTGAGGTGCTCAGAATCAGGGTAAACAGCTTGTTCAGCCAAATCGTAATTCTCGACAAGGTAAAAACAGCGGAAATAGTAGTTTTCCAGGGTGAACTAGACAGCAAAACCGAAGGAAATCTTCGAATGCTTTTGAAGACTCTTACTTTTCACTCAATAGATTTTGAAATCACCAGCGAAAAATCGTGCAGGTGAGTTTAAAAGATTAAGCAAAAATAAAATTAAAATAAAAATGTCAAAAAATATTTTTTTTAAGATTATTCGAAGATCTCATTCGAAATCGCGAAGAAATCAAGAAAATTTCAATTCACACTAACTTTGAAAATTCAATCGTCGAAGACAAAAGGATCAGGCAAATGATTCTTGGTCTTCCGGCCGCTGATGAATGCCATATCACTCCATCAAAAATACTTTGGGTAAGTTCATTGTAGATGACTGCTAGAATTCTGCTAGGAAGCCTACATAAATACGCTTGCTTCTTAATGCTATTCTTAAGGCATGACACCACCATCGATTGTGAGGGGTTGCAAGTTCGGTATCGGTATTATCTACCCCTTTCGCGACAAGAAATAGAACGCGCGTGCGAGAGAGTCTAGAGCAAAATAGGGTCGGTATTTCCGACATTCCCGGGATCACCTAATCTCGAACGTGCCGTGCACCCTTCCGTGCAACCCTTCTATAGCTTAAAAATATTTTTACAGCGCAATCAAACGGTGCTCGACGACCAAGTCCTCGATCATCTCATCTCCTCTTTTCCCAATTTCTCCTTCGACTTCTGTAGGCGCCCGACCATCACTATAGCGGGATTATCGAGAGCATTCGAGGTATAAACATTTTTAACCTTTTAAAAATATTTTAAAATATTAATTTTACATCCTCTAATTCCAGGCGATTCGAAGTGATGGCAACAAGCAACACCATTACTCGTTTCCCATTTGCGAAAGCACTGTCGAAGGATTTCTCGTGCAAGTGGACCGCGCGACGCACAAGAAGGCACGGCTCGGTAGATTTGTTGTCGTACAGCACCGCGAATCTGGCGCAACCTGCAAATTTGAATATGCCCGAGTGATCGAAAATGACAATGCTGCGAGGATTGCCAGATTGGATTATACACCCAAGTAGTTTACCCTTTCAAATTCGTAATATCGATGTGCTCATAGGAATTGTCGATGATTTTTTTATGAATAAAATGATTCTGAGCATAAACAATTGCATTACATTGCTGATTTGCTGACCGTAACCATGATAATGATCGAAATCACTTTGCCTTATGATGCGGGCTATCTCAGATTGGCAATGATCATTAGTACGACGCACAGCTCTCATTCTCATTGTTATTGTTTTTAATATAATTTATCCTTTTCCAATCGTTGTCCGCATATTTCCGTGAGAAGTAAAAATTATTAAGCTATGGATTTCAGCCAATTCGACAATGAATATCGCATCATCAGTTAATGGAGCAGTTCAGGTCTGTTATGCACGAACAGCTAATATTTGCGTGTTATTCTTCCGTATTTGAGAAGACCAAGTTGAGTGTGTTTTCAGACCCAATTACTATTCTTGCCAAACGAGGTTCTTTCCAAAATCATCGAATATCTTGGCGCTATTGATCGCCAAAATCTCGGACAAACACACGATCGACTCCGAACTATTGAGGAAAAAACCGGATATCGTCGATTCAACTGCATTGAGTTCACTAGCGTAAGGGAATTCAAATTTCCGTATTTAATCAGTCGCTGAAATGGTTGTAGTGGACAATATGTTTGCAGTTTCTCTATTTCTTAATCACCCTTTCTCGATTTCAGAAATATTTTTTATAATTTGAGCATTTTCCAGGATGGATTTCGCGCTATCGCCGAATCTCGCACCTATACCTTCGATGAAATATTTCCTGGCGGTCAGCTTGAGTCTTCATTCAGAAACGCAATCACTGAGACTGTGGTAATCAAGGTAATTATTTTTTTTAGTGTTCCATTCTTTTTTCGCAGCTGAAATAACAGTATAAGACTATACTACTATACTGCAGGGTCAATTAAATTCAGACATTGAACACAAGCTCCGAATGCTTCCCAATTCGATTAATGTTCATGCACTAGATGTCGAAATCGCGAATTATAAATCTTGCAAGCGAGTTTTTATGCAAAAACAGCCGTTTTATTTTTATATTTTAGATTATTTGACGAGATTGTTCGAAATCGCAAGGGAATTAGGAAAGTGACTCTTCATGTGAATGGATCCGGATACAATACTATCGCGGAAGATTATAGAATCAGGCAACTGCTTCTCGGTCTGCCTCCAATCGAAGAATACCATATTGAGCCGTTGGAAATACATCCACGAGTGAACTCTTTGCATTTGACCAAATAGTACAAAAAATTCAATTGAAAACTACAAAACGGGTAATATTTATTTTAAGATATTCGTTATGGGTGCCGCCATGATCAATCGCGGACTTGTATATTTCCCTTTAACGTTTATGGACGACGATGTCTTCGATCACCTCATCTCCAGCTCTTCTAAATTTACCTGGAACTCCAATCTTCTCCCCACGGTAACCGCCGGGCGAATAATGAGAGCCCTCGAGGTAAATAATATGCGGTTATCAAAAGCATCATTTTTTGCTGCATTGTTATCATGCGATCCATTTTTGAAGCAAAGTGCTGACAATATAAAATATTTTGTGTGTTTTCACCTAATTTGAAGATAACTGTTTTTTTCAGACTATTCACGAAAAGAAGAAGCAACGAAGTTACACGTTCCCCATCAATAACCATGTTTTTGAAGATTTTCTCATGCAACTTGATGTGAATAAGCACGGGACGAAATATAATGCTGAGGTCGGTATCACTGTAATACATCGCAAATCCCGAGCGATCTGCAAACTTGAGTTCGTAATCCCCGTGTACGTTGTCACCTTGAATTACACTCCCAAGCTTATGCGCCGCCGTGGACAGAAAAGAACCCATTAGAATTCGATGTGTGGATGTTCTCATTGCAATTGTTCTTATTATCATGTACCGTTCGTATTAATCTTCTTTTTTTGAAGCGTTTTCACAAAAATTCTGAATATGAACAACATAATCACATTTACCCATTTTGATCGTCCCATTGCTCGAAATACCAGATAAAATATGTAAAACAAAAGATTAACGCAACGGGCTAAACACAATATCCCTCGATTCAGTTCCATTTCATTTTTACATTCTTACATTCACCAAAAATTTAGAAAAATTAAAAAAAAATTTATCCCCTGGCAATGCCTTGGATTCAACGCTTCTTGCAATCTTGGCATCCGAACTGTTAATCTGCCTCTGGCTCCATTAGACGCCTCGTTGAGACGCGGTGCTCTAAAACGCAACGTTACCCCGTCATTCAAGGAGCTTGCTTCCTGTGAGCTGCTGTGCCAATAATTGTTATCTGTTTTCTTTTTTTATATTATATTCTGATTCACTGTTTCTTTGATTATTAAATGAAATATGTGTACGTATTTCAGCTGACATGACAATAGATCTCGCAGCCACGCTTAACGGACTAACCATTCAGGTTTGCTGCTTCACCTTAATTTTCTGTATTGCCACTGCTGGAACTTGGTGATGGTAAATTTCATATACCATAGAATTCCGTCAGTCTGTAAACCTAATCAATGTTCGATGGAACCTACTGACTTTTCAGACGACATTTCTCTCCTTGCCAAGCGAGATTCTGACGCAAATCGTCGAATATCTAGCTAGAGAAGATCGCACAAATCTCAGTAAAACAAACAATCGACTCCGAGATATTGAGCGAAAAGCCGGCTATCAGCTATACATCAGAATTGTGTTCACTATGGTTCGTAAATATATATTTTTTTTAAATTTAAGATAGAAAACTAATGCTCAGACGTTGCAAATAATGGCAATCAGAACAACATTTACTTTAATAAATATCATAATTCGGATAGTTTCAGAGTGCAGAATACAGAATTACAGCGGATGCTTTTTCGGGAACCTACTGGAACAATGAAATGTTTTCGGGTGGTCAGATTGCGTCCTCATTCACACACGCAACCACTGAAATGCTCAGAATCAGGGTAAACAGTTTGTTCAGTCAATCTTAGTTTTCGACAAGGTAAAAATAGCGAAAATAGTTGTTTTCCAGGGTGAACTGGACAACGAAACCGAAGAAAAGCTACGAATGCTTTTGAAGACGCATACTATCTATTCACTCATTAGATTTTGAAATCACCAGCGAAAGATCGTGCAGGTGAGTTTTAAAAAAATATAAAAAATAAAATGTTTTAAACGTTTGCATGTTTGCTTATTTGCTTTTAAAATGTTTGCTTTTGAGATTATTCGAAGAGATCGTTCGAAACCGTAAAGGAATCAAGAAATTTTTTATTCAAACAAACTTTGCCAATTCAATCGTCGAAGACAAAAGGCTTAGGCAAATGATTCTTGATCTTCCCGCTGCAGAAGAACACCATATCGCTCCATCGAAAAACGTTTGGGTGAGACCGCTAAAAATCAAATAATATCTTGCACCGATAGCTCCTAAAATCGAATTCTTGCTTGTCCCATCACCTAGTATCATGTCTTAAAAATATTTTTACAGCACAACTAAACGGTTATTGACGACAAAGTTCTCGACCATCTTATCGTTTCCTCTGTAAATTTCTCCTTCGACTTCAGCATGCGTCCGACCATAACTGCAGCAGGCGTAGAGAAAGCTTTCGCGGTAAAAATATTTATAATTTACATAAAATTTTGGCTAATGCACTCCAGTTATATGTTTTTAACTATTTTTTAACTATTTCCAGAGAATTCGCGGAAAGAAGAAGCAACAGCGAAATTACTCATTTCCTGCTAGCTACACTGCTGTGGAGGGATTTTGCAGACGATTGGACCGCACAGCACACGAGAGGGAACAACATGGTGAAAATATTACCATAGTGCATCGCAAAACTGGCGCAAGCTGCAAGCTTGAACATGCTCGAGTTATCGGAAATGATGCTGAAGTGTACTTCGTCAGAATAAATTACACACCCAAGCACATGAACAAATAGATAATCCTGCATTAAATTCGTGATGCCTATGTTCACATTGTAATTGTTCTAGGGTTGCAGGTTCGGTTTCGAGAAAACCGCAATTCTCCAATCCCACTCCCCTCTCTTTCAATCAAAACCGCGCGAGAGAGACGATATGCAAAGAACGTGCGGAGACTCCGCACCGTCGTTGTATTTGAGAGGAAATGAGGGATGGATAAGGTGCGGAGTCTCCGCAACCTCTTTGCATATCGTCTCGCTCGCGCGGTTTTGATTGAAAGAGAGGAGAGAGGGAAGGGAAGGTGTGGGATAAATCGAAACCGACTTCGATCCGGCAACCCTAAATTGTTCTAATTTTTCACATATTTCAATAAATTAAAACGTTCAAATTGTAAGTATAAACAATGTTATTACATTTACACATCTCCAATTTTCTTATGCAGAGAAACATCGGCCTGACACTGAGACCCCTGGCAACAAACTACTAGATTGAAAAATTTATTTGATAAGCTTGAATGCAAACGGACACAGAACATTAGATTCGGATCAGAAGAGCTCTAGAGTTCACAATTCGATCATAAAGCTCAACGCCATCCTGGATACATGTACTATAATCAAGCAAACTCTGCGGAGTCATTCCTACCCTTCAACGAATTGATAATTTTTGATCTACCTGCCTTTAATAACTCCACCCCCCTCCACTGCTTCCAATCGGTTGACCTAGACCTTCCCGCCTCTCAGAAATCTGAATTTCTTGCTATCGGTGAATCATTATGACTTATTAATTTTGCATTGCTCTATGTTTGCTTAAAGGAGGCGTATCATGAAAAATCAGTTCATGCTCTTGAGATCATGATCCAATTGGAATCCAGAACGATATTAGAAAGCCGAAGTTTGAAAGTTGTACGTCCACTCTGGGACGAGATATCCCCGTCCAAAGTACCAGGAAAGAACAGGGAAAACCCCGCGAAAATTCAAAAATTTTACGCAGCGCCAATGGGGAGGAAGGGAAGGTAGATCAAGAAGGATAGATCGAAAGGTCATCGTTGTCTCGCCCACTATTGATTGGCTAGGAAGGGATTTTTCTTTGTTCCCGCAGGTTCTTCCCATCGACAAAAACTGATCTACTCCTTGGCGATTTGCCAAAAGAACCTTGGCAATTTTCCAATATTGCAATATTTAATATATTGTAAAAAATATTGCAAGGCTCGGCATATCGTTGTAAGAGTCGCAACATTTGAATTTCAAAAGTTCATGATACGCCTCCATTAATTCTTGTTGAATAAATGCAATCAAACTAATCAATTCTCATGATCGTCAATAGCCGGTGCGCTATTTCTGGCAAGAGAACACAGGAAAGAGAGAACATGCCATACCTGAACGAAGTATGGTATTCGGCGTAAAGTAAACAGAGCTGCTGATCGCAATTTTTGGAATGGGCGTATATCTCTCCAAATGTGAAGTGTGAAAAATGAAGCCAAATACGGAAATTGGCCCGGGAAGCGGAAGAATAGAAATTTGGCCAGAAGAAATTAGGGCATTTTCACTGCTCCTTAACCTTTTTCCCATATACCTAGCCCCACTCTAGATCCCTCCATCCTTTCCTCCACACATTCCTCTCATCCTTTCGATATCTCTTTTCCTTCGGGGCTCTTCCAATGCGGCGGCGGCGGAGGAGTTTACAACACAGGAGTGCCGCGTCCTCCGCCCGCTCTTTCCTCCTCCCTCCGCCCGCCCTCTGTCTGACTCTCTCCATTCGCCCCGCTCTCTCGCTTTCTTTAACCATCCAGAGACCAGGTGTAATCGAGAGAGACCGGAATATCCTCCCCCCCCCCACCCTCTTCCCCTCTCTGTTTCTGATGGATTACACACTCCGCGATCGGCAGCGGAGGAATGAGAAGATGAAGAAGAAGAAGCGAGCGAAAAGAAGTTGAAAGGATTCACATCTGGCATATTTCGCGTCGTAAAATTATATTCATTTTATCCACAAAAAAGTCGCAAATATTTTACGAAAACGCCATTTATCCACAAAAAAACGTGTTGAGCATGGTGAAAATGGGGAAAGGCAAGTAGAAGAAGTGGGGTGAACCGTGACGGCTCTGTCGTGAAGTGATTCGTATACAGTACACAGGCTAGCGAGCGGGAAGTTAAGGGAATCAACGATTACGAATATCGATTAATTGGGGGGCGGCTGGTTTACTCCTCCTCTTCCTCCTCCTCCTCTTCGTCTTCTTCCTCTTCGACCTCGGGGGCCTCAGAGGGCTCCTCCTCTTCGGGAGCTGCCTCTTCTACCTGTAATGGGGTGGAATCACGATGGCTCTCGGTCAAAAATCGCTAATTTTCAAGCCAAAAATTCAGGATCTCGGCATATTTTTGTACAATTCTCAGCTTCATTCTTAAGACATCCTTCGAACAACAAGATGTGGTTGCTTGTGACGAGTAACATCAGCCTTCCACAACCGAACAGCAGAAATCCGATATTGAGGAGGAAACGAACCTTAGCGTTCCCTCCCCCTTAACCTTAGCGTTTCCCCTTTAACCTTAGAGTAAAGAACGAACCTTAGCCTTCTCCTCCTTGACCTCCTTCTCTTCCTCCTCCTTCTTCTCTCCGCCCTTCTTCGACCACTCGGGCTTGCCGTCCTTCTTCTTCTGAAAATGGATGGATTTGCACACGCGAAATTCAAAATTTGAGTGACATTTTATAGTTTTTTACAGTGGTTTCAGCGTTTTTTAGAAAGCCATTTTCTGCTAAGGCACTCAAAATTCATTTCTAAAAATGAATAGATACCAATGGTGATATCTGGACAGTAAATTAAAGATGGTAACGAGCCAAAATTGTCCAGAATAATGATTGGTGAAATGTTGAGACCTCGACCTTGGCAAGGATCTCCTCGACGGCGTTCTCCTTCTTGACCACCTTGAGGTTGGAGCGGAAGTCTGCCTTAGGGGCGGTCTTAGCCTCGCCTTCGGCTGCAAATTGCGAAATATTTCATTTATTTATTTCATGAAATTTCGCAATTATTTGAATGAGTACGGGGATCGCGAAAATGTTACGAAAATCGAATATGTTTCACAGTTGATCAAAGAATGAAAGAAAACATTAGAGTCGATTCCATTAGTCTTTTGGGTCGAAAAAAAACTTTCCATTGCCCTCTTCAAAATATAGTACTATTTTAATGTGTTCGGTCGTTTAACATTTCAGAGTTCTTCCCTAATCCGATTGAGACTCCGTCTATTGAACTGTTGATAAAGGGATATGTTTCACCAAAATCTCAAAAGCTCTACAAAATTCATCAGATCAATCAATACTCCGAAGTATGAATTTTAAAAAAACAATAATAACTCACTGGCCATCTTCTTGAACTTGTTGTCGTACTTGGACACCTTCTTGAGGGCGGGCTTAGCGCTGCAAATGGTAGAATGATCATGAGCCCTTGTCGTAAAATATGCACCCTCGCTTTGTCATAATCAATTAATTCGGCACTGGTAGCATACGATTATCATACACTCTGGATTACTGTGGTCACAAAAGTCGCTCACAATGCCATTAAGGGCTGACTTCGCTCACAATAAGAAGCTATCCCCGATTGAATAAAATTCACTGCTCGTTGGAAGTTGAGGTGAGGCTCGTTCGATACAAAATAAGGAAATGGCACTCACTACTTTCCTCTCAGGTCGTTGACCTCGATGTTCAGCTGGTTGATCACGTTCTGGTTGTTCTGCAAAAACCATTTTTAACTTGTTCAATTCCATAGTTCACCATCATATTTCGCGTCACTAAAAATAACACGTTTTTGACGTTTTTGAACCCAGAAAAATTGACAAGAGTTCAAGGATTTTTAATTGTCTAACTAATTGGAAATAGATAGTAAAAAAAGCAATCGCTCACGTTGACGAGGGCGTTGATGTCGTACTTCTCCGACTCGAGCTGCCTGACCTTCTCGAAGAGCTCATTGTAGATCGCCTCGAGCTTGGCTGGAAATATTTGATTATTTATCAATAAAACTCGGCTACTAATCAATATTCAGGAATTCTTCTGCTTTCTCGGAAATTCAATAGATCAGCTAATGAATTCACGCGGTTAGGAAAATTGAAACCACATGTGCGAGAGCATTGAAAAATTCTAGCATCGTTTTCGTGTGGGAAATGTTTTCAATTTACGATAGAACGTTGCTAACTAATCTTTGATCTTTGATTTTTCTGACTCACCCTTGTCCTCGATGCCGTCGACCTGGGGGCAGGGGATGGTGCGGTCGGCGAGAGCCTGCATTTACATTAATTATTAATTAATTAAAGAGTAAAGGATTAGTTACTTATTTATCAGTTATTAATTACCTTCTGCCTCTCCTGTTCCTTGGCGAGCTGCTGTCTCTTCAGGTCCTCGGCGGCCTTGGACATGAGCAGCTTCTGCAATGGGGATTACGGTTATTTGTAGATACTGTATCCTGATCAATCGATAAATTTCCTTATTGGACAGTGCGTCAATTTTTTCTACCCAGTCGATTGTGTAGATCAATCAATAATTGTGCAGACCATTACGGTTACGGTAGTCTAATCACCCACTAAATGGTAAGATCAATCGATATTATCACTCACTCTGAGCTTCTTCTTTCTCTCGGGCGTCAAGAATCCCTTCTTGGCCTTCTTACCGGCCTTGCCGGCCTCCTCAAGGCGCTTGCGCACCTCAACGGGATAATTTAAAATTCAGGGCGAAAATCGATAATCAAGGGGTATGGTAGACCACAGTTTCGTAAATACAAATGAACTTCACGAAGCCATTTAAATTGATAAAAAACAAACGGCTGAATACGGTAGATCTAGGGATTACGGTATCAAAACGGAATATGATAAGTACCTCGGCCTTCTTGGCCTCGCGCTCGGCCGCCTTGCGCTGGGCATCCTAAAATTACATTTATAATTAATTAAAATTAATTAAGTTAATTAATTCCTTAATTAATCAAATTAACCCACATCTCCGTCGTGATCGGCCATTGTGCAGTCGGTTTTGCCCTGAATTCACTCAATTTACGAAATACGCTCCAAATCTGAGACGAAAAAGCCAAGATTTCGGCGAAAGAGCACGCGGAGAGAAACAAGTGGAAAGGATAGAGGAGAGGATTCCGGCTAGATTGGAATCCTCCCTCTCCTCCGGAGTCCTCTCTTTACACCAGGCGGCTGTGATCGAGGGGAGAGGGAGGCAGATGCGCTCTCTCGATTTCGCCTGGTCTCTCGCCTTCTCTCGACGTCTGCGCCCTCCTTGATCTGAGTGATCCCTCGCTAGGGCACGCCCACTCGATTCGCCCTACGGCGCCGGATCGATTCAGGAGGAGGAGAAGGGGAGGGTTGAGGGGGATTGATTGATGAGTAGGAGCTGAGGGGAAGGATGTTTGGCCTGTTTCGCGAGGACAAAAAGTGCTGGCTTCTTAGTGATGTGCTTTGCTTTCGTTGTAATTCTATTTTAGACCATAGGGCTTGCCGGACGTAGTCAGTAAAGGGTGACGCCTCTTCATTATCCACACTCCTTTTCCGCATAGATCGTGCCATATCAGTCACCCATTTTGAGCTCTAAGGACCCCGACAGAAACACGATCGGGTAGAAAAGAAGCCTAGAGAAACATAACAGAATAACACGAGTGAGACGTGACAGCCGCCTGAGTGGGCAGCGATACACTCTGTAGAGGACAACCCGGGATGAGTTTCGGGTTTCGTTGGTCCTGCTCTTTCGAATATCACAAAATTAAGTCTCACGATAACGTTAGGTGGCCCACTGAAAGATTACTTGCGAATCTGACAAGATCTGCCAATTTACGATTACTTGAAGCCGAGGGAGGTTTGCTTCTAAGTAGAGTTCGGGTTGCCGTCTCTTCATTTTACACGCTCTCTCGCCTCTCTGACCGGTGAGAGAATGTCTGAAATGAAGAGACGATTACCTGTATTTCGGACTCAAATACTAAGAAACACCTGTATCACAATGAGTGCCGGAAGTCGTTACTTCTCATGGAAAACCTCTCGGAAACCCCCTCAAACGCTCGGCAATAACACCGCATAACAAGTGACAGAGGGCTGAGGGGGCTGTGAGCAGAGCAGGTTAAAAATACGTGACGAGACGAGACGAGGGGACGGAAAGACGATACTGAGATAGGGAAAGAAATAGGGGAGGAAAGATCACGATAGGGCGATGACCGGTGAACATTTGTTGGTCAAAAGGGGATGAAAAGAATGGGAAAGCAGGAGATTTGGTGATGTCCTCGAATTGAATTTCGTTTTAATAGTGCGTTGAGCGAGAGGATCATTGATCGCCTTTGTTCGAACAGCAGAATAGAGGATCAGTGAAACTCAAGCGAGATATGATCATCTCTCATCCAACTTTTTTGAACCGTTCTGAAATTATTAATGTTTCAAATATATTTAATTTTCAATTCATAACATTTTCTATAATTATCGATTCATAACATTTTCTTGGATTTGTAGTCCTCGTCGTCGCGCTCAGAGACGTGCTCCGCTGCGATCTCTCATTTCTTGTCTAATGTGTTTCAAACTTCTCATGAACTGATTGATGACCGATCCCGATCAGTCTTTCTCGGTGTGGGAAAATTTGGAAAATTCCTGGATATTCAGCTCAGTGGAATATTATGAGTAGATGAGGCACATTGGCTTTAATTTTGTTCTCCAAAAATATTTCTAGCATGAGGAAGTGGATGGTTGGTGCTAAGACAATCTGCACATACCTCACTTTTATTTTAATGTTCTCTCGTTTCCCTGACTTCTGCAGAGTTAATTTGTAATATTTTGTAATCTTACGTAGTGGCTGAAGCACTCTGATTGAGGCTTCATAATTTTCAATACTTTTATAGAAACGTGAAACTCAATTGAAAAAATCAACAGAGATATAAGATATTGTGCTCGTTATTGGCTAGCGGCATTGGGCGGTGAAGGTCCTTTCTAGGTTTTTTGTATGCTGGTTTTTTAACGGCTACGTGAAGCGCGCACTAGCAGGGGGGGGGGGCTCACACAAAAAATTGATGTCACCTTTTTCGCATCATGAAGAAAGAAATCCTCCCCGATTCATCACTTCTTCGATTATGATTCATGCCATTCGATGAAGAGATTCCGAGACAAACCCGCATATAAAATGCCACTTTCCATTTCTCCTGGGTGTGATCATGTTCAAACTTCTCCTGATTGCGGCTCTTCTATCATCGGCCTTCGGCTTGAAATGCTACGCTCAGATTGACAAGGAGAATTCGAAAGGAGAGTTGTGGGAGGTGAACCCTATCTATAATTCTCCATTATCGTTTTTTAACCATTATCATTTTTCAGAGAGACTGTAGAGAGACAAAAGACGATGATCCACATTGCATAACTTACAAAACTGAGCACGGAGTAGTGAGGACTTGTGACTATGAATACTGCACTGTGAGCATTTTTTAAATTAAGAATTTGAAAATACATATCAAAAGCAAATTTTTAACAGGACCCGGCACTTATGAAGCTAGCCCTCAAATTTTGGAAGGCCAGCTCGGCTGATTGCTGCAAAGGTGATCTATGCAATCACGAATGAAGCACTTTCGCCGATTGGATGTCACCCATATTTCCTATATCAACGTAAATTTATTATGTGCATGTTTTTAAGCAATAAAAATGATTCCTCTCAAATTTTCATAAGCTTATCTAGAGGTTCTAAATCATTATTTGTCCGCGAAATTGATTAGTTGCAGTGCTTGAGATGAGAAAAAATCAGAACAAAACGATCATGAAAAACACATGAAAAACAATGGCGATAAAGCTTCGAAAAAAAGAGTTCTTCAATGTAGTCTTCCTGGAGCGCTCGAAGTAGACTGCTTCTTCTACAAAAACAAGTTCTCGTTTCACAAATTCACATTTTTCAAACACTCTCTCGCCGGTCAGACAGACAAGAGAGCAGGCAAACGAAAAAGAACGGTATACCTTGTGTTCCCTCCTCCGTCTCTCCTCCTCCAACTTCCTCCTTGCCGCCTCCTTCCTTCGCTCGTCCTCTTCTCTTTCGTGCTTGCGCCTCGCGGCATCGCGCTCTTTGTGAAGGCGTTCTTCGTGCTGGAGTTTTTATATATTATCGTACTTCTCGCACAAAACCGAACGAATGAACAATTTTTACATTTTTTACATTTTTTGCATTCGGCGAATACGCAATGAAAAATTGTTTTTATTGTTTTATATTTTTTGTCCACCCCCAATTCCGGAAATCCCCCCGAACATGCACGGTGAAATATTGCTCAAAATAGGTGAAAAATGAGAGCTGCGAAATACAAAAATGCACCGGAATCGCGATTATGCGCGAGCCGGGGTTTAGTCATTAGCTAGAGCCAGCTCAGTGGAGCTCTTGTTGACAGCTGTTTTATTTATGTGTTTTACACTGTTTTTATTGTCAAATCACGTTGCTTTGTTTAATATAATGTTCCAAGGTCATGGCCGTGCACAACGGACGAGAGTGTGATGTGGGGGCGTCCCGCGGGTCGTCTGGATCGACGACTGGCCGATTCAGGTTTGAATTTCTCGCATTGTTCGAGTCATTGTGTTGGTGGCTGGCCGTGTTGGACACATTCCAGCCATCCGCTCGTGCCAGAGCACTGGGAAGTCACCGGCGGTCGTCAATGGAGTCGATTCTATGAGGTTTGTAAAATTGCTTATTTCATTTTGGCTTGGAACTATTGGTTTGCGTTGAAAGTTCTCTTTATGATCAATCAATTCAACGTACGCTAATTGTAGCTAAAAATTTAAATAAATATACAGTTGTAATAGCCGTTCAATTCAGATGTCTCCTCCGTCCCTTCTCACTGGGACTCTCCGAGTCTGCCAGCCACGGTATGTCCATTTTTTCAATTCGAACCTTAATTTTTCTATCCCAACTATCCCTTAGACAATGAACATCATACTGAGCAAATAGTACAATTATTATAAAGTTGCTAATTTTTTTATCAAATACGTCGTAACACGATTATCGATTAATACAAGCATTACGGTATAAATTGACAATAACGATTTTAATCTTTAAAAATTTAAAATGTGAACCCTAGCTTCACAAATATTAATCAAGTTATTACAGACGACAACCATCGCTTCCGCCGTGTGAAAGTATTGCTGGCTAATCAGCGGTTGGTTAAATTTTCTCTATTTCTTTCTCTAGTGAAGTAGTTTATTTCCCACATTATTCATTTGCAATTCCAAACCTCCATCCTTATAACTTCTCATTCTGTTAGGTGCACCTCGATAAGTAGAACTTTTCCACATTGGGCGAGTACAGCAATGTTGAATGCTGTTCTCCTCTTTGTGGTTATGTCCTGCCGAGGTTCGCGAGCATTCACAAAGTTCAGTAGCTAGGGAACAAGTAGCTAGGGAAAAATTCGACTATTCAATAGTCAATCTAAAATATTCAATCATAAATATTTCAGGATACGTTAAGGCGATGCGTGAGATATTCACATCGACGAGTACGGTATAATTTATTAATAAATATATGTGATTACAAATTTATTAAAGTAAGCATTGCTCATTGCTACTTAATCGATTGATATTTTAGTTAATAAGCAAAATGAAAACGAGGTTAATCGAGACTTTGGCTAACTATGCCATTTCGAAGAAAAACAACGACGATTACCCTAGTAACTCCCCTCTGAGGAATGGAGGGGGGGGGGGTGGGTGTGTGGATATCCGAGGGCTAGAGAACCTATTACATGCCCGATAAACCCCGTTTTGTTTTATTTATAATTTTCCTGCGTAATAAAATTAACTATTCTCTTTCGTAATAAAATTAACTATTTCTAATTTTCCTGCGTAATAAAATTAACTACAGCTTCGATAAATCATAAACACACATATTTCTGTTTGAAAAACAAGAGCTGTTACTCACAATCCACAGTATTTCTCACCGGATATTAAGTAAAATATCAATCGATTAAGTAGCAATGACTACATTTACTTTAATAAATTTGTAATCACATATATTTATTAATAAATTATACCGTACTCGTCGATGTGAATATCTCACGCATCGCCTTAACGTATCCTGAAATATTTATGATTGAATATTTTAGATTGACTATTGAATAGTCGAATTTTTCCCTAGCTACTTGTTCCCTAGCTACTGAACTTTGTGAATGCTCGCGAACCTCGGCAGGACATAACCACAAAGAGGAGAACAGCATTCAACATTGCTGTACTCGCCCAATGTGGAAAAGTTCTACTTATCGAGGTGCACCTAACAGAATGAGAAGTTATAAGGATGGAGGTTTGGAATTGCAAATGAATAATGTGGGAAATAAACTACTTCACTAGAGAAAGAAATAGAGAAAATTTAACCAACCGCTGATTAGCCAGCAATACTTTCACACGGCGGAAGCGATGGTTGTCGTCTGTAATAACTTGATTAATATTTGTGAAGCTAGGGTTCACATTTTAAATTTTTAAAGATTAAAATCGTTATTGTCAATTTATACCGTAATGCTTGTATTAATCGATAATCGTGTTACGACGTATTTGATAAAAAAATTAGCAACTTTATAATAATTGTACTATTTGCTCAGTATGATGTTCATTGTCTAAGGGATAGTTGGGATAGAAAAATTAAGGTTCGAATTGAAAAAATGGACATACCGTGGCTGGCAGACTCGGAGAGTCCCAGTGAGAAGGGACGGAGGAGACATCTGAATTGAACGGCTATTACAACTGTATATTTATTTAAATTTTTAGCTACAATTAGCGTACGTTGAATTGATTGATCATAAAGAGAACTTTCAACGCAAACCAATAGTTCCAAGCCAAAATGAAATAAGCAATTTTACAAACCTCATAGAATCGACTCCATTGACGACCGCCGGTGACTTCCCAGTGCTCTGGCACGAGCGGATGGCTGGAATGTGTCCAACACGGCCAGCCACCAACACAATGACTCGAACAATGCGAGAAATTCAAACCTGAATCGGCCAGTCGTCGATCCAGACGACCCGCGGGACGCCCCCACATCACACTCTCGTCCGTTGTGCACGGCCATGACCTTGGAACATTATATTAAACAAAGCAACGTGATTTGACAATAAAAACAGTGTAAAACACATAAATAAAACAGCTGTCAACAAGAGCTCCACTGAGCTGGCTCTAGCTAATGACTAAACCCCGGCTCGCGCATAATCGCGATTCCGGTGCATTTTTGTATTTCGCAGCTCTCATTTTTCACCTATTTTGAGCAATATTTCACCGTGCATGTTCGGGGGATTTCCGGAATTGGGGGTGGACAAAAAATATAAAACAATAAAAACAATTTTTCATTGCGTATTCGCCGAATGCAAAAAATGTAAAAAATGTAAAAATTGTTCATTCGTTCGGTTTTGTGCGAGAAGTACGATAGGTTAGTTCGCCGTCTTTCAAACTCGCGAAACTGTCTCTTTATTTCACACACTTGTGGCCTGTGAAAGATCACGCAAAATAGCCATTACGCGTTTGAGTAAATGTTATGAAAAGCTCCAGATCGAGCATGTCTAGCATCTTGTTCACTATCTGGAAACGTGCGGGCTCGATATACCTCATGCCGCTCCCTCTCGTGCCGTATCCTCTCCTGCGCTGCCTCCTCCTCGTGATGTCTCATCATGGCAGCCATGGATGCTGAGTGGTAGTCCTGAAATTAATTGTTTTTAAATTTTTTTTCGAATAATAAAATAACGAAAACGCACATGATCAGCGTTGTAGAAGTCGTCCATTCTGCACTGTTCTCTCTGATTTGGCGATGACTCACTGAAAGATAACAATATTTATCCGCAATGGAGTAGGGAATGAGTTGATATCGAGGAAATAGAAAGCAATGTCGTCTCGTCATTCCTTGCTCACACTTTCTTGCCGAACAAAGAATTAGTGTGAGAAATTAGTTGAGCAGGCCGAAAAAGGGTAGTAGATGAGGAAGGAAGGAAGGGATGTGTAGCGATGATTAAGGCTTCAGATGCAAGTGATCCGAACCATATGGAAAATCGAAGGACCTTTCGACGAAAGAAACCTAGAGAAACGGAGGCTGAAACAGAACGAATGAGAGGAGCGATTAATCACCAGATGAAGAGAATCCCGAGTGCGAATTCACGTGATCGAAAGCGCGCAAAGTGCGATCGACCAACTTTTGTGCGCTCTCAACTTTGCACAATCTTTTGCAATCTCTCTGATCTTCTCATTCTCTACTGCCAACGCTAAGCGCGATCAAGTGGGTAAACATAGAGTGAGAGCTGAATCTTTGAAAAGTGAGATTCATGAAATCAGTGAACAGGGAAAAATTACCCGCTCCCAGAGTCAGACAAACTCTAAAAACATGCAAAATCAGTGGTGCGGAAAACTATTTGCACAACCCTGATCGGAACGCAATTGAAACGATGTATCGGTTCCCGTCCACTCGCCTCCTCCCTTCTTCCTCTTTTCCTTTGCATTCTTCTTGTTCTTCATTCTTGCGCTCCATCAGACGTATTACCTCAAGCCAGAGTTCCTGCAATAGTTTGCCGTTAGTACTGTTCATTCTGGAAGGATGGAAGTTCTAAATCGCGGAAATCCCGTCCATATTTCGCGCCAGATGAATAGAGATGAAAACATGGCGCGTGAAAGTGGGAGTCAGCTAGGGAAGAGGCCGAAAATTTCGATTTTCGGTAATTTCGATCTCAAGCGTGCAACTCTTTCTTACCTTTCGTTCCTACTCGATACTCTCCCCTAGGCGTTGCGCCTTCTCCACATCCTCTTTGATGAGCCGAATACGCTCTTCAAGAACTGAAAGTTCATCTGGTGGAGGTTTGAACGATCGAAGTTCAGCCATCAACTGACGATGACGGTGCTCCTCGAAATCATTCATGATTTAAGAAAACATTGAAATAATTAGTTGTTCGCTTTACAGATCAGCTATATTGTTGCCATGTCGGCCCAATTTACCGTTTTAATTGAGAATTTGTGCAAAGATTGTGACGTATTTCTCACCTCCAGGAGCTCAGCATGTTGCATGAGCAGCCTCACTGCCTCGCCGTCTTTGCGATGCCCGCTGGCAAATTCGGCGTCCGAATCAGAGTCCATTTCACACATGGACCGACTAGGCTTCGGCTCAGAATCAAGATCGCTGATGGGTCCCTCAATTACAAAATTACGACAAGTTTTTGTAGAATGTCAGGATAAAAATGATGAGTAGAGACAAAAAAATCCGAATATGATCAATAGAGGAAGCAAAGTGATCGAAACATCGGGAGTGTTTGAAGTACAACTGCGAGGCGATTCTCTTTCCCTCCCGCATCCTCATTACACTCGATGAGCTCTCTCGCTTCTGTGTGGTCCCTCGTCCACCCTTATGTGTTAGACGTGACCTCTCTCTCAAATATAACTAATACTCTGGCTCTTATTGGCCCAGATGTTTACAAAAATAGAGAGGCGTCTACACACAAATTCATAAATGCATGGTTTATCGAGATCTCACAATGAAATATTTGTTCTTGAGAAAACGCACTGGCGTATTCCAATTAATATTTCACTCCCGATGTCGACGCAATCTTGGAAAGTCGATCGATAATCTAAAATAAATGAATAAATAATCGACTTTGATTGTCTACTGACCTTGCGCCGTTCCTGCTCCTCTCGCAGCTTTTTCTCTTTCCTTTCTTTTTCACGTTTTTGTCTTCGTTCTAATACTTTCTGCCACTCCCTCTCCTCCGCTTCCCGCTGCTGCTTACGAAGTGCTTGGCGTGCCTTGAGCTTCCGAAGCTCTTCCTGCAAAAAAATAAAATAATGATTGAATTTTGAAGCTGGTTGAAATGACATCGCAAAAGAAAGGTATTTGATAAAATATTGTAAGGTCAGGAGAAATCAATCACCTCTTCCATCTCTCTCTGAATGCGGGCCGCGTCCTGAAAAGATAAAGATTTGTACCAAAGCCATCTAAATCAAACTCGAACCCAAACAGTTGATCACCGGTCACCTCTTCGATGGCTCTCTGCTTCTCCAAGAATTGAGCGTGCTGTCGGAGCAACATCACAGCTTCGTTGTCCTTGCGTCGAATGAATGACACATCATCCAAGTCGGATTCGAAGTCCTGAAATACAGCTGTTAACCTCAAAAAAAGAAGAATGGTTTTGAAACGCCGCTGATATCATAAAAAATAGAAGAAGGAGAGTGCACAAATCAGGACTAACTTCTTCAAAGTAAATGCCCATCGAAGTCGATTTTGACCTGAAAAGGTGATACAAAAAGAGCCATCAAAAGAAAAGAATCAAACCAGTGAACCAATGGCCTATATGTTTCGCAACAGCTAGAAAGAGGGAGCTTCTTCCCGGAATCTCTTCTTTACACTTGGTCCACTCTCTCGATTCTGCTTGCGCTCTCGCCTGTTGTCTGTTTCCCATCGCTCTCCTGAAACGGCATGGTCTCTCATCGGATCTCTAAAGGCACTACGGAGCCCAAGTGGGGGCGAATATCAGGAGGGAAGTGTCTACTTTCCGAACTCGGCGCATACGAGTCCATCATTTTAGAAACGGTTGTTCGACTACAGCTCAACGAATCGAAAAAATAAAACATTTGTGCATGACGTAATTCAATGTCCAATTCCCTGAATTTTGCATTTTTGATGCACTTTTTTGTTAACGTACAACAAATGAAGAATGCTGTGATAAGTGATTCTTTGCCATGGATTTCAGAGTTTGTACATGGTTCATAGATCTTCCGATGCCGGGATAGTCACGCTGCCTCATCAGTGTAAAAGAGCGGGAATCGAAATCGGATATTGTTCCCGGATGCGGATGAGGACGTAAATTGTTTTCATACGTGCCCCCTGGTGATCAGCTCTCCCGAGATATCGCGTATGATCTTCGGCTATATAAGGGTTGCCCCTGTCGTTATGCTCGAAAACTCTCTCTCTCTCTCTCTCTCTCTCTCTCTCTCTCTCTCTCTCTCTCTCTCTCTCTCTCTCTCTCTCTCTCTCTCTCTCTCTCTCTCTCTCTCTCTCTCTCTCTCTCTCTCTCTCTCTCTCTCTCTCTCTCTCTCTCTCTCTCTCTCTCTCTCTCTCTCTCTCTCTCTCTCTCTCTCTCTCTCTCTCTCTCTCTCTCTCTCTCTCTTTCTCCGGTCTCTCTTTCACCGGTCATCATGATGTACTGAAATGGTATTACGTACACTGAAAACGCGCTACACGAAGCAGTCATGCAGTTCGGCACTCGCACCTCCTCGAAGCGATGGCCGAAATGGAGCCCCCTGGAGACTCGAATTGGCAACTACTATCTCTCATTTCGAATGCTCTTTCGTCAGATAGACTATAGATCACACAAATCGAGGAGGTGCGAGTGCCGAACTGCATTACTGCTTCGTGTAGCGCGTTTTCAGTGTACGTAATTAGGGACCACCTTAAAAAAATCCGTAAAATAAAAGCCAGGTAAATGTAAGAGAGAGCCGTACGACTGATCAGTGCCCGAGCCGTGAATTAGAATAACAGTTCAAGTCGGGTGTTCGCAGGTCAGATCTGTGACTGCATTTTTCGAACTTTTTTTTCTCTACTTTTCTCTATATTTAACCTGACTTATATGTAGAATTGCTATGTTTATGTTATTAGAAAGCTGTTTTTAAGTGTTGACCAAGCTCTCTGCACAACCTGTGCCCATTTTGTGGCTCCGCTAGCTTGAAATCCTGACTGGCAAGAATCGCTCGTTTTGTTACTAATGTTTGACGATAGATTATTGCTCGCAAAGTTGATAGCCGCTCGTTTCGCTTGTTAATTATGAGTGAGCAGGTCAGAGGCACTGCTCACTCCGATTTTGGCGCGGTTTCGCCAGTGCGCGCGTCCGATATGGCCGAAAACATTGCCAACTATGACTGTAATCTGTAAATTACTATTAAATATCGATTGATTATTGCTCGCAAAGTTGATAGCCGCTCGTTTCACTTGTTAATTATGAGTTAGCAGGTCAGAGGCACTGTTCACTCCGATTTTGGCGCGGTTGCGCCAGTGCGCGCGTCCGATATAGCCGAAAACATTGCCAACTATGACTGTAATCTGTAAATTACTGTTAAATGTCGATTGATTATTGCTCGCAAAGTTGATAGCCGCTCGTTTCGCTTGTTAATTATGAGTTAGCAGGTCAGAGGAACTGCTCACTCCGATTTTGGCGCGGTTTCGCCAGTGCGCGCGTCCGATATAGCCGAAAACATTGCCAACTGTGACTACTATTTTTAAATTATCGATTGATTGATTCAACCACGGAGACGAAATATCGTCGACGTAGAACCCCCCCCCCCCCCTTCTGAGAGTGCTTGTCGTCGTAAACATCATTTCATTTTGAGCTGGTCCGGGGATGTATTTATAGCAGTTCAAAATTTATTTCATTCCATCCTTCAGAAACTATCGGAATGTATCCCTAAAAACGTGTAGGCATTGCAATTACGTTAGGATTCTCGTTCATCATGGCTTTTTATCACCACTTACATTGCTGCAGCAACCACGTTTTCGTTATTATCTATCTTTCCACCGAAAAACCTGCTTTTCTGGCCTGCCATTCGTCTTCGCTAACCCAGTCTTGATTCATGTCTACTTCCTATTTCTAATGTTTCTTCTCGTCATGAATATTTTCATTATATCCTTGCTCTGATATAATTTATTTATTAATCAATATTCACAGTACCTCTCATAGCCGCTCACTCCCGGTCGATCTACCGTTGCCCATCTACGGTCAGAATGAGCAAGACGACTTCGATGATTGAGAGGAATCGAAATGCAGAAGGATAACGGCTATAATGTAAAGGTGAACCACTACCGATAGATAGCATACGTTTACAAAAGCGTTAACACTTAATTTCTTCTTCTTCTGTCCGGCTGTGTGGTCGGTTAGCCCCCCCCCCCCGCTCCCCACTGGAGCCCTAAACGAAAACGAGCCATTCAATATTTCAGAAGCAGTACGACTTGGGCTGCTGACTGAGTGACTCGCTTTCCTTACCCTTGATGTCACCTTGACCAGACGAAACATTACCTCTTTTTGAGTCACTTTGCAAAAAGTTTTAAACTTTTATCACTAATTTCTGTATTTGCAGATGCACGTGAACTAGCTAGCGACACTCCGGCCGAGGAAGGACTATCTCATGCTGGCAAAGGAATTTACAAGCTAAGTTCCGCGCTTACCGTAGGGCGTAGATCAGTGATCTCGCCAGCGCGTTTCTTAGGGGCGTAGATCGGTGATCTCGCCAGCGCGTTTCTTAGGGGGCGTAGATCAGTGATCTCGCCAGCGCGTTTCTTAGGGGGCGTAGATCAGTGATCTCGCCAGCGCTTTTCTTAGGGGGGGCGTAGATCAGTGATCTCGCCGGCGCTTTTCTTAGGGGGGGGGGGCGTAGATCAGTGAGCTCGCCAGCGCGTTTCTTAGGGGGCGTAGATCAGTGATCTCGCCAGCGCGTTTCTTAGGGGGCGTAGATCAGTGATCTCGCCAGCGCGTTTCTTAGGGGGCGTAGATCAGTGATCTCGCCAGCGCTAGTACCTCTCATACGAGAGGTATTGTTTTCATTTTTAGGAGCAATACGACTTCGGCGGCTCGTGGATTCACTCAACGAGAGCGAGAAGATGAATGCGTGCGGGCGTGGCCGTGATTCACGGAGACAATGATTCTCATTTTAGTGACGTCTCATTCATTGTGATGCGAGACAAGCGGGGGTGCGACCTTCGCTCGCTCGGAACGGGAAAGAGGGAAGACGTGCTGTGAGTATTGTACGGAGATGACCTGTGCAAGGTACGGTAGGAGGGAGTACGGTAGTATCGATTGATTGGACGATACTCCACTGCTGTTCCCATCGAATTTATCAATTGTATCAAGGGTTGCTCAAAGATGTATCGCACTCCTCTTTTCGCAATGCTATCCCGGGCTCTGTTGCCAACGAGAAAGCGTGAGAAATGAGGAGTTCGTTAATATATTGAACATTGTTGCTCCTCCTCTGAGCCATTTGACCAGTGATTACGGTAGTTCTCTTTCTTTTCCTTTGAGGTTTGATACTTTACATATGTAATCATTTCTTAGGTATATTTGATTATTACAATTATTAAATTAACGTATCAAGAAGCTACTTTTTCAGAATCAGCACGACTTCGGTAGCTGGATGGCTCAAGACGTGAGAGCCGGGCGAGATTCTTCTAATACAACTGAAACAAATCTGATTAGTCGACGAATCAATGTGTCCTTTTTCCTATGCCCGAAGGATGTGATGTTGAAAGGATGGAAGTTGCGTATTTCGTTGTAGAAGTATCACCACTTGCGCTGATTAGCACTTGTTTTATTGATTATGTATCATTGTAATTGTTCGATAGCTAGTCCGTAGAATAGTCCTTACTTCGCTCTTTCAATAAGTTGTGAACTCGATTAGTTGTTTTTCTGTGATCACAATTGTTTTCACATTATTATTCCTGCTTGAACATAATAAATGTTTGCGAAAGAGTTTGATTTGGTTTGTTTCGAAATCGTTTTTAACGATTGCCTATATTTTGCCAACAGGTGCATTATTTTGTACTATTTAACCTGAAATTGAGAATTATAGAGAAAAGGAAAATTCTCCAAATAAAATCAGTTGCGTATCTTTCTAGTATACAGTATTGCTCAAGTAATTTGCGACTTCGCTGTAAATGAATAGGAGTGATTCAAAATTTCTGCTATTTTTTCTAATTTGTTTTGATGGCTTTCGCTCACTATTTCTCATGTAATCAATCATTTGTGCTGACAACTGTTGTTCACTTCATTCTTTTTTATTACATACTTCTCTCATTGCGACATTCCAAATGTGGAACAATCAAAACCTTAATTAGAACTTGTTTGTTAAAGCATTGCCAGCATTTTCCAACGCTCTTCTCTCTTCTGTTTTGGGAACTGCACATCTACTATCATTTCCTTTCCTCTTTCAGAGACCATCGAAATGCAGTCCTCAAATAGTGTAGTCATCGCAATTTCGTTAGTGTTCTCACTTATCAAGAATTTTTGTCATCATTCCCATCGCAAAACGCTTTTCTGGCTCGCTATTAGTCTTTGTCAGTCCAGTCTTGATTCTCCTATTCTTCCTATTTATTTTCATCTACCGCATAATTTCGTTGTATCGCTGACCTCAGATCGATGACTAACTATTCAATATTATAGTGCACCGAATGGCCGCTGACTCCGGCGCGATAAACTGTTGCCTATCTACAGCAAGAATGAGCAAGCCGACTTCGACGAGTAAGAGGAATCGGAATGCGGGAAGACGACGAGAATGTAAAGGTAAATCACAATCAATCGTTCTCCTACTATTACAGTTACTTTATAAACTGTTACATAAATGTAAATCCATAGTTTTCAAATTTTGTGCATTTTAATTATTTACTCTTGCCGTTCTTTTCTCTCTATCTTGGTCTCTCATTTGAAAATATGAACACTGTATCACACCTGCGAATAAAAAAACAAGCTCATCACTACATCATATATAATATTCGCTATAAGCATGTTAATAATTTATTAATAAACATTTTATTTGTTTGTAGGCACACGTGGACGAGATAACGAGCATTCCCGTCAAGGAGGGACTTTCTGATGGCTGACCAACGAATTCATAAGCTAAGTCCCCCCCCCTCCCCAACCCGAACACCAGGCCACTGCCTGGGTTCGGGTTCCCCGCGCCCCCAACCCGAACACCAGGCCACTGCCTGGGTTCGGGTTCCCCGCGCCCCCAACCCGAACACCAGGCCACTGCCTGGGTTCGGGTTCCCCGCGCCCCCAACCCGAACACCAGGCCACTGCCTGGGTTCGGGTTCCCCGCGCCCCCAACCCGAACACCAGGCCACTGCCTGGGTTCGGGTTCCCCGCGCCCCCAACCCGAACACCAGGCCACTGCCTGGGTTCGGGTTCCCCGCGCCCCCAACCCGAACACCAGGCCACTGCCTGGGTTCGGGTTCCCCGCGCCCCCAACCCGAACACCAGGCCACTGCCTGGGTTCGGGTTCCCCGCGCCCCCAACCCGAACACCAGGCCACTGCCTGGGTTCGGGTTCCCCGCGCCCCCAACCCGAACACCAGGCCACTGCCTGGGTTCGGGTTCCCCGCGCCCCCAACCCGAACACCAGGCCACTGCCTGGGTTCGGGTTCCCCGCGCCCCCAACCCGAACACCAGGCCACTGCCTGGGTTCGGGTTCCCGCGCCCCCAACCCGAACACCAGGCCACTGCCTGGGTTCGGGTTCCCCGCGCCCCCAACCCGAACACCAGGCCACTGCCTGGGTTCGGGTTCCCCGCGCCCCCAACCCGAACACCAGGCCACTGCCTGGGTTCGGGTTCCCCGCGCCCCCAACCCGAACACCAGGCCACTGCCTGGGTTCGGGTTCCCCGCGCCCCCAACCCGAACACCAGGCCACTGCCTGGGTTCGGGTTCCCCCCGCCCCCAACCCGAACACCAGGCCACTGCCTGGGTTCGGGTTCCCCGCGCCCCCAACCCGAACACCAGGCCACTGCCTGGGTTCGGGTTCCCCGCGGCCCCGAACCGAACACCAGGCCACTGCCTGGGTTCGGGTTCCCCGCGCCCCCAACCCGAACACCAGGCCACTGCCTGGGTTCGGGTTCCCCGCGCCCCCAACCCGAGCACCAGGCCACTGCCTGGGTTCGGGAAGAGGCGTGGGCTGAAATAGTAACCAATACCTCTCTTATCTAAGAGAGGTATGGTTACTATTTCAGAACCAGTTCGAATTCGGCAGTTGGATGACTCAAGCAGGGCGAGGTTCTATTGCGGCAGAAGATGATTTCGTCGGTGAGTCAATGTGCCTTTGTGAATGGGTTACAGCAGATTAAATTTCAATTTCTTACAGATCGCACCACATCGAGTGAAGATTGTCGATCAGCAGAGGCGATTAAGCGAGGTTACCATTATTTCTTATTCTACATTTTATCGCACTCCTCTTTTCGCAATGCTATCCCGGGCTCTGTTGCCAACGAGAAAGCGTGAGAAATGAGGAGTTCGTTAATATATTGAACATTGTTGCTCCTCTTCTGAGCCATTTGACCAGTGATTACGGTAGTTCTCTTTCTTTTCCTTTGAGGTTTGATACTTTACATATGTAATCATTTCTTAGGTATATTTGATTATTACAATTATTAATTTAACGTATCAGGAAGCTTTTTTTTCAGAAGCAGCCCGACTTCGGTAGCTGGATGGCTCAAGACGTGAGAGCCGGGCGAGATTATTCTAATACAACTGAAACAAATCTGATTAGTCGACGAATCAATGTGTCCTTTTTCCTATGCCCGAAGGATGTGATGATGTTGAAAGGATGGAAGTTGGTTATTTCGTTGTAGAAGTATCACCACTTGCGCTGATTAGCACTTGTTTTATTGATTATGTATCATTGTAATTGTTCGATAGCTAGTCCGTAGAATAGTCCTTACTTCGCTCTTTCAATTAGTTGTGAACTCGATAGTTGTTTTTCTGTGATCACAATTGTTTTCACATTATTATTCCTGCTTGAACATAATAAATGTTTGCGAAAGAGTTTGATTTGGTTTGTTTCGAAATCGTTTTTAACGATTGCCTATATTTTGCCAACAGGTGCATTATTTTGTACTATTTAACCTGAAATTGAGAATTATAGAGAAAAGGAAAATTCTCCAAATAAAATCAGTTGCGTATCTTTCTAGTATACAGTATTGCTCAAGTAATTTGCGACTTCGCTGTAAATGAATAGGAGTGATTCAAAATTTCTGCTATTTTTTCTAATTTGTTTTGATGGCTTTCGCTCACTATTTCTCATGTAATCAATCATTTGTGCTGACAACTGTTGTTCACTTCATTCTTTTTTATTACATACTTCTCTCATTGCGACATTCCAAATGTGGAACAATCAAAACCTTAATTAGAACTTGTTTGTTAAAGCATTGCCAGCATTTTCCAACGCTCTTCTCTCTTCTGTTTTGGGAACTGCACATCTACTATCATTTCCTTTCCTCTTTCAGAGACCATCGGAATGCAGTCCTCAAATAGTGTAGTCATCGCAATTTCGTTAGTGTTCTCACTTATCAAGAATTTTTGTCATCATTCCCATCGCAAAACGCTTTTCTGGCTCGCTATTAGTCTTTGTCAGTCCAGTCTTGATTCTCCTATTCTTCCTATTTATTTTCATCTACCGCATAATTTCGTTGTATCGCTGACCTCAGATCGATGACTAACTATTCAATATTTATAGTGCACCGAATGGCCGCTGACTCCGGCGCGATAAACTGTTGCCTATCTACAGCAAGAATGAGCAAGCCGACTTCGACGAGTAAGAGGAATCGGAATGCGGGAAGACGACGAGAATGTAAAGGTAAATCACAATCAATCGTTCTCCTACTATTACAGTTACTTTATAAACTGTTACATAAATGTAAATCCATAGTTTTCAAATTTTTGTGCATTTTAATTATTTACTCTTGCCGTTCTTTTCTCTCTATCTTGGTCTCTCATTTGAAAATATGAACACTGTATCACACCTGCGAATAAAAAAACAAGCTCATCACTACATCATATATAATATTCGCTATAAGCATGTTAATAATTTATTAATAAACATTTTATTTGTTTGTAGGCACACGTGGACGAGATAACGAGCATTCCCGTCAAGGAGGGACTTTCTGATGGCTGACCAACGAATTCATAAGCTAAGTCCCCCCCCTCCCCAACCCGAACACCAGGCCACTGCCTGGGTTCGGGTTCCCCGCGCCCCCAACCCGAACACCAGGCCACTGCCTGGGTTCGGGTTCCCCGCGCCCCCAACCCGAACACCAGGCCACTGCCTGGGTTCGGGTTCCCCGCGCCCCCAACCCGAACACCAGGCCACTGCCTGGGTTCGGGTTCCCCGCGCCCCCAACCCGAACACCAGGCCACTGCCTGGGTTCGGGTTCCCCGCGCCCCCAACCCGAACACCAGGCCACTGCCTGGGTTCGGGTTCCCCGCGCCCCCAACCCGAACACCAGGCCACTGCCCGGGTTCGGGTTCCCCGCGCCCCCAACCCGAACACCAGGCCACTGCCTGGGTTCGGGTTCCCCGCGCCCCCAACCCGAACACCAGGCCACTGCCTGGGTTCGGGTTCCCCGCGCCCCCAACCCGAACACCAGGCCACTGCCTGGGTTCGGGTTCCCCGCGCCCCCAACCCGAACACCAGGCCACTGCCTGGGTTCGGGTTCCCCGCGCCCCCAACCCGAACACCAGGCCACTGCCTGGGTTCGGGTTCCCCGCGCCCCCAACCCGAACACCAGGCCACTGCCTGGGTTCGGGTTCCCCGCGCCCCCAACCCGAACACCAGGCCACTGCCTGGGTTCGGGTTCCCCGCGCCCCGAACCGAACACCAGGCCACTGCCTGGGTTCGGGTTCCCCGCGCCCCCAACCCGAACACCAGGCCACTGCCTGGGTTCGGGTTCCCCGCGCCCCCAACCCGAACACCAGGCCACTGCCTGGGTTCGGGTTCCCCGCGCCCCCCAACCCGAGCACCAGGCCACTGCCTGGGTTCGGGAAGAGGCGTGGGCTGAAATAGTAACCAATACCTCTCTTATCTAAGAGAGGTATTGGTTACTATTTCAGAACCAGTTCGAATTCGGCAGTTGGATGACTCAAGCAGGGCGAGGTTCTATTGCGGCAGAAGATGATTTCGTCGGTGAGTCAATGTGCCTTTGTGAATGGGTTACAGCAGATTAAATTTCAATTTCTTACAGATCGCACCACATCGAGTGAAGATTGTCGATCAGCAGAGGCGATTAAGCGAGGTTACCATTATTTCTTATTCTACATTTTATCGCACTCCTCTTTTCGCAATGCTATCCCGGGCTCTGTTGCCAACGAGAAAGCGTGAGAAATGAGGAGTTCGTTAATATATTGAACATTGTTGCTCCTCCTCTGAGCCATTTGACCAGTGATTACGGTAGTTCTCTTTCTTTTCCTTTGAGGTTTGATACTTTACATATGTAATCATTTCTTAGGTATATTTGATTATTACAATTATTAATTTAACGTATCAGGAAGCTATTTTTTTCAGAAGCAGCCCGACTTCGGTAGCTGGATGGCTCAAGACGTGAGAGCCGGGCGAGATTATTCTAATACAACTGAAACAAATCTGATTAGTCGACGAATCAATGTGTCCTTTTTCCTATGCCCGAAGGATGTGATGATGTTGAAAGGATGGAAGTTGGTTATTTCGTTGTAGAAGTATCACCACTTGCGCTGATTAGCACTTGTTTTATTGATTATGTATCATTGTAATTGTTCGATAGCTAGTCCGTAGAATAGTCCTTACTTCGCTCTTTCAATTAGTTGTGAACTCGATTAGTTGTTTTCTGTGATCACAATTGTTTTCACATTATTATTCCTGCTTGAACATAATAAATGTTTGCGAAAGAGTTTGATTTGGTTTGTTTCGAAATCGTTTTTAACGATTGCCTATATTTTGCCAACAGGTGCATTATTTTGTACTATTTAACCTGAAATTGAGAATTATAGAGAAAAGGAAAATTCTCCAAATAAAATCAGTTGCGTATCTTTCTAGTATACAGTATTGCTCAAGTAATTTGCGACTTCGCTGTAAATGAATAGGAGTGATTCAAAATTTCTGCTATTTTTTCTAATTTGTTTTGATGGCTTTCGCTCACTATTTCTCATGTAATCAATCATTTGTGCTGACAACTGTTGTTCACTTCATTCTTTTTTATTACATACTTCTCTCATTGCGACATTCCAAATGTGGAACAATCAAAACCTTAATTAGAACTTGTTTGTTAAAGCATTGCCAGCATTTTCCAACGCTCTTCTCTCTTCTGTTTTGGGAACTGCACATCTACTATCATTTCCTTTCCTCTTTCAGAGACCATCGGAATGCAGTCCTCAAATAGTGTAGTCATCGCAATTTCGTTAGTGTTCTCACTTATCAAGAATTTTTGTCATCATTCCCATCGCAAAACGCTTTTCTGGCTCGCTATTAGTCTTTGTCAGTCCAGTCTTGATTCTCCTATTCTTCCTATTTATTTTCATCTACCGCATAATTTCGTTGTATCGCTGACCTCAGATCGATGACTAACTATTCAATATTTATAGTGCACCGAATGGCCGCTGACTCCGGCGCGATAAACTGTTGCCTATCTACAGCAAGAATGAGCAAGCCGACTTCGACGAGTAAGAGGAATCGGAATGCGGGAAGACGACGAGAATGTAAAGGTAAATCACAATCAATCGTTCTCCTACTATTACAGTTACTTTATAAACTGTTACATAAATGTAAATCCATAGTTTTCAAATTTTTGTGCATTTTAATTATTTACTCTTGCCGTTCTTTTCTCTCTATCTTGGTCTCTCATTTGAAAATATGAACACTGTATCACACCTGCGAATAAAAAAAACAAGCTCATCACTACATAAAGGTGGTGGTGATTTTGGCATTATCCTCGCTAAGGGCGGGCTAGCCACCCCAACGCCGATTAGCAACTTGAGCCTATCCCGGGACGACCAGTGGCTGGTTGCGAGGCTTTACCGCCCGTGTTGTGTGCACGTGGTAGGGGATTTATTTGCTGTGGCTTTCACCACTCCCAACATTTCTTAACCCCTTGGTTTTTGGGTGGATCTGAGGGCGGGCGGGGTCGAACTCGTGACCTTTCGAATCGCATTCCTGGCACACAACCACTGCGCCACCGCGCCCACGCCACATCATATATAATATTCGCTATAAGCATGTTAATAATTTATTAATAAACATTTTATTTGTTTGTAGGCACACGTGGACGAGATAACGAGCATTCCCGTCAAGGAGGGACTTTCTGATGGCTGACCAACGAATTCATAAGCTAAGTCCCCCCCCCTCCCCAACCCGAACACCAGGCCACTGCCTGGGTTCGGGTTCCCCGCGCCCCCAACCCGAACACCAGGCCACTGCCTGGGTTCGGGTTCCCCGCGCCCCCAACCCGAACACCAGGCCACTGCCTGGGTTCGGGTTCCCCGCGCCCCCAACCCGAACACCAGGCCACTGCCTGGGTTCGGGTTCCCCGCGCCCCCAACCCGAACACCAGGCCACTGCCTGGGTTCGGGTTCCCCGCGCCCCCAACCCGAACACCAGGCCACTGCCTGGGTTCGGGTTCCCCGCGCCCCCAACCCGAACACCAGGCCACTGCCTGGGTTCGGGTTCCCCGCGCCCCCAACCCGAACACCAGGCCACTGCCTGGGTTCGGGTTCCCCGCGCCCCCAACCCGAACACCAGGCCACTGCCTGGGTTCGGGTTCCCCGCGCCCCCAACCCGAACACCAGGCCACTGCCTGGGTTCGGGTTCCCCGCGCCCCCAACCCGAACACCAGGCCACTGCCTGGGTTCGGGTTCCCCGCGCCCCGAACCGAACACCAGGCCACTGCCTGGGTTCGGGTTCCCCGCGCCCCCAACCCGAACACCAGGCCACTGCCTGGGTTCGGGTTCCCCGCGCCCCCAACCCGAACACCAGGCCACTGCCTGGGTTCGGGTTCCCCGCGCCCCCCAACCCGAGCACCAGGCCACTGCCTGGGTTCGGGAAGAGGCGTGGGCTGAAATAGTAACCAATACCTCTCTTATCTAAGAGAGGTATTGGTTACTATTTCAGAACCAGTTCGAATTCGGCAGTTGGATGACTCAAGCAGGGCGAGGTTCTATTGCGGCAGAAGATGATTTCGTCGGTGAGTCAATGTGCCTTTGTGAATGGGTTACAGCAGATTAAATTTCAATTTCTTACAGATCGCACCACATCGAGTGAAGATTGTCGATCAGCAGAGGCGATTAAGCGAGGTTACCATTATTTCTTATTCTACATTTTATCGCACTCCTCTTTTCGCAATGCTATCCCGGGCTCTGTTGCCAACGAGAAAGCGTGAGAAATGAGGAGTTCGTTAATATATTGAACATTGTTGCTCCTCCTCTGAGCCATTTGACCAGTGATTACGGTAGTTCTCTTTCTTTTCCTTTGAGGTTTGATACTTTACATATGTAATCATTTCTTAGGTATATTTGATTATTACAATTATTAATTTAACGTATCAGGAAGCTATTTTTTTCAGAAGCAGCCCGACTTCGGTAGCTGGATGGCTCAAGACGTGAGAGCCGGGCGAGATTATTCTAATACAACTGAAACAAATCTGATTAGTCGACGAATCAATGTGTCCTTTTTCCTATGCCCGAAGGATGTGATGATGTTGAAAGGATGGAAGTTGGTTATTTCGTTGTAGAAGTATCACCACTTGCGCTGATTAGCACTTGTTTTATTGATTATGTATCATTGTAATTGTTCGATAGCTAGTCCGTAGAATAGTCCTTACTTCGCTCTTTCAATAAGTTGTGAACTCGATTAGTTGTTTTTCTGTGATCACAATTGTTTTCACATTATTATTCCTGCTTGAACATAATAAATGTTTGCGAAAGAGTTTGATTTGGTTTGTTTCGAAATCGTTTTTAACGATTGCCTATATTTTGCCAACAGGTCCTGAAATTGAGAATTATAGAGAAAAGGAAAATTCTCCAAATAAAATCAGTTGCGTATCTTTCTAGTATACAGTATTGCTCAAGTAATTTGCGACTTCGCTGTAAATGAATAGGAGTGATTCAAAATTTCTGCTATTTTTTCTAATTTGTTTTGATGGCTTTCGCTCACTATTTCTCATGTAATCAATCATTTGTGCTGACAACTGTTGTTCACTTCATTCTTTTTTATTACATACTTCTCTCATTGCGACATTCCAAATGTGGAACAATCAAAACCTTAATTAGAACTTGTTTGTTAAAGCATTGCCAGCATTTTCCAACGCTCTTCTCTCTTCTGTTTTGGGAACTGCACATCTACTATCATTTCCTTTCCTCTTTCAGAGACCATCGGAATGCAGTCCTCAAATAGTGTAGTCATCGCAATTTCGTTAGTGTTCTCACTTATCAAGAATTTTTGTCATCATTCCCATCGCAAAACGCTTTTCTGGCTCGCTATTAGTCTTTGTCAGTCCAGTCTTGATTCTCCTATTCTTCCTATTTATTTTCATCTACCGCATAATTTCGTTGTATCGCTGACCTCAGATCGATGACTAACTATTCAATATTTATAGTGCACCGAATGGCCGCTGACTCCGGCGCGATAAACTGTTGCCTATCTACAGCAAGAATGAGCAAGCCGACTTCGACGAGTAAGAGGAATCGGAATGCGGGAAGACGACGAGAATGTAAAGGTAAATCACAATCAATCGTTCTCCTACTATTACAGTTACTTTATAAACTGTTACATAAATGTAAATCCATAGTTTTCAAATTTTTGTGCATTTTAATTATTTACTCTTGCCGTTCTTTTCTCTCTATCTTGGTCTCTCATTTGAAAATATGAACACTGTATCACACCTGCGAATAAAAAAAACAAGCTCATCACTACATCATATATAATATTCGCTATAAGCATGTTAATAATTTATTAATAAACATTTTATTTGTTTGTAGGCACACGTGGACGAGATAACGAGCATTCCCGTCAAGGAGGGACTTTCTGATGGCTGACCAACGAATTCATAAGCTAAGTCCCCCCCCTCCCCAACCCGAACACCAGGCCACTGCCTGGGTTCGGGTTCCCCGCGCCCCCAACCCGAACACCAGGCCACTGCCTGGGTTCGGGTTCCCCGCGCCCCCAACCCGAACACCAGGCCACTGCCTGGGTTCGGGTTCCCCGCGCCCCCAACCCGAACACCAGGCCACTGCCTGGGTTCGGGTTCCCCGCGCCCCCAACCCGAACACCAGGCCACTGCCTGGGTTCGGGTTCCCCGCGCCCCCATCCGAACACCAGGCCACTGCCTGGGTTCGGGTTCCCCGCGCCCCCAACCCGAACACCAGGCCACTGCCTGGGTTCGGGTTCCCCGCGCCCCCAACCCGAACACCAGGCCACTGCCTGGGTTCGGGTTCCCCGCGCCCCCAACCCGAACACCAGGCCACTGCCTGGGTTCGGGTTCCCCGCGCCCCCAACCCGAACACCAGGCCACTGCCTGGGTTCGGGTTCCCCGCGCCCCCAACCCGAACACCAGGCCACTGCCTGGGTTCGGGTTCCCCGCGCCCCGAACCGAACACCAGGCCACTGCCTGGGTTCGGGTTCCCCGCGCCCCCAACCCGAACACCAGGCCACTGCCTGGGTTCGGGTTCCCCGCGCCCCCAACCCGAACACCAGGCCACTGCCTGGGTTCGGGTTCCCCGCGCCCCCCAACCCGAGCACCAGGCCACTGCCTGGGTTCGGGAAGAGGCGTGGGCTGAAATAGTAACCAATACCTCTCTTATCTAAGAGAGGTATTGGTTACTATTTCAGAACCAGTTCGAATTCGGCAGTTGGATGACTCAAGCAGGGCGAGGTTCTATTGCGGCAGAAGATGATTTCGTCGGTGAGTCAATGTGCCTTTGTGAATGGGTTACAGCAGATTAAATTTCAATTTCTTACAGATCGCACCACATCGAGTGAAGATTGTCGATCAGCAGAGGCGATTAAGCGAGGTTACCATTATTTCTTATTCTACATTTTATCGCACTCCTCTTTTCGCAATGCTATCCCGGGCTCTGTTGCCAACGAGAAAGCGTGAGAAATGAGGAGTTCGTTAATATATTGAACATTGTTGCTCCTCCTCTGAGCCATTTGACCAGTGATTACGGTAGTTCTCTTTCTTTTCCTTTGAGGTTTGATACTTTACATATGTAATCATTTCTTAGGTATATTTGATTATTACAATTATTAATTTAACGTATCAGGAAGCTATTTTTTTCAGAAGCAGCCCGACTTCGGTAGCTGGATGGCTCAAGACGTGAGAGCCGGGCGAGATTATTCTAATACAACTGAAACAAATCTGATTAGTCGACGAATCAATGTGTCCTTTTTCCTATGCCCGAAGGATGTGATGATGTTGAAAGGATGGAAGTTGGTTATTTCGTTGTAGAAGTATCACCACTTGCGCTGATTAGCACTTGTTTTATTGATTATGTATCATTGTAATTGTTCGATAGCTAGTCCGTAGAATAGTCCTTACTTCGCTCTTTCAATAAGTTGTGAACTCGATTAGTTGTTTTTCTGTGATCACAATTGTTTTCACATTATTATTCCTGCTTGAACATAATAAATGTTTGCGAAAGAGTTTGATTTGGTTTGTTTCGAAATCGTTTTTAACGATTGCCTATATTTTGCCAACAGGTCCTGAAATTGAGAATTATAGAGAAAAGGAAAATTCTCCAAATAAAATCAGTTGCGTATCTTTCTAGTATACAGTATTGCTCAAGTAATTTGCGACTTCGCTGTAAATGAATAGGAGTGATTCAAAATTTCGGCTATTTTTTCTAATTTGTTTTGATGGCTTTCGCTCACTATTTCTCATGTAATCAATCATTTGTGCTGACAACTGTTGTTCACTTCATTCTTTTTTATTACATACTTCTCTCATTGCGACATTCCAAATGTGGAACAATCAAAACCTTAATTAGAACTTGTTTGTTAAAGCATTGCCAGCATTTTCCAACGCTCTTCTCTCTTCTGTTTTGGGAACTGCACATCTACTATCATTTCCTTTCCTCTTTCAGAGACCATCGGAATGCAGTCCTCAAATAGTGTAGTCATCGCAATTTCGTTAGTGTTCTCACTTATCAAGAATTTTTGTCATCATTCCCATCGCAAAACGCTTTTCTGGCTCGCTATTAGTCTTTGTCAGTTCAGTCTTGATTCTCCTATTCTTCCTATTTATTTTCATCTACCGCATAATTTCGTTGTATCGCTGACCTCAGATCGATGACTAACTATTCAATATTTATAGTGCACCGAATGGCCGCTGACTCCGGCGCGATAAACTGTTGCCTATCTACAGCAAGAATGAGCAAGCCGACTTCGACGAGTAAGAGGAATCGGAATGCGGGAAGACGACGAGAATGTAAAGGTAAATCACAATCAATCGTTCTCCTACTATTACAGTTACTTTATAAACTGTTACATAAATGTAAATCCATAGTTTTCAAATTTTTGTGCATTTTAATTATTTACTCTTGCCGTTCTTTTCTCTCTATCTTGGTCTCTCATTTGAAAATATGAACACTGTATCACACCTGCGAATAAAAAAAACAAGCTCATCACTACATCATATATAATATTCGCTATAAGCATGTTAATAATTTATTAATAAACATTTTATTTGTTTGTAGGCACACGTGGACGAGATAACGAGCATTCCGTCAAGGAGGGACTTTCTGATGGCTGACCAACGAATTCATAAGCTAAGTCCCCCCCCCCTCCCCAACCCGAACACCAGGCCACTGCCTGGGTTCGGGTTCCCCGCGCCCCCAACCCGAACACCAGGCCACTGCCTGGGTTCGGGTTCCCCGCGCCCCCAACCCGAACACCAGGCCACTGCCTGGGTTCGGGTTCCCCGCGCCCCCAACCCGAACACCAGGCCACTGCCTGGGTTCGGGTTCCCCGCGCCCCCAACCCGAACACCAGGCCACTGCCTGGGTTCGGGTTCCCCGCGCCCCCAACCCGAACACCAGGCCACTGCCTGGGTTCGGGTTCCCCGCGCCCCCAACCCGAACACCAGGCCACTGCCTGGGTTCGGGTTCCCCGCGCCCCCAACCCGAACACCAGGCCACTGCCTGGGTTCGGGTTCCCCGCGCCCCCAACCCGAACACCAGGCCACTGCCTGGGTTCGGGTTCCCCGCGCCCCCAACCCGAACACCAGGCCACTGCCTGGGTTCGGGTTCCCCGCGCCCCCAACCCGAACACCAGGCCACTGCCTGGGTTCGGGTTCCCCGCGCCCCCAACCCGAACACCAGGCCACTGCCTGGGTTCGGGTTCCCCGCGCCCCCAACCCGAACACCAGGCCACTGCCTGGGTTCGGGTTCCCCGCGCCCCCAACCCGAACACCAGGCCACTGCCTGGGTTCGGGTTCCCCGCGCCCCCAACCCGAACACCAGGCCACTGCCTGGGTTCGGGTTCCCCGCGCCCCCAACCCGAACACCAGGCCACTGCCTGGGTTCGGGTTCCCCGCGCCCCGAACCGAACACCAGGCCACTGCCTGGGTTCGGGTTCCCCGCGCCCCCAACCCGAACACCAGGCCACTGCCTGGGTTCGGGTTCCCCGCGCCCCGAACCGAACACCAGGCCACTGCCTGGGTTCGGGTTCCCCGCGCCCCCAACCCGAACACCAGGCCACTGCCTGGGTTCGGGAAGAGGCGTGGGCTGAAATAGTAACCAATACCTCTCTTATCTAAGAGAGGTATTGGTTACTATTTCAGAACCAGTTCGAATTCGGCAGTTGGATGACTCAAGCAGGGCGAGGTTCTATTGCGGCAGAAGATGATTTCGTCGGTGAGTCAATGTGCCTTTGTGAATGGGTTACAGCAGATTAAATTTCAATTTCTTACAGATCGCACCACATCGAGTGAAGATTGTCGATCAGCAGAGGCGATTAAGCGAGGTTACCATTATTTCTTATTCTACATTTTATCGCACTCCTCTTTTCGCAATGCTATCCCGGGCTCTGTTGCCAACGAGAAAGCGTGAGAAATGAGGAGTTCGTTAATATATTGAACATTGTTGCTCCTCCTCTGAGCCATTTGACCAGTGATTACGGTAGTTCTCTTTCTTTTCCTTTGAGGTTTGATACTTTACATATGTAATCATTTCTTAGGTATATTTGATTATTACAATTATTAATTTAACGTATCAGGAAGCTATTTTTTTCAGAAGCAGCCCGACTTCGGTAGCTGGATGGCTCAAGACGTGAGAGCCGGGCGAGATTATTCTAATACAACTGAAACAAATCTGATTAGTCGACGAATCAATGTGTCCTTTTTCCTATGCCCGAAGGATGTGATGATGTTGAAAGGATGGAAGTTGGTTATTTCGTTGTAGAAGTATCACCACTTGCGCTGATTAGCACTTGTTTTATTGATTATGTATCATTGTAATTGTTCGATAGCTAGTCCGTAGAATAGTCCTTACTTCGCTCTTTCAATAAGTTGTGAACTCGATTAGTTGTTTTTCTGTGATCACAATTGTTTTCACATTATTATTCCTGCTTGAACATAATAAATGTTTGCGAAAGAGTTTGATTTGGTTTGTTTCGAAATCGTTTTTAACGATTGCCTATATTTTGCCAACAGGTCCTGAAATTGAGAATTATAGAGAAAAGGAAAATTCTCCAAATAAAATCAGTTGCGTATCTTTCTAGTATACAGTATTGCTCAAGTAATTTGCGACTTCGCTGTAAATGAATAGGAGTGATTCAAAATTTCTGCTATTTTTTCTAATTTGTTTTGATGGCTTTCGCTCACTATTTCTCATGTAATCAATCATTTGTGCTGACAACTGTTGTTCACTTCATTCTTTTTTATTACATACTTCTCTCATTGCGACATTCCAAATGTGGAACAATCAAAACCTTAATTAGAACTTGTTTGTTAAAGCATTGCCAGCATTTTCCAACGCTCTTCTCTCTTCTGTTTTGGGAACTGCACATCTACTATCATTTCCTTTCCTCTTTCAGAGACCATCGGAATGCAGTCCTCAAATAGTGTAGTCATCGCAATTTCGTTAGTGTTCTCACTTATCAAGAATTTTTGTCATCATTCCCATCGCAAAACGCTTTTCTGGCTCGCTATTAGTCTTTGTCAGTCCAGTCTTGATTCTCCTATTCTTCCTATTTATTTTCATCTACCGCATAATTTCGTTGTATCGCTGACCTCAGATCGATGACTAACTATTCAATATTTATAGTGCACCGAATGGCCGCTGACTCCGGCGCGATAAACTGTTGCCTATCTACAGCAAGAATGAGCAAGCCGACTTCGACGAGTAAGAGGAATCGGAATGCGGGAAGACGACGAGAATGTAAAGGTAAATCACAATCAATCGTTCTCCTACTATTACAGTTACTTTATAAACTGTTACATAAATGTAAATCCATAGTTTTCAAATTTTTGTGCATTTTAATTATTTACTCTTGCCGTTCTTTTCTCTCTATCTTGGTCTCTCATTTGAAAATATGAACACTGTATCACACCTGCGAATAAAAAAAACAAGCTCATCACTACATCATATATAATATTCGCTATAAGCATGTTAATAATTTATTAATAAACATTTTATTTGTTTGTAGGCACACGTGGACGAGATAACGAGCATTCCGTCAAGGAGGGACTTTCTGATGGCTGACCAACGAATTCATAAGCTAAGTCCCCCCCCCTCCCCAACCCGAACACCAGGCCACTGCCTGGGTTCGGGTTCCCCGCGCCCCCAACCCGAACACCAGGCCACTGCCTGGGTTCGGGTTCCCCGCGCCCCCAACCCGAACACCAGGCCACTGCCTGGGTTCGGGTTCCCCGCGCCCCCAACCCGAACACCAGGCCACTGCCTGGGTTCGGGTTCCCCGCGCCCCCAACCCGAACACCAGGCCACTGCCTGGGTTCGGGTTCCCCGCGCCCCCAACCCGAACACCAGGCCACTGCCTGGGTTCGGGTTCCCCGCGCCCCCAACCCGAACACCAGGCCACTGCCTGGGTTCGGGTTCCCCGCGCCCCCAACCCGAACACCAGGCCACTGCCTGGGTTCGGGTTCCCCGCGCCCCCAACCCGAACACCAGGCCACTGCCTGGGTTCGGGTTCCCCGCGCCCCCAACCCGAACACCAGGCCACTGCCTGGGTTCGGGTTCCCCGCGCCCCGAACCGAACACCAGGCCACTGCCTGGGTTCGGGTTCCCCGCGCCCCCAACCCGAACACCAGGCCACTGCCTGGGTTCGGGTTCCCCGCGCCCCCAACCCGAACACCAGGCCACTGCCTGGGTTCGGGTTCCCCGCGCCCCCCAACCCGAGCACCAGGCCACTGCCTGGGTTCGGGAAGAGGCGTGGGCTGAAATAGTAACCAATACCTCTCTTATCTAAGAGAGGTATTGGTTACTATTTCAGAACCAGTTCGAATTCGGCAGTTGGATGACTCAAGCAGGGCGAGGTTCTATTGCGGCAGAAGATGATTTCGTCGGTGAGTCAATGTGCCTTTGTGAATGGGTTACAGCAGATTAAATTTCAATTTCTTACAGATCGCACCACATCGAGTGAAGATTGTCGATCAGCAGAGGCGATTAAGCGAGGTTACCATTATTTCTTATTCTACATTTTATCGCACTCCTCTTTTCGCAATGCTATCCCGGGCTCTGTTGCCAACGAGAAAGCGTGAGAAATGAGGAGTTCGTTAATATATTGAACATTGTTGCTCCTCCTCTGAGCCATTTGACCAGTGATTACGGTAGTTCTCTTTCTTTTCCTTTGAGGTTTGATACTTTACATATGTAATCATTTCTTAGGTATATTTGATTATTACAATTATTAATTTAACGTATCAGGAAGCTATTTTTTTCAGAAGCAGCCCGACTTCGGTAGCTGGATGGCTCAAGACGTGAGAGCCGGGCGAGATTATTCTAATACAACTGAAACAAATCTGATTAGTCGACGAATCAATGTGTCCTTTTTCCTATGCCCGAAGGATGTGATGATGTTGAAAGGATGGAAGTTGGTTATTTCGTTGTAGAAGTATCACCACTTGCGCTGATTAGCACTTGTTTTATTGATTATGTATCATTGTAATTGTTCGATAGCTAGTCCGTAGAATAGTCCTTACTTCGCTCTTTCAATTAGTTGTGAACTCGATTAGTTGTTTTTCTGTGATCACAATTGTTTTCACATTATTATTCCTGCTTGAACATAATAAATGTTTGCGAAAGAGTTTGATTTGGTTTGTTTCGAAATCGTTTTTAACGATTGCCTATATTTTGCCAACAGGTGCATTATTTTGTACTATTTAACCTGAAATTGAGAATTATAGAGAAAAGGAAAATTCTCCAAATAAAATCAGTTGCGTATCTTTCTAGTATACAGTATTGCTCAAGTAATTTGCGACTTCGCTGTAAATGAATAGGAGTGATTCAAAATTTCTGCTATTTTTTCTAATTTGTTTTGATGGCTTTCGCTCACTATTTCTCATGTAATCAATCATTTGTGCTGACAACTGTTGTTCACTTCATTCTTTTTTATTACATACTTCTCTCATTGCGACATTCCAAATGTGGAACAATCAAAACCTTAATTAGAACTTGTTTGTTAAAGCATTGCCAGCATTTTCCAACGCTCTTCTCTCTTCTGTTTTGGGAACTGCACATCTACTATCATTTCCTTTCCTCTTTCAGAGACCATCGGAATGCAGTCCTCAAATAGTGTAGTCATCGCAATTTCGTTAGTGTTCTCACTTATCAAGAATTTTTGTCATCATTCCCATCGCAAAACGCTTTTCTGGCTCGCTATTAGTCTTTGTCAGTCCAGTCTTGATTCTCCTATTCTTCCTATTTATTTTCATCTACCGCATAATTTCGTTGTATCGCTGACCTCAGATCGATGACTAACTATTCAATATTTATAGTGCACCGAATGGCCGCTGACTCCGGCGCGATAAACTGTTGCCTATCTACAGCAAGAATGAGCAAGCCGACTTCGACGAGTAAGAGGAATCGGAATGCGGGAAGACGACGAGAATGTAAAGGTAAATCACAATCAATCGTTCTCCTACTATTACAGTTACTTTATAAACTGTTACATAAATGTAAATCCATAGTTTTCAAATTTTTGTGCATTTTAATTATTTACTCTTGCCGTTCTTTTCTCTCTATCTTGGTCTCTCATTTGAAAATATGAACACTGTATCACACCTGCGAATAAAAAAAACAAGCTCATCACTACATCATATATAATATTCGCTATAAGCATGTTAATAATTTATTAATAAACATTTTATTTGTTTGTAGGCACACGTGGACGAGATAACGAGCATTCCCGTCAAGGAGGGACTTTCTGATGGCTGACCAACGAATTCATAAGCTAAGTCCCCCCCCCTCCCCAACCCGAACACCAGGCCACTGCCTGGGTTCGGGTTCCCCGCGCCCCCAACCCGAACACCAGGCCACTGCCTGGGTTCGGGTTCCCCGCGCCCCCAACCCGAACACCAGGCCACTGCCTGGGTTCGGGTTCCCCGCGCCCCCAACCCGAACACCAGGCCACTGCCTGGGTTCGGGTTCCCCGCGCCCCCAACCCGAACACCAGGCCACTGCCTGGGTTCGGGTTCCCCGCGCCCCCAACCCGAACACCAGGCCACTGCCTGGGTTCGGGTTCCCCGCGCCCCCAACCCGAACACCAGGCCACTGCCTGGGTTCGGGTTCCCCGCGCCCCCAACCCGAACACCAGGCCACTGCCTGGGTTCGGGTTCCCCGCGCCCCCAACCCGAACACCAGGCCACTGCCTGGGTTCGGGTTCCCCGCGCCCCCAACCCGAACACCAGGCCACTGCCTGGGTTCGGGTTCCCCGCGCCCCGAACCGAACACCAGGCCACTGCCTGGGTTCGGGTTCCCCGCGCCCCCAACCCGAACACCAGGCCACTGCCTGGGTTCGGGTTCCCCGCGCCCCCAACCCGAACACCAGGCCACTGCCTGGGTTCGGGTTCCCCGCGCCCCCCAACCCGAGCACCAGGCCACTGCCTGGGTTCGGGAAGAGGCGTGGGCTGAAATAGTAACCAATACCTCTCTTATCTAAGAGAGGTATTGGTTACTATTTCAGAACCAGTTCGAATTCGGCAGTTGGATGACTCAAGCAGGGCGAGGTTCTATTGCATCAAAGGAGAAGGAGAATCAGAGTGCGAAAGAGAAGGGAAATGAAAAGAAGAAGGGTTGTGGGTGAGTATCTCCCGTTCTTTCATTCAAGAGTGGATCCTATGAAGGAAAGAATGATTGTGGGTGGGAATCGATGGTGATTGCGTATGGGATATGATCAAATTTGTTTTTTCTTCAAATACAAGTTCATGATTGACAAACTCTAGGATGATGTATTCTATTGTCGTTTGACTCATGCTTGTGCTAAGTTTACGTGTAATTGAAAAGTTGGGGCTCCTACTGCCTTGGGGTCGTGCAATATCTCAGAAGACATTTGCTACTTTTTTCAGAATCAGCACGACTTCGGCAGCTGGATGGCTCAAGACGTGAGAATCGGGCGAGATTCTTCTAATACAACTGAAACAATTCTGATCAATCTGCGAGTCAATGTGTTCGTTTTTCAATGCCCGACAAATGCCTGAGCATTTGTCTTTGCAGTTGGTTGACTACAAGTAGCATCTCCAGGCGGTCGATGTGATTTTCAACGGCTGGAAGTTGCTTATTTCGTTGTAGAAGTATCACTACTATTGCTGACTATGATTTGTTTGATTGATTATGTACCGTTGCAATTGTTCGCTAGTTAGTGACTAGCTAAGCTAGTCTGTATAATAGTCGTTACTGCGCTCATACAATATGTTGTGAAATCGAATAGTGGTATTTATCTGGTCGTAATTGTTTTTACATGATTATTTCTGCTTGAGTATAAATAAAATGTTTTTGAAAGAGCCTCCTGATTTGGTTTTATCCGAAATCGTTTATAACGATTGCCTATATTTTGCATGTTAATTAGCCAAAAAATTAGGTTGCTCATCAGTAAATTAGGTTGTACACGGTAATGATCCAGTTGATTGCAGCCTCGCTGTAAATAAATCGGAATTGTTAAAATTATCTTCTCTTTTTGAATTTATGTTTAGTTTAATGGCGTCCCCCAATATATATCATTAATTTAATCACTTATGCTGACCTCGTTCGTTCACTTCATTCTTTAATACTTTACATCCCCGGACCAGCTCAAAATGAAATGATGTTAGCGTTCCTAAGCCTGATCAAAACCCTAAGAACTAAGCCCTAAGCCTGAGCTTCTGGCCTGCCATTCGTCTTTGCTAACCCAGTCTTGATTCATGCCTACTCTCTCGTCATGAATATTTTCATTATATCCTTGCTCTGATATAATTAATTTATTAATCAATATTCACAGTACCCCTCATAGCCGCTCACTCCCGGACGATCTACCGTTGCCCATTTACGGTCAGAATAAGCAAGACGACTTCGATGACTGAGAGGAATCGAAATACGGAAGGATAACGGCTATAATGTAAAGGTAAATCACTACCGATAGATAGCATACGATTACAAAAGTGTGAACATTTCATTTCTTCTTCTTCTGTCCGGCTGTGTGGTCGGTTTGCCCCCCCCCCCCCGCTCCCCACTGGAAAAAAACGAGGCATTCAATATTTCAGAAGCACTACGACTTGGGCTGCTGGCTGAGTGACTCGCGCAGTGAGAGCAAGATGAGCTTCTCCCTCTACACGTAAACAAGATGATCTCTTCAGTGAGTCAATGCCCTTTGAGAGATATTATATCATTGTCTCACTGTTGTTAATTAATTAATATATTTACAGCACCTCGAATGGCAGTTCACTTCCCGGCAATCGTCCGATTCTCATCTATGGCAAGAATCAGCAAGAAGATCTCAACTAGTGAGGGGAAAGGAAGGAAGACGACGAAAATGGAGAGGTGAATTATTATTTACGATCGATATCATTTGATTAGGGTAGCTATGTCACGGACGATAGAAGTAAAGTCTAGTTACTTTGTCATGTTGTATCGTGCTTGTACCGTTGTTCTTTTCTCTATCAAGAACCATTGAATGATTAGACACTGCGCTTCATCGGCCAGTTAACTAGTTCAAAGTCTAATTTCCTTACCCTTGATGTCACCTTGACCAGACGAAACATTACCTCTTTTTGAGTCACTTTGCAAAAAGTTTTAAACTTATATGACTGATTTCTGTATTTGCAGATGCACGTGAACTAGCTAGCGACACTCCGGCCGAGGAGGGACTATCTCATGCTGGCAAAGGAATTTACAAGCTAAGTTCCGCGCTTACCGTAGGGCGTAGATCAGTGATCTCGCCAGCGCGTTTCTTAGGGGGCGTAGATCAGTGATCTCGCCAGCGCTTTTCTTAGGGGGCGTAGATCAGTGATCTCGCCAGCGCGTTTCTTAGGGGGCGTAGATCAGTGATCTCGCCAGCGCTTTTCTTAGGGGGCGTAGATCAGTGATCTCGCCAGCGCTTTTCTTAGGGGGCGTAGATCAGTGATCTCGCCAGCGCGTTTCTTAGGGGGCGTAGATCAGTGATCTCGCCAGCGCGTTTCTTAGGGGGCGTAGATCAGTGATCTCGCCAGCGCTAGTACCTCTCATACGAGAGGTATTGTTTTCATTTTTAGGAGCAATACGACTTCGGCGGCTCGTGGATTCACTCAACGAGAGCGAGAAGATGAATGCGTGCGGGCGTGGCCGTGATTCCCGGAGAGCAGAAGGTACGGTATTTTGGAATTTTAAAACGATACGATGTACTCATTGGCTATTTCTGAACTAAAACGGCTACGTAGAACCGATGAAACGCAAACGAAATAGCTGCATTTCCAAGATAATTTTTATTTGGCTAATGAAGTATCCATTAGAAGAACATCGTACCAGAAATGCTTCACATGAATGGATTGGTTTTTGAAGCACGAACTATGCTTGGAATTTGATTTCAGTTCTTTCTATAAATTGCAAAATGTTTTGTAATTAACAATTTGTTCAATCACAGGAATCGGAGGAGACGGGCACGGAGGACGGCCGCCAGTCGCCCCCGCCCAACTTTGCCCCCTTCCAGCTTAATTAAGTAGAAGTTAATTAGTTAATTATCTGAATATTTTAATTTTAATTACTTTAAAGTACAGTATTTAATTTGAGGTTGACTGGGACGAGGAGATTCGATGCATCGAGGGAGTCGCGAGGTCCATTGCCGCCTTCTACGGTCTGCACAAGAGGTGGGAGGAATCGAATTTATTTTTAGAACTATCATCCGAGGCTGAATTGATCTCGTGACAATACTGGTGTATTTGATTAGAATTTGAAACGCTAACTTGCAAGGATCTTTTCAGTTGTTTCATTATTTTTTTCTTATTTATCGGAATATTATCATAGTGCTACAGAAATTAGAGTTGATATCGCAACGCTGAAACTCACTTATTCCTAGTTAGAATAAATATTGTCATCGTCAGCAGTAATCGTTCTCCAGATGGCTGGACGATGATCTCTACTCATCCGATGGCAATAAGAAATGTACGAGTGTAGTCGAGAATCTGCTCATGCCCGAGGCGAGTTGTTCATTTGGTGGTGGGGTTCGGATACGGTAGCACCAAGGCTGATATGGATACTGTAGATTGTCTGAGAATGAGTAAGGTTGATGATTTCTCATCAAAATTTTCGTATTAGGCCTGATCATAAACTTCATGAAGATCATGGTAATAGATTATCTTGCACAGGTGAAGGATCGTCTCTTCCCTCCGTCGAAATGGACAGACGCCGGTATTCTCACTCCCCTCACGAGTATCCCCGGCCTGTATAAGATCTTCGAGAGATGCTGAGTACGGTAGATTACGATAACCCATCCCAAGTACAGTATCCTAACTGTCCATATCACAAACTAATTTATATTTGTTCTTGATACGATACTCAAAATATTCCTCTTGATCTCTTTTCGTTTCTTCACCTCGCACAATTGTCAATACTTTGCTATGTTGTTCGATGTCGTATAAATTCAAACCTGTTCTAAGCGAAATAAATAAGGTTGTTTGAGTGCTCCTCGGCTCGTGTAGTATGTATGAAGTTCAGAATTGGGAAAACAGTAAATTTTCATAAATCTTAAATCTTAAATCTTTTTACATATTATTTATTTGGATGTCTCTGCAAAAAACGAGTTGTGTCCATACTTATTGTTAGTAATATTTTATCAACAACCGGCTTGGTGCAGTAACCGGCAAGCAATGCAGCAATATGTGGATAGGTAAGATACTCTTTTAAATATATAATAATAAGTGCAATAAATTATTTGAAGTATGGCATTTTTCACAGCGGATGTGGCAGCGTAATCGGGGATGGCCGTCGCACTGCAAATATAATTTGAGATTTATTTGATAGACCTGTGAAAATTATATTCTCGATGATAAATCGAGGGTGAAATAAATAAGTTCAAAAACGTGAATCCTTAATCATGATGTGAAAAGGGTACAACCATAATCTACTTCGCTAAGTAGCCTAATCGTCTAGACTCGAAAGACACTTTAGTCTGGTTGAGAATGAGGAAGACAAACAAAGGAATTGTGCGCGCGCATCTGCCCTCATTACGAGTCGTGATCTCTGAGACATGCAGAAGTTTGCAAAAAGTTCTCGATCTTATTTTCAGTACTTTCTGTCTAGTCAGGAAAACCTACTGATCATGGTGAAAAGAAAGATCTAGACTATTGTTGAGATCTAGTCTATTACTCCAGGTTCACACAATTACTTTCGCTCGTCGGCGGTGGAGAGTACAAGTAGGACGAAGAGGAGCGACAGCAGAACATGGACATAAGTGCTCTGAAAGGAATTGTCTGAGATTCGTTTCTCGGAAAATATTCCCACTCTCTTTTATTCTTGACATGGATCTAGAGTATTTCCGACACGGTTCATTGAAAATACGATCGATGAGAAAAATAATGATGAGCAAACTCACAATTAGAGATGAGAAAGGAAGAGCAAAAGGAAGAGAAATCGCACCGCGCGGCGAAGAATGAGAGGGAAAGGAAGAGGAGGGGGAGAGATGAACTCTTATGGAAGAGTGATTCTTATGGAAGAGTTATGGAAGAGTCAAATGAGCTATGGAAGAGTGAAGGGGGTTGAGGAAGAGAGAAAAAACTTGGCGAGTTTTCAAATGCTTTTGCCAACAGTTTCTACACATAACCGCTACTCTATTAGCATGAACAGACCAGTCTGGCGTCTAAGCTTGAGCCTAATTTACATTTTGTAGTGCCCATAAAGGCCACGAAACAAGCCAAATTCCTCCATTTCCGTCCGTTCTTCTTTGTGCACACCACCTTTTTGACCCGTTTTTCTATGAGGCGCTCGACACACTACTGCCGTGCTTCCCGTATCTACTTCGACACCAGCGAATGCTTCCGCAACTCTCTGATGCGCTGCCCCAACTTTGATCCTAGAATAAAAGGTGTTTCCAAGTTGGAATCTGTGCAGTATCCCCTACTCCTTATATTCGAAATTGCATTCAAGCTGATCATACCGTCCAGCACATGAGTCTCTTATTAGGCCCCTTTATGCGGCCCTGTTCTGACCGCCTTTGAACACAAATGCGATCGATTGTCTGCGGTCCCCAGTAATTTTGAATTTGACCGGCCCCACATAGTCTAACCGCGCACGGTCGTTGGTTATGACGCCACTGCACCTCATACTAGCAATCACTAAAATTACCATACCCAGCTCACAAGTTGGATCCGAGTATCTTGAATTCCAAGTTGGATGGTCGCATCTTGGAAATTTGCTTGGACACAACTTGGATTTGCACACTAGAGCTCCTTCCACTACCATCAGACCATAATCTGCATATGTTCAGAGCGACATTATCTATCAGCATATTTATCACATGAGTGCAAAAAACCCTGCGAAATACCTTCATTTCAAAATATCATTCGCTCTCACTCTTATGGAAGAGCTCTCATTCTTATGGAAGAGTTATGGAAGAGTGGCCATTCCGTCTCACTCTTCCATAAGAGCTCGGTGTGATTTGCATCAATTCGAAACTCTTCCCTCTTCCTTTCCCATCTCTACTCACAATCGATAGGGTCGAATGAAGAATAGCGTGCTCAGTGGGCTGGCTGTTAATGTCATTGCCGACACCTAAAATATGTAATATCGCGAAATGGAGGGCTTGGATTTCACGCCTTCACAAGGCTATTTCCGTCAAAATACGATAGCGTCACGTGTGCAGCGGTGTAGTCTCTGTTTTCAAACTCGAAAAATGTGCACGAGTTCAGTCTATGGTATACTTCTGCGCGCCTTGGCACTTTGAGCGCTGAGAGAGCACACCATGTAGAAGATCACTTACCGTAATGAAGACGTAGCCGTTGTCCTTGTTGTCTGGGAGTAAATGCTTCTGGGCCACTTGATTTATCACAATAACGACCACGTAGAAGAGTGGAAGCATCGCTTGGAAGATTAGTCCCTGCGATTTTAGTGAAATTGAATCATTACAGTTATGATTCACACATTCTCCTAAAGTCTAGTTCTGCTAACTTATTGGTAAAGTGCTCCGACTCGCGAATGAAAAAATTAACGACTTAACCGAAATGATTTTTATTCACTAAATATTAGTGAATAAAAATTATTACAATTATGTTTCACACATCCTAGTAAAATCTAGTGATATGCGCACAATGATAAATTCTCCTGACTCGCATATTAAAAAATTAACGATGATTTGATTATCATGTAATGTTAACAACCTGCATGATATCCTTGTGCATCTTCTTGCTCTTCTCGCTCATTCGCAGACTGGATGACAACAATCGATGAATGAGAACCGAGCTGACTATGATGACGACGTAGGCAGGGATTAGCACGCCCTGAAAGTGGGCTTCTAAGTTGAGGAGACTACTTGAGAATAGGGAAAGTTCTAAACCAAAAGGGATTTGCTAGGTGCACGAAAGTTTTCAAGAGTATAGGTTGTGTGATCGGGAATTGAAGCCTACCTGGAACCAAGCCATGCCGAGCCGCATGGATGCTGATTTTTCGACCCCTGAAAATAAGTCCGTTTTAGCACTTTTCCACGAATCCTTACCTATCAAGAGCTCAGTGAGGGCGCTCGAGTTGAAATCAAAGCTTGGATGGTTTTCCAAGATTACTCGTCTCAATTCACACTCGTCTAGGATGGGGGACGTGCCGAAAATCGTCTAGAAATATTCTAATTATTTGTTATCTCGATGCATTCACTCACAAATACTATCGCAGTCGGCGCATAGATTGTGAAGAGCGCAGTGTACAGAAATGTTGTGCTCGGAGTAGAGTATTTGATGGCCATGTACCTGCAACATATATTAATGCCAAGAAGAAAATTGAAATCAGGTTGTTTAGTAAAGCTGCTCAATCGTAAACATCGTCGTTTCGATGCCCTTGTTACTTATTGTGAACAAATTGTATTTGGGATTCAAGTACTCCGCCAGTTTCGAGGAAATCACCAATTGCTGCCGATCTTTCTATTTCCCGAAATTCTAGACGATTTGGGGTATCATGCGTAGGAGTGCAGAAACTTCCCACGTCTCGTGGAACTCGGGTAACTTCCACCCTGAGGGCACGCACACTTACCGATAGAAGAAACTGAATCCGAGTAGGATGTAGAAATGGCAATGCCCGTGAGAGAGAAAGGCGGAGACGGCGAAGCAGAGTCGACTTGATCCTGAACTAATTTGTTCTGATGATGAGACTCATTGCACCGGAACTACGACAAATTTTGGTTATCTATTGAATTATCCACTACACAAATTGTGATTGGTTTGATTTGCTATTGACCATTGTTTGTTTGAGAAAAAGAAAAAAAAGAAAATTTTTTTGTTCATTATCAGGATATTTCATATGCAATAATATGTTCGGCAATGTACCTGTGTACCGGCAAGGTCCTGTGGTTGCAAAAATAGAATATTTCTCGGCATCACCGGGATTCAACAATATTGACCTGAAACTTCACGACGTAAAGCACAATGATATTGCAACATCACGGACTACAATGAAGAAAACATGAAAATCTTCATTCCTCTTACTCTTTTCATCGGTCAGGGTGGTAGAGGATACAGGAAATGAAGAGACGACTACCCATTTTTCTAGTCACAAGAATGGAAACATGTACCTGTTGAACAGAAATAGCGAAGTAAGAGCAGAAGCAACTTCAATAATGGCAAAATTAAGCAAGATGATCGAATACGAGCTGAAATACTGCGATGAATTCACGCTCGTTTGTATCAGAGCAGAGTCTGAGGTCAATATCCTAAAATGCATGCAGTTAGTGCCAGTGAGTGATTGTTAGTCCACTCACCTGAGTTTCGCAGGTGTTTTCCTGATGATAACGATAACGAGTAAAATATTGATTATTATCGCACTCCAACAGAAGAAATCATGAACGATTCGTGCGCCTTCGTACAACATTTAGAACTAAAAATTAGAAATAAATTATCTGTTTTAGCACATGCAACATCAGCTTAGAATATATGGGGAGTACGTAATGAAAATGTTGATGAGGTGATTTTCTGTTCTAAAGATTACGCTAAATGCAGAAATGAGTCGTGATACATGAAAAACAACACAAATTTGGAAACATTCGTGCAAGGAAGCAACCACGGAAGGATTCCAAACAGTAATTTGCTAATTGTTCTGCATTTGTTCAGAGTGGCCACGTGAGTCAGTCGAACAACAAACATTAACGCAATTATTTTTTCTCTATATTTCCGGAAATTCGAGGTTTCAAACAAATGACGATCAGAAAATAGTTAAAACCATTAGAGCACACGAGACCAGGAAAGAGTAGGCGCGAGAGAAGGGGAGTCGCGGGATTGGTTTCAAGTGGGAGGACCGACGCGGTCTTTCTACGACAATGTGAGAAAATCCCCTCGTTGAAGGGAGTGAGAACGACGCCAAAACAGCTACTTCGATGTGAGAAATCACGTGAGAATCTTGGAAGCTCAGGAAAAAATAGAGAAAAAAGAAGGGAGGATTAAGAGTGCGAAATGAGGGAAGCTTTTTTATTTTGGCCCCGCTCAAAAAGCTCGAAGCTCTTCAAATTTTTCTTCTTCCCATCAATTGCAGAGAACAGAGGAACGCGGTGGTTTTTTTCGAGTAAGCAGAGAAATTTCTAAACGACGAGAGATCGAGAAAGGAAGAAACCGGAACCAGCGCACTTGCGAATTGAGTAGGGCACGAAACATTATACGGCAGACATGAAACGTAGTTCGGTTTCATCCCACTCCTTTGAGTTAGGTAGGGGCTGATCCAAAACATTCTGCGTCTTTTTTCTTCAGATGAAATATCGCGCGAGGAAGTCGAAAAATGAAACCAATGCACTTTCGAACTCGCTCGCTCGAGTCGGCAAGAAACATGAACCGAGTGGGCGGCTAATTTAGAAGGACATCGGAAAGAGAGAGCGGAAAGGCACAGCGATACAGGCGAATGGATCGAATTTCATGGACATATTCAAGGCTTGGCAAGACATGAATCCTCTCTGATCGGCGAGTGAATGTGGGAAATTAAGAGACGTTTAGTTGTTCGAAGTCGACGATAAGCACGATAGTGAATTCCGACCAAAAAAGGTCTTTCCTCGTAGTTCGCATGATGGGGGCGAAATCTAATACGTCCCACTCTCTAGCATGATTCCTGCGATCTCTCGGCTAACCTTAGAATTCGCACTCACACTAGAAATACATAGTTGTCTTCTCACTGAGTAGAGATCAACGCCAGGGCCGCCATGAAAGCTTTACGAACGATCGACAAACTCATAATTTATTCCCAACTTGAAACTCGAGGGCGTAATATTAGGGACGCATATTGAGCGCGAAATGAGCGAAATGAAACATGGCCGGACATCTTTCGAGCACGAGACCCCGCATAATATTTGAGGGGCGGAATAATTATGACGTAGCGCGCGTGCACCCGCGCTTCCTCGAGTTCTCTTGATCAAAATAGGGCTGTCGGGATGAAGAATGTTTCTCATCATTTCACGTGCTCTCTGCCAGTCAGATAACGAGATAGTACGCAAACTTAATAGACAAATTCTTCGTCCTTGCTGCCCTATTCAGTAGAGCTTTCAAACGAAAGAAACATCGTGGAGAGGCGCCACTTCCGCACTAGAGATGAGAATGAGAGGGAGGACCTCTCTTCATCAGCGGCTTTTCTCCACACTGACCGCCCTATTCATGCACCAACGCGAGAGGAAAATACCGTTGCAGCATGGCAAAACAAGCCTCGAATTTCGCCCGATCTATTTGAATTCAATCTTCACACTTCACACATCGCACCTGCAATTGAAGCCGTAAGAAATGCGGTCAGCAGTCCTCATGTGTTTACCCTCCGAGGGATGCAATGGTCTCTTCATTTGGTACACTATCTCGCCGGTCAGAGAGGCGAGAGAGCACGTGAAACGAGGAGAGTCATCCCTTTCGCGAGCTGAGCAGCTGAGGGAAATGAGGAATGCTCCTCTCATTTCCGCATGATGTTTCGTCGAGCCAGCAGCAGGCTACGACCAACGCAAACCACGTGGCAATCAAGCTGTAAATAAGGCATTTTGGACGATTCAGACGCTATGGTTCTTCCTGAAGGGGGCCATTAATGTGCAATGTAGGAAACATAAGCACTTTGTTGATCAATGTTGAACAGCGATAAGAAGGAACATCGAACCGAGGTGGAGAAAATGATAGATTATCATTTGCATTACCTTCAGGGGTGTTCTATATTTTAATTTAATTTAAATGATTGTGCTTGCAAAGGATTTTAAGCAGATTTTGCAGAAATTGCTATTCCCACGCTTTCTGCCTATAAAATCCTTCGATTTTCTGAATGAATCACATCGAGATGCGCCTCTCCCTTCTCTTCCTCTCCTTCTTCTGCGTGATTGCCTGTTCTGAATTGGAACCTCTTGCGACTTTCGGTGGAACCCACATTGTTCTTCGACTTGTCCCCGACTACGTCCACATCAACGGCAAGGAAATTCTTAAGGTGCTTCTCGTCATCATTTCTCTTTCCATAGTGTCGGCGAGCTACATTATTTCTTTGAATCGGAACTAATATGTTAAAAGAAAGGATCGTTAAAAATTAAGCACCCCCCTCCCTCCCTCGACACGTCGCCCCTTTTTCTTTCATATCATTCTGATAGGTTGAGAGGAAAGAAAAAGGCGAGCCGTGGGGATAGTGAAAATGCTCGATTTCCGAGCCGATCTCAAAACAGAGTTGCGTAAATTCGTCTATCATCGCAGACGCTCGACACACTCGAGGGAGCCGTCTTTGCCATGCCGAAGCACAAACTTGATGATCACAGAACGGAGTTTGAATACCTGTTCGACTTTGTTTTATTATTTCGAAACGATAACCAAAACATTACTATTAGCTCTTGAGAAATACATATCAGGTGTAAAGTGTTCTACTGCCACAATGAGAATAAGAAGGGATGCGAACAGTTGTGCACTGATCGCTCTCAACAGTTCGACTACGGTGCATTCTTCGACCGGATCGAGAAGATTAACAACACCGATCCGTCACCGAACAAAAAGGCTTGCTTGAAAGAGTGGGTAGTACTAGGGTGCAGTGGACCGCCTGACCCCTTTAACTTGTCCACCATTTGCCGCGAGTGTTGCTAGCATATCAAAGCGCACCACGAACAAAAAAACATAAATTTATCTAAAAAAAATGTGATGGACTTCTTGTATTATTTTTATTTCAGCTGCATTGACCTCTGCGGACCGAACGATTGCAAGAAGGAATGTGTTGCTCTAGTGGATATTCATTTCACCTACGAGAACAGAAAGGAAGTTGAGCATGAGTTCAAGGAGCTTCTGAAACTGCTCAGATGGGCTAGGGAGAACCCTAAGGAGGCCTATTATAAATATGTGATGGTCTGATATGTGTTTATCGATAAATAATGGACTCGAGCAGTTACCTTAGCCAAAGACATGTTGCGAAACATGTATGAATATTTGTCTTAAGAATGCAAGAAAGGGATAGCGAAACGAATAATAATTTCTCCTGCTTTCAATATATTGAAGTTTTCGAAAAATCACTGTACCAGACCTTGTTCGATTTTTAGGCAACCAGCCTCATATGGTCGAGATGTCAACAAAGCAGGGGACGGAATTCAGAAGGTTTCTCTTCCCTCTCAAAGAATACAAAAGATATAAATGAGATTGATTGTCACTATTGATTGATACAATGCTATAAAACTGTTTATACGCTCCGTTTGCACTCAAATTCGAGCCTTGAATCTCAAATTCAAACTTACTTCAATGCGATCAAGTTTAAAGCTTAAAAAATCAAAACGTATATCTACAACGCTCATTTTGCAAGGAATGACTCATTTTCCCACGCTTTCTTCATATGAAAACACTCACTCCACCTCTCAAAAAGCATTCGAAATGCATCTCTCCCTTCTCCTCCTTCTCCCCTTCCTCATCGCTGCCGATGAACCGAGCGAGCCTTTCGTGTTCTGGAAAGGAGCCCTCGTCACCCTGTCGATGGTATCGGATCTCGCACACATTGATGCTTGGGGGATTATTCAGGTTATTTGTTTTTTAATATTTATTGAAAAAAAAATGAAAAGATTCAGCATCTAAAAAGTATCGAGAACGCCGCTGACTTCCTTCCGGAAAATGAATATCTGTGCGTTCCTTTGTCATGTTATGAGCCAGAGTTACCGTAGAAGGCTATAGAGTCGTTGTTACAAGCGACACTACTGAAAGATAGATACTGTTGTGAGACTTTCCGTTCGTCTGAGCAGGCTATACAAATCGATAAATAACGGTAGCTATATCAGGTGCCGAATTACATACTGTCATAGCGAACATGCGCTGTCTCACTGTGGAAAAGTGTGTGCTGCAGTGGCCCCAAGGATCGACCATGACATCATCGAATACGTTATTAGGAATACCAATAGTACCGCTCCGGCACTGAACAAGGATGCGTGCAAGATGGAGTCAGTTTTCAGCATTATCTTTGTTAGATATCATGATTCTTTGTTCGGGGTTTCGAATCAGTGTGATCTAAAAGCTGTTCTGCAAACGAAAAATCTGAATGCTAATGATAAAACTGTATCAAACAGAAAACGATATCCATATTGAGGTGCTCCGGTATGTGTGGCAAGAACGATTGCAAAAAGGAGTGCTCCATTCTCTGCGCTGTTCATTTCTCTTACGACAACAGAAAGGAGTACGAGTCGGACTTCAAGAGGATGTTCATGAGGATCTTCGATTGAATGAACGTATTATCGATAAATAATTATATTTTATTGAAGCAGGATATTTATAATGAATAACTCGTGTACATTCAAGATATATATAAATGTGAAATAACGCAGAAAACAGTGATCGTCAATCTCTCTCTATTCCTCATTATTGGCAATGTAATCGGCAATACTGTTAACGGCTTCTTGCGCCTGAATACGCTCGTCGTCGCCGCCCTCGTAGAGGGCGATGATTACAACTGAAATTTACATTAAAAAAAAAAAAATTTTATTTCATTACTTTTTATCTCTGTGTCCTATTATGTGGTTGTGGAAATGCACTGCCCGGCTCAAAATAAGAATAGATTTGTCCGATTATCATTAGTAAAATGCAATTCACCAGCGCCAGTTTTTGCGGCGAAGAATCCGCCCCCTCCGCCCTCTCCAGTCATCGAATCTTCCTCAGTAACACTAACATCGTATTTAACGCCATTGAAGGTGAGATCTTCAATCTGGATACAATAGAATTTAAAAGGTGAATAAATAAATATAAAAATGGTGTACCTGGACCAGTTGGTCAAAAGCTTGCACGAAAGTCTCGAACTCGTTGTTCTAAAAAGATTTTTCTGAATCTTACTATGAAAAATATTACATTTTTATATTTTCATTCATCGTTCTCGGGAATGTTTTTTTTTAAATTTCGAACTAACCGTGATTCGGCCGTCTCCCTTCATCGCCTTGCACACTCCTCCGGGGAAGCTGGCTATTGCGCACAACGTGACCGATGGCGCATCAGACATGAGAGTGGTAAGGAATTCGTTGTTGGAAGGCATTGAAAAGCTGCTAAAAACGAAGCGTCATAAATATTGGAGCGCAGAGCACGCAATAGGAATCGGCGAGAAAAAAAACGAAAGCAGCGTTGTCTGTGAATTTATATCAGCCCACACGATGAGAGAGCCACCGAATGCGAACAACAGGATTTCACATGAACAACAGTAAACAATGATAGTGGGAAGAGGAGGGAAAGTAATACGAAAGGTACGAATTTAAAATCTACGTATCGCTGACTCTTATTTCATGTGAAGTAAATATTCAATATAATTATGAAGAAAATACAAGAACATCATTCGTGAAGACTACGCTTTTGAAGTACAAAAAAGAGCAGAATTCAGAGTTTTCCTTAGTATCCCACGAATTTCATGTATTCCGCAATGCTTTCGATGGCTGTCTGCGTCTTTACACGTTCATCGCTGTCGATATCGCCCTCGAAGATAGCGATCATCACGGCTGGAAATGATTAAATTTGATAATTAATTTGAAAAACATAAAACAGATTCTTATAGATCCCGTGTCAAAGAAGCTTCGTGTGAATGTGAAGCCGGTAGGGAATGAGAATCATAGAGAGAAAACTATGCGAGATGAGGCTGGGCCAAAAAAAGTGTGAAACCTGAGCGAATTCTCTTGGCGAAGAATCCGCCACGTCCTCCCTTTCCGATCATTTTGCCCGAGTGCTCCTCAAGTTCAATCGATGCTACTTCGTAATGTTCGCCATTGAATATGAAACGATCACCCTGCAAAACATATTATCCGGAAAAACGTAGGTTTTATGGCAAATCTTCCACCTCTTGCGTCTGGTCGAAAACCTGCACAAACGTAGCGAGTTCGTGGTTCTGTAAAAAGGATTTTTCATCGCTTCGGTTACCAGAGGTGGACAGAAAACTAACTGTAGTTGTAATGAATTGTTATGAATAGAATGAAATTTAGTGATTGATTAATTGAAACTTGCCGTGATTTCTCCCTCTCCCTTCATCGCCCATCGATCTCCATCGGGAAAAGTGCCCATTGCGGCCAGCTTTATCGCCGGCGTACCGCTCATTGCCTTGGCCAGAGTGTCGTTCCAGTTCATTGACATCTGAGTGATCGACTAGATAAAATATGAAAAACGCAGCCGAGATGTAGTCTGCTGTGAATATTTCAACGGAAAATGGGAATAAGGTATGACAGGTTAGTACACGCAATCCAATCCAATGTGAATTCAATCGATAATGAGGAAACTTTGTATGTGATGATTGTACAAGAGCTGTGAACAGTCGAATGCAAACAACAGGATTATTTATCGAGCAATAGTCAACAACAATGATAGTGGAAAGAGGTGGGAGCCCGGAGAATATTTGAACGAAGGGATTCAAACATATTGTATCCTTTTTGTATGGAAGAGCCCAACAGGATCAAGTAAAATGTAGAATTGTCAGTCATTCATTATTTATGAAAGAAAATGCAATTGTATCAAACTTTTTTAAATTTTTTTTCTGTAGAATTCAAGTCTGCGCGCTACTCTGCGCTCTAGTATCCCACGCTTTGCATGTATTCAGCAATGCCCTCAACGGCTTTCTGTGTCTGAAGACGTTCGTCACCTTCTATCTCGCCCTCGAACAGTGCGACGATCACGGCTGAAATGAAATGGGAAGTGGCACGAGTATCTGGCTAGATGAGTTCTCCCCCATTCTATTGTACTTTCGAAATTGATCTGAGACATGTTCAGTTCCCTTTTTGTCAAGGGATTCTGTGGTGCGGGGAACGAACGAGAGATAACGCGAACTAAAAAGAGCGCTCCCATCATAAAAAATACGCCTCACCCAAGCGCATCTTCATAGCGAAGAATCCGCCATTCCCTCCCCTTCCGACCATCCGTCCAGAGTGCTCCCCTTGTTCAGACCAGGTGGCTTCAGTCGACGTGACGCCGTAGCGTTCGAAGTTAAATATGACTTCATTACCCTGTAAAGCAGGCATATTCTCCTGAAATGCTTCTTGAAATCTGTTTCGAAAAGAATTGCTCCTTTTACAATAATAAAAAAGCGTAACGTTTGACGTAGCGCAATTCAATTTATTTAAAAATAAAGTTTAAAAGGTACCTCGTTCGTCTTATCGAAAGCATGTGCGAAGGCTGCGAGTTCGTTGTTCTGTCAAAAAATTGTTTAGATTTTTGGATTTTTCTGCCGCAAAACGTCGAAAGAAAGGACAGAATCGAGAGGGAGGAGAGTGCAAAAAAATCAAATATGCCCTATCCTCAATTTCGGAACAAATTTCGGTCGTATAGGGTCTGCTGTTGTAATAAACTGCAAATAATATGTCATTGACAAAGAGATTGATAAGAGGGAGAGTAATAAATTGAGTGATCTATTCATAGATCAACCAACCGTGATTTCGCCCTCTCCCTTCATCGCCCATCGGTCTCCGTCGGGGAAGCTGCCCATTGCTGCTAGTTTGATTGCCGGCGTTGCGTCAATCATTTTGGCCAGTTCATCGTTCCAGTTTCTCGCCATTGCTGCGTGTAATTAAAATATCAGCTCTCCTTTCTCTCTAGGGAAACCCTCGCTCCTGTAGACAGAAATGTGATCGAAACGCATAATAGAGAGAATGAGGGACGGATTTAAAAAGAAAATGCTCTTGATTGCGACAACGAAAATGCGACTGCAAAATGTGAACAACATGATTAGTTATTGCGCAATAGTCAACAATGATTGAGGGACGGACGATAGTGCGATTGATTGATACCGGAACCGGATGCTAGTGTAACGCAATAACCTCAATACAGCTCTGTGAATTCTATACTGCAATCGCACCTAACGAGGGAAATGTATTTCGTATATTCGCGGCGAACAACCGAAAGAAAACAACAGTATTTATCGAGCAATGGTCAACAACAATTATAGTGGGAAACAATGCGATAGATACGCATTGCTTCTTTCCTTCTTTTTTTGACGGAAGGAATTCGAATGCATTGAAATACCAAGCAAGGAAATAATTCTAATACTTCGAAATGCCAAAAGGAAGGAATTCGAATGCACGGAAATGCCAAAAGGGAAGGAACTCTTCTACTAGGAAATGCCAAAAAGATGGAATTCCAATTCAATGCGTTTTTTGTCGGTTTTCATCCGACGGTTCGCATTCGACATAGTTCGACATAGTAAAATAACGGATACGAATAATTAATGGTTTCAAAATTAACTGTGTTTCCTTTGTACGTTCTCACAGATATAGCGAAAATACATGAGCCTGAAGTAAACAGTAACACTCGAGAAAGGTTTAGACAACATTTAATATCCGATTCCCATCAAGTTCTCGGCGAGGTTATCAACTGCATTTCGTACTCCGCCAAGCTCATTGCAAGCTCCCTCGAAGACTGCGATGATTACGGCTGAAAAAGAATCAGCATTATTGAACGTTCAGCAATTGGTTCAGTATTGGGGAATTCCAGATATGTTATATGGGTGATATTGACACCTGTTTGCGTCTTCGTGGCAAAGAATCCGCCATTATCCGTGCGTCCAACAATACACTGCTTGCCTGTGTAGATTACTTCATATTGAGTGTCGTCAAAGGTGAAACTGTGACCGGTTCTTTCCTATGAATATTTGTTGGTCTTTTCTTCATAATCGAAAAAAGTTGCCCACCTCGCAAGTCTTGTCATACGTGTGCACAAAGGCCTTGAGTTCGCTGTCCTCAAGTCGATAATTTTACAAATGATAAATATTTTAGTACTCACTCTAAATTGGCCGATTCCTTTGGATGCCAGCATAACTCCATCAGGGTAGCTGACAATCGCACACAACTTGATTTCGGACATCAAATCGTTAAGATATTCGTCCCAAGCATTCATTGTGCTTTCAATGACTAGAAATATGATTTTCCGGTTCAATTTAGCAGGAAATATACAGAAAAACGCGCGGGTGATCAGGTGAAAGGTTGAAAATAATGTAATCGATACTAACGAAACTGTTGCCGATCGAACACCCGCGCAGACAAAACAAGATCAAATTGGAACGTCGATCACCGCAAAAACAGTGCGAATGATAGTGCCGGACAATCACATTGAGCAAACATTCGCAAGTGAATAGTAAACACTGAGCGCAGACGACGAATTGGGTGAATTCACCGGGCCAATTCCTCTTTTTTGAAAAAAAGGAATATGTGCACATGTTTATTTCGTATTAATACAATGTTCAATCAAATGTTATATCATTTCCACGTTCCTTTTTCTTCCTTTGTGGTCAGCTATTTCGTCGGTGATGTCAGTTTCGTACGTCTAGTATCCGGCAGCAATCAGGATGTCGGCAAGTTTGTCCACACTGTTACGAACTTGACCAAGCTCGGGACAGGAGCCCTCGAAAACGGCAATGATCACGGCTGAAAATAGTATTTATCGTAACCAAGTCTCGGCAGCACAATAATCAATACACTAGTGAGCTATCCATTGATCTTCAAACAATAGTTCTTACCGGTATGAGTTTTCGTCGCGAAGAATCCACCAGAGTTGTTTCGACCGGCGATACATTGACGTCCCGTATAAATCACTTTGTAATGGATGTCATCAAGGATAAAGCCATAGCCTGTTCGTTCCTGCAAATAACATAATAGATCATTTTAAAACAAACGAAATTACTTTGCAAGTGTTGTCAAATGCATGAACAAACGCCATGAGTTCATCGTCCTGCAATTGTTTTGAATTTAAAAAAATTACATTTTATTTTTAAAAATGTCCTCGATAATCACAGTTCTAATACTCACATGAATTCGCCCTTCTCCTTTAGAAGCTAGTAGTTCTCCCTCGGGGTAGCTAGCGATTGCACAGTGTTGAATGGCAGGTGCTTCCGACATGAGAATAGCCGTGCACTCGTACCAGCTAGGCATTGCGTCTTAATGAGAACTTGAAGCACGGATGAGATTGATTAACTCTGTTTTTGTTGTCTGCGCGTGCATTGTATTTGGCGCATTGCACATCAGCTATTAATGTGGGTAGGCTATACTCGCGAATGCACAAGATAGAAGGGAATGGTCTGGGAGGAGATTTGGTCCAAAACAAGCAGCTTCTATATTCTTGTTCTGCTTTCTCTCTGGGGATTTTCTCTCTGCTCGCGCAGACATACACATAAGATAAAAATGGCGGCGGAGTCACGTGCGCGCGACTGTAATAGCATCGCGAGTGTGCAGGGGGTGTCAACAACAGACAAAGAGGTAAACGACCAAAAGATATTTATGAGCTACGTATGCAAAATGGAGCGTAGCCAATGAGAGTGGAAAATGAAGAAAAATCTCCTCATTCGACGCGCTCTCTCGCCTCTCTAACCGGCAAGGGCCTGCGCGGAATCCGGAGAGTTTTTTCTCATTTTGCCAGCCATTGTAGCCGATGCACAATTTATTCGCCAAATATCATTCAGAACAATCGTTGATGAATTATTCTAAGAAGGAAGATGAGAGTAACACAAAAATGAGAAGACCAGTGATAGGGATAATTGAATATTTTTCAGTGGTCGAGTTGCAAAGATCCGTGGTGCAACAATGTATATCTGTCGCACAATCAGTGAACAAACAGGATAACCCGACGAAATCCCAGGCCGTCTGAAATGAACTTTATAAATTTCACTATCACTGATAAAAGAATGGTGCCTCACAATATGGAAATATGGTGCCGTTGACCATTGCACAAACCTGTCCACAGAGTGCGCTATTGGCGCATCCAGTGGTGACTTTTCCTGACTTGTGGTCGCTGGTTTGGCAAACGGTTTTGTCTGGTGAGCAGGTCTCCTGAGAATGCAGGGAAACAATATAAAAATGTTGAACTTTCAAAAGCACCTTGTTTGATTTCGCCACAGTGTTTGCAGTTTCTTGCATTTTGTAGCATTGCAGACTGACTACTGAAGGCAGCAGCAATATTGCGAGAATAAAGAGATTCATTTCACGATTGTAAAATAATCAAAAGATGGGTATTTATAGGAAGGAAAGGACGAATGACGAGAAGCAAATACTGGCGAAACCGATTAGTGAATCACTCAACGAGCAATCTTTATTTAGAAATTATCGAGGTTTTGTAAAGTATACGAATCCGTGAAAATAAAACATTTTTTCAATATTTTTTAAATATAAAAGAACGCTGCGATGTTACTTTGCTCGGTCGATATAAGGCTGATATAAAATACTGTTTGATCATTTTTTTCCGTTCGGAATCACATTGGATTCTGTTCAGCAATTAGAAATGTGAGTTTGAGTTGTACTCATTAACACTGCCGTTACGAGTAACTACAATTGTCTATTTTTATCAATCTATGAACAATAAAAGTTAACTTTCAAACACAAATAATTTAGAAACAATATGAAGCAGCTAGTACAAGAACCAGTAGGCCAGAACAGGCAAAATGGAATGATGTCTTTTCAGTAGAATTGCCGTAGAAAGAAACAAGGTTGTCCCAAGAATTCGAAGCATTGTTCGAATAATGAACGAGTACCGCGATATTTATAACGGTTGAACAAATGACGTATTTTATTCAGTTAAGAATCGTACGTGAGTGAATGTGAATTCAAAGAGATTCAGTGGTGAACTTTTCAAATCGTTTTCGCAAAGAACATCAACATTTTTCAAAACTTGGAGTTAAAATGACATCATACCAGCGAAATATTCGTGAATTTCAATATGAAAACGTTCAAAACTTAAAAAAGGTGAAATAGATCAATTTGGAAGCGCATCAGTTGAAAAATATGATGCCTTTCGCAACTCTTACATTCTTAAAAATAGAAATGAAATGAAAAACCTTTTATCCGAGCAAGTTTGTAGCAAAATTTTTATTGAAGTACAATTGCTGCTCATAAAATTTTAACAATTTCTTTTTGCTCAAATATGAAGCACAGCGTGAGCAAAAGTTGTACATATGTTTCTTAACATAAATCTCGAAAACGCTTTACGGGAACAACGAATTCGTGAAGAATGAAAGAATGGAGATGACAATGACTTGAACAATCGAGAATTGCAAATTCGACGTGTTGCAGAGATGTCCCTTGCAGCAACTCTGCTGCGTACAGGCTGTATACTTGCACACAGAACTCTTCTTGCCTTTCTGGAATGTGATCTTTGATCTTTCAGAACAATAATACACATACCGAGCATGATTGCTCATCCGCACACCCCAGGAAGATCTTCCTCGGATATTGCTCGAGCTTCATACAGTTGGTCATGTTTGTGCCACAGATGCGTCGAGAGAGGGCTGGAATATTATTGAATACATGACCAAAGTGCAAATATCAAGCAAAATTTTGTCACGTTTCACATCTGTTTGGAAGTAGCACTCCAGCGAAGCAGTCACAGAAACAACCGAAGCGAGGAGGAGAAATTTGAGCATTGCCTTCATCTCGACGATTCAAAAGATGAAACTTGTTTATAATGTCCTTTCTTGTTCGATTTAGTTGCAGGTATATCGGTGATGATCCAACGGAGAAAAGAAGAGAGGAAATCGTCACTTTGCCGCTTTTAGGATGAGAAAAGGTCATTGACATTTTTTTTCAACGTTGTTAGTTTGTTTCTGACGTTTCTACCGAGTAACCTTTGTCAATTTCCAAAAGTTAGGAGATACTTTTGCAGAATGACTGTTTATCGTTAACGAATATGCCTGCGATAACAAAAAATGGCGTCTTTTACAACGTGAAATTCAAGAAAGATGAGGATGTTGTGTCGATCTCATCATGCTATTGAAATAACGAGGATGTTAGAATTGAAAACGCTATTCAGCCAAAGAACGACAATAAAATTTATATCGCATCAATAGTTTGCATGGTAAGCCATAAAGCGAACATAGTCAATGGAAGAAAGAAAAAGAGCTCATTATGAATCAGAAAAGAGACGGGAGTGGAGGGTCAAAGTACTTCTGCACCGGTGAAATGTTGCACAGGTCGGTGTCACAGCATGAAAACGATTCGCAGTCCAAACCGAAGCAGGCAATATTTTTGAAAATGTCGATTATTTCGATATCTTCCTTTTCTAGGAATCCTTGGATCTGAACGAGTGAGTAAGGGAAAAGGGAAATTGATATCACGATTACCGTATTACATATTCCCTCGGTTGTACAGTCCCGATAGAGCTGTCCATCACGCCCATGCACAGAAATGCACCGATTCTGGTCGGAATCGCAAGTGATCTTGGCATATTTTAAACATAAATATAAACAAATATAGCAAACCTCTGTTGCATTCTTTGCATTGTTACGCATGTCCGTGTGCCGATAGCACTTGAGACTGGAGGTTGAGCAAATAAGAAAAGTAATGATCAGAATTATTCGATTCATTGCGATGCTTACTGAATTTACCTGAAGGCACCTCTGCTATTTATCTTCCGATTCGAAACGAACGAAATGGCGAACGAAAGGGTGAGTCACTAGCTCGTATTTCGATTTTTTTACTTAACACAGACCACGAAAATGAGAGAGTTAAGTTGAGTCATTAACGCTACCGAATCTACTACCCTTCAATAGATTCAACTTAGTTTTTTTGTGTGTTTCGGGTTGGTTTTTCTAATGATTGCTGAGCTCTGAACCACTCTAAAGAATTTTATCAGAAGGAAAACAAATAATATTAGTTCATGTTTTATAAAATTAGGTGTGACGAGAAAACCCAAACAATTACCACAAATCCCTGTTATTTACACATTCACTGGATTCAACTATTGTAAGCATTGAAATCTACTTACATTTAGCATCAAAGGAAAGTTATAATGAGTATAACGAAAACTACAAAAACGGGTTGATGAAACGAATGAGCGGCGTTGTAATTGCACAGATTCTCGTAGCACATACTTATCCATTGGCATCCTCCGGCCAAATGGCATGTGTGAGAGTTGGTCTAAATTCGATATTCAATTTTTATAATGCATAGTGTTCTTACGTCCATCTCCCAGGCGTGGAAGCAGCCTTTCCTGAATTTTCCTGTGTAGAACGAATGCGTAGCACAGATCTGATCGTAAGATGTACAGGTTTCCTGAAATCAGTAAATATTTTTTCTATAAAAATATATGAAAAATATATAAAATATATTCCTCTGGAATAAGCTTTTTCTGTACCTTGCGAGTGAACCACCTCTCAGTGGTGAAGCATTCGAGAGTCAGCACAGGGGGAAGAAGCAAAATCGCGAGAAGAAAATGCCGCATTTCTCGATATGAATTCTGAAGAAATGCGATGCGAGTTTCTCCTCAGGATACTGAAATCACGCGACAATCGGCGTTTGTGGGATGAGTAAGGCGAGTGTATTCCTCACATACTTCTCCTTTCTCTAAGATAAACCATTAGAAGAAGGAAGATACAGTTCATGGAAAGGAATTTATCATTGATTAGCAGATTAATGAATCAATAGTATGCTCGGGATCATGAACGAACTGATGACCTCCCGTAAAAATGTACAAGGAGATCCTTTACATTAAATTCAATGATTTTTGACAAGGATAGGATATCTATTGACTCTATAAGTCTTGAACATTCAAATAAACTCACTTCAGTGTCGTCGAATTTTGTTTCTGGTTTGACAAACCCGTAGTGGCACGTGAGAGCAACAAGCGAAGTTGGGATCCAAAGCGACACCAAGAAAAGGCGCAGCATCGTTCTGACTGATAGTGATCGATTAGACATTAGACATTAGACATTATTTATTCAAGTCTCCCCTGTTATTCAACCGTTCTTCCATGTATCGGTGAACGAAAGAAGCTGAAAATTCTGAGAAGACAAATGTAGTGTCTGTGGAATGAATAATTTCAAACTGTAGCATTCCTTCATCCATTAGCTCTGAAACGATAATCTATACAATGAATTGAGGCGTATGGTAAAATACATACGGCTCTTTTTATCAAAACTTTATCAAAATCCGTAAATCAACAATTTTCAGCGGTTCAACAGAGCTAGGATTGTAATCAACAAGCTGCCTAGTCCAACAGCTTGTGAAGCGGAACACACGCAATACGGTAAGCAGCCGCAATAGGAATATGATACAGAGTGCACCACGGGCGCCTGCCAAGCAGTGATCACTGCGGGGTTGTTGCACAAGTCGCTGTCACAGCACTGGTAGAAGCCTCCGCATTCCTGTAATGATGTCCTGTTGTGACCCTGTTGATGGTTGACGTTGAAAGTGTCAAATTATTTGACAATTTGGCGACTGTTTTCTACTCGAAAACGATCAATTACGTACCACACAACTCTCTTTCTGTACGCAATCTCTGAAGGGCGAGCTGGGATGTGACGCGCAACGATCAGTCGATCGAAGGCATGTGGTCTGGAACACTGTGGTGAGGGGAAAGTTACATTCACCTCAATCGATTTTTAATCCTCGTGTGCTTATCTAATTGAAGATGAGCGATTACGGATGGTTTGACACTGTACCTCTACTGCGTTTTGCCCAACTGTCATCATCGGATGTGTGTGGTGATGGCACCTGAGATAGATTTATGGGTAAGAGTTGTCTCTTCTAATAATGTCTCGAATCTCTGACCGGGTTCACGATATCGAGAAATATTTCATTGGCGAACCATGCCTAACCTGAGACCACATGCCGTGGCGACAATTGAAGCAACGAGAAGAAGAAATTGGAGCATGACACTGATCGAAGAGTGAATAAGCGCGCACTATTCATCCAGAATCTTCTCTCCTTTCTTGGCTCTATTTTCACTAGTTGGGTGATTCACAGCCGTTTTGAAAATTCTCCAAATTCTCCAAACGCGAGATTCTCAACGGCATTTGACGCAACTCTCAAGACCATTCTTGTGAACTCAAGTACCTTTATCGATTCGGTTAAATTGCTATCATATTTGAATGACGCAATTGTAGTTTCATAATGCAAGAGAAACAACACACAATTAGCAACATCTAGAGCAGACAAGTAATTAGGATTGTGAAGATTCCGACACTGAAATGATGGTAAGAGTTTTCGGTGGTGGATTCCTGGGTTGTTGAATCGTCGAATGGAATTGTCGTTGTCATTAGAGGGTTTCGTAATAAGCTCGTCGTATTCGCGGCACCTGTTGTGGTCGCTGGAGCAGTTGGTAGTGCAGTTGCTGTAGTGGTCGGTGCAATGGTCGATGAGGTAGTGTTAGGAGGGCTATTGCACAGATCGGTGTCGCAGCAAAACAATACTTATCTGTATTATTCTGCAATGATCTATGTTTGAAAGAATTTGAACCAGAATTTGGCCATACGAGACCGAATCGTATCTGTGCGTGATAAATAAAGCATTTCGAACTCACACAGAGATTGCTTGACACACAGCCTCTGGATATCGCTCCGGTTGCTGCATTTGTCTTCGTGAACCACCGGTCATTTGGGAGTGAACAAGTATCCTGTAATTTAGCCCGGTTATGCTCCTCATTCGCGTGTTCTCACTCTGGAGGGAAAATGTGCGTGAACAGAGCGTTGCGTACTGTCCCAGGGACAGTGTCCCTATTCACATATTCAGCCATACCTCAATCGGACCTGTTTCATTCCAATGTTTGACGCATCGGAGACCGGTCGCTGTTGAGAAAAGAGACACGGTATCACGGTAGACACGGATAAGAAGGACTCTGAACATGTCGGAACTGAGTAACGACGTGATTAAGAGCGTCTTTTATACCCTTCACACTTCCCGTTGCCACCTATTGTCCCACTAGCTCGATTTCCTCTTGGAGTGAGGTATCATGCTTATTCATGGAAAGTGGTGCTGTGACATTTGTTGTGAAACAAAAAAAAGGTACACTTCAATCCTGTTCAGATCCGCAGAGCATGGTGTTGGTAGCTTGAGGGCCATGTCGAAAGAGGTTCGAGCACTTTCAAAAATTCAATTAGTTTTTTGTTCGATTTTCTCCGAACTAAACATGATTAAACGTTGCTTTGTCATTTCCTGTGTAATGTTCGAATTCAAGCCAATTTTATAACTTTTCATTAATGAAACATTCACTATACAGCATTCTATTCGTTGATGACACGCCAGCATTAAACAACCACAGTTCAGACAAGTAAGTAAGAGAGCATTGCGAATATGAGTATTCCAAATTCCGATTTTGGAGATGAATTTTCGGTTGAAGACACGGAATTCGGTGTTGTTGAATCCGAAATCACTGCTGATGTAGTGACATCAGAGTCTTCAGAAGGATCAATCGTAGTAGAAGAAGGAGCTGGAAAAGCAGTTGTTGCTGTGGTAGATGGAATAACGCAACCGAGAGGGGCGTTGCATAGGTCGGTGTCGCAGCACGCAGTAAACACTACACTCCACTTAGATGTTCCATTCTGCAATTGATTCGAGTGGTAAAGTTCGGAGAATGAGGAGAAGAAAAAGCTCACGGCTACTGGTATATAAGTGCGAATATCAATTGGTTTCTTGCATTGTTCCAATCTCAAACATCCCTTGAACGTGTGTCCCGATGAGTATACTTGCGTCCCGCAAAGTTGACCCTCCATGCAGGTGCGCTGAATGTTGAATAGGTAACTACTGGAACAAAGAATGCTGGCAAAATGAAAAGCCATTACGCTTTTTTTCTTATACTACAAATTATTTTTTGTTCTAAATTAGAAGGAAAAAGTTGTCGACAGGCTATTCTTCCACTATGGCAAACGATACTTCCATTTTTGAAATACCTCTTCAGGAACTCCCAAAGCTGAGTGATGCCAATAGCATGTGAGGCGGTGCGTTTTTTCGGTAGAATTTGGTTTCTGGGTTGTTGAATTCTCAATCATGGTAGTTGTAGGAAAAATCGTAGTAGTAAAAGTAGAAGTAGTAGTTGTGGTCGTGGAATCTGCGGCCGAACGGATCTCTGTGCTGATTTCGCCTGCATCGGTTGTTGAATCAGCCGTTGTTGTGTCCTCCATTTCCGCAGTAGTTACAGTTGGTATGTGGATATTGCACAGATCACTATCGCAGCACGAATAATACTGATTTGCATTGTTCTGATATGAATTTATTTTCCGGAAGAAATTTATCCTGGCACGAGTGTGCCTTTTCAGCATTACTCACACATCGACCGTTCGGGGCGCAGCCTCTAGATTGCAGTTCTCCTGTAGCATTAATCCTGGTGAAACATCGTTCGTGTTGTGGAACACAATTTTTCTAGAATGTGCATACTTTAATGATAAATGGACCAAAATCTGCCTCGATTGGTCGCCTATTTCATCGACAGTTATACCTCTATCGGGCTCGATCCATTCCAATGGCTAATACATTGGAGACCGTGAGCCGTCGAGAAAACCGACACTAGAAGCAAGATTCTGAACATGGTGAAACTGAGTAACACGTGATTAGGCTCACCTTTTATACCTTACCTTTCACACCTCTTGTTGCTGTCTTTTGTCAACCTAGCATCGATTTCTTCTTGAAGCGAAGTATTTTTGCTTATTCATGACAAAGTGAAGCTGTGAAATTTGTAGTAAAACTTTTTCAGTAAGAAAATTTTTTCCGAAATATCCGTTTATAGTGTATTTTCACAACAATTTACAGAAGCACATAAGCAAGAACAAGAAGAATCATGAACAGTCCACTTCCCGAGTTCAAGCACGAACTACTATCGACCTCGTCACTCGATTCATGCTCTTCCTCTGGCGTTGTGGGATCAGCGATCGGTTTAGGTACTGCCTCGGGTCCATCTGTCCCAACTGGTTCGGCAGTCGTCGATGTTTTTTCGGGTTGTGAGGTCGTGGTACTGGTCGAGGTGGAAGTGGGCTCAGTTGTTGTGCTGGGTGTTTTAGGAATCTCGGGTTGAGTTTCGGGCTTTGTGGAAGTGGAATTCGTGTCGGTCGAATCGATTTCGGGGACTGTAGAATTGGGAAAGGGATTCACATTTTGCTCGGGAAAGTTCTTAGCGGGTGTATTGCACAAGTCGGTGTCGCAGCAGATACTTTTATCCTACAAACATGTCAAGTTTAGAATATTCTGAGGATGATAATTTACGAATTGATTAAAAGTTCTCTTACTCCGCAAGCAATCGTTAAGAAGCAATTTCTGTAATTCGTTCCGTTGATCGAAACACAACTGTGTGAAGCTTCGCATTCGACCTGGAAAATAAGTTTACAATTTTTTTCAAGAGCCAGACGCAAATTACCTCGGTGGCGTTTTCAGATTTCGCTATCATGTCATCGTCATGATTGTAGCATTTGAGACCGCATGCAACGGTGAACAGCAAAGTGGCAAGCAGGATTCTAAGCATGATGGAGAACACTGATTAGCGGTGTGATTAAGAACACTTTTTATACCCCGGCCGCTTCTTCATTCCGCCCTTTGTTTAGCTAGCAATGATTGCTCTCCTTCTCTCTAAGGAGAGCATGAATCAGATCCAAACGCGAGAAGTAATCAGCGTTCCACCTCCACATTTTCCTGTGAAGATGACGCCGATTGTTTTTATTATCGATTCAAGAGTAGGTTAAATGCAAGACGCTTAATTTCGTATTTGAGTTGTCTTGAATGCAAATACTGTCTCATGTAAAAAATCTTGTTCAGCGATTGTTTTTATACGTAAAAAACTAACTGTAAAAAGCAATATAAGACAATTAATTCCTTCATTTAATTCGGAGATATTCGAAGACTTTTTCATCATTTAGTCAGAAACCTTTAAATCTCATCATGTGATGCTTTCTTCTCGATTACTGGTGGCATTTTGCAATTGGATAAAAATCAATTTTAAAAAATTTATTAAGGAAACCGAGAATAGTTCACATAAGGAAGATAGTAGCTGATAGGTTATTGTGGCTAGTGTGAAAAGAATGAGAATGAGATAAGAATCATTGCCACGAGAATGACCGAGGAATTGACAGTGGCGGAGTTGCATAGTTTTCCCTTGCAGCATTGAATGCTCTTGCACACGTTGATATCAAGCAAGGGCAAAATATTGCATGATTTACTGTTCGTTCCTTCCTGATAAATTGAATCATAAGAATAGCACAAATATTTTTTTTAACAAGTGGACAACGAACCGTGCATTCAGAGTCCGTCATGCAGCCAAGGGCTATGAATTCTTCTTCGGAATTTTTCTTATATGGCCACCAGTGTGAAGGCTCAAGCGTATGGAAAATCTTTTTGAAGCAATTGGTACTGTTCGTCGATTTGTCGCATGTTCGGCGTGATAATACTGAATTATTGAAAATTAACTTGAAAAAATGAAGCTCATCATTAAATCTTGCTTGGCTAAGAACACCAATTTGACAAATATTTCTGAATTTTAATATTTAATCTCCTACCCATATCTTCTCCCTGAAAGTAGCACTCCAGGGTGAATGTGAGTGGAAGAAATGAAGCGAGAAATAAAATCTTGAGCATTTTCGTGGGTGTCGAACGCCTACAATCTGCAGGTTATAAAGCATTGTAAATGTGAACGTCGTCATTGACGATTGAGCATCTCTATTTCACTAAATGTCTTCACAATCAATGGGTTTCCAATCACAATCATTGAGAACCAGGAAAGCGAGAAGGAATTGTAATTCTTCTATATTTAGACGGTAACATTTACGCCATTCGATGTTTCTTTCTGTTCCTCTCTCGTTTGGTGATATCATTTTGTAAACGTAATCATCTGGTGAAATGGTATCAAACAATTTATCAGAACGAGATTTTAAAAATCAGAACATTCAGAAACCTGAATGAGTTCCTAATGACTTTTCATTCTATGCTTCATCAGTTCGAGCGTATTCTTGAATCCTGCACTGCACTCGCCGCATTTCAACGGGTACTCATCGTTTAGAATATGATCATTCGGCTGATAAGTCGTTTTTCGATTGATGACTTTATGAACACCCATGTGCCTCCGCAGCAGCTCGTTATCGCGAAACGTTTTGTCACACTGATCGCAGTTCAGAAGCTGCCGCGAGTCACTTCGTCGAACCTTGCCATGTCGCTCAGAACTTCACGAACTTGCAAAAAAAGAAGAAAATCGTAGGAAGACATACTAGTAGTGTTCTGGTTTCACCGTGATGTGAATAGTTGAACTGAATGAATGTGATGATTTTGAGTCCATTATTTCTCAAACATACAGTATCAAGGACATCAAATGATTTGGAATTACCTTCATCCTGAATTTTTCCATTTGTTCCATTGCAAGGTGCATGGATTTTGAAGTTAGGAATACGACAACAAAATTGTAAACAAAAATTGTGAAAGATTGATTGTAGAAAGAGACACTCTACTCTTTGTTTGTTGTAAGGGTAGGCCACTGGGCTATTCTTCAGTTCTCTGGATTATTGATTGTTTGATTTCGACAATGTTTAGCAATGCTATAAGGCATCCACAGGGGTGTATTGACTGCCATAAGTCCGTTCTAATTGCCCAATGCAGAATGGCCACAGGTCATCAACGAAGCTCCGAGATCGGAAGACGCGTTAGGGGACGCTTACCCATTTACGCGATCTACATCTATATTCACGAGCAAATTTGTTTCTTAAATTATCAAACTCTATTAATTCTACAGTGTTTCCTTCTATCATGCCGGTCTTGCGAGCGAACCCGAGTATGCTCCTCACAGAAGAAGAGAAGAAGAAGAGAATGTTCGGATCCTTGAAATTTATCGGAAGGAATAGAAAAGTAAATGATAACAAGAATACCAGAGAAGATCATCCTCGGAAGTCGAGTACGTTTTATTTTATTTTGGACAATTTTCTGGTTCAATAAATTAAGAACGATTTCAGAATCGGATGTTAAAGCGAATGCTAAAGAAAGAGCAACAATGAATTTGAAAAAGACTGGTAAGTGATCGTCAAATTTTTTTTTATTTGAAAGCGTCCGCAAAATCTTTTTTAACGTTTTCAGGCTCTGAATCTAAGAAGAAAGCCCAAGAAGAAGCACTGAGAAGGTCAAAAAGGATTGAAGAAGTAAAGTCGTCATCGGAAACGCCCAAGCGATGCTCAACCGTTGATCAACCAAGGTCAAGACTAAGCCGTCGTTGCACATTAAAAGCGTCCTCAACTAGAAATAAGAATATCATTATTATTGGTAAGACCATGGACAGTTATGTATAACTCATCATTCATGCTTTCCAGAACCCCGTCATGTTAAATCTTTTGTTGAAAGAATTCAAACGCAAGAAGTGTTGACTTCTACTAATTCAGTTTGTGATCTACTTTATGCTCAATTTATCAATAACTCATGCAGATTTCGACAACTCCGATCTCTTCTCAAACATCAGTGCGGCGAAATGAATCCCTTGAATTTTTTATGAGGAAGCACAAGCGATCTGTTGCAAGAAAGTCTCCAAATAGTGAAGATGCGACTCCCCAGCGTGTCTCGAGCTTTTATAGGAATAAACATGATAGATGGAATGAAATGTCTGCTTCTAAACTTTGCTCAACAGAAGAGGAATGCACTACTACAAAATCTCAGCAAATCAATATCGGTAAACTGAGAAAGAGCGATCAGTAATTATTACATTTTTTGCCAGAACATCGTCATTCTATTGTAATCGATGAGCAACGAGTGGGCTGTGCACCTACCAAAACTGAAGAAATAGATTCCGATGAGGAGACTGGAGTAGTCGATACTCCCACAGTGGCGCGAAACTGCAACGAAGGATCTTGCGCTGTCACAAGTTCACCCGTTCAAGCGCAAAGTTTGTCGGAGTCCCACAGTGATGGTAGTTCTCCTAAGAGCGAATGGCAATTGCACGAACTATCCGCTTATCTTTCACCCTCGCCCACGATCACAACGGACGATGTGAAGAACGCAATGAGGAATGTGAATAGTGAGTCTTTACACAATAGTCTTACAGATAGTCTTTACGCAATGATCACCTTGTCGTTGTCGTTAGTCAGAGAAATGAGAAAGCAATGAGAGAGACCGGTCATCTTGATCTTAATATTGCTCTGGCTCATATGGGAGATGAATGGCCAAACAGTTATATCTCGTAGGGCGCATGCGTCTTGATACACGGGTTAGCTCTACCTTTTCACATTTTCTGAATGCTCTACAATAGCAATTCCATTGCAGACTCAACAAGCGTTCCCCCTACCAGCTCACTGGAACAATTCGTGCAAAGTGTGACCGGGCTTGTATCACAATTTGGATACGGCAATCTCAACTCTCAACCTCGTATGGCCAGCAGTTTCTCAATGTCTCCGCCACCATCGCCTGCCGCTTTGATGAATGACCGGGGGATCGGTAAGTGTCACAATTTCTAGAAAATTCATTAAATGAAATGCAATTCATGCATAAAAACTTTAAAAAATCATTTATAAATCATAAAATGAATTCAAGGACCAGCTAAATCGCTCGTTCCCGACCTTCCACCGCTCGACATCAATCTCGTGCAGTTTTTCATGCAAATGTGGCAAATGTGGAACAAGGCGGGAGAAATGGCTGCTGCGCATGTGGCTGCGATGAACATTGTTGGAACCTCTCAGGGTGATTTTTTTTGCAATCTACATTTTTTTAAAGTTTATTTTATGTGTTTTCATTTTCTGATCAAGCATTTTGAGACGTGAACTATATGAATGCAAATATTTTCAGCAACTCTCGCGCCGACTTCCGGAACACCTCCACCCGAGCACCCAGCGACGCGGCAATTTTTGTCACGAACAATTGTTGAACAAGTGGTTTCAGCTCCCATGCCCACTGTACCAGCAGAATCCCTGCCATTCACACCACGGCATCCTGATATATTGGGCTCTCCGCAGATCATTCTTGACACTGATGAGCCAATCGCTCAAATGCCCACCCGGACTCCTCAAAATGAAGAAAGCGGAAGCGAAGCAGATTTGGAAACGGAGAGTAGCGATCAAGATGTCAGTCAAGAATCAGCATCTCTTTCCACTGAACCCACTGTGGAGGAAATTAGCGATGGAAGCAGTACAGGACATAAAAGTGCCGATCCCAAGACTATTCCATTCGAGCAACCCTCGGAGCAACAACCTCAACACCCATCTAGCATTGAATTGCTCGACTCGCTTCGCATCTCTTCTCTTCCCGTGCGTCAAGTACCAAACGCGAAGCTGATTCGTCGATTGACTGGGCCACCTACTGTCAGCTGGCCGTTTGAAGGTTTGCTCGATTATTCGATTTTCTCATGATTAAAATTGAGAATTCAGGACCATTGAAGCGCAAGAACACACAGTTAGAATTTTCGAACGTGAAGCGCACCAAGTTTGCTGAAACGTGAGTAAACACTTTTTTTGAGGATTTGTAAACAGTCGTTCTTGCAGTGCACTTGAGGTCGACAAGGATGCCTTAAGCGATAAAATGTGCGTACTCTGCCAACAGAAGGAAGCGAATACGTACATAAAGCCATGCAAATGCGCTTTCTTTTGCATGAGCTGTGCGGTGTTCTGGAAGGTTTGCTCACTTTCATTCTTATCTCGAATTACGTTCTATGAATGGTCTAACTAACTAGGTTTAAAAAAAACAGTATTTTTAGGACGATGTGAAAAGATGTCCTGTCCACGAGAAAATATCTATCAAGAAGATTTGCGGCATGAGGCGATGAGAACAAATCAGCTTCGATTCTGTAGAATTATTCACCATTACTTATTGTTAATATTTTAATAAAAAAAGAGTGAAAAAATGCATTCGTTCATGTGGCTTTAATTTGTCGCTCTCTGCAGCAAGCCCATGAAAGAGTAAACCTATTTATCAATTCAGGGTGGGGGGTTTAAAAATTAAAAAAAAAACTCATGGACGGCTAACGCAAAGTTCGAACAAAATGTCTAAAGCTAGTGCTGCTCAGTGTTAACGATTGCACAGATCTCCCTTGCAACACCACAGCGTGAATACTCCATGCGCTTTGATGGCTTTGTTCTGTTCGCTCAAGTCCTGAAAATGTATTTTTAATGCTAGTCTATATAATACTGACAAGATAGTTAGAGAAGATTAAATTTTCGTTTATTTTTCTACGTGTTACACAGTCCTTGTGCAATAATTATCTCGATAGCACAAGGAATCCAGCCTGAATGTGAGGATAAGAAGACTTACAGTGCACACATTCGAGTAATCGCACGATTTGTACTGAACTCCATCACTGGAGAGAGCAATAATGCAGTAGTCCGGGGATGATTCGGCTGGACACTCAACCTGAAAACACAATTTGTTTTATAAATCACGATTTGTTTCATCGTACAATCATCTTCCAAACTTCTAGCTAGCACCTCTTCTCTTATGGGCTTATTGTATAAAAAAACAAGACGTACCTCCATCTGATCACATCCTCGGGCAGCCCGTTTGTCATTGTGATAGTAGCATTTCATGCAGAAGGAGAAAGGGAGAAGAGCCGTTATAAGGAAGATTCTGAACATGCGCTATCGATTCTAGTGAGTAATCGTCCTCTCAAGAATTTGCTCTGTGCTATTCGGAGTGTGATTCATTTCAACGAACGTTTTATCACTTGCAGATCACTTCTCTATCACTTGCAGATCACTTCTCAAATTATCTAAGTGATTTTGAATAGAATAATATTCGCTGTACAATTTTTAGCACCGATGTTGCATACTCAATACGCTGCGTTTCACACGCTTCCCCTGTTTGCCTTCCACGTTTCATGGGTTGAACCACCCCTTCCTTTCCTGCCCATCTCACCTTTCACCTTTCTTCGCACCGTGCCCCCTTTGTCGGTACAGACAACCGCTCGTGAACGACTGCAAAATCGCTTTGATCGCTGCCGCAACTTCTGCCCTTCCCTTTCATCACCCCCACATGAATTCTCCCTGCCCCTCTGGTGCACTCATCGCGGGCTTCACTGACGTATATTTCCCCTTCTTCTACTACAATGGGCTGACGCATCGAGGTTTGAGCGTCTATTAGAGTTCGAAACACGGGCAATCGCCTCTTCATCGAAATATCGTTCCTCCATTCTTCTCACAATCTCACACAATCTCAAGAGACAATCACCCGAATTTCGTACTCTAGCGGCTATTTTAGAAAATATTTAGACAGAAATGCATTCCAGGCCTGAGTTTGGAGATCTGGAGAGTCGTTGCGAAGCAGTTCAACTGTTCTTCAGTGCGCCTCGTTGAGTATTCTGAATACAGTGAGTACCGGAGTTTCGCACTCATTATCAGAACAACTTTAATTTTATCCGACTCTTACGCAAACGGGCTCTTATGTATTCGCTTTGTTCAATGTATGTATGTGGTCTTCATCACACAAGTTGTAACTCAGCGTTGGGGTGGCAGTCCCTTCGAAGAAACTGCCAAACAATCTTTACCTTCGCAGCATCTCAGTCCCTGCTGAACGAAACCGGCTGGGAATTCACCGACAACGGCAATCTAGCTGCCATCAAGAAATCCGATATTTTCGTCGATCTCACTCTGAATTCGCTCACACCCCTTACGATAGACCAGTTCCGACGCACTGCCGATGTAGTGATAGATCAGGTATCTCAATGCAGTCCAATTTGAATCATCTCATACCGAAACAGCCACGAAAATGGGCTCAAAGTACACAATTAGGGCTGTTAGTATGAAGAATCCGTCTCTTCATTCCTCGTACTTTCTCACCTCAAACAGAGTTACCAGATAGCATTCTGAATTATGAAATTTCACTGCTAATTCTGACCATTTCTAAATTCCCTTCTCAGCTGTCCCTCTACCAAGCAGACAATGGAACCGTCGAGGAGGGTTGGACACCCGTTGAGTTCTTTCTCGTATTTTCTCCCCCGATTCTCGTGTTGATCGTCATTTCCTCCATTCTCATGAACCTGACGAACAATGCCAATGAGAGACTGAAGACAACGCCGGGATTGTGCTTCCGATACTTGGTGTGAGTGTCGAATATATTACTGATATATCTCGTAAAATTGACTGTTCGAGCCAATATTGAGTTTTTTTTCTCTTTTTTTTAGATCAATGCTGTTCTCACTGGCCATAACCACTCTTTTCTTCCTGCACGCTGCAGTGTTCAAAGGAAACATGATAGTAACGGCGAAACCTGTGCTATTGTATGTGCCCATATTTTTCACTCCCGTTTTGCTCGAAAAATGGCTTCATTACGTTTGAATTGATATTTCAGCCCATGGGACCAAATGATGGCAGACCTCAAGAGTGGCTCGGTGCAGTTGTTGGAGTCGGTGTCGAATTTTGAGGTAATTTTCCCTTTTTTTTGCTTTCTCCACGTCAAAACAAGCTATATAATGTCTTTATTAATAAATATCAATTATCGTAGCTCGATCAATACGAGGAGATGCTGGGCAGCAACAAGCCGATCCGTCCTGGTTCGACTATCGATGTGGTAAGTCTAGCAATATTTATGTATCGAAAGACCAATGAAATGCTTTGGCAGCATCGAAAAAAAACATCTTCATTAGGAATTCATGAATAGTGAGCAAATGCATGATGAGAGTCCAAACAATGGAGACTCGTGGGAATTATTACCTCGAAGGATATTCTTTCAGGTGGCTGATCTGTGCAAGAAGAAAAAGACGTCTGTCGCTGCCCTCTACGACACACAAGTGCTCTACATCACGGATAGTGGAAGCATGCCCAAGAACTGTCGGCTGAACCGGTGAATTTAGTCATTTTTTGCAGTTGATCTTTAAAATGTTCAGATTGCCTCCTCAAGGAAACTCAAGCCTGGTCAATGAAAGCTTTCTTCCTGCGACTTTCCTTTATTTACTGCCGCGAAATACGACGAAAAAGGTGTGGTCCTGATTAAAAAAGTGAGATGAGAAAGTGCAATGAGATGTTTTTGTGAAAAAAATACATATTTCAGACAGTCGAAAAGATCAATCAGATCATAATGAAAATGTTCAGCTATGAAAAGGTTCGTTTTGCGTTCCCATCTCTGGTACTAGGGTTCAAAATACCGGGAAACCATATCTTCGTTTCACACACTCTATCTTCTGACCGGAGAGAGAGCGCCTTTTTTGTAGAACATATATAACTTTTAAGATTCAAGACTTCTGGATCAATAAAGAACTCAGAAGACCGTCTCTACCTCGAGATTCTCCACTGCAACAAGTTCTATCCTCAGAAATCCCCGCCCTTTCTCTAACCAGTCTTGCGGGGATCTTCATTTATATTATTTGCGGACTAGCATTCTCTTTAATTGAATTCGTCATAGAGAAGGCAACTTATCGCTCGCCATATTGGCAGCGTGCTCACGCGTTGATTATTCCCTTCTTGTAAATATGCTTTATTCATTCTTGTTGTGTTGGGGGTAATGAATGAATTCGGATGATCCCATAAAATTGTACACTTACAGTGAGAATGCAGATGCGAAAAAGGTGTCCAATTACTGAAGGTTTGACGAAATGCCCCTGCATACTTCTCAAACAGAAAAACACGTGTTAGGAAAGGGAGAGGAAAGGCCGTCGACCAGTCATGTGATGCGCATGGGAAAATATGCGGTTTCTGACGTATTCAAGAGTCGATGGTGAGAGGCACAGCATTCTTCTCCGACAGAGAAGGGGGAGATCTTTACATATGTACTTGCGCACTTTGCATGAATCGAACTACAAGGCCTGGGCGGAGGGGGCGGCCGCTCTCCCCGCTCATTTTGAATTTTTGCAGTCCAATTACGGTGTGGCGGGAAAATTCAAAAGTTAATCCCCTTGTTCACCCTTTTCTGGAGAGAACAATGGGGGTCAGAATGCTGTGGAGGGATAAGGGAAACTATTCGATGGATAGATTCGAAACATAGTAAATTTTATTGTCAGATGGATATTGATAAATTTATAAAAACAAAACAAATATGAAAAATTAGTCGTTGACGAAAGAGCAGTTGTCACTGTGAAGTATTTAATTGCGCCTGGTTCATTCGTAGTGGAAGTTTAGATAATTATTATTCGGAGGGAACTGCAAGAAAGACCATTGATTCTAAAGAAAGGCAAATTCATACTTGATGGGATTAGATCAATGCAGATTTAGCAGTTTGTGCAGCGGCAGCCGCTGCTGCAGCAGCAGTTCTCGCAGCATCCTCAGCTGCAGTCTTCGCTGTTGCAGCAGCTGCTGCAGCTGCGGTATCAGCCGTCCCTGCTGCAGATTCAGTTGCATTCTTTGCAGTCATTGCTGCGGCCGCAGCAGCAACTTCTGCTGTTTTTTCAGCGGCAGCAGCCGCGGCCTCTGCTGTTCTCGCTGCAGACATGGCCGCCTGCGAAGTCTTCACAGCGGCGGCAACTGCAGCCCTTGCAGTTCTCACGGCTGCTGCAGCCGCCGTCTTAGCTGTTTTTGCAGCAGCTGCGGCTGCTATTTCAGCAGTTTTTGCAGCTGCAGCAGCTGCGTCCGCAGCCGTAGCTGCGGCATAGTCTGCTGGAGCTTCTGTTCCGGCGACAGAATTGTTTGCTGAAAAAAACGTAGTAAAGAGAATGTATTCATAAATATGTTTCAGGGCACCGAGTCAATATGAGGGATTGCTATCCGAATCGGTGCCACAATTTTAGTAGACCTGTTTTCACGGCCAACAGCCTGCAGTATGAAAAAGGATTCAGTACTAGCGTTAAATATCGATTTTTTCTATCGCACGTCACGCGATTATATTATACAGTCGCTATGAGACGAATGAGATACACCGTTATTGTCGTTGTTCGCCAATCCACATTATTTAACACTATCGATTCTATTCTATTCTGTACCGGATTCAGATGATATGAGTTGAAGAAATGTTGCCATTATGATGAGAATGTAGAGAGGATTCATATTTATTTATCGGTTGATAGATGATGTTCGTTACTTCCTCTTGCATCCTTTTATACACACAATGTTTACGATTAAAACAGAATTTTGACGGATAAATTTGAATAAACGCGCATTAAAATGATATGTAATCCTCTTTGAACCAATGAACAAGTCTGCATGAAGAGATTTGGACTGTGAAAGTGGGACGCGGAAATACGAAATGAATTGCAGTTGCAGGATGACTATGATTCCGGAATACCCACAGAAGTTGATCATTGTTTTTGGAAAAAAAGACGAGTTACATTGACCGCACACCGATTAGCACAAGCGACGACAATTATTATTATAAAATTATATTTTTAAATAGCCTCATTCCGTCTTTGTTGCTTGTCGAGCCGAGAGTCGCATCTGTGAAGAAAAATTCGTAAATGAACAAGGATCGCCAAAAAATGAACATGGGAAGAAGATTCAAGGCTTACATGATAATATTTTTAATATTAAAAAAAATAAAAAAATCACTCACCCGTAATCGCTCCTGGTCAATATTAAGGCGTGATTGCGAGCTTCCGATTTTTAGCTTCTGGAATTATTTATTTTGTTCCCAGGGAGTTGATTCGTATTTTATCGGGCAACAGTGACCTTCAGTTCCTCAGCGAGTTGTTGCTGTCGGAGAAGTGCTTGCTGTGCAGCTTCAACCTGGAATGAGCGAATACACACACTTGAAAACACACTTGAAAAGCCTGACCTGCAACATCTCCTCGTCATAAGCTCGTTTCTTCTCTTCGAGTTCCTTGATCTCCCGCTGCCTCAGTTCCTTCTGAAGAGATTCGAATTGTATTATCGTCCAACGTTATGAATCATGAAAATGAGAAAAAAATGATGAAAATGCCAAGACAAACCTCAATCTTCTTCCGCAACGCCATCTCCTGACACAATCGCTTCACCCTCTCTTGTCGGTCGCGTTTCGCCTCTGCCTTTCGCTGTATATCCTAGAATTAAATAAATATAAACAAAATAAGAACAAATAAAACATACATCAGCATCATCCGCCATTTTTCCGTATAGAGTTTGTGCCGATTTACGTGATAATCAGAGTAAAGGCAGAGGCGATCGAAGATACTGAGGGGAGAAGCTTGATGGCTTCTTGAGATCTCTTATTTGCTCAAGATTTCTCTCTCGATTCGCCATGCTCTCTCCACTGTGCTCTAGCGTCCCACTTGACTCATCTCTGTACACACTGCCTCATCTAGTGTTTTCACCCTGATTGTATGTTCAATACATGAAACAGCCCAGCATAATGTTCTAATAAAAAGATAATGTACAAGAATAAAATTAAAACCAAATAAGTCAGTTCACAATTCGTCGCCGGAACCGTAGTGTAGTCGGTTCTGCGCGTTTCTTGGCAATTTGCCAGGACGCCTTGTGGCATTGCTTTCTTTTTCTAACCTCAATTATGCCGTTAATATGCTACTGACAACCGCGTTTAACCGCGTGTAATAGACGATTATCATGAATAATTGAGAAACCAGACATCGCGCTTCTTAATTTCTTTTTTAAGCTTTATTAATCTCGAAAATTCGTTGGATAAAAGCGTATTTTCGATTTATTCTTTCGCGTCCAACAAATACCTCAAACTTTAATCCTCATCAAGATTGTGTTTCAGGAAAAAACTGTTATTCACTGAACATGATCGACGAAACGATGGAGAGAATAAGATATGCGAGAAAGGCTGTAAGATTTAAAAAAAAGTCTAATCAAATTTTTGCTATATTCTTTCTAAATATGCCAATATTTCTCGGCAATAGCTATTTTTAATATTATTATTATACATATTAGTATTATTTTCGTTTAGGCCTGCGATGTCTTGGCGGACGACAACATAGCGATGCCGTTCATCAAACTTATGGACGTTTCGAGGCTAATAATTGAGAAGGGACTGCACCATTCGGTAAAAATATGCGTACATAGCTCGCATAAAGACAAATAAACGCGATATTTTGCGGCTCAGAAGTATTCATTCAGAAGTATTTAATCAAATCCTTTCAGAGTCTCGAAGAAAACATCAATAATCTCATATCGGATGCTGTGAGGACGAGAAGGCAGGATGAGAGGTATCAGTTTGTGATTCATACTCTACATTTAATTAAATTATAATTAATAAAATAATTGTAATTTCTAAATTAACTATAAAAAAACTCTTAATTTCAGTGTTGATCCAGTCCGCGGTTTGCTGTATGATGCACTCGAAGTTATTGGAAGGACGTTCATCTCGATACGATCGTCTAACTCGCTTAATCAGGTACGAGCAGTCATACACGCTGAGCTGCGCCCACTTCATGACTAAAAGTACCTGAAATATTCGTTTTACAGGTCCCTAAGCCGGAAGAAATCAGCGAGAGTCGTGAGTTTGTGGAGCAAACAGCATTGCTGGAATCTGCCCAACCAGCGAATTTGTTTGATTCCACAGAGGTGACCGTTGCTTACTTGAAATATAACTGTTCTTCCATTCTTCAACATTGTGAACGGCGGCAAAGTCAATTATTTGAAATTGTCTGTAAGATGATTTCAGAGTTTTCTGCACGATCTTCCATCCTCAAGTCAGGCGTTGCTAACTCCGAAATTCGAGGTAGCAACATCTCATAGACTGTGATGATCTACGGAACAAATTTCAGGAATTCAACTCGCACGTTCATTCCTATGATGCAGAGCGAATGAAATCGGTAATTTCTGTGGAGATTGAATGGAGGTGATATTGGTGTTTTGTAGGAAATCAACGGCTCCAGTATGGAGGAAGCGAATTATTCATTTCAAATGGAAGAAGAGCGGCAAGAAGACTTGGTCTGTTTTCCGTTTTCATATTTGTATCAAATTCATCATTTTTTTGTAACAATAACATATCAAATTTAGACATTGGCTGACGAGGAAGACTCTTATCGGGACGATTCAGTAATGCCAGTAACTGGAAACATTCAAGTGAACAAGAGAGAAGGTAAATATAACTGATTATTCGAGGAGCATGACGTCGTGCACTAGACTTTTTCTTGTTTATTATCTGAGATAATTATAACAAATTCACACTTTCAGTCCGCAACGCGTGGATCTGCGCCGATTGTGGGGAAGTGTTCACTAATAGAGCAAGTCTGCGAGCGCATGCTAGATCACACAAAGGTATGCAAGACATGACTCTCTTCATTTCGCCTGCTCTCTCTCTCTCTCTGTGACGGATGAAAGAGAGTGCTTTATGAAGAGAACATATCTTGTCATAGGCTTTTTTGTAAAAATGAAAATAAAAGTGAAGATCAATTTGTTTAGCAAACATGAAGAAAGACTACGTTTGCGTGGATTGCAGCAAGAGTTACGCAAGTAGCAAGGCACTCAGAATGCACAAGACCATTCATAAAGGTAATGACAAAAAAATTAACTATTTTTCAAAACAATAAAATCTACGATAATCAAAATTCGGTTCGTTCAGCAACGGATGCCGAGCGGAGACCGTTTGCCTGCACCATTTGCACCTTCAGAACAAATGATCGAAGCACGCTTCGCAAGCACATTCGAAGGCACTCAAGTATGGGTTTTAAAAAAATGTATCATTATAAACTATATTTGCAATTTATGGATTTAATGTTTTTCAGATGGCAACGTGCGATGCGGGGGTATCTGCGATTGTTGAACACGACTCACTCGCAGATTTATTGACGTCAGTATGCAGACATTGTAACATTGTACAATAATACGATATAAAACTTTTTTTTGAAAACAGGTCCAACAACAAACATGCATAATACACTGACACCCGCTTGGGATTTTTTTCAGTTTGCATTGCTCACAATCACGCTTATTCGTGTTTGATTTACGCAAAAAGCTCATTGCCATTGTTGTGAACCATTCGTCCTTATAGAACCATTCATCGCAAAAGCCATGCAACAACACCTGCTGTCGTTCAAAATCTACGGTAGATTGCCGGATTTCGACAGCACTGGGTGAATGTGCTTGAGAAAATTGGTGTACCGGGCGAAATCGCAGTGAACTATTACACGGAAGACGATGCACTGGTGAAAAGCGAGAATGTTTCGCGGTTGAGAAAGTTGAAACCCAATGAAGATGACGACGATAAGTCGTCGAAAGTGGGCAAAAACATCGATGAGGAAGTTGAGAAAGATGGATGTTTCGCGGCGTGCATTCATGCACAAGCAATAGATCAATAATTACCATCATTTTTCTCTTCGATTCATCTATCATTAATGGACTACTAGAATCGACAAAAATTATTTTCATCTAAAATATTTCTTGGAATCTGTTGTTACTACCGGTGGGTCAGCCTTGTCTTGTAAATTTTGAAAAAAGTAAAAAATTACTTGACGTGGATGACCTTTGTACCTTTGTGCTGTCTCCCGCGTGTCACTTATCCAAATCGACTGAAGGCGCGAACGAATCACGCGTCATTTCACTTTTCAGAATTTTGAATTTTGAGTGTTCACAGCTCAATTTCTTTGTTTATTGAACTCCTTCTCAATCAAATATGTTGAAATTTAGATGTCGCCACTAGTTAATGATGATACCCTCAGTCTGAACCGCCTCCCATCAGATGTAATAGACATGATCATCGGCCTTGGAATCGAATTTGTGGACAGCATGAAATTGGTGAGACCTAAGCGAAGTAATAAATCTTCCGGCAACTTATTTATTTAATTTCTCAGATTTCCCCTCGTTGGAACTCACTGGCGATTGACTTTATCAGCAACCGAAAGCGTCTTCCCGTGATAGAATCCGTGCAATTTTCAAAAACATTTCCGGAAGAATATTCACTTGGTCCGCCGGCAGACAAAGAGGAACATAGAATATGGATAAAGGAAAATTGCAAAGCAGAAGTCGCGTTCCTCAATCTCCAACTGCAAATTCACAAGAGATATATGAGGCCGTTTGCGAGAGAATCAGACAAGAGTTGGCACAGGTCAAAAATGTCAACTCTCTAAAAATTTGCGGGCTGGGGTTCTCGATGGTGCTGATGACGATAGGCATACTCATTTTGCCCATGGAAACCTCGTTGGCTCCAGACGACGTCACGTCGAAATCCATTTTTGGCCCCTATTTCGGTCACTTTCAACGCAAAATTTTCGAGCGTTTGGCCCAAGGGATAGAATTTGATGGCGAACACGACAGTTCACTTTATTTTTCATTATTTTATTTAATTATGTTGTAAAATGGAACTTTTCGCAAACAACAGTGCTATAGTGGAGAGTGGGATAGATCGGACCGGAATCTCACGAGGATTCCAAATCTCTTTTGAACTTCAAAATCAAGCGTCTGGAATTCGAAATATTCAACTTATAGTGTACCTGACTTGTAAGTAAATCGGACCATCTTTCGCTTGTTTACTTCCCAGCTCTTATCGATCGGAGCCTCCTCCCCGAGAGAGGCGAGAGAGAAGGGGAAATCGAGAGAGTGCTGAGGGGCAGACAGGGAAGGGAAGAGGCCAGGGTGGAGAGACTCGGGTAGATCAAAAGATCGGAAGCCAGCAAGGGAGAGATGGCCCGATTTACTTACAAGCCAGGTACACTATAAATTGAATATTTCGAATTCCAGACGCTTCATTTTGAAGTTCAAAAGAGATTTGGAATCCTCGTGAGATTCCGGTCCGATCTATCCCACTCTCCACTATAGCACTGTTGTTTGCGAAAAGTTCCATTTTACAACATAATTAAATTAAATAATGAAAAATAAAGTGAACTGTCGTGTTCGCCATCAAATTCTACCCCTTGGGCCAAACGCTCGAAAATTTGGCGTTGAAAGTGACCGAAATAGGGGCCAAAAATGGATTTCGACGTGACGTCGTCTAGAGCCAACGAGGCTTCCATGGGCAAAATGAGTATGCCTATCGTCATCCGCACCATCGAGAACCCCAGCCCGCAAATTTTCAGAGAGTTGACATTTTTGACCTGTGCCAAACTCATTCGGATTTGTCTGATTCTGTCGCGAACGGCCTCATATCGACTATATTGGCCTCAAAACTCTACGGACCAAGTCATTTTCTTCGATTGTAAGCTAAACTTTGCATCCCTGCATTGAAACTAATTCATTAAGTTATGTGAGGTCAATAGTGATCTAGTTCAATGGGATATTGTTTTACCTAGAAAAGCGCTTTCGAGCGCATTTCTCAAGCGCGTATTCGGTCGATTTTCGCGAATCAATGAAGTCAAGCTAACTTACGTGGGTCGGTGTATCAAGTCTGAGCTCTGTTCGGTGGCGAATCTTTTCTGCGGTCTGAGAGTCAGCCAGCTCAGATTCTTCGATCGTTCCGGAAGCTATCATTCTCGTGAGCACCAAGAAAAAATATCGTGAGTAGAGTGGACAAATGAAGAGGGCAGAGTGCGCGGCTTAGCGACGAATGAGAGGAAGAGTGAGGAGGAGGGGATTAACTCTTGCGCAAGAGTGGAATACAAAGTGGAAATTTCGATCGATTTACGCAGAGATACCAGGTCTCTTGACGTTATGGTTGCAAAATAAATACTGAATAGCGCGATATACCAGTTGTTCATAGTTTTGACCAAAAATCGATCTCAGTTGGTGATATTTCACTGTGATTTTTTCACTAAAACATGGGTCTATGAACATTTTCGATGTTTTCGAGGTTTGTTGTGACAGCTTAGTCCAATGCAATCACTTTTATCATATTATATATTATATATATATTTTTTGTCTATCATATGCAAAACAGTTCAAAAAAGATCAAATAGTAGTGCTTATGCAAATGGCATACCGACTTAACAATAAATGACGAAGTTAAACGATCGAAAACACCCTAATCTCATATCAACTCTTGCGCAAGAGTTAATCCCTTTCACTCTCCTCTTCCTCTCATTCTCATTCCTCGTTGCGCCGAGCGGCAGACTCTGCCTTTAGCTCTTCATCTGTCCACTCTAACTGTGAGTATTCTTACTAGAGCTACAGGAGTGAGAACTCCTTCTCGATCACAAATTCATTGCAGAGAATTTGCGCTGGATATGATTCGCACAATCTCGCGGCTTTCCCTGGCTCTTCAATGGAGTATTGAGAATATTTTGAGTGAGTTCACTAGTATGGCTAGGGGCCACAACGCAGATAGCCGTTTTTACACAATTGAGTCAAAAGTTAGCTCAAACTATCCCCCAAGGGCATGATAACATCATCCTTTTTGCCGTTTGTCAATATCTTCTCTGGGAGCCGCGCTAGAGCACGAGAAGTGCGCGCGCAATGCACTGGGAGAGAGAAGGGAAAGGCGAGACGAGAGGGAAGGGGGCGGAGCCTAATTAGCGTGTGTCTCTCTCCCTCCCCCCGCCCTCTCGCATGCCTCTCCCCGCCCAAAAAACACAAGCCAGGGAGCAATGCTAAAAATCTATTTTTTCTCTAAAAATCCTAAAAAAATCCAATTAGTCAGAAAATTGCTGTCCGAGCAGAACTTTCAAACTAAAACATGTCAGAACGACCCATTCCCTTCGTTTATATGCAAATTTGATCGTCTTAGCGATGTGATGTATTTCTCGGACAGTGCTCAATGGATAGGTAATGCTAACAGCTATCCATAGCACTTTAGAGCGAATGATTTGGTTTAGAATGAAGCTTGTGTTTTTGTTTTCTCGCTTTTTGGCGAAATCGTGTCCGCACAAAGTGGGCGGAGCTTGTGGCTCCTAAGTATGGCTTGTTGAATGTTTGTTCATCGTGTTCACTCGCCAGCAGATGAATAGTCTGTATCTCTCTTATTCTAACTGACGATAGATAATACAAAATGAAGAAAAAAAAATAAAAATGAGGCATTACTCCACCGGCCAGAGTGACGAGATTACGAGTACAGAAAATATGGGTTCTATCCATGAATGTTCACGAGCTGTTTTGATACTAATCTTCGTTCCATCAGAAAACGGCGCTCTTGCTATCTTCTTCTCGCAAGCCATACAACTCGTTCCCAAAATCGAGTTTGCGTATGGTCAGACGGAAAATTTCAAAGAAGACACGGGCATGGCTATCATGGAAAATAAGAGATCCAGACTCGCCCACTCGCGTAATGTCAACACCGTTTTAACGAAGCTCACAGACGAAGATGAGAATATAGAGCTCTGTATTATTGCCACTAAACGTTAGACTCATGCTAATTATATTAATTATTCTACCAGCTGAATCTCTTTTGTACCAAAATATTCATGTTACTCAAATATTCATGAAAGACTGTTTTCAAATGATGCGTGAACATTGAACACTTAGGAAAATGACTACCGATCAATTGTTGCACATCAAAAAAAGACGAAAGTTTTTTTATTTCACAAACTGCTGCAATTCGTGATACAATGCCATCACTAGTGCCGAGCCGGTGGCTCTCAACAAATTCGCCAGTGCTCCCTTGTAGAGGCCGACCAATCCTTCTGCTCTCACAATTCTCTTCACCGTTTCGATTGCTGTGGAGTGCGATAAAGCGCCCTTAAAATACCAATTTCTTACAATTTGCTAAGTAATCAATGTCTCGAATCGCGATATTCAACGGCAAATAAATATTAACCGATATACCACAAGATTGATAGGACAATGAGCGAATGACGAGCTTATCGTTTACACACTACCTACTTTGATCATCATCCGTCTCCTTACAGTATCCCACGGGTAGACGAGGTAGGAGGCACCCGCTGTCACGCCCTCGGCGAGGAGGAAAGAGGAGATGAAGTTCAGCTTCCTTTTCTCTGACCCATTCTCTGTTTCGTAGATACCGCGTGCTGTGTCGTAGAGACCGAAGTAGATTGAACTGCACAAGCAGTTGTTATTTTTTTTATTATTATTTTGTATTTCGATGAAAAAGCTGCCGATTTGGAAATATAACGAACCGGTACAAGAAGTAGAGCTGTATCGAGACGAAGAAGCCTCGATACAACCCTTGTACTCCATTGGAAGAGATCGTTTGACGAGCACAGTCGATGAGGCCCTAGAGCAAATAAAGTTTGAAATTTACAAAGTGCATTCATAAATGTTACACAACAATGACAATAGTTACCTTGTACTCCCTACTCTGCTTGCTCCTCCCGATATCAACCGATATCCTAGTGCGAAGTACGTCCAGTGGATACACGAAACACATTGTGATCGACCCGGCCAGTCCACCAGCAGCCATACTTCTACCGAGGTATGAGAAGGAACCCTGAATTCGCTCATCCTTATCGATCAATTTATTGATAATGAAAATAGGTGAAAACTTACGGTAATCGCCCACCTTCTTCTCGCCTTCCCTCGTCAATCTTGACCGGAAAAGATTGTTGAAAGCGAAATTGAGCGCCTGTGTCGGAAAGTATCGCAGTACATTGGTGGCGTTGCCTCGCCAAAATGATGCGATGCCTTGCTCTTTCGGAACTCTTATCAGGGCATCCACGATTCCGAGGTAGCGCTGACTTGTAGAGATTCCGGCATACGTGTTTTGAACCTGAAACACCCTTTATCGAAAAGGTCATGACTATTTGTGGGTTTTCCAAATTGTATTACTTTCGAGATGGGCAATCTCTATCTCACGTTCATTGACTGTCTCTCATTTCTACCGGTCTGGCGAGAGGTCCTAGTTCCAAATAATTTACCTGCAGTAGAAGCTTGACCCGTTCCATCGGGGCCATAATCGATTTCGAAATGACCGCAGCTGTGCCGCCAATAATGAGATCATTGAGGAACTTGCGCCCTCGATGGGCACCCGCATCTTCACACATCTGAATAGGAGAAAAGGATGAAAATCGAAAGGAAAACGCGTGAATTCTCTCTGAACAAACACCAATTTGTGCACAAATCACTATAATGTGACAAAGGCGAAAGAACTATCGAGCGTGCGCGCTGTCCTATCGTCATCATTTGGAAAGATGACAAACAAATAAATCCGTTGAAAATTGAATGAGAATGTCACAAAGCAATAAATAACAATCAATTTACAATAAAAATGAACACAGCTAGACCACGGGGGAATGCGGAAATGTTGGTGTGATCGGGTTCCTTAGTGTAAACGTATCGCCACATCCAAAGTATTACGTCAGAATGACTCTGCGAAGGGGACAAATAAACAACTACTTGAAACAACGAGAAAATACAAATAAACGGGAAATAAGAACAACACAGAGCAGTTGATCGCAACACTGACCTGGTGACTAATCACGAACTGCGAGAGCACAAAAATAGCACACCTTCACCTCGTCTTTGCTCGATTTCAAAATGATAGAGGGTTAGGTGTACTGAATACGCCGCGTTTCTTTACGAAGTCCCTCTTCTGTTGCCCCTTTCTTTGTTCTAAACTGGAAATCGATCGTTGCAATACAAATATCTCTACCATTGTTTCTCTTGCAAGCCACATTATTGCTCTTAAAATGTGTCATGCATCCTCTGCATTTGCTGCAATAAAAATGATATTTGTTGATTTGATACGCCCTTTTCTCGTGAAACCACATAACTCGAAATTAATATTTATCGAACAAATAACTTATGATCTGAGGCATGACATTGCAAATTAGAATAGGAGGGAGTAGGGCTACATTTCATGTGATCGACCGAAGAGGAATTCGTACCACTCAATCCAGTTGGGATCTCTATGCACCAGGTCGTGGTCACTAAAAAGTTGCCGTGATTGACTGGAGGAGGTTGAGCTGTGCGAAATAGTTGCATCCATTGTCTCTTTCTGGAGGTTGAGCTCATTTCCCACAGCTCAGAAAGCAATCTAACTATTTACAAATATTCACGACAATTTCGACAACACAACGATCTCACTTCTTCAATGGTTGGGCAGGGTTCGAATTGCAAGAGGGTGCGAGACTGAGATTATTGGGGGTGAATATTTTAAGGGTATCAGGCCAAACTATTGGAGAAGTGCCCAACGACCTCACTTCTTCATGTAGTTTTTGCGGGAGAAGGTGCCTTCTGAAAATAATCGCTTTAACATGCTTTTTCTGCTGGCTATTCGGCACAGATCTCTCCTCGATTAGCATACTCCCTCGACTGTTTGCCTGGCTAGAGAGTATTCGAAGTGAGAGAGAGAGGGGATCGAATTGCTCGAATTTGTTCTCGAATTGTCAAAACTCACCGTCATTGAGAATCTGCGTCTCCCGCTTGAGCAGTTCCTTGAACCGCTCCTCCTGCAATTCTATGCCTCAACATCTTATACATTTTGAGGCACACTAATACCTAATTTCTGGTTTAAATTTTTTTATGAATGTGATAACCGCGACCAATCAAAAACTGCAATTAATAATTGCATTTAGCATGCCTCTGAAACTCATTTTAGTTTCACCAAAGGGAACCCTGCGAAATACCAAATCACTCACATTGGTGATCGTGCCCTTCCTCTCCTCATCCGTACTCATCTTTCTCTCCAGCAGTCCCTGTCCCCACGAGAAGCCGCCCTTACCGGGCGAGCCGAGGATCATTTCGGAGAAGGAGAGGCGGCGGCCGGAGGAGGGTGCGTCGCCGCTGAAACATACGATTGTTAGTTACGGTATGCTATTCAGTTTCGGTGTATTGTCCCAAGGTCACAGCACCCTAAAAAGGACCCAATTCTATTTTTCAGTGCAAAAGTATCCTACGGTCGCCGTCTCTCGGAGAAGAGGACGGGACGTCGCCACTGGAAGTGTATTTGGTTGTTTCCAAAATGTACTGATCTCGGCTGTTATAATGCATCTCTTTATTTCCCTGGGGATTGCTGTTGAGATTGGACAGCAATACGAGGAATGATTCAACTATATAGTCTTTCTTCATTCATTCTTACTCCTGAGCAATACTTCAGCAGTAATATCACAATGTTTACAATTTGCGAAACAGGATTGTTTTTGCATTGGGGAGTAGAGATCTTTGTCGAACTACTATGCGCACCACCCCATTACAGTATTTCATCGTTTTTCCTATACTCACATATGTTCTCCAATCGATTGTCGCCTTCCACCGCCGCCGCTTTCATTCGACTCGGTCGACTCGGCTCGCATTATGTTTCGCAGTCCCACCGATGCTTCCATCGCGTGTGTAAGAGCGTCAAGAGTATTTGTGATGTATCTGGAATCGCGGAACACTTGTAGAGCAAGGAAAGAAATACGAATGGTCAGTTCTCAGAAACGACGAAATTGCGTGCGAACAGTCACGAAAATACTGAGGAAGGTAGTGTTTGTAGGTTGAGAGGAGAGCCAGACAGATCAACCGAGCGATTCGTGTTTTACTGTACATGAGGAGACTCAGTATGGTTTGGTAAAAACGATTTGAGATACGCCCTACTGTACGACCCCGTAGTGCGATTAGCAAAAAAAAAGAAGATATGAAGACGATTTACTACGTGCTGAAAGGGGTGCGTATTTATATGTGAAGGGAGAGTCAGGAGACGAGGCACACACACGTGCGCAAGTGATCAACACGTTGAATCGTCGCACGGAGATCATCAGGTTGAAGGTAGAGTTCGAAATACGGGTAATGGTCTCTACATTTCAAGTGTTCTCTCAACGATCAGAGTGACTAGAGAGTGCGTCGAATGGAGAGACGATTACGCTCTAGTTGAAAACAACTCGGGAGAGAGGGGAGAGGCTGTAGGAGATGGGAGCGTTTGAAAGAGGAGGGTCAACAACATTGTTGGACAGGTTAGAAGAAATTATGCATGATCAAGTGAGTGTGGAAAAGGGCGGATAAACGAATAACAGAGAAGGATAAGTCTGCAGGAGAAAGGTGATCAGGGTCAACAAGAGAGTCGCTCACGTTAGGTGCTGATTTTCATGATCAACTCAGCTCTGAAAACCCTCTCCAGTCAATTCAATTATTACACTGTGAGGTTGACGCTACTGCAGAAAAGGAATATGAATAGGGCTGTCAGGGTGAAGAATCCGTCTCTTCATTTCACGAGCTCTCTCACCGGTCACAGTGACGAGAGAGTACGCGGAATGAAGAGACGGATTCTTCACTCTGACAGCCCTAAATATGAAATCATGCAGAGTCAACAAGAGCCGATCAGATAAGATGGAATGACGAATTTCAACTTATCTACATTGGAGAACAAGTGGAAGAACAGCAAAGAAGAAGAAGGATGCGAATGTATGGATTGGGAAATCCCCTCAGTGACCACAGAGCAACCACGCGCATGAAAAAAAAAACAGATTTATCGAAGAAAAATGTATGTGATCGAACTCCAATGATGCAGAAGAAATATGTACACAAAGAAAGGAGTTTACTTGGTCTAGCGGAATCTAATTCTGATGGAGAAAAAAACAGTGATCGGAACGGAATATGTACAACTCAACACGGAATCCACAAAGTATGTACAAAATAATGAGCGAAGAATATCGCTAAAAGACCAAGCTAAGCGGGAATTTATAAGGGTAGTGAAAACTATTCCCAAAGATATCTCAATAAATGTGATGACGGATTATCTCGAAGCGAATTGAAGCGTTCATGTAGACAGAAGCAGCGGCATGTCTGAACTTGAATTTATGGATTAAGGAAGGGGTGGCACGAATATGTGGCTAACTGAGTTCTCGATGTCAGACGGTGTGTCATGAGCACCCCATAACGCTTTCGAAACTCGCATGTTTTCAATTTTCGTCTAAAACGAGATATACTCGATTGGCTGATTGCCAAGTCACCCTGAAGCGCAGGCAACGAGCTAGAGAGCATGCAAAATGAGGAGAGCGCTCCGCCTCACTTTGCATATCGCCGCGATTCGTGCCTCTCCTTCTTTAAGGTATCTCGATTTCCGTGGTGTCATATGTACACTATCTCGACAGTAAGATAATGGCGAGAGTGTGTGTGATATGAAGAGTCAGAGGGCTCTCAACTCACCATTCGTGATATCCTGTGACCTCCACTTGGGCATCTCCTTGTGTCTCTTCAAATCCTCCTGCGATAAATAAATTCTTTCGTCTCTAATTAATCATGTTCGACAGTGTCAGAATATTATTATCAATCAGAATATTATTATCCTTACGTGCTTATCTGCTCCTCCTTCCTCCATTGACATCTTTCTCTCCCGCTCCTGCTTGTGATGTGCCCAGAAGCCGCCCTTGCTCTTGCTGTCGGGCGAACCAACCTCCTTTCCGGTAAACTAAAAATCAACTCTATCGAAAGGAAGATACTTTGTGCATATGGCTAGCCTAGTCACTGGCCTAGCAGTGATCTCCCGCTGGACGCAAGTGTCTTGATTAACGGATGACCTTTACCTTTTTTTACATGGACAAAAGTAATGATCAATTGCTAACATGTCTCTCCGCGCCAACCTCCTCCATCGACATTTTCCTCTCTCGCTCCTGCTTGCCGTGGCCCCACGAGAAACCACCGTGCTTCTCGGGAGATCCGAGCACCTTCTCGGTGAAGGAAAGCTTGCGAGCGCGGGGCGTGCTCTCATCGCTGAAAACCACGTTATAAAATGCGGGAAATGATGGACATTGTCGTTTCGGCAAAAAATGAAAATTGTTTCATTTTCTATTGCGATTCGAATGAGTTTCACGCCATCTACTTCAGATAAGGTGGTCGGGATTTTATGATGGAGCTTTGGTATCCGACGAAAAATAAAAACAACAACATTTTTTTCAAACATTTTTCCGTCTTCAGTACCCACGTTGGCTTCTCCCGATGGTCCCACACGGAGTTGAGAACATGTCTCGCGCAGATTTAGTTTTGGTCAAATTTATAATGGAAATGCCTTCTCGCATCCAAAAAGTACATGATTATTTTCGTCTTTCTCTCGAATACACTATAACTCACGTTGGCTTCACTCTGTGATCCCACACCGAGTTGAGGATGATCATCTCGGAGAAGGAGAGACGAAATGTATTGTAAGCTTCTCGTTTTTGTTTCGAACATGTTTCACGCATACTACTTCTTGAGACATTGTGGTCGGGATTCAATGATTGCACATTGTCCTCCATCGAAAAAAATAAAACAACTTTCTTAAACACTTGGCCCAGGAAGCCGTCATATGTGGCGTCATCGTAAACCGATCTCGTCAAACACTACCCCGCCTACAGCACCCACGTTGGCTTCTCCCTGTGATCCCACACGGAGTTGAGAATGATCATCTCGGAGAAGGAGAGACGACGACCAGCAGGGGGATTGTCATTGTCGGCCCTGAACAAGTGAAAGTTCATCAGCCATTCCATGATTCCACAGGAGGTTTCATGCTCAGTCAGTCAAGGCGTGAAACAATGTGTGAACTAGCATTAAAGTACACTTACGATGTGGACTTTCCGATTTCTTTCAACGAATGGCCTTTCGTGCTCGGATAGGCGGAGGTAGATGCCATGATAGTTCAATGTTCGTAGCTGCAGTAGGAGCTCTGGAGGCGTGAATTTGGAATGAGCTATGGATCACGATCGATCAACGGTAAATGTGTTCTACGTTCAAAATTGAATGAAAACGGAATGAGTAGCGGAGACATTTACAGTGTAGGAAAGCTGCTAGATTCGAGATAGATAGATACAATAGAGTGGCATGATTAGCGGTAAGCACTGTGGCAAGGATAGGGACGAGTATTTATAGCCGACGAGAGAGAGAAGGGGCACGTGTGTGGTCGTTTAGCACACGCGCTGCCGTAGAAAACAAGGCGTGAGAACACGCGAAATGCGGAGAGCCCCATTTCTTGCCAAGCCATCCCCACGAGAGGGGCGGGAGGAGGGGGAGACAGTGTTGCAGCAGGAGAAAGAAGGGGAGATACCCCTTTGGTCAACAAGAAAACCTATCAAGTGAAAAAGATGAGTAGATGGAAGGAATGGGAGGGAACCCCTTCTAATCGATAATTTTCGATAGAAATTGCTATTGATTCCCCCTTTCTGTTCTCACTACCTCGAAGGTATTGGGGAATTCGTGACCACTCAGATTGCAGTGAGTACTCATTTATCGACCAAATATTTATTATTATTGAGATAGGAAGCGGTGAAAAACTAGTATTTATAAAATACGCACTGGATTTCATGATTGAGTGTTTTCAGAAAAAACAGTTATCGAATCAGCTTGAGGTGTTGCAGACATGATTGAGTATTTACAAAGGAAATACTTGAATAAAACTCGAGAAATTGATACAATTGTAGAGGAGTTGAGAGCGAACAATGTGCAAAGTTTGTTGTTGTTGTTCAGGGAAGAACACAACTGTAATATCTACAATTTCTATGCAGAAAGAGGAATTAATAAGTTATCAGTACAATCTCGGATTATCTACAAATATCGACGAATTCAATACGAATCGTATGCCGGAAGATGTCTGGAAGAAATTTCTTGAAGTGGATGGAGTCTTCACGACTTCATGTAGTTCTTGCGAGAGAACGTGGCGTCTGCAATTGAATCGATCAGTATCCCATTGAGAACTACCGTAACCCACCACTATCGTAATCTGCAACTACCGTTATCGATCAATTTGGCACCGGAAAACTACAGTAATCGATCTATCAGAATTCTTATCTTCATTCGTGGCTCTTTGGACCGACGGATGAGCAGTAACGAGGAGCGCAGAAATCCGGCTATTCCTATCCCGTAACCGTACTCACCATCGTTGAGCACGTTTGTCTCCCGCTTCATCAGCTCCTTGAATCTCTCCTCCTGCAAATAAATAATCATTTATCTAATCAGACAATCGACTTCGAAATACGCCAATGGTAATTGCAAGACAAATACGGTTACCAACAGCCATGTGTGTTCACGGCGTGGAAAGAGAATGTGTGACGAGATGATTTTTTGATGGCTCACATTAGTGATGGAGTCCTTCTTGCCTTCTCCCTCGTCCTTGGACAGCTTGCGCTCCAACAGTCCCTGACCCCACGAGAAGCCGCCTTTGCCTGGCGCCCCGAGGATCATCTCAGTGAACGAGAGACGACGACCGGTCGGCGCGTTCTCACCGCTGCAAATACGATGATTGCAGGGTGTTAGATGAATAAAATGTAGCACTGTTGTCAATGTCAATAGTGTCAGTAGTGTCACTTTCAATTGTGTCAGTAGTGTCAGTAGGATCAATGTGAATAGTGTCAGTACTCAGTCAATATCAGTAGTCAGCCACTGAAGGTACCGTATTCTCTAAGGCATTCATGTCTGAAAGAATACGGTAGCTACCGCTCTACTTTATCATGCAAAAAATCACGCGCTAGGCCACCACTGTCTCTCGTTCGAGTCCGTCGACGGCTTGCGGTCCATTGCTGCTGATTGGGCTGTACGGAAGTATCGGGATGAACCTACAATACCATTGCTCAAAATAATGATCGACGAACAAAAAGTACAAGTCGCCGTCTGTTCTTGGCTATCTAGTCAAAGAAGCGAGAGAGTGTGCCGAAATGAGTGACACAGTCAATTACTTACTTGGTTTCTGAAACTTGATATTGCCGCAAAAGGGGCAATTGGATAGACACAGAGTGGGTTGTTGCAGGAGGAGAGAACGCGGGGAAGTATTTATAGGCGAGTCAGATGGTAGGAGAGAGGGGAGGAGGAGAGGAGAGGAGGGAGGGAAGGGGAGAGGGGAGGGGAGGAGGCACGTGCGACCGCCGTTGTCAACACAGCAGCAGTAGGGGGTAGTTGAAAACAGGAGGAGAGAGGCTGCAGAGTAGGGGAGGCGGAGAGGGAGGGAGGAGAGATAGCAGGGGCAAGGGATAGCAGAGCGATGAGAGGCCAACATGGTCAACAAGGGGGGCTGAGACCGGGAAGGGAGCGTGTAGAATAGAGAGAGGCAGGAGTGATCAACAAGGGGAAGAGACAGAAGGAGGGGAAGGGATGGTGTAGGGGGGAGAAGGATGACCGATTAGAGATTGAAGGAAGAAGAGAGGCAAGTCTGGTCAACAAGGCAATGGAGCAGATTCGAAAGAAACGAGGAGAGAAGAAAAATGGGTTGGAAGGAAAATGCCAAAACATTGGAAAAGATTTTGTCGTCTTCTGAATTGTATTTTAGAAGCATTATATATAAATTTATTATCAGCAATAACGATAAAAGATGCATACAAACCGGCTTAATTGTAGCAGTAACCCGTAAATCACAATCACAGTAAGCAGTACGATAGAGATTCTAGAATTCTTCACTCTACAGATCAGACTACGCATCTAAACTTGTCGATGTTGAATCCGGGCCGGTTCCTTTCGTGATGGTATCGAACCTGCAATAATTGCCTAATTATTGGATAAAGATCTGGGACCAATGCTCAAAATCAGAAGGCGAGTTTTATCTTATCTTAGATACACTTTGAAACCTCACCGCATTTATATTCTCATAGTATTTCCTATCAATCGTCGATCCATCTCTCGTCCGGTTGAATAGAAGCTCGGAGATACAGGAAGTAACGGCTTGATCGAATTCGGGCATCATCTACAATCTTATTTTTTTAACATCAAAACCGCTGCTGCCAATCTTACACAATTATCGAGATGGTAAAATAATTGCGATAATTTTGGTGAAACATTATAAGAGCAGGTAGAGTCCGTACCTTGTTAGCCATGACGAACTTGGACTCGGCAAGGAATGGGAGATCCTCCACTCCATAGACGCAGATTGAATGTCTCACGTTGCCCGACTTGCAGTCTCCGGACCAGATGGAGATACTGTAAAGATCTACTATTCTAGAAATAATCAACGAGATATCAAATGAATCAAAGTGTGGGATGGACATGAAATCTGAAGGAGAAGGAGTAGCACCCTTAGTGATACTGTGAACGCCATGTAAAAGAGTGGTTTAAGGTGCATATTTTGTGGATGGATTCACCAGAAAGGGCACTGCATTGCAAAAGTAGGAAAATATGATACACCTTTACATGCAACACAAATAATATCCAAAAAGCCTGACAGGAAAGCCCATATTCTCTCGCCGAGTCCGTATGCTGTCGGCACCCAATGAGTTAGTCTGCAAGGTGCAATCTCCGATAATTATTAGTAAGCGAATGTGATTCAACGAAGAAGCACAAATCAGAATGCAAGCAGGAAATGGCTTCATAGTTACAGCTCAAATCACGCACTGATCCTTGCAGAGTACGTTAGACAATTTTCGAAATTCATTTTTAAAAAACTCAGAAATCCTACCGCGAAATGTACTGCGCCTGCTTGTTTCGGCACTTGTAGTGAAAGCCACCGGGCAGACGAATTTCCGGAGTAATTTGAAGCGACTCGTACAGTTGTTCGTCGACTCCGAAGCCCTGAGAGAAACAATTGTTATTGTTATTTTACCAATAGCGAACGCAGTCGTATGCTCGTGAAACACAACCCACAATTTCGTTTCATCGAGGCATTCTTTTCATTTGCACTTCGTCCGTATGTTAAGATTACATTATTTTTTTTTAAGGAACTCCAATACTCCAATACCAAAATAGATGCACTGCATAGAGTATAAGTGATGATCGTGAAACACAACTCACCATTTTTTCCCTTTTCCTATATCAACGGGCTAACTTTATACTCTATATACATCTGCTACACGTGCTACTGTCAATCGATATGACGTTCGTGATAAAATTGAAGTAAATTTTGAAAAACAACTCACCATATCATTCATCTCCTTCATCAGCGGGCGAATGTTGATCTCGTCAAAAATAAAGTCAACAGCTGCACGAGACAGGATCACCTGTATTTATATTTATTTCGATTTCAATTGAAACATCACAATTGGTAAAATAAACCATACCTGCATCGCTCCTTTACCGAACGTGATCGAGCTATTCTTGCACTTGGACACTGCAACAATAAGAATATTTGAAATTGGCAAACGCCTCTCTCTCAATTCGAAAGCAGAGAAAGTATGCAAAATTATGAGAATCTCGTGTTCTAATCACTATTAGATTCTCATCACTCACACTCCATTCCCCTCAGACTCTTCGGGCACAGCTCCAGCTTCCCCAGATTCTTCTCCAGTTCACGGATGCAGCGATGGTCTGGACACTCGTTGATCTCGACCTCGTTCGCGCCTGAAAACGCAAACTATACCAATATTTTGGATCCAATTTTGACTTGTAAAGTTGTAGGCCCGATAAGAATGGAAAGGTGAGAGAACTTTACGAGAAATAGAAGGGGGAGAAATAGATGCATACAGTTTTTTATTAGAAAACTTGGCTATGAAAATGGCAATGGCATATTGCAACCGAGGCGCGCTCAGTCAGATATCGCATACCTGAAACATATCGCACAACCTGATCCCGAACTAGATCGTACTGAAAATAAATACACGAACCTCCATAGATCCTGAGGATCTCCGTCATCTCGTTGTGCGTTTTGATCATCACGTCGTGGTTCTAAAATAATATAGAAAATATCGCCGTCATTTCGGACATAATTCTTGTGCATTTCAATGAGATTGTCTGGCGTAAGCTCTCGAGTGTGTAAAAAAGGAAGAAAAAAATAACCTGCAACAGCATGGCATACTCCCACTTTCTATCTCTCACTGCGCTCATGCAGTCGAGATGGGCCTCGTTCTGGTTGTGGCCCGACCCATCGACGTCCTCTTCTTTCCTATATATTTTTCTTATTCTCAGAAACTTTAATAATGTTATTCTAGTGATTTTTTTCTCAATAAATTCGTGAGGTAATCTGAACGCAATTTAGATGATGGCTGTCAAAAATGAGGAAAGTATAACAAAGCTCACGTCGCAACGACGACATTCGGCAGACACTTCCCCAGGTTGAATATGCGCTCGTGGAAGGTTCGGGAGGCCTACAATAATTCATTCATTCATTCATTCATTCATTTTTTTTCCGTTACTTTGCAAATGTACAAGAAATGTGGCGAGATTGTTCCAGAAACGGATGCCCAGAAACGGATAATGCTGGCGTTCATTTGACGGTCTCGAGATTGCTTGCGGTGCATTATTTACTTCAGTGGCGATATGCTCGATGTTTCTATTATTGTAGTTTCATCACCCATCAATAGCTCCCCACTGAAGCGAAAAATTGATCGTGTTTAGGTTTTGTTCCAGAGGAAGAATGGCTACTATCAAAGGAACGTAACCGGGTTTCATTTTACCCTGACCGTGAAGCACATTCGAATTATTTCTTAGAAAATTCAACCTTTTTGTCGATGGAGAAGCAGAAAACGTTTTCGTTCGCGTAGTTCGTCGCCAGTTGCTCCTCGAGAAATTCGTAGTCCTGGAATAGTAATTAACATTATTTAATTTTAATTAATTAGTAAATTAATAAAAATTATTATCTACCGTGTTCACGATGCGTGCGTACATGATGGGAAAGCCGGTGTCCGGATTTCGGGCTGGTAAGATCCGTTTCTGGAATGGAAATGCGCAAAAATTTAAATCGAAAATCGATATTTTAACGTTAAAAATATTTTTAAAAAAAAGAAGAGAAAATTGTTAACCTGAATGGCCTGGCAAGACATGTCCAACTTTACGCTCTTGCGTATGTGCGGACGGCGCTTTGCGATTTCCTGCAATTTAGTGAAGATGTTGTTAACTAAGTAGAGTGCGCGCAGATTGATGGGAAGCATTCATTAACATTCCTGATCACAATAATTCTTAAAAGGTATTAAGTGTTGAAAAGACGCTCACTTTCGCGTACTCCGTATCGTCTTTCAGTAGTCGCGCGCAATCGACGTGCGCCACCTCGTGACGTCGTCTGGAACGATTGAGTTCATAGAAATGTGATTACACTTTTAAAAATCATTTTCCTTGTTTTACGACCGCTAACCAACTCAACTTAATCAAATATCTTCTATCACAAGCCAATTTACAACAGGGCGAAACATAATTCAAATGTAGTGTATCTCACCGAAACACTGCACCGTTGCTCATTGTCAGCGAATTATCGATTGCGGGGCTGAATTGCTTAATTGGTCTGCGAAATATAACTAACAATTACCTTTGCTCAGTGGTTGTTGGTGTTGCTGTTGTAGTGGTTGATGTGGTCCTTATCGGAGTTGTCGGTGTTGGCTTCATTGTTGTTGTTGTTGTTGTTGTTGTTGTTGTTGTTGTTTTCGATGTTGTGGTAGTTGATGTTGGTACTGCTGTTGCTTGAGTCGACAATATTGTGCTCGTCTGCAGCTCTGGTCGCAATGAAGTATACTCGTGTTCTGAAAATTATTTAATTGTGTAGAACCTGTGCCGTATTTGTGCTTTCTCTGTACAGAATCTGTCTAAATTTCATCGGAAATGCTTAACCGTAAATTCCGTCACACGAAAAGCCTTTGCGGGGGCACGAATCAGTTTCGCTTGATCAGTTTCTCTTCTGTAGAGGGGATTACGAAATGCGCGCGACTCGCCACTTTGCGCTAATCCCTCGATTTTCGCTGCTGACTCACCGGTGATTTCGATGGTTTGCGCGGTTCGCAAAGTCAGAAACTTGTTCGGAAACATGTCAAAGCTGAGGATGTCCATGTAGACAATGAGGAATGCGAGGACGAACAGGCACGGAGCGACGAATCTTCAATTTTTCTTGACTGTTAAAGGTATTTATAAATGCATTAAGGAAGAAGAAAAAAGGTTGTGATAACGGTGCGTTAACAGCAAGCTACCACAGGTTATGTCGATATGGTCATGTAAATCTCACTTCCATCCCTACCCCTACCATCCCGTTACCATCCCTTGACCCTCTGCAGGCACAATGCCTTGAATCAGGATAAATGTAATGTAATGTAAATCTCACTTCCATGCGGCCGTCGTCTTCGACAGCTCCGGCATCTGTATCTCCACGTCGCCGTCGCCCTCGTTCGTCGGCAGCCGAGAGTAAGCTAACCGCGTCATCTGCAAGGGTCACGGAACGTTCTTTGAACTTCAATTTTCTGGCCCAGACAAAAAATGGCTCTGAATATGTGCGAAAAAGGACAAAATGTCTCAAGTGAGATGAATCAACGCGCCGAACTATCTGATGCATGAAAACGGGATACAGGTGGGTTTGCCGTCACTAATCGTACACCGTGCGGAACAAGACTGGGCAATTTTTTTTACTGATTTCTCATTTCGCAATACTCTCTCGATGTCTCTAACCGGCGAGAGAGCATTGTGAAATGAGAGACCGTAAAATGTTGAGCTAGCTCTAGTGCGGAACTGATGCGCGTACGACGACGGCTTCGGAAGGGTAAAATCTGGTTTAGTGCTAGATAGAAAAAATGTAAAGCGTGCAAACCGAGAACAATGGCAAGAGAAACGCGTAATCGGATCGGCGAATCGAAGTGAATCGAGAGAGATTATGAGTGCATCTGCTCATGTTGTAGCCTTCTGGCGATAGGGTAAGTGAGAGGGTATGCCCATATTGTCAGAGAAGATAAGCCCATTTTCCTACGAAAACGGATTAGACATGTGCTCGTATTCTAGTTTATTGCGCTTAACGAGCAACGATTGAGTCAGTCAAGTGCCATTATTCACGCTTAATGCGCTTCTAACAATGTCTCCACATCCTATCTTATCACGAAAAGGGGGTTATAATCTTGCAGGCATTACTAATTCTTCTTCGAAAATGCTCGAGTCAGGCATGTGTTAATATTGTAGCATGCTGCGCTTATGACAATGCCGAAAATGGCTAATCATAGAAACGATTGAGGCTTGTATCACTAGGTCCAGGGACAATCTTATCACGAAACGCACGATATAAGCTTGCAAAATTACATATTCCATGTGAAAACGATTGAGTCAGTCATGTGCGATTGAGTCAGTTGCTCTGCAGTCATCTTATCAGCGAGTGATGGAATAGGTCAACGACTGCAGTCTTCTCACTCGGTCAGACGAAACGAGAGATCAGACGAAACGGAGAGAGCGATCAGGAGTGAATCAGCTACACTTTGCTGATAAGGCTTTCAGGTGACGAAAAGAGGCCAGTATCAGGCGGGGAAGGCTTCTTTGAGAAGCGCAGATATGGAGAGTGAAAGGGGGAAGTGTGAGATGAGCCCCCAAGAAGACTTACACTCAATAGATAGCGACGCGAGGAGTTGACCATAGAGTACCACTTCCTAGTAATTCCGTGCATTTTTTTGCTTTCCGCAAGATGTCTAGGGATGAAACACCACCTCTGGCTCAGTGAAATGAAGAGAAGGTCTCATCTCTAGGCAATTTCCCCTCTGCTATTGGGTATTAATGAGACCAGAAATGGGCTCCTGAGTTCGCCCACCCAAGTAAAGTAGTGAGATATCGCGCGAAATGAGGAGAATAACTTCTCCCCAAAAAATGTCAAAATTCCGACAAAAAAAAACGGAAAAAGATACTGTAAAGGAAGAAATGCTCACGATCTATGAGACCATCAAAATGAAACTAAGAGGCATGTCACAGATTGACAAACGTGGTCTGTGCCTACTCACTTTCATGATTCGCCCCTCGCCGAAGAGTTGCTATAGTGATAGGCTGTTGGATTTCGGAGAGATGAGGAGCTAGGGAGGGAGGGAGGAGGGAGATTGGAAGCGAGAGTGGAGGGACTCTTGTCGCGGTCAGCGAAACACCACTTCAATAGGGGTTGCTATCGCTATCGGGCGTCCGGGAATTGGTCTGCGGGGGAGAGGGATAGGAGGTTATTTCGATGAGAAGCGGCAGCCAAGGCTAACAGTGAATCAAGCAGCCTCGAATTTGTTATGATACACCTATTGAAGCTTTCGAAGACACAGTGAAAGAGTTTCAATCGCTATCGGGAATTTGTTATTAGGAGAGGCCCAATCTGCCTGTCCAAGGACCTGGGCTGGATCGCACTACAAATGAAAAGCAACTGCACACTTACTGTAGATGTAGTTCGTGAACGTCTCATGCCGCAGTACCCGAACAAGAGCTTTATGTTTAGGCGTCACTGATGTAGCGAAGTTGCTCAACGGTTGCAAGGGAAAGAACTCTGCAGAGTAAACATTGTTACAAGGTATTTGAAAGTTCAATGGGAGTATCGCAAAGTCATATCAGCGACTTTCATCTCAATCTGCGGGGGATAACGAATCGGGGATTTGCTTCATGGAATCGCCGATATGCGTATATCACCTTCAAGAATGTACGAACCTGAGTTTCTCTTACCTTTTTTGCCTCACCGATTCTGCTATGATTACTAGTCTGTTGCTAACGATCACCTGAGAGTACATGTGTTGCGAATTGATTTTTTGCATTCACAACTAGTACATTTCAGAGAGGATGCACATACGGGTTGCATTATTCATAATCTACATGATGATTTGTACTCCGCTATACTTTCTCCATATCATAGTAATTGGAATGCTCCTTGTTCGGCCTGCATTTTCATCCAGTTTCTACTCGTTCTTCATTTACGCTGGAGTTATCGTAAGTTCAATATAATTTATATGTCAAATTGAAGAAGTAATTTAGGACCTAACCTACTTCACAATGAACGTCTTCTTCTATTATTTACCGTTTTTGCCCGGTGTTATGGAATTTTATGCCAGATTTCAAGATCATGAGTCGAATGCCGACTGGCGACCAGAATACTCGTGGATGCTATCGATAGCGAATATGTTCGAGATCTTAAATGCCCAGTCAAATCAGTTTTCAGGTTGATGTACTACTTACCCGCTATCCAAGATGCGACTAACTTGATGATTTCGCTTAACCGAATTCTGGCCCTACTATGCCCATTTATGTATAGAAGAGTGAGTCACTGATTAAAATTATTGAAAAATTGGACTGCTTTTCAGGTTTTTACTCGACCATTAACGCTTCTCATGATTGTGTCGACAACGTTCATAGCTTTAATTGCATGTTTTGTGACAATTGGAGCTCCTGGCTATTTCGTAGATATTAGCTACGATAAATTCACAGAAAAGGTACTCGAAAAGGAGAAGGCGGTTGATAGGCACATTCTTGCACTATGTAGCAAAAAAAATGAGAAAAATAAAAATGAAACTCATCTTACAGATTTACTTGATGCACGCCGATTCGAATGTGCACTTTCCGTCGGTATGCAACTACACAAAATTTGGAGTAAATGTCGATTATCAGATAAATCGCAGTACTCTCGTTAGCGCATACTCGTTCACTTGTAACGGAATATGCTTCATCATCTATTGCGTCAGCGCAGCATGCATAATCAGATCCAAAGTGAGCTTTTTCATGATTGCCGGCTATTAAAAGGAAATCCATATTTCAAGGCCGTGAACCTAAATGAGGTCCGGCTATTCCTTCTCGGATTTTTCGTACTTCTGTCGAGCGCTCCGTCGATTGCCTATCAAGTACTTATTTATACTGCAACTTATGACTACAGAAATAGCCCTTAGTTTTGATTTAGTTTCTTTCAGACTGAAAGTGGATACACGAAATTTTCGAAATGATAATTACAGATCTACTGGTCCATCTATGACTCCAAGGGCAGCGCCCAAGTATTCATGCTGCTTCCCTGGGTGATCATGGTCAAGACCCTCGCGTCTCCATTGTTGTTGATCCTGACGAATAGTGGGATGCGGAATGAGATACGGTAAGAAGTCGATGGATAGTTATCGATAACTGAGTATTCATTTCTATTTTTGAGATCACTCCTGCCTCGCGCGTTCCGTGGTAGAGTGAAGGAGTCAATAATTCGAGACTTCAGTGGGACCAGTGCTAAATTTTGAATGCTAAACGATAAAATTGTGAATAAACACTATTTTATAATACATGTTTTTTTGCTAATGGCTGAGACTACGTGATCGATATTCGAGCGCGACCTTTATCTTGTCTTCCTTGTGAAACATACAAATATTTGCAGAACTTGTACTCTAATAAATTCTTGTTTGGTTCAAATTAATGCACTCAAGAGAATTTTGTGCAAGGAGTAAGGTAGAGTAATTTATTCTGCGAAAACGAAGTTGAGAAACAACGAATACAATTCAGCTGCTCTGTTGAGTTCTACCCCACGTCGACCTTGAGGTCTTGTCTTGCTGAATTCAAAACTTGAGTAAGCGTCTCCGTATTTCACACAATAAAATGAAGAACTCTCGTTCTGTAATTCTACATTCTTTAGAAATTGTCCTCAATTGTATGTAATGAACATAATATTATTTTTTCGCACAGGCTGCTCGAGAAACACTTGAATCACTTTCATTTCGTCTCATTGTAGAAACTTTGTGAAACACATTCTTGTCGCGTATTCCAAAGCCTTTGGTTAGTTGTCAATTCCATTAGAAAAGCGATAAAGCACGTGGAGGGAAGCGACCAATTCAGGCCTTTTCAGCTGTGCAATATAAATCTCTCTCCTAATCTGGGTAAGTCTTCGTGTGAGAAAGGCAACGAGCGAACAAGACGTTTCGTGTGTTTTGAAGTGGGGAGTTCTTCAACTCTCAAAATTCACGAGTTTAACTGCCGCCTTTTCGCAGTTTCTCACGTCAAATAGCATGCTGAATATCAGCTTGTGAACAGGCAACAAGATTTGAAAAAATATCTCGTTGGAATCGTCTCTCATTCTGTCCTTACTCGGCGCTCGAGGTGGAATACTCTCTCGATTTCCCATGTTATCTCGCTTCTCTGTTTAACGAGAGAGCATTGTGAGGGGATTTTCCATCCGAGGCACAGAGAGGGGAGAAGTAATCCACTCCCGTAATTCGTAGTATTCTCCTCTGCTTTTCTCGTTTTTTCTTGGCGAAATCAGATACCCCGTTGACCATTGCAAATAGGTACCTGTGCATTGATTGTGGGTTGCCTGACTAAATCTGTGATCAGTTATTTTCGATAATTGATGTTATTTCGCTTTTTTCTTGGCAGTTTAATCAGCTAGTCTATTCTTAAAAGAATTTAAAAAGGCGTCCAAATCATTAACGTGGAATCGCGCGAATAACATTTCTCGCCCACGAATGCAGTGCGTAATAACTAGGGTTGTCTATCCGGATTTTTATTCGTCAATCCGAGTCGATTTCCCTACTCATTCTCACTTCCGCGGAATAATCGAATCGGTCTCCTCTCCACTCGGATATCCGAGTGGAACCCGGATATCCGTGACAACGGAAACTTATTGAACTATTGTTGAAACTCAACCCATTTTGGCCTTTTCGATTGAGGAAGAGTGAGACCGACCCTCTCAAATGAGAGACGGATGAATGAAAATAACGGAGTTCCGAGTTTTGACGGATATCCGCATACGAAATGAGGCAAGGCGACCGATTGACGGAGTGAATGAGACTGAGGAATGAAAGGAGGGAAACTCCGTAGTCCGGATAGACATCCCTAGTAATAACTGCATAAAACATGAGCCTGTGACCGAAGCATCTCCGATGAGAACTGAGATCTGTGGAATCACTAGCGAAGTGAAGCCTTAGGTGCTGAGTATCTCACTGCGCAGAATTCCGAAAAATACTAACGGATTTGGCTTCTTATCTGAATACGTTTGCTTCTTCTCCTGAACGATTTCCTTAATTTACTCCATTAGAATGTCTAGAGCGCATTCAGGCTCGCGCTCCATTTTTAATGAGCAAACGCTCATAGCCGGGTTGTCTTTAGTCTCCAATGGTCCCTTTCTATCCATTTCTCTAATATTTTGATGCGTTTTCATTCCATTAAGTCCCTTGACACTCCACGTTTCGAAAGTCCCCTCTGCTGAACTTTCCTTGCTCCGTGACATTATGAGATGAATCTCGAAATCGAAAGATTCATGGCATCCCGCGTTGTTTTATGACCGAATTGTGGACGCTGAGAACCCTGGGAAACAACTTACCTGGCCCCATTTCCTTTGTTTGCTCACGCTACTCACTCTCTATTAGTTCACAGAGAAACCCTCCTGGGGGAGAGCCCCGCGTGAGTCGTCTAGGTTACCTCGTTTCGGAGGGGCTAGGAAAGCGAATAGTGCCTATTTCAACTCAGCCGGCTCCTCTCATGCGTTTCTCTCGTGCCTCTCCTTCATTATACACTTGATGAAGCGACAATTTAGCGGTCTTGACGTTCTCAATTGAGCGAGTTTCGCAACATTTACTTTCTTTCTAGCTACGATCCATTTTTGTTTCCCTGAAATGCCATTTCGGTGATTCTTTCAGAATTCGTATTTCCTTCCTATAATGACACTTTGTTGATTCATTCTCGCTTCCTTTCCATCATTTACAGCGTCGATTCACACTTTTCCTATTTTTTTTCCAGAATCTACACAGAATGTTCCGGTTCTCACGGCGCAAGGCTAATCCACATCAGTGAGTTTATCTTTAAAATTCTTATATTCCGGGTATTTCAGGACCATTTTTTAGCAAAATACCGTGATAACTTCTCATAGACTCGTTTGCGTGAGGAACACTCGCGTGAGAAATGAAAAGTAACTGCGAAAATACCGTGCAATTCAGAGTATTGGGATTTTAGAGCATCGGATACTGTGCCAGAATAGTGTTCACCGTAGTAGGGCGTTCCAAAACAACTTTGATTCAGTATTTCGTTGAAATTCAGATGCAATGGGTTGTAGCAGCAGTGAGTATTTGCGTTCCATTGGCCTTTGGTTTCTAAGCCTTTACAATTTTTTCACAGGAAGTGCAAGAATCTTGATTGTCTTCGCATTTACATTGCCCCAGAGTCTTTTCCTGAGTCTTTTCCTCTGTATCTGATCATTCGCGACTCTCGTCACTCTTACTAATCAGACAATCGAAACAGTGTGTGCAAAAATATAAGGTCATTTCCAATATTTTTCGAAATCAATTCGGTTTCTCAGTCCTTCTCGTCTCTTTGATCTTTCAAGACTCTCTCTTCCTGCTGTCATTCTTTGACACGATGAGAGACTAGTCGATCTGAGAGAGTGCAGACAGCGAGAGATGAAGAGAGACAAGGCAAAAGTGAGAGACAGGTCGGGAATGATTCCACACAACCTTCCCGAATCTTTTCGAGACCTTGCCTCTTTTTCACAGGCTCGCTTGCTACTCTAAAACGGTTGTAGGGTATAGTAAATGAAGAGAAGCGAACCATTACCGGACCATTTTCTAATCCCATTATTCCCATGCTCACTGGAGAAGAGAATCGTTTCTCCGCCTCTTCATTACCCATTCTCTCTTACCGATCAACGAGACGAAGTTCCCTTTCCCATGCGCGATGGTCAGTGGGACGCATTCGAAGAGTAGGAGGATGAAGAGACTCGGACCATCCTCTCCTCCCCTCGTCCTCGGGGATTATTCCCCCACTCTCTTATTATTCGCGCACTCATCATAACAAGGACTTTATTACGACGACGTGTGCGCAGTATTTTCTCGTCTCTCTTATTTTTACATGATCTCGAGCGAGTCGGAGAATTGAGTGGACTTGTATAATGAAGAGAGTCTTTCTTCATTGGTTAGCCCTATAGTAGTCCACTCAATGACGCTGCGTATTTTTAGTATCTCTCGAAGACTTCGACGGGATGAACTTTCGATACTTCCTCATGGTCCGCAAGAGACTTGTCCAATAATTTCGCTACTCCCTTTCCATTGTCACTCGATTTATCGTACTAATAGTTGTATGACAGCCCTCTCAAAACTGCTTACTTTTTAGAATCTTGAAGTCGATCTTTCGATACTTCCTCATGGTCCGCAAGAGACTTGTCCTATAAACTTCCGCTGTAGTGCGAGCGCATTCTGCCTTGTTAAAATGATATAATTGCTGTTTTCAGTTTAAGTATTTCAACGATGAACTGATATTACTTCCTTCATGCCTGCTCGAGATTTGTCCTACAAACTTCCGCGGGAGTTCCTGTTCATGCACCGAAGGCGTGTGTGCGTCCAGTGAGGCTTCCTACAGACAATGACCCTGGCAATGGATAACAATCTGTAATTCCATAGTCGCTGCGCCTCATCCCCAATGTTCGTTGCTACTCCTCCAAAACACGAACTATGTTCTATATTCGTGTATTTGTTTCGGTCCACAATGCTTTTGATACTTCCCTCTGCAAGAGAATTCAACTGTAAACTTCCGATTTCGCCCATGTGCAATTTTCACTGCTTCGAACAAGTGCAAACAGTTTATATTTTTTATCTCAAAGAATATCTCCAAGATCAATTTCTGCTTCGTCAATGCCCACTGGAGACTAATTTCCAAGCTGCTGTATTTTTATCTCGCAGTGCTTCGAATTGCCATTGTTGCTTCCTTGCGCTCCAAGATTCCCCACTCTGTATTTTCTTGCGCTATTGCCCGATAAAGCCTCGCTATCTGCTCATCATGAAATATGTTTTAGCTTGTTTTCTTCTCGCCGTGCTATCAGTACTTCCGTAATCGCACCATTCTGTTGTTCGATTCAGCAAGAAATTCGCGCAATTATCCGATACAAACTGCTTTCCTCTTTGTCCCTCCCAACTATTTGTGCCTTGTTGCCCCTCTCTCCAGATTTCCTGCAGGCGCAAACCGAATCAAATGGCGTCAGTGACAAACGGACTTGTCGCTCCGGGTTTCCGGCGAGTCACACAGAGAGATTAGCTAGGGCGAGAATACGGGTCGTCGTCTTTTCATTTCGCACAGTCTCTCACAAATCAGAGAGAGTTAGTGTAGGCGTGAGAGAAATTGGAGGACCTCAATGTTCTCTTATTCTCCTGAATGTCAGCTCTTCCTCTCAGGTTAGATCAGACGAGCGAGAGAGAGAAGAGAACCCGAAGAATGACTCCACCTGCTGCATTTCTCCCGAGTTCGAACGAGCAATTTGCTCTTCATTCCTCATGCTCTCTCACCAGTGAGACAGAGTGAGAGACAAGGCAAACGTGAGAGAGCACCTCCCTCCTTCTCCTTTGTTACTAGTCAGAGGACCTAGAGAGTATGGCGGAATGAGAGAGTCTCCTCCTCCATTCCTCAACCCAATCGACAACTGATCTTTTCTTGATGAGTCTTGTGCTGATTTCCTCCCCTGTTTTTATCTCTGAGCCTCTTAGATCTTGTCGTTCTCTTTTCTCTCACTTCTCCTCCTCCGAGTTTACGTGATTTATCCTGACTTCTCGATTTTTCCGCGTAACTTTGTTCTTTTATAACCAATTGCAAATTTGATGGACTTACGTTTTTTGTATGGACCTCAGGACCGAAAGTACACGTTTCCAATAAAAATAAGTACATTTGCTCGGGGAGGGCCTTGAGTCGAGCGACACATTTCTTCACAAAAGATTCGGGGAGTATCTCTTCTCTTTCTCCATTTCTGCCAGCATCCGGTGGCTATTCAAAGTTCTTGTGCTGCTATTTTGGATTTATTTTCTGTTTTTCCAAGTTTTGCGAATGCGAATTAGATGCTCATTCACAATTCTTCGCTTTCATTGACGATGGTAATTACAACTAGGCTTGTCATGATGAAGATTCAGTCGTCATTTTCATTCACCGTTCGTCGAACTTTCAAGAGAGAACCCCAGAGTACGCTAGGATAGAGACAAGAAATGAATAAGTCTTCATTTCGCATGCTCTGTTGCTCTGACCGCTTAGTGAGTGTGTGGAATGAAGAGACCATCCTAGGTTAGAGTCACGAGATAACACGAGTAATGAAGATGTGACTTCTTCATCCCAACTGTATAATTAACTGCGATCGATCGCCGTTGGCGTCATCTTTGAGCCGGGCGAAAAACGTAATTAAAGCGCTTTCCTTAATTAGGTAATTACGTTCCGTCTAGGTTTTGTCTATAAGATGGACTTGATAGCGCACACAAACTCTTTCATCCCCTGCCGCGAGTAAAAATAAAGAGCTCAAAAATCAAACATTCGAAATCTACGGCGCGCCCCTGTACCTAGGCGCCACAAGCTCCGCCCACTTTGTGCGGACACGATTTCGCCAAAAAGCGAGAAAACAAAAACACAAAGCTCATTCTAAACCAAATCACACGTTCTAAATTGATTTGGAAAGCTACTGACAACCCCTATCGATCGAGAACTGTTCAAAAGTTGAAAATTGTCACTAAGCGTGTCAAAATTGGGAATAAAAGTAGGGAATAGGTCGTTTTAGTGGCTTCGGGGATGAAATCTGAGTTCGAACAGGAATTTTCTGATTAATTCGATTTTTTTAGGATTTTTAGAGAAAAAATTAGAATTTTAGCACTTTTCCCCTGGCTTGTGTTTTTTGTTGGAAGCCGCGCGGGGAGAGGCGCGCGAAAGGGCGGGGGGAGGGAGAGAGACACACGCAAATTAGGCTCCGCCCTCTTCCCTCTCGTCTCGCCTTTCCCTCCTCTTCCCCAGTGCTTTGCGCACGTACTTCTCGGGCTCTAGCGCGCCTCAGAGAAAAGATATCGACAAACGGTAAAAAAGTATGATGATATTGGGACCACGAGGGCCTGTTTGAACACAAATTTGACCCCATTGTGCAGAATTGGCTATCTGCGCTGTGGCCCCTACCTGTACCTTTGCACCCATCGTTAGGTACAAAAGCGTTTGATTTTGGACTCCATTTTTGGCATCGACGTCCCCCGCTGATAAAAGGGCGGAATCTCGTCATTCAATCTCTTCCCAATTTGTTACCCTCCTCAATCTTCCTTAGCAAATCCCTGCTGTACTTCAGTAGGGCTCGATTTCGGTGGTCGTCTCCTCATTTCATACGCTCTTTCGTTTGTTCGAGTGGCCAGACAACGTGTCTTTCCTGGTGTGTCCTTCAGTTGAATCGTCCTTCTCAGGAGGTGGAAAATTAGATTTCCTAAATCTATTCTCGTGCCGGCGGGGACGAGGAACTAATAGATTGCATGCGGCTACTTCCCTCTCGAAAACAAGGAGATATTCCCTATTCCGCTCTTCCTTCTTGGTATTCTCTTCTGTGCAGTAGCCGTATCTTCGATGTAATCTGACGTGTGGCTACAGCTCTGATTCCTCTATTCGATTGAGAAATTGTTTATCATAGAATTACCTATTCTTGTTAGAAGGCTTGTCTATATCGAGGCATTGTACGCGCATCATCGAAAGTGCTCGTACTCATTACCAGTTATTGTGTTGGGAGAGTATGACTGATGACGATGGCAATAAAATCTGAGTACACGCGCAAAAATAGACGCGCTATTCATCCTCTCATCATCCCGAGTACATCTGTCTCGGTATCCACAAATAACCGAGGAAATGAAACAACACGTTCCGGTAATGTACGTAGATGAATCATTGTGAATCTTGTGTTATTGTTCCTCCTGTGTTATTCTCGTGGTATTGCTCGAAATATCACGCAATTCGGCTTCATTTGACTCTATTTCAAGCTTAGCACATCACGCGGTGCTTTTGTACTCATTACGGCAGCGCTTGCCTTTGTCCTTAGGATCCTCGAACAACAATCGCCTGACTCTCCCATTTCGTAATGGTCTCTCGTCTGTGAGAGAAACGAGAGCGTATGGAAAAGTGAGAGAGTCAGAACATTCCTCAGGATCCTCAGATGACCTCAGGGAGTCGTGACTGCTCCCAAAAGAGAAGCTATTCAACCTTGATCACCATTCCTCATGCCTCATAAACAGTAGTACAGTCATGGTTGTTTCCCCCGGGAACACGGACCGTCCCGGACGGTTCCGGACGGTCCCTCGCGATCCCTGGATAATTATGACTCGAGTAGTGCGAATTTTGATATATACTCTTCTGCTCTGTGAAGCTCTTATTCTGTGCTATCGATATGTGCATTCAAAAATTTAAATAATTAATTAATTTATGAACAAATCGAACAAGAAGTGTTGACATTTTTGCGAAAAAGCGATGAAATTGAAAAGTCGGTTGAAAGGCAGCACTTACCGTAATTTTTACTTTCAAATTTTTCACTTTTTCGCAAAAATGGCAACGCTTCTTGTTCAATTTGCTCTTTAATTAATTATTTATTTAAAATTTTGAATGTACACATCAATAGCACAGAATAAGAGCTTCACAGCGCAGAAGAGTATATATCAAAATTCGCACTACTCGAGTCATAATTATCCAGGGACCGCGAGGGACCGTCCGGGACCGTCCGGGACGGTCCGTGTTCCCGGGGGATACAACCATGACTGTATATATGGGGTGTCACTGTGCTTGGAGAATGGCAATTCAGAGTGCCTCTCAACAATAGCTTTTCTCAGCGCTCTGCACGCGCCTCAATCTCGTTGTCGATAGTATCTCACGCTACTCTCTAACAATAATGTTGAGTGAGGCCCGGCGCAGGGTTTATTGATGACTCGTTCGAGATTCTGGCTGTTTTTCACTATGATGACTGCCGCATTCACAAAGGACAGATCAGAGATCCGGAAAATAGAACCCGGTTCTCGGCCTCGTGATTCCCGGCTGTGCAATTACCGGCTCTCAACGCGCGCGGGAAAGTGCAGCAGTCAACTTGTTGACTCTTGCGAATTTGCGTCGCACTAGAGGCCGCTTCTCCATGGAAATATCTCGTAAAATAGGCGATTCTGCTTGCGATTCATGATGCGAATCTGACGCGCCCCAGTTCCCCGCTGTTTTCTTGCTCTGAATTCGGCGCAAAAGTGCTCGAGAACTGCTTGAACTGCCATTTCTTAAATTCAATGAATCTCGAAAGGGACCTTCCTGTTTTTCTGCGTCAGGAAATGAGGAAACGGTCCGTGACACGGCGGAAACATGTTGCTTTTGGCAGCGGTTTCCGACTGTCTACCGAGTAATTGCTGGAGGAAATGGGTTATTTGTGACGACGCAATACCGAAAAGAGCTGGTTTTCGTCCCATTTTCCGTATTTTTAGCCAGAGAACAAAGGCGCTGCTCATAAAAAAGTAGCGCCACGAGGCAAATCCTGGAAGAATTTGCCCGTTGTTTTCGTGTTTCTTCCTCAATTTATGCGTCCTGCGGAATGAGTGGACAGATGCTGTCATTGTTCTACCTTCCTTCCCTCTCCTCAGTATCGTATTACATGTATTCCCTACCCCTGGGAAGTTCTCGCAAGAGTTATCACGATAATATTTTCCAAAATTGTACTCGAATTATCGCAGGAGACGCGCAGTTTTTCATAGAATCGCTCGAATTACGGCCAAATCATGGGGGATTTATTGGTCAGAGATCGGGCGAAAAGGGCTCGCGACGTGACTCCGCTACTCCGTCTGCCCCTTGCCAACAACGCACATGATCTGCGCTCTCTCCATACCGCCTGCTCTCTCGCCTTCTCTAACCGCCCAGAGACCACGCTAAATGGAGAGACTCCGCTCCCCGGGCGCTCCTAGTGAATCTAATAACCCGACAATAGTCCTCCTCCTCCTTCATCTCATCCCCTCTCGCCACATCATTTCTCCTCCGCGCGCGCACATTTCCCTTAACATTTCTCTAATTCTCTCAAATTCGCGTGCTCTATCGCCTCAGTCTGCCCCCGAAATATTATTGCGAGCGTCGAGTATAATAAAATCGTGTCGGAACCTCACCACGACTTTTCCGGTCCATTCGTCACTATTTGAAGAGGAGCGCGAACTCTTGAGGGGGCGTCCCCCTTTTCTTTCGTGATTTTACCACTGGAAAACGCACAGCAAAATTCCTTGTTATTTCCTGCGCCACGCAAATTTGAATATGTGTACTATCGTTCTGTGTGCGAAATTTTTTGTTGTTTCCTGAGCATTCCTGGAAGAATTTGAATAATGGCACTTTTATTGTCTTCCGCGTTCAAGGCGCACGTAGCTGCAATAAAATGATGTAGCCTGATCGAATATGGCATTCCCAACAGGCCTGAAATTTGAAGAAACTGCGGTACTAATTTCATGCGCTCTGCCAGAAAGCACGCAGAACGCGAGAAATGTATTGACCCTAACGCGAGCCCTCGAGTAGCCATTACACTCATCCCTGCAAAGAAGAAAAGCGCTGGACTTTATCGGATTTCGTTACACTGCCCTGACTCATCATCCCTTCTCACATCTGTCTAATCTTTCATCGCTCGTATTTGTGGTAATTATCCATTTTCGCTATCGTAATAACTCAGTTTTCGATCGTTCGCTACCGTATACTGCCCTAGATTTCGGTGTTTCTAGAAAATTCGGTACAAGGGAATGCGCGAGATGCGGGAGCGCAGCGCTTCTTCCGCCACGTCACACGCAAACGAGTGGGCATCGGCATTGACCAGGTGAGATGGGGATTGATCTTTGATCTTTGAACGAGTGCTATGAAAACCAGGGTGAGACGAGGTGATTTATTGTATGATTGTGTAACTGTAGCCTGTCCCTGATGTGCTCTCTTTACCTAACAATAAGGGAGCCAGACACGTCGATTTGTCACAGTCTGCGCCCCCTTTCTCAGCCAACGCGTCGACACACGTCGTCTGTCTGTCTGTCTGCCTTGTATAGCTGTTTACAAGTGCTCACTCAGATTTTCGGTCCCCTCAAAGGGGGCCAATTTGTATGACTTCCCCCTGTTCTAAATGCAGCCCCAGCACGTGTTTGTGGTGATGGTGGTCACTGGAACAGGCATCACTTTACAATAGTGAACAGAGACGTCACTACGGCTGAGCATAAATACGTATTTATCTTTTACTACTCACTCGCTAAACTGAAAATCTGCAGCATTCGTTGCCGAAACTGGCATCTCTTTCGAAAATATCGCAGCGAAAATCGAAATGATGACACGCCTCTGCATAGAGACGTCACGACGGATGATCCCAAAATACGCTATTATCTTTGACAACCACGTATTACTGGATACCTAACTTCATCGCCGAAACTAACATCACTTTCAAAAGATCAACTGGCTTAGGAGACCACGCTTGAAACTTCCTGCTAGTTTCACGCTGCTCGGCAACTGACATCACTTTTCTACACTGGTGATCGAGATACTAGGTGCTAGGTTTGGAGGTCCCGCGTCGTGGCTCTCATTTCCCTGAAGCGCCAATGATGCTATTAATGCTGAATCCGAAATTCCAACTAAAACTGCTAACTGATCCCAATAAGCTCCAATCATCTTGGGTTTGTTTTTGCGAGACTTCATCCCATCCCGTAAATCCCTCTCGTCACCGTGCAACGACTCATCTCCTCTTTGCTTGATTGCTTTTCCCTACCTGCACAATATCCCCTATTTTCGCCTTTGCATTGAGGAGACAAAGACCGTTGTCGGTATAAGGCAAGGAATTCAACAAAAAGCTATATGGGCCATTTTTCCTCATTCTTTCCACTTTAGGGGCCTACTCCTAGGTTAGTACGCCCCTATAGATCTCCGATCTCTGCGGCAAAAAGGTCGTCGACATCCCCGGATCCTGCTAAAATGTGCATCCGGCGCGCGCACTTTCGGCGTCATCGGTGATTCTGCTGCAGCGAAATCCGAGATCGCTTCCAGTTAGGTTGATACTTCCTCCTAGAGCAGTGGATTCCCCCTACTCTTGGATACCTTTATTCGATGTCATCATACACGTGAAATTCAGCTAGATTCCCGGAGATACAGGGCTAGTGATCATACAAATGGAGAGATTCGTACCGAACAAAGTGCGTTCGCTTCCCCACACCCTCCCACATCCGTAAGGACGGAAATTCCACTTCGCCCCTCGCTCCTGTCGGTAAAAGGAAGCCGTGGGAGCCACAATCACTACACCAGAACAACCCGCCCTCTCATATTTCCCATTCCATGTTAGCCCTTCCTCCTTCCCGCCGTCCCCCTTGTTCTTACTACCGCTTCATCATTATTTCCTTTTCCCTTTCGCTTTAGAGAGACTATCACCCACTATCTCGTCTCTCTGACTGTTGAAAAATCAAGAAGAATGAAGAGACAAATTCAGTATCCTAACAGGCCTACTTTAGAGAAGAGATCCTTCCCATTCCATAATTCGAGCGCGGTAGTAAGGGCGTATTTGCGCAGCTTTATCGCTGTTCTCTCTTCTCGAATGGGAATGGCTCTCGATTTCGAATGCTATTTTCCGGTCGTAGATTTGCCGAATCTAGTAGTACTCGAGGACTACTCACAGAGATCCACCTGCCCGTTGCTCTACTTTCTCTGCTGATCTCGCCTCTCCCACCTCCTCTTCTTCTCACCTACCCTCCCCCGAGAATCGCACACGCATCATTCACACTCGTAGTCCCTTATCAATTAAAACGCCATTCCTCGAATATAGTCACACCTCGACAGACCGTAATCTACCGTACCCGTGGGCGACCGGAGCCGGGAAATGGCGCCCATGTTCAAGACGCTGCTGATCAGGTAAAAGGGTGTGACCGTGAATCAGTGAGCGCGCTTTTTGCCGGCTTTCGCGCCCGGCTTTCACGGCTTTGGGGATCATCTAGTAGATTGAATTTCAACGACGACACAAGTAGATGGGAGTGTGTCTGACCACGCCTCAAGGAAGACCGAGTGAGAGCTATCTTACTCACTTCCCGAGTCTTTTCTCCCTTCGTTCTGTGTGAATATTCCTATGTCCCTGCGCAAGAAGCTGTCTACGTGTTCCGAGAAATACACACGGTAAATTTTTATTTCTGGGGAAAATATCGGTTCAAATATTCGATTTTGGGGGTTGTTCGTACACTGAATCGTCGTGTTTTCGAAGCGCAATCTATATCTGTTATGAGCCCTTGGCGACGCCGCGGGGTTCCTGTTGCCCCCCTCGACCGTACACATTTCAATCATCTTCGCGTGTCCTCGCTCTCATGACAGAGAGTGACATGACAGTCGATGCGGTTGTACTGTACTAAGTACAGTACAACCGCATCGACACAACAGAATATCGTGTCAAGATCGACCGCTGTTTTCTACTTTTCGTGCAATTTGTCTCCCTTATCTTCGGGGAGATTTAGTGGTCAGAAAATTCACGGCGGAGGTGTTGAAAACAGGGCCGAATTAACCGATCAATCAATCCGCCCCTCAGTCCCTCCCCTCCCATCCCCCATCCACTCTATTCATCCAGTCAATCAGCGTCTCGTTGGGCTCGCTCTAAACATCCCCGGATCTTCCTCTTTCTCTGTTTGAACCAAAATCTGCCCGGCAATCCACAATTCCTCCTCGATTCGCAATGTTTCCCGCGTTCAGGTGCGTTCTCTCTGAGCTTCAGAGCCTCACTTTTTCCCGCATTCCCTGCCCTGCTCGAAACCACATGGTTGCTTTCCCAGCAGATTTCCGTCAGTTATTGCACGGCCGATCATCTGATGTGATGTTGTTTTTGCGGGGGCTTGAGTGGAAAAGTGAGATGAGGTGATTTTGAGGAGGACCGAGGCGAGATAGCATAGGAAATGAGGAGAATGTAGTACACACTCTCATGCATCGCGTTGGTCATTGTTACAGCCTTGACGATGCCCATTGCTCAGGAGAGGTGGGCGAGAGTGCTGCTGAGTGACAATTAGATGAATGTCCTAAGGCGATGTGCTTGATCCGCTTGAGCCCTATCTTTACTTCAGCATTTAATGGGGGAGTGGAGAAAAGGTGATGTCTCCGGGGAATTTCCACCGATCATTTGAAGCGAACTTGGACTACGACATCATCTTCAGTGATTCTGAGACATCAAACTAAGATCTTCACAACCTGAACGCTTCCTTCCGTTCTCTGATCATTGAGAGACTATTCGAGTTGCGTAGATTCCTCTCCCCTTGCCCCTCTCAGCCTGCTGAAAACTGAGGCCGCCTGACGCTCGGAATGTGTGTGCGAGAGAAGTGGTGATTGAACGCCGCCGCAGCGTCTCGACGACGGGTCGGAACAAATCACACACGCGCGTAATTCGAGCTGAAATCGATCCAGTAAATAACCATGGGCCCTAAAACTCGGGAAATGGGGCAGCAATAACCATTGAAAACTCGGGAAAATGGCTTGCTCGCAAATCACTCGGGAACATGATGAGACCTGTCATCGGCGGAATGTGCCCGGCAGTTGTTTTACAGCGCTGCGCCCATCATTCTACGCATTTCTCGGGAATAGTTTGCAATAAAACGTATGCATATCCGTATCCGGAGTTGTCCCAAAACATGGCTATGTAAGCGGGATATATTGAACAGCTGTGGATTTCCCTGCAAGAAAAAAGCTGAGCACAGATGACGACTCTTTCTGTGTGGTGTGGGAATGCTGCGGGGATTCTCTTCCTTGCTCCCTTCTCTCTATCCTCCCCGCTCAACTCATTCTTCTTTCCCTGACCGAGTTCAACCGCTTGAGTCAGTCAATCGATCATGCATCAGGAAGTGTTGTTCGGATCGGCGCCTGGGTTCGTTTCGCGCCTTTTTTTTAGGGTTTGATGGTTTCGAAACTTGCTAAAGATATAAAAGAGCAGTGTAATGAGAGGTTATCACGGTATTGAGTTTTATCAATTTATTAAATTATTTTATTTTATGAAATAAATGCAATGCAAATTTCAGGCGTCTTGAGCAGGCGTTGCATGTGCACCCGGAAAAGTACCAGAATGGCAATGGTAATTAGCTTAATTGTATTTAAAATTATTTCAACTAATAATTTTATTTAATGAATATAGTTGTAGGCCACCACAACCACCGGAGGGAGAGCCACAGCGCACGCCAGAGTACGACGAGACACAATACGCGTTCGTTTTTTTAAAACTTGATCTTCGAATAAGTTTCATGGTTACCTCAAAATCAGACAATCATTGTTCCTTTTGATCACAGCTCGTTTTTAACTTGAATATTCCATAAATAATCATCAGTTCATTCATCTTGCCGGTTACACGCCCTTTCACGTTCACAATGGTTGAAAACCTGATGTGGACAACACTTTGAAAACTTGGTCCTCAAACATATTTCGAAAAAAAATGTAACAGCCACAGAAAGTACGCGTTCCCTCACTGGGTTCGAATAAGTTTCAGACCCACCTAAAAACCTCAGGAAAATAATAAAAAAATCGATGCGATGGCGACATTTGCCTCAAAAAAAGGTATAAATTACCCTGATTATATCCACCGACCATTTCGCATATTCGAAAATTGATTAGGGAAATACATTAAGTTATTCGATTTGCAGCCACCGACCCCACTGGTTCGCTAAACAATAACACGATCCTCTCGCCGAGTCAACCGAATGCGAGGAGCAAAAGTGTCGATGCAAGCATGTATGTTATTATTTTTTTATTTTTGAAAATAAATACAATTCAAGAGTTTCAAACAAATTCTAGCTTGAGAAATGAGTTTGGGAAAGATCGGGTTTTCAAGAGCACTCAGAAATATACGCGCTCGCTGAAACATAGGTACATAGCGAAAATGAGGGAGTAAAAACCACGTCGATGCGTGTATGCAAACTTTCCCACGGTCTTCCGCGACACTTTTTCAGAACAAATATACCTGGATGTCTAGATCGAATCTCTTGACGATTTTCAGTGAATGGTTTACTCCAAGCTGATCTGACTTTTCGAAACTCATTGTTCTCAGCTTTTCTCGGTTTCACTCGGTTTCGCACCCGCGCACTCTTCTCGGTTACAGTAGCGTTTGCTTTCGAGATTAGCTCTCTTTCTCTGTGCTCTCTCCGATTATCACACTCTCTCGGTCGTCTATTCCACTAGACTATTCATCTGGTTTCCCCAAGGAATGTTCTGACTCTCTCACTTTGCCAAGCTCTCTCGCCTCTATGACCGACGATAGAGCATTGCGATATGGGAGAGATAGATGAGGGTTCCCTTTTAGCTTTCGAGAAGGTGTCAAGCAACAATAGCCCATCTCCCCACTCCCTCCGCTTCACATGTTCTTCATTTTCCACCACCACCACCACTCAATCGACTATTTTGCCTCGTTGATCGCGCACCCCCATCTCTCTTTCCTCTCAAATCCCCATCCTATCTCGCCACTAAAGCCGACAAAATAGCACGCCAAATGGCGAGAGCTCGCTCCACTCATCCCACTCGATTACCCACCCTCTCTGTTGATTCAGCAGCTCAGAATCGGTCAATCGCGCGGGGCGCACTAATCAGTGAGAAATAGATACCCCACCCATCTCCCGATTCCCTTCCCCCTTCTCAACCCTGGAAACGCTGTCGCCTCCGCGAAAGAAAGCAGTGGCGCCTTCGACGCTGCGTGTTTCGGCCCGAATGCGACCGGGAGCCGGCAAATCGGACAGATTGGTGACCGCGAATCCGAACATCAACGAAATCTACTACCGGACCACACGCATGATCTTCGACCCTATGAGCCGGGTGATACGGTAGGTGAATATCGACGACTAACTTATTTCAAGGCACGTCACCTCATAGTAAACCTGCTCTTCGGAACAGTACGGCGGGAGACTAATCCGCGAAGAGTGTGGGGAGTTTGGTAGAAGGGGTTGCCCCCACTCTGAGGTTGATTTTCACACGGAGTGATGTGTTAGTTGAGAAAATCTGGGCGATTAGAAATACTCCGTACCTTTTAGTTAAAAAAATACCGATTCTGAGCTGCGCAAACATTGATTATCCTCATTATCTATTATCGATCTTGTTGCCTTTGCCTCTCCTACTTCTCGATCAAACTCTGCTTAGTTCACTGAACTCTGATCCGCAATCTCCAATCGCCGCCATTCTAAACCAATTTGCCTGCCGTTTCTCTCTTGTTGGTTCACACGTTTGATCTCGTCTCTTCTCTGCTTCTCGGTGCAGAAAATCCCTCTGTTTCTTGTTCAATAATGTCCCATTGCGATTGCAAAATCTACAAATCTAGGGCATTCTTGCTCATTTCTTTGCTCATTTCGCCTCCTATTTTCTTGAAATATTTTCGAAAATCAAATAATTTCGATAGCTGGTTTGGCGCCGCGCGGAGATTCGCGAGCACGCCGCGACGCAGAGATGTTCACGACGCTGTAAGTTTGTAGGGGATGGGTTTGGAAACAGGTTGACTCTCCTCATATCACGTGCTCTCTCGCCTCTCTGACCTGTTGGAGAGTGCGAGAAATTTTTTTTGGTTTTTCACATGCGCCAAAGATAACATCAGCCATCGATAATTATTCTTGCCTATCAACGCACATTGAAACACAACTGAATGACGCGCGCTCTTGTAGCATTTATTTTTCCAGAATTCAAGAAGTTGACAAGATGATGTTTCTACCACTACTTTTCCGCCTCACTACTACTCTTCTCTTGTCGTCCCTTCTCCGTTTCTCATCTTTCACCGAGACCCAATTTGCGCCCTCCGCCCCTCAGACAATGGACGAACCTATCTTTCTCCCGCCCATCTCTTGCCTCAATTTGCCCCCGGGCATCAGGCGCTCGAAGATATCTAGTCGTCTAGTACTTCATCGGCGCAATTGGAATCATCAGAGTTTGAGCAGACCCTTTTCCTTCGCTGGCACATGTACGAACTGTTTCCGAGTAGTTTCGGACAGCGTTTTGAACACTTCTCAGAATCTGTGAGCCCGAAAGGATCAAGAAACAACCGAAGATTTCCACCTGAACTTCCGCCACAACTTCGCAACAGTGTCCTCGGCCTCGGATCACAAACCACACTTCCACCCCAAATTCTCCTCACCCATTCTCGGGCATTCTCTCGCTCTTCGCCGGACTTCCGGCTGTGAGCCCAACAAGAGACGAGGAGACGAGAAGGGAGCCTACCTGCCAGTTTGAGTGCCAGAAATACGCGCCCGGCCCTGGCTTCCCTGCCCTACCGCCCGGGCGACAATAGCTGTACGTGACCGGGCCACACTTCCTTATTGTCGTCTATCCATTCCACTACAGTATCCTGTCTACCGAGCCCTTCCTTACCACTTCCTTCTTCATCTACATTTCCTACAACTACAGAATCGTGAATAGTCTATCGTAACCTACTGAATCCGTCCTATAGTATCTGTCCTACCGTGCCCCTACCGTAGCCTTCGATGGCTCGACGGTGCAGTGTGCGGGTGGGCCCGACCTCGCCCGGCTACTTCATCTTCGGCGGGAGGAGAGTGAGCACGCGGAAGTGAGTTTCACTAGTTGTCCATGCATGAATCTTGTAACGTTTCGACCGTTTTTCTATAAAATATAAAATGCGCACACAACTCTATGAAAAATAGTAAATTCACTGTGTGTTATATGGGAGGGTTGAAGCGCAAGGAAGTGAATTTCACCGGTTATTGATAGGATAGAATGGATGGGTGGGGTTGATGTGTACCATCTTTCCGGTAGCAAAATCTAAGAATAGTCATTTTCTGCTGCAAGGCGGTAGTTTACGAGTGAGTCTCACTTGTTCTCCCTGCAAGAATCTTACTACATTTGAAGCGATCATTGTGTGAAAAATAGTAATTTCACTGCATTATTGGGGATTATAGAGCGCGCCAGTGTGATCGCCACCGCGTGCAATTGAGTTTCATTCGTCGATCATAGGCTCGAATGGATGGGTGGGGTTGATCGCTCTGCGTCTCAGGTTGTAAATAAAAAAAATCCAAATTTTACATAGTTCAGGCTAGTTCTACGGGGATATTTAGATAAATTGATTATCAAAATTAGATGAAAGTAAGTTTTTATCATTACTTCACCAACGACTTTTGACACCTGGCATAATCTCATGGCATTACACTCGATCGTTTCACCCTCAGCTTCCATGCAGTTTCGCTTCAAATCGACTCGACTTAGTCATCATTGCCTATTTATTATTAGCCTCTTCACTCTAACTCTCTTCATTGTGCGCACTCTCTCGCCTCTCTGACCGACGAGAGAGCTCGCTAAATTGAGAGGCCATTTCGAAACTATCGCCGTGGATCCCCCTGGCGATAGTGCTTCTCTATGGCGGATGAATGGAGACAGAGAGAGTGGAGAGGCAGTGTAGATGGATGGATGAATCTGCTCCTCTAACCCCTTTCTCCTCCTCCTCCTCCCGCCCTCAGCTCTCCCCTCCGTCCTGTCATTAACAGCTGTTAGGCGGATTCCTCCCATCTCACTCTGCACCTCCACGCGGGAGAAGATTCCATCACTCTCACCACCCCAAGAGTCTCAGCCTCAACACCTGACAGTCCCTCCCCCTACCTCCAAGCTCCGGCCCGCGCCAAAATAGCCCCCGACTGCCTCCCTACGGAAACCGACACGCACCGGTCCATTTCTCGTCGCAAATCGTTTCGAAAACAAGTCGCAGCAGAGGCTCAAGAACCCCCTTGCCATCCGCCCTCAACACTCTACGAGTTGAGCAACCCGAGACACCGCAAGTCAGGTGGCGGGGGTGTATAGAGACGGGAAGCGGAGCCGTCAGTTCATGAGAGCCGGGAATTCCCGGACGCTGCCTAAACCCCGGAGATGTCCAGTTCCTCATCTTCGTCGTTGAACTATGTGCCGCCGTCGATCGACAGGAAGCAGATCAGGAGTCGATCAAGGAGCGCGAGCATTGCGTTGCTGAGGCATCTCGGCACGCCCAGTAGGAGTGTCAGTCCGTGCCCGGGATTCCTGAAGTAAGTGATCAAAGGGGTTGTATCAGTATTTTCTATCGCGGGATGAATTCTGGCGCCCATTGAGTTTCTTGCTGCTCTTACAATTTTAAACTTTGCTGAAACATATGCGAGAGTTGCGTGATACATCAATACCGTAAATACTCAATACCATATAGTCAATATAATACCATATAGTCAATATAGTCAATACCGGGATTTCTCAAATTCTCGATTGATGGGTTTTCTATGATTTCTTCGGAGAATTATTGCATTTTTATCTCGCTGCAAAATTATCGAACTGGTGAAACATTTGCGAGAATTGCGCTTCACTTCTTCTTTGTGGAATGTTGCTCGATTTTCTTTGTCTGTCTTCCCCTAAAGCCCGAAACCCCGCGTAATGGAGTAGTGGCAGGCAACGAGAAAAGGCCAAACCCTACTAGGCAGACGCCACGCCGCTCGACATTAATCAACAGTCTAGTATTCTCTTCTTTCTCCTCTTCGCTACTGCCATCCATAGTCGCATTCGGTCCTCTGTCGATTCTTTCCTTCTCTTCCCTTCTTTTTCTCCGTTTTTTTTTGGCTTCCCAGTGTCCATTTCGGGTTTCGTTACCGGCACAAATCTGCAAGATTCGTGAGTGATTCTGCCTTGTTTTGGCTACTTTCCTAAATTTGGCGCAGAATCGGGCAGCTACAATTCTGCAACGTTTTTGCAGAAGAATGAGATCAGAGATCCATCCCTGTCATAGGAGAAAATTGCATTATACATGCAGCCCTTCATTACTGGCTGTCGTAAGCTATGCACGGGTCCAATATCGCTCCTAGGTCGTATGGTTTCCAGTTTCATCAGAGCCATGAAGCAATCCGACTACATCATAACTAGTCTCTTTCATGATCAAAAAAATCTAATTATGCTTCGTGGATAAAAATCCAGGCAAAATGAAGAAAAAAAGATGTGTTCACTATAATTGCCTCAAAAATAAATGATAAAACGCAAAAAAATGACACCGAAGCTATATGGGTTCGCAACTAATATTTTTCTCGGAATACCGTGGTGGTTGTTCTCCTTCACCACCACCAGTTCTCCACCACTACAAGGCATAGAGAAAACATGTGTTCGTGAGGCCCTCGGGCCGCGGGTTTTACACACCCGAGCGAGCGAGGCAAATGTCTAATTCTCTCAATTGTGCATTATCTCTCGCCGGTTAGACAAAGAACAAGAGCATGGTAAATGAAGAGAGCGCCGGCATTCTTCGGAGGAGGATAATGAGAGGGTCGGGCAGTAGTAAACCATTTCGTGCGCTGGAAGAGGAAGAGAACAAAAAACACGAAATGGCCGGGCGCGCTCGCGTATTAAATGCAGTGGAAAGCATAGAAAATCGGAGCGGTTCTAGGAAATTGGCTGGAATGTCTGAAAATGGTTGGCATGCATGGAAAACGAAAGAAGCAATGATATTATTTAAAATATAATTAATTGAGTAATTAACACAATTAATTTTAGAGCAACGCTCGAGATGGGCGACGAGCCCAACGGCATGCTGCTGCGAAGAGGATCTACAGCGTCCAGGAGGGTGAGTAGGGGAGATCAAAGATCAAAGATCATTTGTCTTCTTCTTTTTCGCGCAATGGCTGATAGTTTTCTTGGGAAGCAGTCTGATAGAAGACACTGGAAAACGAAAGAGTGCGATTCGTAATGGGAGGCCCCTTGCCCTCCCAATCCCAATCATTATCGGCTAAGGAAGGATTACGTGCATGGGATTAGTGCTGCTGTCCTTCCTAGGGAAGTGAAGGAGGAATGGGCTTAGAGGAGCAATTCCATTTTTATAAAAATAATCTTCGATATAAAATTAGCAAACCAAATACGTTTCATGAAGATGATGTTATCAGCACGAGCTGAGAAGATCGATCATGATCAGATTGCCAGTGCAAAATAATTGTTAAATATTTTAAATTATCTTACGGCGGCGCAATTCGATATGTGGCATTCAAAAATGTTTGATCTTGGAGTTTGTAAATATCTGTTCTTCCAGACATCCCCTCAACGCGGCACGCCCGCCTCGGACGAAAAGGGCGCCGAAATAATCACTATTAACGTGTCCGGACTGCGATTTCAGACCTTTGAGCGGACCCTGCAACGGTGAGGATCTTGTTAGAGTTTGCCATTGTCTTCATTCACATTCATTACTGATTGTGAGTAAAAATAGGAATTGAAGAATCAGGAAACGGCCATTACTCATACTAAATACTACAACAAAAGCGTTTTAATCAGCTCGTGACTAAGAAAATGCATTCCTCTTGATGTGTTTCAATAAAGCGATTAATTCCGAAAAAAACTCAGCTAATTCGGTGCATTTTGAATTTTTTTTAAATTGCACACAATATGTTTCACGAGTACTTGTTACGTTGAAGACAGAGTTTCTTTTGATCTTCGTGGGATAATCTTTCAAAAAAACCATAAATGAATTCTAGATACCCAAACACACTTCTCGGCAGTCGATCACGGCGGCAAAAGTACTGGAACCCAGACGCGAAGGAGTTCTTCTTCGATCGACATAGGGGAGCGTGAGTTTTTCGTCTGTCCCTCTCCATTTCCCATGCTCTTTCGCTTTCTCTCGCTTACTTTCTGTTCAAGATTTTTTTTCGAAGAATCTCTCATACTTTCTGACTGAATATATCGCAATGAAAGTGTTCCACTGCACCGCTGGCTCAATTTTCGGTTTCGTGTAGTTTCCTGCTTTGGATCATGGGAAACGACGCACAATTCTGTCACACAATTGAGCGATGACTGTTGTGGTGTACAGGACAGACCTTGCGTGCCCTAGCTACGTGCTTCTGCCAAGAGTACGGACTAAGATATTCCTTGTTTTGGGAATTCAGCCAAATCTCTCGTGATTTCGATTCCACGCAAGCATGTTTTCAAGTCTGCCGCTATTTCGATCCTACTAAAGTTTAGTGACGTGAAATCCCTTGAAATCTCCAGACTTAGTTGAATTGCATCTTAGTCCGTCAGAATGGGCATGAAGTGAAGATGACTCGTGATTTGAGATCTCTAATTTCTACATCATTCCCTCCCTCTCCATTGATCGATTGACGTTGTTTACGAAGTGCGAGCTCGAGGACTCGCTTTGATTGATTGGATGATTGATCTGGGCAAGGATTACCACTCGACTCAGGCAACTCCGTTAATTCAAAATTTTCGGAATTGACAGTAAGGAATGAAGGAGGAACTGTTAAATAACTACCAGGAAAACTGTGTTAGAAAAACAGCCCCTCTAACGAGATTGATAGAAAAGAACTTGATTGATGAGACCCTGAAAGACGTAAGAAAGCGAAGTGGAGAGGGAGATGAACGACTCTGTTGAGAAGCGTGAGGCAGCTGACACTTTTTTGCTCCTTGACATTTTCAGGGTTCATGAAGAGATCAAAGATCAAAGATCAACATTCCAGATTCGAAAGCATTCTCTACATCTACCAATCGAGCGGGCGCGTGAAGCGGCCCGAGGCGGTGCCTATTGACGTCTTTCTGCGGGAAATGCATTACTTCCAGGTTAGATTTGGCTTTCGAAAATCATCATTTGATCAAATTTTGGAATTTGGAGTCAAATGAGTTTCAGATGGAATTCATAGCAACTGTGCAATGGCTTTCATCGATTCCTCCCTCGGTCACTGCTTCTTCAAAAATATAATTCTCATAATCCAGATGGGCGACGACTTTGTGGAGGAATTCTGGATCTCGGAAGGGTACGAGAAGCCGAAAGAGACGCCAATGCCGGATCATCCCATGCAAAGGTGCGCCAGTTCTGGCTGTTTCCTAGATCCTAATGAGGGAACTGAACCGAATAGAATATTGTCGAATATACTACTAGGTTGTTAATTAGGGCTGTCAGAGTGAAGAATCCGTCTCTTCATTCCTCGCACTCTCTCGTCACTCTGACCGGTAAGAGAGTGCGCGGAATGAAGAGACGGATTCTTCACTCTGACAGCCCTATTGTTAATACGTGAATATATTAGATGAAATTTCTGTTTTTTTCCAGGCGAATCTGGGAGTTGATGGAGTTTCCCGACTCATCCCTCTCCGCGCGAATAGTCGCCTTCATTTCGATCATCGTTATTGTCATGTGAGTTTCAACTGCCTACAATATTTCGAAATTTTGCAGCTGTTTTTGATCACATTTGCAGTCATCGAACTAAAATGACCAATCAATAATAATATCTATTTTTAGATCAATCGTGTCCTTCTGCTGGGAGACCGTGCCGTCCTTCATCGACCCGGAAACGATCGCCAATCTGACGGAGAAAGGAGGTGAGTCGATTGGGCTTGCACTGCGACTGTGAGCAAGGATAAGGAACAAGGTTAAAAATGGTCGTTGTGTGCAACAGCTCAGTTTCGCCTTCGTGCACCGGGAGAGAACATGCAGATGCCAAAAAACGAGCCAAATCTATAACATTTGTAGAAGACCACCTCGTGGTGGACCGGTACGCGAATCCCTTCTTCTGGCTGGAATTCATCTGCATTATCTGGTTCAGTATCGGTCAGTTACCTCTCAATCTCCAAAATTGATCTTTGATCTTTGATCTCAATCTTCAAAATTGATCTTTGATCTTTCGCAGAACTCTTCCTTCGATTCATCTCTTGCCCCTCGAAGCGGGCGTTCTGCTGCTCCTTCCTCAACATCATCGATTTCGTTGCCATAGCGCCGTTCTTCGTCAATTTGATATGGTAAGCCCCCCCCTTTTTTATCGCCTTTCGTCTATCAAGAAAATTTAATGCAAACAGCGGCCCATAGCGAAATAATGTGACAGTTTAATCTTTTATCTCCGACCCCCATTCAAGGTTCATGACCGGGCACGGCAGCAGCAGGTTTGTAGAGCGATAACTAACCCCGGCCAGCGCTTGCTTTTAACAATTGGGAACTGCCGGATTTTGTTGAATAAATATCGTAAAAATCACAGCAATCGCAGCACACATTGGTTGAAGTACTCAAAAAGCTTTCTCAACAGAGTCTAATCTATCATTTTCACATAATCTCACAAATTACAAACGATCCTGCGCTTTGGGAGGTTGTCGAGTTGAAATTGGAGGTTGAAACAAGCGATTTCAGGGCCGAAAACGGGCCAAAAGGCAGCAGTTCGATGTCGTTCGCAGTGCTTCGAGTACTGCGATTGGTGCGAGTGTTCCGCATCTTCAAATTGTCGAGGTGAGATTGATCTTTGGTCTTTAGACTAGGGTCTAGGAGCCAGAGATCAAAGATCAAAGATCACTTCTTCCAGACACTCGGTCGGCCTGCAGATCCTCGGCAAGACCTTCCGGGCGTCCGTTCAGGAGCTGTGCCTGCTCGTTTTCTTCATGGTTAGAATTAAATTTATTTCGAAAATACTCAAAATTCGTTAAAAAAATGACTGAATCGCATCGTCACTTGAAATTTCACTTTTTAAAAATGAATAATGAAATATTGCAGCTAATAGCGCTCATCCTCTTCTCGTCCGGCATGTACTTTGCGGAGCAGGGCGAACCGAATACAAAGGTTCGCGAAGCGATCAAAGATCAAAGATCAAGATGAAAGACAGGATTACGTTGTTTTACCCTAATTGGAGTAGTAATTGCCTCTCGTATGCTCGCACAAAATTTATTCCCAGTTTGAAACACATCTGAAACTCACCAGTCGAATTGAAAGAGTGTGAATCAGGATCAATAGATTTCCAGTTCACCTCCATCCCGGCGTCGTTCTGGTTCGTGCTGGTCACGATGACCACTGTGGGGTGAGACATTAATTTTATTATTTGTAGATTTAGATCCCACGTATTCACTGAATTGATGCGGCGCAGGCGTCTGTTGACACTACGCTGAAACACAATCAAAATTTTGCAATTCTTCAACGAAACAAAACAATAAAGTCACTCATCAATACCTCCTTCGCAGGTACGGTGACCTCGTGCCGACGGGGCCGTACGGTAAGATGGTGGGCGGCTGCTGCGCGATGATCGGCGTGCTCACGCTCGCCCTGCCCGTCCCCATCATTGTGAGTGATACGGTAGCCCACCGGATGGTGCTATCAACAACTGACTTTTCAATCCGATGACGATTTCAATCGCTGACTGACTCTATTCCTCACAGGTCGCCAACTTCAAGCACTTCTACCGGCAAGAGAATCGGCTCGCAACAATGAAGGTGAGAATTCATAAAAAATTGAACTTTTTACATGGAGACTTTGATTTGTTCATTGATTTTGGCGGGAATTCAAATTTGAATAACATTTATGTATTCAGGTGGTCGGCAAGGAGTGCGAGGACCTCGAGAACGACGAGGAGGACTACTGACATCCGAAGCACCGGGACGCCAGCGAATCTGTGAGTGAGATCAAAGATCAAATGTCAAAGATCAAAGACCAACTTCAGATCGACAGCGATGATGGCGCCTCGGTGTAAAGCTTCAGCGATTATTCTCCCGATTTCTGTATCAAATTCTCACCATCCGATCTCATTTCAGTTTTTACACGCAATAATTATCAACTCAAGGGTCACCGCTTGTTCACGTTTCGTGCAGTATTTTTCACAGCTTGCTTGCAGCCTACTTATAGACCGTCTTGCTTTTCATTTGCTATCGATCAAAGATCAAAGATTACTTCTCACCCCCGAATCAATCCCAGCGAACTTCTTCCCCTCACCCTTTTTCACCCTCTTCCCATCCCTGTGATTCCACAATTCCCCCATTCCGGTTGTTCCTTATTCATTTTCCCGTTCTGTCTGTCAATTTGATCGATAAACACGATACTAATCTGACTTTTATTGGGAATACAAATTCTGATTTCTGTTTTGTCTTTTGCTTTGAAGCAAGTGAGTCGTGGCAGCCGGGCTGAAAAAAGTCAGTTGTCGATCGGACAGTACCGTAATCTACGGTACCTATCAGGGCGTGGCCGGGTGCTGCTTCGGATCCTTAGCGTCCTTGGGATCCGGGATCTAGAAACAAATAAGAATACACTCAAATTTAGATACTCTTTTGACCAGATGTAGAAGAAAATTATGAAAAACTATACATTTGAAGAAAAAAAACATACCTGCATCACAATGCCATCGTTCTTCGTCTTCTGATCCTGAACATCAATATCATTTTTTAGTGCAAATCGTCCTTCACAAAATCAAAACCGACAGTCAACAATTCTCTAAGTAGAATGTGTGAAACACAGCTCACCAATCTAGCGTTGATTATATAATTATTAAATAAATGAAAATTCCTCACCGCACTCTCCTCCTCGGCCTTCAACCCGCGACGCGTGCTACAGTACGACGGGCGATCACTGTGAAATTTAATTGACCATTCATCCATTCATTTGTGAAAAGTGAAAAACAGATTTGTTTCACACATAGATCATAGTTGCAATCGTCAGGCATCAACGTTAATTCGGACATGTGCAATGGAAAAAAATGCAATAAACAGATCAGACAGTTCGGTTTTATAGATCTGGGATCAAAGATCAAAGATCAACTCACGACAACGGCAGTAGATCAATCAGGTACAGCGAGAATGGCACGGCGTCGGCCATTCGAAGGAGAGCGACGGCGCCAACGATGAGATGGAAGAGGTAGACGAGCGAGAAGGGAAGCGTGTCCTGAGTTGGGTGATCTTTGATCTTTGGTGTGTCGACACTGATCTCTGATATTCTTTATTTCCCACTCTATCACTGTATAGATCAGATTCCCATCACTTAAGGATTGATCTCTGATCTCTTCCTGCTCTCAAGGCCTATGCAATCGGTGCGTGAGACAGTGTCGAAACGGGTCGGTAAACGAAACGGGTCATCTCTCAAACCTTCATTCCGCTGATGCCGAACCCGAGAAACGCCGCCACCTTGACGATGTGCTGGAAATTGTCAACTGTTTGATAAATATTTATATTTCAACCATTGATCCCAGGACAACTACATCAAAATCGCTCGCATAACGTTTGAGCACATCCGAATAATTCGAACTTTTCAATGGTTTTTCCCAGAGCGACTCGCCATCAATGTGGGACGGCCACTGGCCAGATACCAATGATAAAATGGGAATGTGCTCACGACGGGAATCATGATGGTGACGACGCTGGTCATGCGGAGGATGGACGGAGCAGCCTCGAGGAAGTTGAGGAATAACTGGAAAAGGCATAGATAAGATTGCATTCACTTCAAGCGATGTGGCAGCTGTCGCGTGATTACTGCTAGATGGGTTAACTCAAGGCATAATCTAAATCGTATTTTTAGTTATCGGACTATAGAGGGAGCGGCCTCGAGGAAGTTGAGGAATAACTGGAAAACAATCCTTTTGTTCACGACACGTGTGTGCTTCGGGAAATCACTCATGGGGCAGTGATTTCTTTAGGGCAACTCAGTCCGAAAGGCTCAATCTCATACTCGCGCACTTTGCAGTGCGGAAATGATCGCAACCATGTGCTCACCAATTCATGTGTGCCCGCCTTATGTTTTTTTGGTAATTCTATTGTTTTCCTTGGGCAGCAGGGTCTTTTACTAAAGTCTAAAGTCTAAAGTCTTTTACTATTTGCACACATGATTAGATGAAGACTATCAAAACATTTAGTCATCGATGCTATCAATCGGAGATGACAGTACTGATTCGCATTCATATTCGCAAACGATGATATTCACTGCCGTATTCCTTATTGCTCTCTTGGTTCCCTTCATCAATGCTGAGGTAAGTGAAGATATTTCCGATTGATTAACATTTCTCTAGATAAATCTACATGTACCGTCGGCTGCTAGCGAGCCGCACATAATCATGAAGCGCTTCGATGTTCGAGAGTGCGTCAAAAGGTAAGTATTTTGTACTACTTTACAAATAATGGCATTTTCAAGATGCGTTTCGTACGGTGGCGAATTCCACAGATGCGTCAATTCTTGTGAGACGTAATCGGAATCGATAAATTAATGTGATAAACTGTTTGCACCAGAATATTCTCGTTTGCAAAATGTGAATGTTTGTTATCTCACCGTCGTCTGCAGTGCCATTACGAGTCCGTCGATGAGCGAGGAGAGGAGAATGGCGGATAGGAACATGCTTCCTGATATAAGTACTTGCCATATACTTTTGGGCCGGGTTGGACATATGTTTTGTATTCCGCCACTGGGTGGTCGATTCTCTCGTGATTCGCCTCATATTAATTAATTCATTGAATTAAATATTCTATGTTCACACTTCGCTCAAGACACACGAAATAATATTCAGTGATCAGTAGTTAGGGTAAATTTAGAACTTGCAATTAACTACTCACTCGCGACGAACTGGTGATCCGAGCACACGTTGCCCTTGTCGATTTTTACCTGAATTTACATTTACAAGCAATTCACAAACAATAGAATTATTTTTAAAAAAACTAACCATCATTTTCTTGCACGCGAGCAGCAGGAGAATGGTGCACTGCAGCAGTGACATCACCTTCACGCGATGGGTGCTGCGAATTATGGTTTTAATAATTTATTTTCGAAAATACTTTTATAAAATTACGAACTTTCGCGTCATGATCATCACAGCGATCGTGATCACAAAGGCGATTAGCTGGAATTGCAAATTATTTTTTGAAAAATATTTACTGATTAGCTTTTGAAGACGAGTCATCAGTGATCAAACACTTCCACACACAACAATTTGTGAGACTGCAGTGCTGACAGTCATTAACTCGTGACTCGTGATTTACTATATTTTGTCAATTCAGGTTGGGTAACGGAGGTATCTGACAAGCTGTACCTTTCCGCACATGAGCACGTATGCGCCCGCGAACAGCTCCGCCATCGACTGGTACATCTCGAAATCGAGCAGACCCGAGGCCATTCTGGAATATAGCAAGACGATTTCTGTTGTGATGCCTTGAACAGACTAGAAGTGCACCTTCTTTGACACTGGAATGCTCGAGATAAGAAAAAATTCTCAAAAAACGAACGCGAAAAAGCAAGCGAGGCAGGTCTCCAGGACGACGTTACTCTTGAAGAAGCGACGGAGGAAGTAGAAGATGCTCAGCTCGTCCGTGTCCCTGATATTTGTTAATTAATATTTCTTAAAATTTAGTAGAAAATATGAATTTTGAAAGTGAAGGTGCAACAGAAATTGAAGAAGAATTCAAGTTGGAGCTCATTTCACAGCTAAGTGAAACATATTCGAACTTCCTCCTTCTCATAAATTTTCCTTCAAACTTAGCCCTTTTCTCGAGAAACAAGAACTTGAAAAATCTATTCAGTAAGTATTGATTTTTTATTGGAACTCTTATCGAGTACTTATCGCTCCTTTTTCACTATCTGAATATGCATTGAAACATACAAGAACACGATATCTTCGTATTCTGCATATCATCTGTCAGAAGAAAAATTATCTACTTTAGGAACCAAAAGTCACGCACTAATCACTGTCGTTCGCTCTTTACTTATTTAAAAAAACTGTGAAACATACAAGAACACGATATCCTCATAGATCTTCTTGGCCGCTCGTTGATGGAATTTCCTCTCGCCGCCCTCCCTCTCGCACACTTCCATCTCGTACTTGGTTACCAGCTGTTAATTAGCATAATTAATTTAAATAATGAATAAAAAATAAAATGATCACATTTTGCACGTCGTCGATGCGGTTGCGGACGATGAGATGGCATAGCGACTCCTCCGCAGCGCTAAAAACGACAGAATGCTTTGGAAGTCCATCAAGAAAAAGTCCATCCGTTATTTATCTTTCAACGAATTATATGATTAAACTGTCTGGTAGTAGCTATAGCTGGATCGAGAACACAAAGAAGAGCTGGAATGTATTCAATAGTCTGGTTACTCTGGATACAATAACGATATTCTAGGAAGTCTTTCTCTATTCTGTGCCTCAGTTAGCAGTTTTTTCTATTCTTCTTCACTTATAAACCAAGATTCTTTCTAAATTGCCACTCACAAGAACGTAAGGATCATTCCGACGACATAGAGGAAGATGGCAGCGTAGCAGATCTTCTGCAGAGCAATCTGCTCGAAGAGCAGCAGGCAAAAGACCTGAATTTGGATTGTTGATCTTTGATCTTTCATGGTTCTCCTTCTCTTTCTTTTCAGACCGCAGCGATTTCGGCGCAAATTTGAATGAGTTTCACGCATACAACTAAAGTAGTTGGGGGATGCTATTCCAATTCTGCTATGAGAAATACCTCCAATAAAAAACTTCTTCACAAAATGTGGTCTTTGATCTTTGATCTTCAGCTTACCGTTCCGATCGCGTTCGCAACGGGGATCGTCAGCGGGGCGATCACTCTCATGTGGAAGGGCAGCGATTCGATGAGAGAGACGGCAGAGGAGAAGACGACGAACTAAGAAGAACGTGCAATTGGAGAATTTTCTACCGTTGCCTTAGAATGCTACAGTCACGTTGGGGAAACAACTGCTGCATTGAAAAATAAATATATGAGATAATTGATGTTCTTTTTTTACTGGGAAACGAGAGCTATCGTAAATCGAGTACTCTCGTGCTGTTGCTCGGGTTTCTTGTGGCCAGTTGTGACTGGTCGCAATTTTTAGTCAACCCGAGGTCACGATAAGCCACCCACTGACCGTATCGCCCAGACACAGGCCGAACATGCTGATGTCCGTGAAATACTTCGTTTGCGTCGATAGAATCAGCGCCCAGACGACGTTGAGACCGAGGAAGAGCAGCAGGCAGTTACGACGACCGAGGAAACTGAGAGGGGTTCGATAAATGGTTGATACGAGTTGGGTAGAGAAGTGAGAGAGCGCTGATCTACATTTAGAACACGTCGTCTAATAGTCAACAAGATCAACAATTGGATTAGAAGAATTACAATACAGAATAAGAAGATAAGTAATGAAGAGACATTGATCCCTCGCCTCATTTCCCTCTACGAGCGAGGCTCGTCCCGGTCTATATAAAGGCCGGGTTCCCCTTTTCCCTCACTCTTATTCTGGAGATAAACAGTTGTATCCTCTCTCGCCCCGTCCTTACCACACGGCACACAACTGGCGTTCAGTCTTCGAAGCTACGCGGAGGATCTACAGTAACCGAAGGTCGTTTGAATCGATACCCCGATACCCCCTCTTTCGGATTACTGTAGTCTAACTGGAGATTAGATCTCCAATTTTGAATCAAAGTACCTGTAGTATCCAAGGTTTACCCCAGAGTGAACCCTCTGAGTTACTGTAGATTTCCACTTTGAGATTCAATCCCCTCTACCGTAACCAAGACTACACTAGTCAATACCAGATACCTCCGTCAACGATGAGCAACCACCGCACCGAGTGTCTCGAGTCTACTACCACGTCATTGGGTTCATCGAGGATTGCCACTCCCGCAGCAATGGAGAGTCGGTATACCTCCCTGACCCCTACCGTACCCTCGGAGATGACCCCATCTTGGGTATTCAACATTAGGTTGGATACCCCTGATCATTATCCTCCGATGGAAGAGTCCAGGCGTGTAAGACCCGACCACGAGTCAGGGCGTATAAGACCCGACTATAATACCAGACATGATACTGAAGGCGTTACCGGGTTAGTACCTGAAGGCGTTACCAGACATGATTCTGAGGACGTTACCGGGCAAGCACCTGAAGGCGTAACCAGGCATAGACCTGATATTGACGTAAAAGACTCTTTGACAGCTCAGATAAATGCGGAAACCGCTCACTCAGCATACGATATCTTTCAACTCGATGACGTATTCGCCGTCACTCAGGACATGAAACCGCAGGTTACTTTGGTGGGAGTAGCGCCCTACCAAGGTAAACCTCCCGGTCCCTACGTGCCAAACAGTGAATGGAGAATATGGCTGAAACGTTTCGAGAACTTCTTGAAACTACGCAACGTACCCGATGAATCGAAGAAGTACGTGTTTCTTGACGAAATCGGTGACGTGAACTACGGTATTCTGGAAGGACTATTACCCGGTAAGGAGCTAGAAGAGCACACCTATGAGCAGCTGAAAGAAGCTATGACAGCTAGGTTCCAACCAAAAACGTTGGTGATGTCTGAAAGGTTCAAATTGACACAGCTGATTCAAAAGGGTACTCAAAATCTAGCTGAGTTCCTAGCGGAACTACAATGTGCAGCTAAGTCGTGCGAGTTCGATAAGATTACAGATATCAGAGATGCATTCATTGCTCTCGCTTTCATCTCAGGTGTACGGTCAAACGACACTAGAATGAAGTTGATCGAACAGACGGGCAAAGACTCGTCTCAACTACTCGCATTGGCCGAAGCGCACGAGAGAGCAGGACGTGGAGCCAAAGAGCTCCACCGTACCGGACTGGACACGGTACATACTGTGTGTGATAGAGGTGAGCATCCTAATCACCGAACACGCAACTCCAGAACAGGACACAATCAAAGAGAGCAGTCAAGGGCTCACTCCCAGCGCCAGCCGTTTTGCCACATTTGCAAGTTAAATGGTCATAGTACCGATGACTGCAGATACAATGGTTTGAATGATGAGTCGGCAAATGTCGTCAGTGAAGATGAGGCCAGTCTTTACGAGAACGACATCGACCACATTGAAGTGCACGCTGTGGAGCTGATACCCGAGGTTGTTCCGCCCAAATGCCTCATTCAGGCAGTGATTGACACGACTCCCATCGAGTTTGAGCTGGATACAGGCTCTGCGGTGTCAGTCATAGGCTACCAGACGTGGAAAGCCCTGGGCAGTCCCAGTCTACAGGATACACACCGTGCAGCAAAGGCCTACGGAGGCCAGCTGCTCAGATTCCGAGGTGTGCTGCAGACTGAGGTAAAGTGGGGATCCAAGCAGATCCTTACAAGATTGTTTGTCCTGAATATACCATCACCCTCAATTTGGGGAAGAGAGTCGATCCAGCAATTCGATATGGATCTAGGACCAGTCTACCGCCACGGAATCCAAAGGGCGGCAGAAGTTAAAGGTGTCTGAGTGGGACTGATCATCCTACGCCCATTAGAGTATAGCTCCGCCTCCCTGAACTTCGCTTTGACTGTTTTCCTAGTTTTCCATATTAGCGACTAAAAGTCGTGAGACCCAGTAAATAATCTGAGGTAAAGACAGAGAGTCTTCAGCGTATAGCACCCACCAGTAGAGCTGGGGAGGACGCCCTCTGGTCTGTTAATATAAGCTCTACTGAAACCAATTCCTTAGCCATATATGCTATAGAGTTAGAGCATAAACTCGTTTCTAATACGTAAGCTCTATTGAGACAGATTCGCTAGCCACAGTGTATTAGAGTCAGAGCATAAACTTGTTTCTAATTCAGATGCATGTTTCGAGGAACTAGCAATCCCTCCAAACTCCAATCTGATGTTGGAAGATGTAGGCTACAGCCGAACTTCCAAGATGTCTGATCAATTGTGAAGTCGCCTCTCATCTCTCCCACACCCTTAGGAGATCTTAGTTAGAATTGTCTAGTGACATGAAGATGATCACTAGGGGGAGGAGTTGGGTAGAGAAGTGAGAGAGCGCTGATCTACATTTAGAACACGTCGTCTAATAGTCAACAAGATCAACAATTGGATTAGAAGAATTACAATACAGAATAAGAAGATAAGTAATGAAGAGACATTGATCCCTCGCCTCATTTCCCTCTACGAGCGAGGCTCGTCCCGGTCTATATAAAGGCCGGGTTCCCCTTTTCCCTCACTCTTATTCTGGAGATAAACAGTTGTATCCTCTCTCGCCCCGTCCTTACCACACGGCACACAACTATACGGAATTCGATATGATCGACGTTGTCGATTATTGTATTGATGAGCAGAGTGCACGGTATCGTACATGATCGATATTGTCTGATCGGGTCAATGATCTTCGCAAGATGTTTTCGAAATGCCTCACCGCTCGAGAAACGGACTCGTCAGCCCCAGCAGTATGCCCGAAATCATTCTCCAGTAGACGACACGGCTGTGTGGATCGACCTGAAAATCGTTAAAAATATTCTAACGAGGTCTAAAAGATCAAATGTCAAATGTGTGTACGGGTTGAGTTTCAGCCATTCAATGTATAGGAATTATTGGCTGAATGTCAATCATGATTCACGCAGAATTGAAAAAAAACTTATTCATACCTTTCCCAGATCTAGCCGCGCCGTGGCGTGCGTTGCGGAGACGTTGCAGGGGCAGTTCGGTCGCCCGTTCTGAATTGATTCCGCTTTTAGAACAATCTATGTCATCCAGTTCTACGCAATATCATTGGTGAATAACTAAAAAAAATCTAAATACAAAATTAAATGAAGCCTACCTCATGCACCGTATCGTAGACGACGATCGCGTAGAGGATCAGGCTGAAGAGGATCAGAGATCAGAGACTAAAGATCAAAGATCAAAGATCAATCTATCAACTCACATATAGTTGCTCAGCAGCGACGCGCACAGTGTGATGCCCAGGTAGGTGTACACGCGCAGTCGAATGCTGTCCCAGTGGCCTGGATGGAGCAAGCTAATTATCGACTGTCTTGCGATTACGGTGATATTTCAGTGGCCTTGAAACACTGTAGGTTATGAAGTAGCTCGCTAGGTAAACCGAATAGCGAAAGTGTGAAGTTAGTTAGTGATCATGGGAAACGATTCGGTTGTGCTTCATTGAGGTTGCAAAAGCGGTGCGAGCGGGATTGCTGTGGTGCCACCATAATAACTGTTATGTATGAAGGCCGGTTTAGGACTGACCTCCATACATTGTGGAGTGTATAAATACGCGTGGAAGTAAAGGATAGTAATACTAATAGTTTATTACATACGGAACAACGATAAGAGAGAATAGGCTAGTGGAAAGGTAATGGGGAGTGAGGTGGTAAGGATACGCGCCCTACATTGGGACCTATACGGGCCAGCGGGTATCCTCTAAGCTACCAACCATCACGGTCACATGGGAACCAACTCGCAAGCTAGGCGAGAGGGAACAAACACGTTAGAACAGGAAACTTCCAGAGCAACGTGATACGCAGCCTGCGTGGCTGCGAGGTTGACGATACTACTTACAGTAATACTTCAAAGGGCTGTTGAGCTAGGTCAGACACATGACTAATGGCTATACACAGCACCTCCGCAACAAGATATGAAATACGAGTATTGAATATCTGACAATAAGACAGTAGTCAGGTGGAATAGTATCAATATCGTAAATCGGATAGGGTAGTGAAATCAATGGGACTCATTGCGAGTGTGTATCTTCTGGTCGTTCTCCACATCTTCCGTGGGCACGATGTTCTTCGACGATTTGACGATGACGATGCAGTTGACACTCGAACACGTTGTAGATGTAGTTGCACTTGAACACGATGACGATGCCGTTGCACTTGCACACGATGACGATGCCGTTGCACTTGTACACGATCTTTCACAATGCAGTCTCGATGACTGTTACTCATGATGTACGGTAGTACCCTTAGCGAACTCTCCATTCACTCTACCGACATCTCGTCTCTCGGACACCCCTCCTCTTCTTCACAGAAAGAGAGTGAGCCGAATACTTGATCTTCCATCCGAAGATCACCAACGAAACTCCACTGTACATTCTACATCAATCAGACACCTTCTTTTATCTCCAATCCTGAGATAGTGTACTGATTCTTCGCAATAGATGCTTGAATTACAACATGGGTTCACTTGGTTTCTCACACTTCATCATCAGAGTGTTACTGAGATAATCTTCTATTGACTATTCCTTCCGGAAAATCACCATCAAACTCTTACTCATTCATCACCACTTCCTCTTCCTCCTTCTTCAAGAAATGAGCACATCTCTTATAACAGAGCTTTGGTGAATGAGTAGATGTGCCACGATAGGCATACATTCGTGGTAGGATCCATTTATTCCTCCACCTGGGTTACGGTAGATTTCGCACGCACTCTGCGAAAACAAGAAAGCGAACACGGCGGTTCCATGGCATCTCTGGTAACCCCTTCAAGATTATCCAGTGCACTTTCTTCGCATTCCCATACAGTTACTGCAGTCCCGAGGACTCACAGTTTGCGCTACCACCTAATGGTCTCTCGGTAAGTTAGCGACTTTCGGAGTGGGCACATCTCCAACAGTAGTCTCAACAGTTTAGTCAGCCCTTGATGTGTCTGAAATATTCACTGTTCCATCGTTGCATCACTTCAACACGTGAATACACATCACAGAAATTCGATCATGGAGAAGTTGCTTCCTCTCTAATGAGTCCAAACAACCTCCGGTTTCACAGGGTTATGCTCTGTCCCTTCCTGGGATCAGCATCTATTGCTACTTTCGACTAGTGCAATGCTGTCTCCTGTACCGAGTCCTCTCCTTCGAGTTGACTCCCATATTGATCATTCTTGATCACCTGATCGATTCCTCATAGTGTACCTGCCGGCTGGTTTATTGGGATTTTCACCTCACAGTACCGTCCATCGTCCTCGTGGTTACGGTCTGCCAGTCCGGTCTCACATTATTCTGAACATTCCATCCAGTATGTGTAGTTCTCCGGGAACTTGATACACTCGACTACTGCACATTCTCTTCGAATGATTAACTCTGGTTCAACTTCAGAACCATACCACCGATTTTAGTCGAATTATCGGGGTCGAGCAACTTGACCACTTGTTACTCTTCCTGTGTGTCATCACACTACAGGCTGCTCTGTGAATCTTGAGTACCTTAGCATCACCAAATTGATTGCTCTTGGTCTTCATCCAACAGAGTCTTTCCATCACCTCTGTTACTGCCAGCAGCAGGACAGTTAACCACTCTATCAACTGTTCACATCCGATGACAGTGATTGCCAAACACTTTCTCTCAACAGTTTCATTACTGTTATACTTCTTGTGAAACAAATAAATATTCACTTTGTTCCATTATTACACACCTCGTGCAATAATCGCATACTTCCACTTGATCAGTAGTTAACAGTACACCCGCTGTCAACTACTCATGCTTCTCAATTTGTGTTATTTTCTCAATAAAATTCAGTATCGCAGCAATTTGGACGATCTTATATCCAATTACACCGAATTTCATCATGATGATTATGTGCACCTCGCACTCTGATATTCCTCCACGGAAACGGCTTGACTACACCTCGCAATCAGCCTGAGTGAATTACAATATCACTCCAATATCAGACAATCATTAATCACTCGTGACTCCTCTTCTTCCTTCTCAAACCACTTGGAAATGCACAAAAAGTATCCACTTTTCTTCAAAAAGTGGCACAACCTGGTGTCCTTTGACTACCAGTTGTATCAGCCACGCTGATTACTCCTTGTTACACCAGGCACTCGTGCCTCCTTAACTGCGCCAGAGCGGCTTACGTTATCCACTGGTAATTACTGATTTCATCACTCCCTTGAAATTCACTCGAACCGCAGCCTAACCATGCACGAAATGAAAATTTCGGCATAGCCTTCGGCGCACCGTATGACAATAAGGTACCCAAATAGTTCGCAAACAACTCCGAAAAGGCTCAGTGGTTCGCAAACCCCTCACTGCCTCACCGCGGTTCTCAAACCACTAACTCAACTTTAAAAACAAAGGAGCAAAATGAGGTCGTTACCGGAACGAACGTGATTGAGCTTACTGAATCCGAAGCGAGTAGAGAGTTGCATTGAATCAGACGGAAGAATGAAATTACCACCTGGAAGTAGATTAGGACACGAAATATGACGAAATAACTAAGAAAAACAACACAAACTACGCAAAATATTCAAATTGCGCGAGCTAGTGAAACAGCCTGAACGCCAATGTTATGTATGAAGGCCGGTTTAGGACTGACCTCCATACATTGTGGAGTGTATAAATACGCGTGGAAGTAAAGGATAGTAATACTAATAGTTTATTACATACGGAACAACGATAAGAGAGAATAGGCTAGTGGAAAGGTAATGGGGAGTGAGGTGGTAAGGATACGCGCCCTACATTGGGACCTATACGGGCCAGCGGGTATCCTCTAAGCTACCAACCATCACGGTCACATGGGAACCAACTCGCAAGCTAGGCGAGAGGGAACAAACACGTTAGAACAGGAAACTTCCAGAGCAACGTGATACGCAGCCTGCGTGGCTGCGAGGTTGACGATACTACTTACAGTAATACTTCAAAGGGCTGTTGAGCTAGGTCAGACACATGACTAATGGCTATACACAGCAATAACCAATCCAAAATAGAGGCGCTGGAACTTTCAAGGCAGCAAGTGATTATCGGAGAGAGTTTTGTGAAAAAACCAGTTTTCGATAACACCCTGTACCCTACCGTATCGCAGCATCACGTGCTCGTACTTGACGCGCTGCTCGCGCACGCCACCGTACGCCGTCGGACTGCAAGAGGGGGTACGGTAGTCGATCGATAACTGATTAGTGTTACTGTACTTCTACCGTACATCTTACAACTAACAAGGTATCTCTTATTCAATGTATTTTAATATTACATTACATGACTGGTATGGTAGTCAATCGATAACTGATTCGAAACTACAGTACTGCTCATTGCGTCGCAATGAGAGAGATGCGGTATTTGCAATCGACAATTGACTATTTTCTAAAACTACCGTACATCGGCTTGTAGGTGCTCGCAGCGGCAGTCACTGTCTTGTCCGGCGTTGTGGCGTCATCAAGAGGTTCCTGGAATAAAGTCAATTGTCGATCACCAACCGACGTGCGATTCTGATTTGAGGGTACTGTGGCCGACCTGCGACAGCGGTTGACTACTGGGCGGTTGGCTGCTCGGCGGCTGACTGCTCGGTGTGTTGGAGCTGGACGGCTGCTGCTGCGGCTTGGGCTTGGTCGAGCGGTCCGCACTGAACGAGGGAATGATCCTATCTTCAATGTCAGAACTTTTCAATAGCGATAGGAAAATGATTGATCATCTTCCCATCTGTCTTGCCAGGTTGGCACTCGGAAGATTCAATAGAATAACAATCGAAATTACGGTACTTGGCTGGTGAGGCGGCGTGAGATCGCGCCTTCTGGTGCAGCGGCACACATTGAAGGGGTCGAGGAGTGCCCCCACCTTTCCTGGAAATGGTAACTTATATAGGCTGTTTCGTGACTAAATCATAGCTACAATAATGCCGTTCAATGTTTTCGACCATGATTTCACCAATAAGTGAATGATCACTTCATAGTTGATCGATTGGTGCTACAGTATCTTCATTTGTCCGTAGTCTGGCTAATATTTATTGCTGTTATCCCACTCACTTGCTCACGTCTGCGGGAGTGCGAGCAGCGGGGCTGGAGGGAACGATGATCTTGTGCTTGAGCCTGTTCGCCTTGCTTGTCGACGATCTGCCATAGATCAAAGATCAAAGACCAAAGACCAAAGACCATCCCAACTCACCGCCCTTTCCGCGTGTTCGACGCCGACTTGAGCGACTGAATTCAGAGATCAAAGATCAAATAAATATTGAAAATAGCGCGAAAACATACTTGCTCAGGACGATGCAACCGCATCGCATACGCGAGTGAGGCCGAAATGAAACTGAAAATAGGAAATAACAAACAAGAGATCACTCTCACGTTCCCATTGAAATTTGTTCAATTTGAATGAGAATAGGGAAATTAATTGGCGAATAATTAAAAGCCGATTCTTCTCGTCGTCTTCTCATTCTGGCAAGATGAGTGCGAGAGGGACGGTCGACGAGCGGGTGAGCACTTGTTTTTGATTGTTTTTTTTTTGTTTTTCTATAGCTTACCTTAACCTTTCTACCGTTATTCATTGCAGCCGGCCGAGGATCGAACTCGCAGAAGAAATGGAGGGAAGAAATTGGATAAGACTCCCGAAGAGAAGACAAAGCTGCTGAAATTGAGGTGCGTATTTCTAGGACAAGGATATTGATTCCATCATCGTACGCAGTTTGATGAGGTAATTTTCCAGCAAGGACAGCATCCCCGACGCAGCTGCCAAGTCGCTCAGTTCGCCCGAAAGAACCGACAAGCAGAGCAAGGGGTAAAGATCAAAGATCAATGTGAAAGATCAAAGATCAACTTTCAGCAGCAACACGGGTTCCTCCGGCTCGGGAGGTGGCAGTGACAATGAGGAAACGCAGGGGTGAGGGGCAAATTCGTCTTGTCATTTTCCTCACCCATGCCCACTTCGAAATGCAGTCAAATTCAATTGAGTTTCACTCTTGGTATATGATCTTTAAGCGTTCGCAAATCTCATTCTGGCATTGGAACCAGTTGAAAAACAACACATTTTCCATTTCAGTCTGCATACGGCGTGCGAGCCCGAGTACGAGGCGCGTCTCACCTATGAGCAAGCGATTATGAGATACGGTACGTGTACGATAACATTAAAATCAAAAATTGTGCGAAGCCACCTAGGGGTATTGGCTTTGTTCATGATCACGTTTTTTTTGTTGTTTTTTTGTTGTTAATGATCAGCGCATTTGTCGCACGAAACGACGACTTCCGATATTTCATTATCGAATCATCAGGAGACTGGAAGGTCATTCGTCGCAACGTCTTCAGCTACGTACTCATCATTCTTTTCTCTACATTCACCAGGAGTTTAGTGTAAGGAAATCTCTCGCAGAGAATGATGCCAACGTCTCTAGTGGAAAATGTGCTGTGAGTGTGCTCACAAACGCAGATTTTCCCCAGTTCTGGGAGAATGACGAGTGCGCCAGCATAAATCCATTACTTTCATTCAGCGATTTGCTGATCGTGACTTCCAAAATGGGAACGATCGTTAACGGATCCTCACCTGCCCTGGGATGCTGCTGCAATATGAGCAGAGTGCCTGAGAAGATCCATGCCGATGAATGGATTGCAGTTGTAAGCACATTGTGAACAGTTTGAAATACGGGTTATGGTCTCTTCATTTCACGTGCTTTCTCGCTGATCAGAGTGATGAGAGGTTGTGTAAAATGAAGAGCACTTTCGAGCTCTTCATTTGTGTACATACTTAGAAACTTTGCTGCGAATCCGAAATATGCCCAAACCCATGTGCTGTGGATATCATTTCATCCAAACTTCGCACCCCTTTTCCAGTATTCATCGTCAATCAAGGGATATGCCGCGATTGCTCTCGCCATTCTTGGCCCATGGATCGAGATGTGAGTTGATTTTGAAATTTGCAGCTTTCGCAGCTAACAACTGTTAGAGTCTAAAGCAACCACATTGCTTGGTTGATTTGTTACATAGATTTTTTTATAGTTATGTTGAAAAGTATTCCCCCTTCAGATACATCGGCCGTCGCAGATTACTGTTGCTGGGACTTGCGATAGGATCAAGTTCCTCTTTCGGGATGGTGTTTTCATGTAAGTTCTGTACATTTGCATTCTACTAAATATTTATTTTCAGCCTCAACATTGGTGATCAAACTCTGCTTCTATTGCAGGATAGTCATGGACATGGTGGGATTTAATTTTATTATTTTTTTAAATTTAATAATTCAATAATTCCAGCTTATCAACGTTCTCTCATTCACTACACTAATTGAACTCGTGCCCTACAACCAACGCTTCATTGCGCCTCTAATTTTCCATATGGGAATAGCACTCGGACTTGTAAGATTTCTAATTATTTATTAGATGTTTTTGTAAAGCAGTAAGCATTATATTAAGGCACTAAACTCCATTTTCTTCCTCCGCCTACGCGTCGTTCACTATGGAATCTACATGGGCACATCATTCTTCGTTGGGTTTATCATTGCGTACTAGTAAGTTTCATTAAAGTTTTATAATATGATTAAAGCCAGATAAATTCGGTGTTGAATCTGAGAAAAATAAGACACCAATTTACTGATTTCGTTCAGTTTCACCTCCGATTCGATTTGCCATCTAATTGCAACGAGAAGACTCGAAAAAGCTGAGGATGTAAGGATTTTTATGAAAAAAATTCTTCCACTAATCTATTATTTACAGACCATTGCTGACATAGAGCTTTCGCAAGTAACCAACAGCTCGAATAAAGTCTATCGATATCACGAAAAAGTTGCGAAGAAAGTCTTTGAGGATCTGGCCTACCCGTGAGATATTTACACTTAAAAAAATAAAAAATATGAAAATTTAAGCGATCGCGATGAGCTCAAGGTCTTCGACTTTCTACGGAAACTAATACGCAGCGAGAAATTGCGGGCTATTCTCTTCCTAGTCATCCAATCGTTAGTTTTTTTGTTGTTGTTTTTCGCTGAGTGTTTTCTTATTTGAATTGCAAATACAGAAAGAAAAAATTTTTTTTTTAAATGCAGATTTTCCTGCGGATTCATTGAGTTCGAGACGCTTCGAATGTACTCTGAACGCTTTGCGAGACCGTCGTTGCTTGTTGCCGATCAAGTCGTCCCTCTCCTTCACCATAATTTTTCATGTTTTACCATTTTCAGTTGATGTCATTTACCCTGTGCTTCTGTCTCATGTACTTCATGCGCAAGTGAGTTACATTATGCTTAAAAAAATAAAATAAGAATATGAATGAATTGGCAGAACCAACCGGGCCAGAGCCATGACTGTGCTGCACGGCTTGATGATTATTACTATTGCGTTCAGGAGAATTCTGGTTAGTCGCGGCTCACTTTTTGGCCCTAGGTCGGATGAACTATTTCACAATGTGTTCTCTGACATGACAGTCGCCTCTCGAGTCGTAAAGTTCTCATCCGACCTAGCGCCTTTTTTCGAAATCTATTTACTTAAGTTGTCGTTTGATCATCGCAATCACTGCGGAAGCCATCTCTTCGTTGACAGTAAGATTGAATTTTTTTTTGTTTTCCTACTTTCCATGGAATTTCAAGTCTCCAGGAAAACAAAAATACTTTTACAGTTAGATTCGGCCCGTTCTCGTATTTTCTGAACGTCGCCATGGGAGCACTGCTCAATACTTATATGGGATTCGTAAGTTGGCGGAGAAATGTAGGCTTCGAAATTAAGTTTATTTATTTTTTTCTATTGAATGAAACATCGATCCAAATCTGCATTGTCATGATATAATTCTAAAATAACTATTGCAAAAATGGCCGAAAATGAAAATCATGATTATAATCAGATTTTGCTGCACTTTCTCGAGGTCGCTCCTTCCATCCTCCGATCTGCCTGCACCATTCTGGTGTATTTTCCCATGGTGAGGGGATTGATCTTTGATCTTTGCGAAGTATATGAATCGTTCAGAGAATGTCCTTCACCTTGGGCTACTGGCTACTCGAGAACTACAGAGGACTCGTCAGTGTTTATACTTCTAGTTTACTTTGCGAAAACAGTGAAAATCGAAATACTTTCAGGGTGATTTTCGCTATCCGATCTACCTTCTTCACTTTGTGATGCTCGTCTGTTTGCTGTTACGAAACAGCACAATGATGCCGTTTACACTCTACTTTGTCGATCTTATCCCGGCAGAAGTGTGAGTTTTTTTTTATTATTTCATATTTTTCAAATCAATAAATCTGAAAAAAATCCAGGAGCGTCAAAGAGGTCGACGCTGATGACTACAAGGAGCAAACGCCGAAGAGCTATGTCAGTACAATACACATTAGTCTGATATTATTACCAAAATATTCATAGATATTCAGTGATTTGTGATTCATTCATCAATAAGATGTTTTCACTTCAGGATTCACCACACATTAAGACGCCGCAAGAAAAGAAGCGCATATCAGTGTAGCTTTGTGCTTCGATAGAACATCTCAATAGAAGATCCCAACAAAATCAAAGAATGAATAAAAGAAGTAACCAGATTGTGTTTGGCCACTCAAAAAAGGGCGAATTGAAATGGAAATATCGGTAATGATTACTAATTGAATCTCGATTTGATATTCAAAAAACAACATTTAAATACGAAATTAACAATTGACAAAACAATAGAGTGTCGAGTGGTTTTGTAGTCTTCTCATTATAGCAAGATGAGTGCGATGGGGACAGGGGACAGCGGGTGAGGAGTTGTTTTTGCTTTTTTTCTTGTTTATTCCCTGCCATATCCCCTTACCGTTACCAGGCTGAAAAATCCCCTGAATTCCGTACTCCTCTGATGGTTATCAAGGAAAAATATTTATAAAAATAACGGAGAAATATCGGAGATACTGTATATTTTGAATTCCCTCATTTCTTCAATCGAATTATCTCCACAATTCAATCAATAAATCAATCAAGCAATATTGGTTTATTCTTCAATCCTCTTCATTTCATTTACATCTTCTCTTTCTCTCTTCTCTCTCCCTCCTCCTTCTTCTCTTTTCATTCGCTCTCCCTGCTCTCGTCTCAGCTTGTGCGCGCTCCTCCTCCTCCTCCCTCCTCCACTCGAGGGAACAGGTATGAGCACCCCCCCCCCCAATACTCCAATACCCCGATACCCCGCCAATACCCCAATACCCTGATTCCCGCCAACACCCCGATACCCCATACCCCAGGATCCTACCGTATCCTTCCTACCCCTCCTTCCGCACCCCCCCCCACCCTGCGGTACCCACACCCCATCTACCGTATACATATATCATACCCCGCCATACCTATCCTACCGTACCCCGACTACCGTGTCCCACCTATCGTACTCACATACTGTACCCCTCCTACCGAACACCTCCTACCGTACCCCCCCTACGGTACCCACACTCCATCAACCGTTCAACCATGCCACGCCTACCGTACCTATCCTACCGTACCCCGTCTACCCTACCCCACCTATCGTACTCACATACTGTACCCCTCCCACAGTACCCTACCTGCCGTTTCCCTACTACTACACCACTACTACCGTACCTCACCTACCGCACCCCTCCATCCATACCCTCACCTACCGTGCCCCTCCTACCGTACCATCTCTGATTACGGTATTCATTTCAGTTCGAATCGATCGCCCCGCCCGTCAACCACTCCTCGAGGCAATGCGCTGCAGCGTCTACGCTCGAAAGGAATGGTAAGAGACCCAATCGATACCCCGCTACTACCCCCCCCCCTCCCCCCACATTCTGGATCCCGGGGTCCGCATCTACAGTATCCCACTTATCCATCTCCATCTACCGCACCCCTCCTGCCGCACCCCTTCTACCGTACACCTACCGTAACCACCTACTACCGCACCCCTCCTACCGTACACCACCTGCCGTGACCCTACTACCTCACCCCTTCCCCCTACCACCGTACAACCTGCCGTATCCCTCCTACCGTATCCCCCACCTACCGTACCATCCCTGATTACGGTATACATTTCAGTTCAACTCGATCATCTGGCTGACTGGTAACTACTCACGGCACACGGATGACCAGGCATGGATCGCTCATCGTCATATCAACAGATGCGCCTTCTCTCGAATCGATAGGTGAAAACACCCTGCCACCCCCCCCAGTTAACCCGGATGACTATCCTTGGACTTGGACCTACCGTACCTCTCCACCTGTACCCCTCCTAACGTATCTACCCCACCTACCGTACCCCTCCTACCGTACTCTTACTACCGTACTCCCACCTACCGTACCTCTCACCCGTACCCCTCCTACCGTACCCCTCCTACCGTACTCTTACTACCGTACCCCCACCTACCGTACCTCTGACCCGTACCCCTCCTACCGTACTCCACCTACCATTACCTACTACCGCACCCGGTCTACTGTACATCTTCATCTAACACGTACAGTAGCTCGTCTACCGTACCCTAGCTCCGTCCCCACAAACTCTACAGTATTCCCATCGTACTTCTCCTACCGTACCATCTCTGATTACGGTATTCATTTCAGTTCGAATCGATCGCCCCGCCCGTGATCTACTCGAAGCAAGACGATCTAGTTGCTACGACTCAGCGTCTCGAATAGTTGTGCCTCCGTCAGTCTCGGCGTCGATACGGTACGGGGATACGGTAGCACTGTGCTTTCAAGTACGGTAATTGAGTCTTCGATCGATGATCGAATATCGTATTTCAGCACTCGGAATCGACAACTGTAACGGCGAACAACGTGAAACGAAGAGCAAGATGAACAAGAAAGAATGAGAATTCGGAAGATCCCATCCCTAGCCCATCCCACCATTTCCTTCCCATCTCCTAGGTCTCCAGCCTCTTCACCGGCTCTACACTGGACGGGCTTTCCGAGTTCAACGATTCAACGACACCGACGCTCAACCGCACGAATGGAGAGGTACGACTCGCATCCCCCCTCGCCTCATAGCGATCACTCCGTTTCCTTGCGTTTCCATTGCCCTACCGAATGTGCAGTACCGATCATTCTCTATCGCACCAGGCCTTTCCTAAACCCCACGCCTATTCAATCATCGCAAACACTTTTATCGTATCTCTTTTTAAAGTAAGTGTATAGCGGTCTGATCTGATCTTGATCGGGTGCCGGATCGATTTACGCTTATTATTTCTCGAGGTACTCTTCATCCCATGTCGATGATTGAAATGGGCAGGGGGATAATTCAAAGCCATGAATCTAGCGCTCACTCCAGTTTCCTTGCGTCTCCATTGCCCTACCGAATGTGCAGTACCGATCATTCTCTATCGCACCAGGCCTTTCCTGAACCCCACGCCTATTCAATCATCGCAAACACTTTTATCGTATCTCTTTTTAAAGTAAGTGTATTGCGGTCTGATCTGATCTTGATCGGGTGCCGGATCGATTTACGCTTATTATTTCTCGAGGTACTCTTCATCCCATGTCGATGATTGAAATGGGCAGGGGGATAATTCAAAGCCATGAATCTAGCGCTCACTCCCGTTTCCTTGCGTCTCCATTGCCCTACCGAATGTGCGGTATCGATAATTCTCTATCGCACCAGGCCTTTCCTGAACCCCACGCCTATTCAATCATCGCAAACACTTTTATCGTATCTCTTTTTAAAGTAAGTGTATAGCGGTCTGATCTGATCTTGATCGGGTGCCGGATCGATTTACGCTTATTATTTCTCGAGGTACTCTTCATCCCATGTCGATGATTGAAATGGGCAGGGGGATAATTCAAAGCCATGAATCTAGCGCTCACTCCAGTTTCCTTGCGTCTCCATTGCCCTACCGAATGTGCAGTACCGATCATTCTCTATCGCACCAGGCCTTTCCTGAACCCCACGCCTATTCAATCATCGCAAACACTTTTATCGTATCTCTTTTTAAAGTAAGTGTATTGCGGTCTGATCTGATCTTGATCGGGTGCCGGATCGATTTACGCTTATTATTTCTCGAGGTACTCTTCATCCCATGTCGATGATTGAAATGGGCAGGGGGATAATTCAAAGCCATGAATCTAGCGCTCACTCCCGTTTCCTTGCGTCTCCATTGCCCTACCGAATGTGCAGTACCGATCATTCTCTATCGCACCAGGCCTTTCCTGAACCCCACGCCTATTCAATCATCGCAAACACTTTTATCGTATCTCTTTTTAAAGTAAGTGTATTGCGGTCTGATCTGATCTTGATCGGGTGCCGGATCGATTTACGCTTATTATTTCTCGAGGTACTCTTCATCCCTTGTCGATGATTGAAATTGGGAAGCGGGATAATTCAAAGCCATGAAATACTCTTCATTTCATTTACATCTTCTCTTTCTCTCTTTCTCTCTTCTTTCTCCCTATTCCTCATCCTTCTCTTTTCATTCGATCTCCCTGCTCTCGTCTCAGCTTGTGCGCTCTCCTCCTCCTCCTCTCTCCTCCACTCGAGGGAACAGGTATGAGCACCCCGCCAATACTCCAATACCCCGTCAATACCCCAATACCCCGATACACGCCAATACCCCGATACTCCATACCATACCATACCCATACCCATACCCCAGGACCCTACCGTATCCTTCCTACCCCTCCTTCCGTACCCTCGCCCTCCGTATCCTGCCTACCGTACCCCCCCCCCCCACCTCCCCTACGGTACCCACAACCCGTCAACCGTTCAACATCTACCATACCTCGCCCACCGTACCTATCCTACCGTACTCCGTCTATCGTATCCCACCTACCGTACCTCTCCCACCGTACCCCTCCTACCGTGCCCCTACTACCGCCCTCCTACTACTGCACCCCTACCGTACCCCACCTACCGTTCCTCTTTTATCATACGACCTCTGATTACGGTATTCATTTCAGAACGAATCTATCGCCCCGCCCCTCATCTACTCGAAACAAGACGATCTGACGGCTACGAACCACCGTCACGGAACGATGCGCCCTCGCTAGAAAGGAATGGTAAGAAAGGAGTCGAGACCGTGCCAATACCCCGCCATTACCCCACACCCAATGTACCCCTCCTACCGTACCCATCCTAAAATGCCTATCCTACCGTACCATCTCGGATTACGGTGTACATTTCAGTTCGAATCGATTACCCCGCTCGTCATCTACTCGAAGCAAGACGATTTGGCGGCTACGAACCACCGTCACGGAACGATGCGCCCTCGCTAGAAAGGAATGGTACGAAAGAAGTCGAGACCGTGCCAATACCCCGCCATTACCCCACACCCAATGTACCCCTCCTACCGTGCCCATCCTACCGTGCCCATCCTACCGTACCATCTCGTATTACGGTGTACATTTCAGTTCGAATCGATTACCCCGCCCGTCAACCACTCGAGGCAAGACGAGCAGCATTGGTCCACTACAAGAAGAGCGACGATATCCGGCCGAGCAAGCTGAAGAATCGATTGAAGAAGTCTTGGACAAGGTACTGTAGGAATAAGCGATCGATCTTACTGCTGGCATACCTTATCACCACTGCTACAGCATATCTACAGTATCATATTCTATGGTCCTCGATCGTACAATATCCTTTCATTTCAGATACGCCACTGGCAACGGCGAACAACGTGAAAAGAAGAGCAAGATGAAGAAGGAAGAATGAGAATTGCGAAGATCCCATCCCTAGCCCATCCCACCCATTTCCCTTCCCATCTCTAGGTCTCCATTCTGTTCATCGGATCTACACTGGACGGGCTTTCCGAGTTCAAGGATGCAACGACATCGACGCTCAAATACACAAATGGAGAGGTACGACTAGCATCCAATACCCAGTCAGTACCCCGCAAGCCCTACCGTATCCTGCTCCATTGAATCCCCTATGTTTGAGTATCGATTGTTTGTGAGGTGAGAAGTGGGATTCTTGTTGTTTTTTTGCATTACCTCCTATTGAGAAGCTCTGCATTTCCTGCCCTTCTGTAGTTCCTGCGATAACTCTTTGAATGTTACATGCATGGACCCGATCTATCTGAAGTTTCAGTATGTGTATCGATTGCTTGTAACAGGAAAAGAGGGACTCGTGGGTTATGCGCTGAAATTTATGATCATTACCTTTCATCGAGAAGCTCTGCATTTCCTGCGAACCAAATCATTTACCGTACCCTGCCCTTCTGTAGTTCCTGCGATAACTCTTTGAATGTTACATGCATGGACCCGATCTATCTGAAGTTTCAGTATGTGTATCGATTGCTTGTAACAGGAAAAGAGGGACTCGTGGGTTATGCGCTGAAATTTATGATCATTACCTTTCATCGAGAAGCTCTGCATTTCCTGCGAACCAAATCATTTACCGTACCCTGCCCTTCTGTAGTTCCTGCGATAACTCTTTGAATGTTACATGCATGGACCCGATCTATCTGAAGTTTCAGTATGTGTATCGATTGCTTGTAACAGGAAAAGAGGGACTCGTGGGTTATGCGCTGAAATTTATGATCATTACCTTTCATCGAGAAGCTCTGCATTTCCTGCGAACCAAATCATTTACCGTACCCTGCCCTTCCGTAGTTCTTGCGATAACTCTTTGAATGTTACATGCATGGACCCGATCTATCTGAAGTTTCAGTATGTGTATCGATTGCTTGTAACAGGAAAAGAGGGACTCGTGGGTTATGCGCTGAATTTTATGATCATTACCTTTCATCGAGAAGCTCTGCATTTCCTGCGAACCAAATCATTTACCGTACCCTGCCCTTCTGTAGTTCCTGCGATAACTCTTTGAATGTTACATGCATGGACCCGATCTATCTGAAGTTTCAGTATGTGTATCGATTGCTTGTAACAGGAAAAGAGGGACTCGTGGGTTATGCGCTGAAATTTATGATCATTACCTTTCATCGAGAAGCTCTGCATTTCCTGCGAACCAAATCATTTACCGTACCCTGCCCTTCTGTAGTTCCTGCGATAACTCTTTGAATGTTACATGCATGGACCCGATCTATCTGAAGTTTCAGTATGTGTATCGATTGCTTGTAACAGGAAAAGAGGGACTCGTGGGTTATGCGCTGAAATTTATGATCATTACCTTTCATCGAGAAGCTCTGCATTTCCTGCGAACCAAATCATTTACCGTACCCTGCCCTTCTGTAGTTCCTGCGATAACTCTTTGAATGTTACATGCATGGACCCGATCTATCTGAAGTTTCAGTATGTGTATCGATTGCTTGTAACAGGAAAAGAGGGACTCGTGGGTTATGCGCTGAAATTTATGATCATTACCTTTCATCGAGAAGCTCTGCATTTCCTGCGAACCAAATCATTTACCGTACCCTGCCCTTCTGTAGTTCCTGCGATAACTCTTTGAATGTTACATGCATGGACCCGATCTATCTGAAGTTTCAGTATGTGTATCGATTGCTTGTAACAGGAAAAGAGGGACTCGTGGGTTATGCGCTGAAATTTATGATCATTACCTTTCATCGAGAAGCTCTGCATTTCCTGCGAACCAAATCATTTACCGTACCCTGCCCTTCTGTAGTTCCTGCGATAACTCTTTGAATGTTACATGCATGGACCCGATCTATCTGAAGTTTCAGTATGTGTATCGATTGCTTGTAACAGGAAAAGAGGGACTCGTGGGTTATGCGCTGAAATTTATGATCATTACCTTTCATCGAGAAGCTCTGCATTTCCTGCGAACCAAATCATTTACCGTACCCTGCCCTTCTGTAGTTCCTGCGATAACTCTTTGAATGTTACATGCATGGACCCGATCTATCTGAAGTTTCAGTATGTGTATCGATTGCTTGTAACAGGAAAAGAGGGACTCGTGGGTTATGCGCTGAAATTTATGATCATTACCTTTCATCGAGAAGCTCTGCATTTCCTGCGAACCAAATCATTTACCGTACCCTGCCCTTCTGTAGTTCCTGCGATAACTCTTTGAATGTTACATGCATGGACCCGATCTATCTGAAGTTTCAGTATGTGTATCGATTGCTTGTAACAGGAAAAGAGGGACTCGTGGGTTATGCGCTGAAATTTATGATCATTACCTTTCATCGAGAAGCTCTGCATTTCCTGCGAACCAAATCATTTACCGTACCCTGCCCTTCTGTAGTTCCTGCGATAACTCTTTGAATGTTACATGCATGGACCCGATCTATCTGAAGTTTCAGTATGTGTATCGATTGCTTGTAACAGGAAAAGAGGGACTCGTGGGTTATGCGCTGAAATTTATGATCATTACCTTTCATCGAGAAGCTCTGCATTTCCTGCGAACCAAATCATTTACCGTACCCTGCCCTTCTGTAGTTCCTGCGATAACTCTTTGAATGTTACATGCATGGACCCGATCTATCTGAAGTTTCAGTATGTGTATCGATTGCTTGTAACAGGAAAAGAGGGACTCGTGGGTTATGCGCTGAAATTTATGATCATTACCTTTCATCGAGAAGCTCTGCATTTCCTGCGAACCAAATCATTTATCGTACCCTGCCCTTCTGTAGTTCCTGCGATAACTCTTTGAATGTTACATGCATGGACCCGATCTATCTGAAGTTTCAGTATGTGTATCGATTGCTTGTAACAGGAAAAGAGGGACTCGTGGGTTATGCGCTGAAATTTATGATCATTACCTTTCATCGAGAAGCTCTGCATTTCCTGCGAACCAAATCATTTACCGTACCCTGCCCTTCTGTAGTTCCTGCGATAACTCTTTGAATGTTACATGCATGGACCCGATCTATCTGAAGTTTCAGTATGTGTATCGATTGCTTGTAACAGGAAAAGAGGGACTCGTGGGTTATGCGCTGAAATTTATGATCATTACCTTTCATCGAGAAGCTCTGCATTTCCTGCGAACCAAATCATTTACCGTACCCTGCCCTTCTGTAGTTCCTGCGATAACTCTTTGAATGTTACATGCATGGACCCGATCTATCTGAAGTTTCAGTATGTGTATCGATTGCTTGTAACAGGAAAAGAGGGACTCGTGGGTTATGCGCTGAAATTTATGATCATTACCTTTCATCGAGAAGCTCTGCATTTCCTGCGAACCAAATCATTTACCGTACCCTGCCCTTCTGTAGTTCCTGCGATAACTCTTTGAATGTTACATGCATGGACCCGATCTATCTGAAGTTTCAGTATGTTCAGTTCAGTTTCAGTTCAGTATGATCATTACCTTTCATCGAGAAGCTCTGCATTTCCTGCGAACCAAATCATTTACCGTACCCTGCCCTTCTGTAGTTCCTGCGATAACTCTTTGAATGTTACATGCATGGACCCGATCTATCTGAAGTTTCAGTATGTGTATCGATTGCTTGTAACAGGAAAAGAGGGACTCGTGGGTTATGCGCTGAAATTTATGATCATTACCTTTCATCGAGAAGCTCTGCATTTCCTGCGAACCAAATCATTTACCGTACCCTGCCCTTCTGTAGTTCCTGCGATAACTCTTTGAATGTTACATGCATGGACCCGATCTATCTGAAGTTTCAGTATGTGTATCGATTGCTTGTAACAGGAAAAGAGGGACTCGTGGGTTATGCGCTGAAATTTATGATCATTACCTTTCATCGAGAAGCTCTGCATTTCCTGCGAACCAAATCATTTATCGTACCCTGCCCTTCTGTAGTTCCTGCGATAACTCTTTGAATGTTACATGCATGGACCCGATCTATCTGAAGTTTCAGTATGTGTATCGATTGCTTGTAACAGGAAAAGAGGGACTCGTGGGTTATGCGCTGAAATTTATGATCATTACCTTTCATCGAGAAGCTCTGCATTTCCTGCGAACCAAATCATTTACCGTACCCTGCCCTTCTGTAGTTCCTGCGATAACTCTTTGAATGTTACATGCATGGACCCGATCTATCTGAAGTTTCAGTATGTGTATCGATTGCTTGTAACAGGAAAAGAGGGACTCGTGGGTTATGCGCTGAAATTTATGATCATTACCTTTCATCGAGAAGCTCTGCATTTCCTGCGAACCAAATCATTTACCGTACCCTGCCCTTCTGTAGTTCCTGCGATAACTCTTTGAATGTTACATGCATGGACCCGATCTATCTGAAGTTTCAGTATGTGTATCGATTGCTTGTAACAGGAAAAGAGGGACTCGTGGGGGTACTATCCCGAAATGTAAATTTTTTTTCGTAAATACTTTCTATAGAAATATTTTTTTAGAAATTCAGAATGGGAAAAATAAAAATGTAAATACAATTTACGTAAAACTCATCTGGGAAACAAGTATACTGTAAATTAAATATTGATAAATTTTTTCTCGGAAATCCCATCTCGGAAATTTTTTCTCGGAAATCCCATCTCGGAAATTTTTTCCCGGAAATTTTTAATTGGAATTGATTTTTTGATTTTAAATTGATTTTTTAAAAAGTATTTGCCTTTTTGTGATTTTTTTGTGGAAATTTATAATTGTTTGCATATTTTGTTAGTTTATTTACATTCAATATCTCTCATTTACCTCTATCTCGAATTGCTGATGTGCCTTTGCGATCGTGTGATTACGGTAGGATTTAGAATCAAACTTTTCTTTTCCTTCCAACTCGTGGAGTTCCGTGCAGTCTTCTGTTTTCGCGCTCGTTTACTCCTGCTCCCGCGCGTTGAATGTTTGTTCTTTCGAAATACTACTTTGCGATCGTGTGATTACGGTAAGATTTCGAATCAAACTTTTCTTAAAACAATTAAAATCAAACTCAAAATCATTAATTCATTAAAATCAATCATTAAAATTAAAATAAAATAAAATAAAAAAAATTAAATTAATAATTATATTAATAAATTAATTAATAAATATAATTATATTAATAATTATAAAATAAAATTAATAAAATATATTAAAATAAATTTTTAAAAAATCATTAAAATCAAACAATTAAAAATTTCCGAGAAAAAATTTCCGAGATGGGATTTCCGAGAAAAAATTTATCAATATTTCATTTACAGTATTCGAATTTCCCAGCTAGAATTTCCGGAGAATTATTTCCGGAGTGGAATTTCCAACTGACTTTTTACACAATATTTTTTCCCAAATTTGAATTTACCAAAAATTTATTTCCAATGTGGAATTTACGAAAAAAAATTTACATTTCGGGATAGTACCCTCGTGGGTTATGCGCTGAAATTTATGATCATTACCTTTCATCGAGAAGCTCTGCATTTCCTGCGAACCAAATCATTTACCGTACCCTGCCCTTCTGTAGTTCCTGCGATAACTCTTTGAATGTTACATGCATGGACCCGATCTATCTGAAGTTTCAGTATGTTCAGTTCAGTTTCAGTTCAGTATGATCATTACCTTTCATCGAGAAGCTCTGCATTTCCTGCGAACCAAATCATTTACCGTACCCTGCCCTTCTGTAGTTCCTGCGATAACTCTTTGAATGTTACATGCATGGACCCGATCTATCTGAAGTTTCAGTATGTGTATCGATTGCTTGTAACAGGAAAAGAGGGACTCGTGGGTTATGCGCTGAAATTTATGATCATTACCTTTCATCGAGAAGCTCTGCATTTCCTGCGAACCAAATCATTTACCGTACCCTGCCCTTCTGTAGTTCCTGCGATAACTCTTTGAATGTTACATGCATGGACCCGATCTATCTGAAGTTTCAGTATGTGTATCGATTGCTTGTAACAGGAAAAGAGGGACTCGTGGGTTATGCGCTGAAATTTATGATCATTACCTTTCATCGAGAAGCTCTGCATTTCCTGCGAACCAAATCATTTACCGTACCCTGCCCTTCTGTAGTTCCTGCGATAACTCTTTGAATGTTACATGCATGGACCCGATCTATCTGAAGTTTCAGTATGTGTATCGATTGCTTGTAACAGGAAAAGAGGGACTCGTGGGTTATGCGCTGAAATTTATGATCATTACCTTTCATCGAGAAGCTCTGCATTTCCTGCGAACCAAATCATTTACCGTACCCTGCCCTTCCGTAGTTCTTGCGATAACTCTTTGAATGTTACATGCATGGACCCGATCTATCTGAAGTTTCAGTATGTGTATCGATTGCTTGTAACAGGAAAAGAGGGACTCGTGGGTTATGCGCTGAAATTTATGATCATTACCTTTCATCGAGAAGCTCTGCATTTCCTGCGAACCAAATCATTTACCGTACCCTGCCCTTCTGTAGTTCCTGCGATAACTCTTTGAATGTTACATGCATGGACCCGATCTATCTGAAGTTTCAGTATGTGTATCGATTGCTTGTAACAGGAAAAGAGGGACTCGTGGGTTATGCGCTGAAATTTATGATCATTACCTTTCATCGAGAAGCTCTGCATTTCCTGCGAACCAAATCATTTACCGTACCCTGCCCTTCTGTAGTTCCTGCGATAACTCTTTGAATGTTACATGCATGGACCCGATCTATCTGAAGTTTCAGTATGTGTATCGATTGCTTACAACAGGAAAAGAGGGACTCGTGGGTTATGCGCTGAAATTTATGATCATTACCTTTCATCGAGAAGCTCTGCATTTCCTGCGAACCAAATCATTTACCGTACGCTGCCCTCTGTAGTTCCTGCGATAACTCTTTGAATGTTACATGCATGGACCCGATCTATCTGAAGTTTCAGTATGTGTATCGATTGCTTGCAACAGGAAAAGAGGGACTCGTGGGTTATGCGCTGGGGTTATGCGCGATTATACACTGTTTTGCCGTTTACTGTCACAATTTACGTTATTTGAGTATTAACTATATTTTAAAAGAAGGACAGAGACTGTTCAGATTGGATGAGGAACGAGCAGTCTGTTAGAACAAGAAGAGGACAGAAGATATTTAATTCAGACTATCTAGAGGGTTATTTATCAACTCCATACCACCGTTTTCACTAACTTCTGTCTATTACAGTTACATCTTCTTTGACGATGCATGGGAAGATAAGAGTGAATGTGGAAGAACTACGAATCAATTCGTCTTTATTTTTCTCCGATCTAAAGTGAGTCTCACGGTGAATATTCTGCTTACAGTATCAATCGACAATTCTTCGTAAATGCGAAACCAGAAACAGTTCTTCTTCTTCTCCCTTTTATTGTTAGAATGTGTTCTCGGTGCTCCCGGATGATTCTACCTACTCACATTGGTGAGTTTCCCTTCCTTCCCCCCCCCCCTCTAATCTCGTCCTTTCAGCCATCAACCCTAATGGATGACAATATCACGCCAGCACTAAGACAGCTAAGACAGCTCAAGAACCTCGTCATTTCGTCCAATATGATCAAGGAGAAGATTGATGGATTTTCAGCCATGAAAACTCGTCGCCTTTCGCATTATAATATTGTTTGTTTCGTAGATTAAGGTGGATTCTTACTCCTCTTATTTGTAAATTTGTACTATTGCCTCTGTGAGATTGTAACCAGTTGTAGATAAAGAAAGTGCTAGTAAAAGTTATTTCCAAAGTCGTGAAGAACAAGAAGCTGTAGATGAAATACGAGGGGTGGGGAAGGAAGGAAGAGGGTGGGGTAGGCAGGGGAGCCCGCTAGAGTAGACTTCGAAAGTCTACATATTAGACTTTCTAATCAAGAGTTAGATGTCGCGAAATCTAAGATCACCTGGGACGACTTTATAAGTCTACAGATAAGTCTAAAATCGTAGACTTATTTCCCTTTTTCTTTCGTTCGGCTAGTTGAACCCAGTCGACCACTTTTGTTGTGTCTCTGATCTGCTGGTTCGACCGTCTATGTAACAGCGAGATACCGACAATCTTCCTTTCCATCTTCAACTGAGCTGTCCGTAATTTTCGTTTGTCTGATTGTCGAAGGGACCATAGCTCGGCTCCGTGTAGCGCAGCGGGTGTTATTAGCGCATGGAAAGATCTTCGTTTGTGTTCGAGGGACAGACGAGGAGATATCATCAAATCATGAATAATCAAGGAACTTCAGGCGCATATAATTCTCCTGTCGATTTCGTCTGAGGGATTCATAGGAAAAAAATGGAAGTTCCAAGATAGGATGCCTTTTCAACGAATTTCATATTGACCGCTATGTATTACTCTTCTCTCTCGTTGGCTTCTCGTTGTTTTTGCAGTTGGATAATATAACTGTTTTCTTTGCATTTAGAGACAGGCCACAGGATGATGCGTTTTTTTCAGTTTTCGGATCATTCTTTCCATTGCCGGTCTATTCCTTGCAATTAACGCAATCATCTGCATAGCCGAGATGGGTGAGGTTCTTTCCGTTAACTTTGATTCCATCTCCGTCCCAGGCACAATCATTGAGCATCATTCGAAGCACCGCAGTAAATAAGCGAGGGGAGAGGGGGCAACCTTGTCGAACTCCTCGTTTGATGGAGACAGGTACGGGTTGGCCATTCACTAGAATATCAGATTTGGATTCGAGATATAATCTTTGAAGTAATGTAATCAGATCTCGGTGAACTCCTTGAAGTGATAGCGCTCTCCACAAAATTGTCCATTCTAATGAATCGAAGGCTTTTGCAAAATCAACTAATGCCACGTAGGAATGGATATTGTATTCAGTGAGTTTCTCGATTAGTTGATTTATTGAGTGAGCATGATCTAATGTGCTGAATAGAGAGCGAAAACCAGTTAGAGTGGGCTCTTCTGCTTCTTCGAGGCATTTTTCTACTTCAGATTGAATGAACGGAAGGACTGGATCATCACATTGTCTCAATTCAGGCATAGGTAGTGCGACCATTGGCGATAAAGGTTGTTGTAGAATTCTTGAACAACGTTGACGGTATGAACTTGCGAATAACCTCCAGAGTTATCACGAATTTCCATTCTTCTGCGGCTATGATGAGTCTTTTGCCTTGCTTTCCTCAGGTTTCCGTCCTTAAAACGCAGTCTCTGTAAAAACGCAGGTGGGAGTGCACAACTCCGTCAGAATGATCGCCCCGCACTCAAACTTCACCAACATGACCCTTAGGGACGATATTTACGATTTTTGATCTTTGATCCCAAAAATGTTGATCTTTGATCTTTGAAAAAAATTTCAAGTAGCCCTATCATGTTATAGCTCATTCGAAAGAGCAGGAAAAGTTATGTTATTTCCTGAAATTTCGTCCATTTTTGATAATCCATATTCGAGAAACACGAAGAAACGACGACTTTTAAGGGTTTTTCGTTAAACTTTGTGGTTGCAGCCCTACTCAAAGTCATTTGTTGCCTCTGGATTCGACATATATTTTGTATGTCTGTATGTGTAACAACTTTTTGTGGTCGACAGGAGGATCATTCAGTGCCGAAGAATCGAAAAGATGGTTTACATGTGGCACACTTTGCTCAATTTTAGTGATTCTGCCTGTCATGATTCTTGTCGGAAACGATAATAGGCAGTCGTTTAAACCTCAAATAATGTTTTTTCGTTATTTTCAACCATTTGCAGATTTTTGGTCAACATTTTGACCATATCTGCGAACTTGGCTTACCTTGACTTTTTTCACATAAGGGTCCCCCCTTATGGGGAAAAATAATTTTTTTGCACATGTCAGAATCGATGACAATACCATGTAGGATAGCACTTAAACTAACATAAAACAATTTTTTGACCACCCGAAAGTACTTTTTATCGTGTTCGAGGTCTCATTTTGACATGTGCCCAAAACCATTTTTTCACATAAGGGGGGACCCTTATGTGAAAAAAGTCAAGGTAAGTCAAGTTCGCATATATGGTCAAAATGTTGACCAAAAATTTGCAAATGGTTGAAAATAACGAAAAAACATTATTTGAGGTTTAAACGACTGCCTATTATCGTTTCCGACAAGAATCATGACAGGCAGAATCACTAAAATTGAGCAAGTGTGCCACATGCAAACCATCTTTTCGATTCTTCGGCACTGAATGATCCTCCTGTCGACCACAAAAAGTTGTTACACATACAGACATACATAATATATGTTGAATCCAGAGGCAACAAATGACTTTGAGTAGGGCTGCTACCACAAAGTTTAACGAAAAACCCTTAAAATTCATCGTTTCTTCGTGTTTCTCGAATATGGATTATCAAAAATGGACGCAATTTCAGGAAATAACATAACTTTTCATGCTCTTTCGAATGAGCTATAACATGATAGGGCTACTTGAAATTTTTTTCAAAGATCAAAGATCAACATTTTTGGGATCAAAGATCAAAAATCGTAAATATCGTCCCTAAGGGTCATGTTGGTGAAGTATGGGCGCGGGGCGATTGTTTTGACGGAGTTGTACCACTATCAGCCCCTTTCCCTGCGTTCTTACAGAGACTGCGTTTTAATAGCTGTTTCCAATTGATTTTCTTTGTACTTTCTGATATCGTTGTACATAGATATTCTCGCACTTTTACAGATTGTGACATAAGCAATACGTTGGCTTGGATCGGATTGCAAACGATGACGTTGTTTGAGGATAAAAGTAACTATCGGGCGCCAAAAATGTAAATGATGACCGATCTTCACCAAACTCTCAGGACCTTAGTTGCTCGTCATAAGAAGCAGAATGATCCTTAGAACGAGTTTCTAGCACGTCTGGGTGCGGAGTTATGATTTTCCGACCCTGAATTTGCAGCCACCCTGCAGCATCTGCAGCAAGTGGCAGCAACTTGAAACTTTTTTCCAGGTAGACCTCAACAACGGCTAATTGTATAAAAAGTTTGGCCGGAACAGAAAGATCGATCAACGAAAAAAAAATTCGAAAGAAGTGTACCTTTGATTACGTCATCACTATGCGATATTGTTGATTGTTCGGGCACCACACTTTTTTATATTTTGTTGCCCGATAGCCAATCTATACCTAGGGGCCACAAGCTCCGCCCACTTTTGTGAGACACGATTTCGCCTAAAAGCGAGAATCAAATCCGCAAGCTTCGTTCTAAACCAAATCGTTCATTCTAAAGTGCGCTGGATAGCTACTGGCGTCCCCAATCGATTGAGCACTGCCCAAATTGTGCATATCTTCACTGAGTAGGTCAAAATTGAACTTAAACGATGGGAAGAGGTCGTTTTGACGGGTTGCAGTGTGAACATTTTGTTTGGGCATAAATTTTCTGACTAACACGAATATTTTAGGAATTTTAGAGAAAAAATTAGATTTTTATCATGCTTCAAAAGCTTGCGGATTTGGTTTGTAGTTGAGCGGGGAGAGGCGAGCGAGAGAGCGGAGGAGGGAGAGAGACACACGCAAATTAGGCTCCGCCCCCTTCCCTCTCGTCTCGCCTTTCCCTCCTCTTCCCCAGTGCGATGCGCGCGTACTTCTTGGGCTCTAGCGCAGCTCAGAGACACGATATCGACAAACGGCAAAAAGCATGATGTTATTGGGTCCATGAGGGATTGTTTGAACACTAATTTCATCCCATTGCATAAAATCGGCTATCCACATTGTGGCCCCTATCTATACCAAGCCAAAAAAAGGGTGTTGTGTCGATACAGAAGAACTGCAAAATTAAAAGTATGAAATGTTCATGAAACTCATTGAGAGAGAGCACAAAGGAGATCAGAATGCTGTGCATTGGATATGTGCAACTACATAGCGAGCTATGCTAGCAAATGTCGCCGGGTCGTGTGTTGAGCTTTTGCCTCACTCGATCCCTCGAGTGGGGCACTTGATTCCAACTTGATAGAGGACACCAGAGAAGAGACTCTGCTTTGGCAATGAGAAAAGAAGAAAAGAAAATGTCGAGACGGCAAAAATGCAATCTACGCTCGCGGCGCGGCTATAATAATTATGCCATTATTCGAAGCTATCGTGCGTTTGAAATGCTCAGCAAACTCAAAGAGTTGGTTAGTGAGCTATTGATTGTCTGGTAGAGAGGAAGGGAGAAAGAAGGGGGGGAGGACAGTTGATCTACCGCCTCCTCCCGGCCTCTTCCCTGCTCCGCCCCTCGAACGTTCGTCAAAGGTCAGCTACGAGTGGAATGGAAAATAACGACACGATACCTCCTTGAAAGAATAATCAACATGCGTGAAATAGTCTTGACAGTTGTAAATGAATCGAGCCACAATTCATTTTCACTCTCAAATAGTCAAATAGTCAATCAATTAGAGATGCAAAGAGTTAATACAATTTGATATGTAAAGTGAAATTGCTCTATAAAAGAATCAAAATTATTTTTCTTTCTCATATCAAGTTCATTCGGTTTGTTGCTCCCCATTCTACACGATGGCCGACGGTCGGAAAGCGCCGAAAAGAAAGTGAGCGGTTTTAATAGCTCCATGCCAATACCATCTCGGCTCTTCAATCATCAATGGGTCTTTGCCCGATAACATTTCCTTATCATTATCATAACGAAAGAAGGACGATCTGCAAGACCCGCTAATCACATCGGTATTTGCAGCCGCCGGACGCCTCGAGCAAAAGACAACGCAATGAATAGCTCGAAAAGTATCTCTACGGATCGGACTCCACCCGATCAGGTCAGCTCAATGCTCATTCCCACCACTCCTCCTCCCTGGGCCGCGTCGCCAATGAGGACGGTCGACCGTGCGATCACTCCAATGAGGGGCGAAATGAACGCTCGCTGATTTTGTTTACGCTTAATGAAAACCGATGGGATGTGGTAAACAACTTTCACAGTGGATACTGAAGCTAGTGTGTACGCTATTTGGTGGAGATAACGCACACTGAGATGCTAATCGCCCATGAGATACTGTAAGTTCGGAATGCTGTATTCAAGAAAGGTACCGTATCCCATGAATACTGTAGCGAAGGAAATCCAAATGATAGCGAAAAAGGACCTTATAGGCTAGGTGTGTGCTAGACGCGACGGGGCAAGAACTGCTAGGGCCCAACTTGGGTCCCCCTTTTTATTTGGGCCCAAGTTGGGGACGCACACCAGAGAATTCATTCCGAGTTGCCGAAGTGGTAGACCGACCGCGCCATGGCTGCTATATCAGCGAAAATGGACGTTCATAGATAAGCGCTAAAATAAATTGATGGGAATCGAATAATGACCCTTCATGAAGATACTGGAGATGTTAAAACAAAACGAAATGCCAGGCGCATTTCTTCCTATTGTTTTGCATTTCGAGACGTGGATCGGAAAAAAGTCGACTCCCCTCGAATTTTTCGACTCGTAGTAAAAATGATTAAAGAAAGTGAAAATTTTAACGGGAATGGCCCCATGACATCTGTGACGACGTGGGAGTCCGTCTCACCTAATTGTAGTATTTGAAAAAAATGTTTGAAGATCTATTTACTTACACATCATCGCCTTTCCCATATTGTATTTAATTATTCAGGAAGGATCGCCTGCAAGTGCTCCACCTCCAAAGAAGGAGTATAATGGCCCTGTTCTCCGCGCTCATGTCGTAAGTCATCTCTTTTATGCATTCAATCAGGCGCCTGGGAAACTGCGCTCGAGTCGTGAGTGTGGTTTTCAGAAAAAAGAGTCCGTCTCTTCATTTCGCATGCTCTCTCATCACTCGGACCAGTTAGAAAGCACGCGGAATGAAGAGAAGGATTCTTTTCATTCTGACACCGTCGAGACTCGTAATCCATCTAATCATCAAAGCCATTTTTCATTGCGCAAAACGGAACGTTAATTCTTCGTTTGTCTTCTGAAACGACAGAAAGGAAAGGCCTCGATGCAGACGAGTTGCAATCTTGAAAATATCAAATGTTTCTGAAACCTATTCAAATTATGATTTCGACTGCTCGGGAAAATCGAAAGACATTTCAGAAAAAAACAGAAAAAAGGAAAAAAAAACATTTCGAAAAAAATATTTTTTAATCGAGCAGGAAATTGCAGTTCTTTCATGGCGGAATATTAGCGCTAATAATTTTTAAGTTCGTCACTCTTGTCTGGAGGGAACATAGGGTATCAGAATGCTATGGCGGTAGATAAATTGACAGTTTTGAATATGGAAAATCAGCCTTCATTAGCGATTACGGGAAAACGAGAAGCGGTGTACTGCGCATGATTGCATGGCCTATTTCCCCCCTGGGCAAATACAATGAAGAGCCTATTCTTACTGTTAGATGATCGGTCCGGATAATTTCAGTGTGCAGAATAATTAATTTTCGTTTAAAGAAGACTATTTCGACAAACTACCTTATTTAGGCAGCTAAATCGAAGGCTGTCGAAGAGGCAGAGAAGACCATGCCCACGGCTATGTCGACAACTCCCCCGCCGCCCAAAAACGGTGAGGATCACGGTTTGAGTTGAGATACAATCTGATTATGATGAACCGGTAGGCAACGTAATGGTGAAGTGATCAACAAAGTAGAAAAGGCTTGATGACAATATCTAACCTGTCTGATTCTGGAAGACATTGTCACGCATTCCTTTCACGTAATGGCGGTCGATTCATGGCTTGCGCAGCGTTGCGAATATTGGTTGAAACTGAATATGTGCAGGCCGATCGAAGGTGAATCGTGTAGCGTCAAAGACGAAGGTGCCAACCGGCGACTTGAAGAAGACTGATGGACCGGAAACTAGTGAGTGATTTGTGAAATCGCGGCGAGTCCCTCTTCCCAAAGGAAAGCGTGAGAGGCATGGGTTCGGATTGGTGCACACTCTGATTGCCAAGTGCGTTAAGCACAGTGATGGCGAAGAAATCGGGAAAGTTGGATGAAAATCACCTGAAATTCTGAAATTCTTGACGTTGTCGCGTAGCCATTTCACGTATGGCGATCGATCCCTGGCTTGCGCAGCGCTGCAAATAATCGTTGAAACTCAATGTCTGCAGTCAACGCGAATTCGTCGCCTGTCGTCCCTTCACCGACCTCCACTCCAGTGGCTCCTGCTGCAACGGTGGCACCGGGAGATTCAGTTGCTAGTGAGTGCTTTGAACAATAATTATTTGGGGAAAAATCTCCAAAAATGGTTGATTTGTGGATGGTTTGTGCAAGATTGACGGACCAGTTGAGATCAGGTCCAAAGTTGAATTGAACGCGATAATGATCTCTTGCAGCTGCCGCGTCGATCGCGTCGAACGAAGAATCCGGCGTCAATCATGACTGGTCATGGGAAGGAGCCTCTGATATACTGGTACGGTACACATAATTTGTGTCTGAAGAATAAGAGCACTATAGTAACCCTGTGCGAGTGAGACGCACACGCGACTAGGGCGGTCGTTATCCATTCATTTTGAAACACATTCGAACTGTCTTGTGCATATTTAGTGAAGCAGTTTGTTCATGCCAGTGTTTCACATCTGTAAAAAAAAAAATTATCATTGCAGAAGGGACGCAAGTTCGGTGTCGGACTCATCAACAATGGGAATATATGCTTTTCAATCGTGATAATCCAGTTAATGGCACATGTTTCTGCTCTGGCGCAATTCTTCTTGAATCATACCAAATGTTGTAAGTGGAGGGGCGGGGAGTGGCATACGGTATATAGTTATTGTGGTTTAGAGGAATGATTTAGTTTTAAAATTTTGCTGAAATTGTCGGTAGTTGACGATTACCGATTGCAGGCGCTCGATCTGTCAGGGATTGTTTTGCTTGTGGAATGAGTGCTCATCTCAGCGTCGCCTACTCCTTCATGACGCCTATCGATATCTCCTGGGTTCTCCCTCATGTCACTCGTGAGTTGTTTACAGAAATAGGCGGAGAGGTAGGCAAGGACTCTCTTCATCTGGCACACTCTCTCACTTTGTCTGACCGGTGAGAGAGCATGAATCAATGAGAGATGAAAGAATCCTCGATGGACAGATTGGATGTGTGTGTAGATGAACAAGGGCAGTAGGCTACATTTGATTGGCATAAATCGATATGAAAAAAACAGAAATCGAAAAACCCCAAATCGGGCCCATTCCTACAGTATCCCGAATCAATTAGTGCATTCCTATCCGATACATTGTGTCCATAGCCAACCCGACTCCCTCCCCTCAGGGCTTCTTCCCGCTCACAAGAACGGCGAGATGGAGGACACCCACGAACTACTCGTGTTATTGCTGGATGAGATACATGGACCCGCTCGCAAAGATCTGTACGCAAAATGGTGAGTATAGGATAATTGGTGAAACGGCATGGAATGAGGCGTCTTGCACGCGACTCTCTGCACTAGGATAATTGGATTTTCATCCCTCGCAGACACGCTATGGTAGACAATGGAGTGTGATTGGGAAGTGTTCTTGTTGCATCGGAGCCAGGAGAGGGGTAATACAAGAGGATCGGAAAGAACATGAAAAAAGGGATCAACGAAAAAAAATGTAAATAAATAATGCACAGTGTGAGAAAAAATTTAGGTCCGAAAAGGAGCTACCGCTGTCGCCTCTACAAAACATTCTCTTTGGTCAAGTAATACACAAAAGTAAGTTCATTGAGTACTGTGGGTATCAAGATAGATCACAGTAGCTAGGGGCCACAAGCTCCGCCCACTTTTGTGAGACACGATTTCGCCTAAAAGCGAGAATCAAATCCGCAAGCTTCGTTCTAAACCAAATCGTTCATTCTAAAGTGCGCTGGATAGCTACTGGCGTCCCCAATCGATTGAGCACTGCCCAAATTGTGCATATCTTCACTGAGTAGGTCAAAATTGAACTTAAACGATGGGAAGAGGTCGTTTTGACGGGTTGCAGTGTGAACATTTTGTTTGGGCATAAATTTTCTGACTAACACGAATATTTTAGGAATTTTAGAGAAAAAATTAGATTTTTATCATGCTTCAAAAGCTTGCGGATTTGGTTTGTAGTTGAGCGGGGAGAGGCGAGCGAGAGAGCGGAGGAGGGAGAGAGACACACGCAAATTAGGCTCCGCCCCCTTCCCTCTCGTCTCGCCTTTCCCTCCTCTTCCCCAGTGCGATGCGCGCGTACTTCTTGGGCTCTAGCGCAGCTCAGAGACACGATATCGACAAACGGCAAAAAGCATGATGTTATTGGGTCCATGAGGGATTGTTTGAACACTAATTTCATCCCATTGCATAAAATCGGCTATCCACATTGTGGCCCCTAACAGTAGCCATCTTTTCACAATGGACACGGGCCATCGGGTGGAGAACTTCATACAAAACCCTCAAACATTTCTCTCCGAAATGGCTTGTATTTTTGATATTTTCATCCGTCAGCTGGCAATGTGAACCAAAACCATCTCACGCCATGGCAACTTCTTTGTATTATTGTGTTTTTACTTGCAGATAAGTGCAGACGTTGTGGTGATGAGACGTTAGCCTACGAGGATTTTCATCATATAGCGATTCCGATCGATAACGAGGTACGGTACGCGTAACGGTCGCTCAACAGATTACGAACATGCTTATGCTATTCCACATTTGAAAAATTTGTTCACGGGTTCATTAAGTTGAGAGGCAGATGGAGGGAAGTAGAGTGAACTCTTGAGGATAGGTGTGTAACGTAAGTTGTAAGGATCGTATGGAGAAGAAATTACTTTTACTATTTTAGACTGCGATAGTTTTTGCTCCTTCAGTACGCGTGTTAGGATTCCAGGTTTTTCGAAAAGTGTCACTGTGGTTGGGTGATTGTAAGAATTCGATTCAAAATACATCATTAAAAATAATATTGTGGAAATCAATTTTAGGCCACCGATATCTGGAACGCTCTGAGAAGACACCTTCAATCCGAAGTGATTCAAGAAGTTTTTTGCGCTACGTAAGACTTCACATTGAACTGAAACACAGCGTTGCTCGGCCATGTTTGGAACGGTGCAAATTGATCACCTCTGAAATTTCAGATGCACTATGAAGACTGATCGCCAAAGATGTAATCAATTATTCCACCTGCCGCCGATTATGCTTTTGACGCTAAAGCGTTTTGATAACGCTGGACGAAAAATCGGAACTCGCATTAAACTCGAGGTACGAAACGAGAGGGGATACTGTAGGAGGGGGATACGGTAATCAAGGCAATGTATGTATGCCCAGTTGTTTTCTAGAAATGAAAGCTGATTATTTCCCGTGGTGTAGAATATGACTGTTGTTCTTCTGAGTGTGGCCAGTGAGAGAGAGAACGGGAAGGAGGAGTCGTAACATGAGTTGAATAAGGCAAAGGAAGCAAACACATTCTCAGCCCACTCGGAAATGAGTAGAAAACAAGTATTATTCGTCTGATTGTGGCCAGTGAGAGAGAACGGGAGAACAGTGAGAGGGTGTCCACACATTCTGCGTCATCTCATGTTCATATAGTGCGGATACTCTGCATAAACGCGAATCGTGAACTGCCGGCCTCTCGATTGCAGGAGACCCTAGACGTGAGACAATTCATGTGTGATGAATTTGATGCGAGTATGCAGCCGGGACGGCCGATGAGGACATTATATAAACTTACGGCACTCATCGTTCATCACGGAGAGAAGGCTCGTTATTTTCTTACCTTGCTTAATTAAAAAAAAAAATTCTGCACACTTCTTGACCTGCCAAGAAGTGAATAATAAAGCGTTATCATTCGAAAGATGCAACAATAATTAGCTCAAAAATTCATTTTTGCAGGTCTCAAGTGGTCACTACACGATAATGACCAGGACGATCGACGGCAATTGGATTCAATTTGACGATCGGAAGGTAATATGGATTTATCTATTTCATATTTTTTTAAATTTTTCAATTGATCAGGTCGCTCGTGTGGATAAGCTGCGCGAGGATTCTTACATACTTGCGTACTCTCTCATTGACGGTGTAAGTCTCTGCCACTTCCCCTCCGCATTCTTCCAAAAAAATTCACGTGAAAATTGGACTCAAAATGCGCACTAGTGGCTGGAAAAATTGTGTGTTGATTGCGCTTCTTCCGCTCGAAAATCCGAATATTTCTAATGAATTATTTTGTAAAAAAAACCCTAATGAAAACCCATTTTTCGAATTGTATCTGCTTGGCTATCTATTTTATGTTTAGGACCGCGAGCCAACTACAGCTGCAGCTGCTGCTGGAGCGACGTCTGAAGCCGAGCAACAACTGAACAATTCTGTACGTGATCACACTCTTCTTCCAAGACCGGGAAGGAGATACGGATCAAATGTGATGAGCTCATGAGCCGCGGTTTTCTCGTCTAATGCCCATGCATCTCTCTTCGATTTGCATGCTCGAATTCATTTCATGTGTTCACAATTTAGCGGAATGGGGCACGAAACACGCATTCGTTTTCCGATGCCATTTTTTGCTCTCGTGATGAGTATGTTTTTATTCAGAGCTCGGAGCTTCCTCTATTCGACCTTGCAACTCTGGTCGACAAACCACCGCAGAAGACGGCATGCGTAAGTGATTTCTCGCATCATCTTTCCGCATCTTTCGTCGACTCGTAAGGGAATTCGGCCGTCGGAGGCATCAAGATTGATCTTGATCAAGAGAGAATTTTATCGCTCGAATTCGCTTTTTAAAATTCAAATTCTCACACTCGATGACTGCGATTTGGAAAAAAAGGATCGTCGATTTGGGAAAAAACATCGCTTCTTCGAAGGCTAGCCCGCAAAAATGAAATGGTCGCGCAATAATGTTTCGCACACATCGCGCCGACCAGCGGAGAAGTGGCTTGTGGATTGACTGGTTTAGGCGCTAGAGTTTTTTTTTAATTTTAGAATTTTAAATTTTATTTTTTCAGTCTTCCTGGACCCATCCTTCCCTGATGCACGCCAAGCCTTTCGATGAGGAGCAGTGCTCGACGCTCGCGGCCTTTGGCGAACAATCTCTCGACGACCAAGACGAGGAATCTAGCGAGCGAGCTCAAGCTCGAATTATCGAAAAGGAGACGCGCTACGAATGGGATCGTTCCATGAACATGCAACGAAAAAAAGCGGACGAGGCTAACGCGGAACTGAGAAAAGCAACTCGAAAATTGGACATTCGAATCAGCGCACATCAGCGCAAGACTGCTTTACTTCGACGACTGAAAAGTGCTGTTCCCGGTGAAGAAACTCGAGAACGAGATGTGACGCGTGCAGAACTGTGGCAGCGTATTGACACTCTCCTTCCTTCGGTGAGACTTAAATATTTAGTATAGTTGACTCAATGTGTAATCGACATTAGCATTTTCATACATACTTGCCATCCATACAGTATATATGAACGGCATCCTTTCATAATGTCATGATTTCCAGCCCTTCCGCTTCCCCACTACAATTGCAACCTCGGGAATCGCCTATGGTTAGTTGTTCCATCTAGAGAAAAAAAAATCAAATAGGAGAGGGAATCCGTACATTTGCCCCTTTACATCACCCTTTTTAGTTCTTTTTTTTTCGAACACGCAGCTTGAATAACATTGGAAATCTCCACTACTACAAACCCCAGTGCTAACTAGCATTTGATGTGCGCGTCGGCGTCTCATCCATTTTGCACTCACTCTCACTCGCCAATTCGGCAGGCTGGAGAGTGTGCGAAATGCAGAGACGACGACCCGTGTAAAACAAATTCTCCAGGAGTCGCCTGCTTCTCCACGTGTTCAACGAAAAATGAAGCATTGGCCATGGAGGCTTGTCTCGATGCGGGTAGATAGTTGGAGTAAACGGAAGACTGACGAGCATCATTCACACTGTATCGGCACACACACTTACAGATCATCATAAGCATCATCGGGTGAGAGGCAGCGGGGCTCACTGGTATCTGGATGTCGTCGCGGTCGATCTATTGGTAAATTTTGCGAAATAAAATATTGTAATTAAAATGGGCCAAATTCATAGCACCAAGGTTTTGCAGAGAGCACAACAACTGATTTCACATGGCCTCATCGTTTCCGGACAAGTTCAACACTTCTTCCGATACAAGACGGGTATGCACTACTTCTTTTCGAAAGATGGAAACGATGAACTCTTTGGCAACAAAAATCTTAGAATGAGTGGAGTGCGGGAAAAAAGATTCATTGCCGATTGATTTTCATTCTTAGACAGTAATGCAATTGAAATTTGAACAAAAAAATTTGGAATTAATCTATTTATTTGAATTTTTAGTGATTCGGAGTTGAATGCGTCAGATCCATTGGCGAGTGCATTTTTCCAAACGCTAAAACAGGGAGCGAGAGAAAGGAGAAAGCATTCCCCGTGTTTTCTCGCTTCTTTAATCTTTAGAGAGACTTGAGAGGGAGGTACAGTGTGGAATCGCACCAATATGAAAACAATGGCTGGAAATACTGGATGCGAATTATTCAAAAAGAGTGATGAGAAATGCACTTGCAGTAGGTCCATTCGTGATGGAAAAGGATGGAGGAGGAGTACTCTGTATTCGAGGAGTCCCTCCCGGGATCAAAGGTACACATACTTGCTCACCCCGTGCTCATTGGAGCGTCCATTTCTTGTATCGTCAAATATTGCATTGGAGTTGCTCGTTTTGCGAAGAATGCCCCCCCCCATTTTTTAATTATGGCGAACTATGCGGTTTTCCAGACGAACTCTTCAAGAAATTCGGATCAGTTGCTGGAGCATCGTTCGCTCACTTGGAAGAGGTGAAAAATTGAAGAAGACAGCATTGCGAATTTTTGCTGGTCTATTCTAGGGATGGCTTGGCAAGAAATGGTCTCTTCATTTCCCACACTCTCTCATCGGTCAGATAGCGCGAGAGAGTGTGCGAAATGAAGAGAGTCAATTCTTGCCAAGCCATCCCTAGTCTATTCTTCTACTCTTCAGACCGAGGGAGTTGGGTACATGTACTATGAGGACCCGGAAGTGATGCGGCGCAGTGGCATGAACTTGCACAACGGAAGCATTGGCGGGGCAATCCTAATCTGCTCACAGGAGGTTTGCTTTCTTCATTTGTTTTCTTCAAGGTTCTCTTATACGGAAGCACTCGAATACGATATCTAGGATTCTCGCAATCAGAGTGAGATAGAGATTGTGCAGCGAGAATTGGATATTGAGAGAGAAAGGTGGAACAGATAGAGACAAATAGTCGTAAATATTGTGCATTATATTGCACATGTGCTTTTTAATAATGTTCTAATTGCAGCACTGATTGTGAGTCAATTAATGCAATCAATTAATGCAAATATTTATTTCTCAAATCACAATTAGACAACATCTCAGAAATTATAAGTATGTTTTACTTTATTTATTTAAATTTCTGAAATTTAAAATTTCAAAGATTTTTAAATTTAAAAATTCAAAGAAAATCATAGTCAAACATGTGACCTGCTCGATCAAATTTTAGAACTCGAGTACGGTAGTCAGCTGCGATATCGATTGACAGTGTTGTAATTGCACTTGATTTCAGTTTTCCTGGTGTTCTTTTTCTACTCGTCAGTTTTATTTACTCGTCAGTTTTATTATTGTGAGTGCAAACTGCTTCTTCTTCTCGTTCACATTAGTTTCTACTTTAATTGACCTTCAATGGCTCGTTAGTTTCTCGTTCTATAGTTAAATCAAGTTGATGACGTGTCGCAAGTGAGCTGTAGTTCTTCCCATTTAGCCATTTACTTCGATATTTCCTCCCTTTTACTGCGCGTGCTCATGAAAATCGTCCCAATTCCCCTCGTTTCCTCTAATTTCTCCCCAATTCGCCGACCTTTATCGGTGCGCGTTCAACGTTCCCTCCTCTTTCGACCTAAAGTTGCCTTGAAAATCTTGCCATTTAGCACCACGATCAGCCCATAACCTCGCTTATTACTCCTTACTCACTTTGCGTTGATGAACTATCGATTTTTGATGAAATGTCGATAGTTGGAATGTATGTGGGAATAAGTAATTGTATTGCAGGTGTATTGTGACTCGAGAGAAGGCATGGGAGGCAGTGGGAGGGGCCCTCCCTCGAGTCCATTTGGTATGTAAATAGCACTTGTTGCCTGCTCAGACCTCTCCACTCTTGGGCTCTTGGGCTACTAGATGGCAGACGGCTCCGCAATTTGCTCTTACGGGGTTTCTCAGTTATTTAACGTAATTTATTCTGTGCCACTCGGGGCTCTGCAAATAGTTGCCAAACGATTGGTTTTTGAATTATTCTTACTCTAAATTCAAGTTATTCAAATCCTATCATCCTTCATTTAGACTTTGTTTCTAGTGTAATAGGTAGTTGATGGGAAATTGCTGTGAATGAAGATAAAAATCAATTTGCGAGGAAGTGATCGCGAGGCACTATTTCGGCTCGGATTTTGTATTTTAGTTTCGCCATTCTTCAGTTTGCCGTTCAGTTTGAATGTAATACTCATCACAACCCTTCACAACATATTTGAACTGGGCGTGACTGTGTAGGGAGATTCCCGGGGGAAAAAAATATAGTAGTCAGAAAGGTAAAATATGGTGGTCAGAAAACATGAAAAGTGAAATGTTTTTAAAATTCGCTGAAAATCGTCAGTCATGATTGCAGATGATTCGTCCCTCGCTGAAGACGCTGCCGTGCTACAAAGATGGATGTACGAGGCACCCGTCAAGCCCATCTCATTAGCGACCAAACTGTGGCTGGTGAGACCATTATGTTATTTTTATTCACCAACCCTGGATAACTGACTGACTAGAGTAGATTACGAGAAACTAAAAGTTCCCGGGGATCGCTGGTACACTTTTTTTCTCGTTAGCTTTTCCGTGTACTTTGGCGAGTGTGTTAAAACGTTTTCGCTGAAAGAATCGTTGAATGGTACTGGAGTGTCTCGCTTTAGTGAAACTATGGAAACTGGAAAACTGTAGGTTGAATCGTTGTCTATTTACAGGGAATCCTCGTTGTGATCTCCAAGTGTGCCCCGCCCAGGAAGCCCTTCCCCATCTAACCGTGCCCAGTCTCGATGAGACCGTCAGGAAGGAGACCGTAATTTTTTTTTGCTCAATTCATCCGTATGAGGTATAATTCTTGTTCTTATGGACGGATACAGATATGGCGATGTAGTGAATCGATGAACTGTTTGTGCACTTGTTAGTCTTAATCAATTGATCGATTGTCTGAAGTTTGCATTCTCATTTGCCAGAAGGATATTTTGATTTGTCTGCTCGCGAAAACACTTCAGGGGTTATCAGATCTGAGGATGGCGTCGCTCGTCCGTTCCGGAAGCACTGATTCAATGATGGTAAATGTCTTGCTTCACTTATTTTCTTTTTTATTCTGTGCTTAATTTTCCTGTTCACAGATCTGTGGCTCTAGTCAACAACTGCCCTCTAACATCGGTTCTACTCTAGCTACCGCTTATGCAGTTGATATTTCATCTACTCGATGCAGATCGATTTGGGCGGGACGGTGAAGTCAGTAAATTGTGGGGTAACACGTAAACCAAAAAGTTTCTTTGAACAATTCGAATTATAAGGATCGCGTGTATGTCCATTTGGGGTGCACTATTGGTGAAACTGGACATCGTCCGGTTGTGTTTTGTGACGTTTGAATATTTTTCCTGTACTATTGCTTGGAAAACCTTTGCTCGCCAAGTGAAGCGAGTACGGTCAGTTTATAGCATACTGTAAGAGGGGTAATATTATTTTTATTGTAATATTATTTTGTTTCTGTTGGTGAACGGACAAAACCACAGTGTGGCTTCGGGTTGCGCAGGTAGAATGTAAGATGCATCTCGTTGGGGCATTCTGTTTGTGTTTCAATGTCGGTAGCTCTAATAAATATATTTTTAATAATGTAATAATAAATTTCTCGTATTTTCAGAAGGATCTGAATGGGTCGGCGGTCGATTGGATGATACGGGAGCGCTACGAAAGACGAGTAGTGAAGAGTACGGGCTGATGATGGTGGAGCCGGTCAAAGTACGAGGTAAATGAGGGAAAGGGGGTACGGTAGGGGAAGACACTAAGGTACACGATACGGATCTTGCCCTAAAGTGGCTCGATATATGAGTTGGTGGATTGGTAGCGAATTTTGTTAGCCAAATCACGGTAGAGTTGGGTGTTTAAAGAAGGAGTAAACCTAATTTTTGGTCACACATTCTGAAAATGTGGAGTGATAGAGAATGACCACTCGATCAGATCCCAGTTTATCGGAAGTCACAGAAATGCCTCTGAACGCTACTATGGATTTTCAAAGTTTGGGCCTGAACACAGGCAAACCTAGGAGTACTGTAGGTTTTCGATTGTATTGATTGATAAGGGGTGATTATTGAAAAAGAAGAAACCGGCAACAAAGAATTGCACTGCACGGGAAAAGAACCCGCGGCAGTGACTTTGAAACACCTGTAGCTTTACCAATTTTTAATAATGTAATAATAAATTTCTCGTATTTTCAGAAGGATCTGAATGGGTCGGCGGTCGATTGGATGATACGGGAGCGCTACGAAAGACGAGTAGTGAAGAGTACGGGCTGATGATGGTGGAGCCGGTCAAAGTACGAGGTAAATGAGGGAAAGGGGGTACGGTAGGGGAAGACACTAAGGTACACGATACGGATCTTGCCCTAAAGTGGCTCGATATATGAGTTGGTGGATTGGTAGCGAATTTTGTTAGCCAAATCACGGTAGAGTTGGGTGTTTAATTTGATACGGTGAGCAACGTCAGCAATAGTACTCAGAAAACGCCGCTTATTGTTAGTGCACGGTGGTAACGTTTGGTTGAGCTTCGACACTGTAGTATGGGGTCTGGATTACGGTAGATATATGGCAATAATCGATTATTTGAAGCGTTCTCGAGTGAGCTGAAGGGAGGATGGATCGGCCGGCTGGGATTGAATGGAAGGGGTGAGTGAATGAGCGAATCGGAAGAGAACAGTCTATTGTTTTCACTTGTTATTGAAGTGAAACAGTGACCTAGGAGTCCTATCGTCGGAGGCGAGAGAACGATGTATTTCCTGCGCAAAATGCTCAATTTTTGAACTTGTTGAAAGTTAATTTTGATGATTTTCTTGATAGTGAATGGGGTTGAACGTAATCAGCATGATGGTTGATCGCTACTTGTGCCATGTAATGAGCGACATGGTAAATTGTTGGAAAATCGATAAATTGCGAGTAAAGTACGGTATATATTTGTCTTGTTGCAGTCCGGATGGAGTGATGGCGTCCTGGGGAAGCAGATAGTCTTCAGTACCTAAGGTCGGGGTCACCGTAGGGCATGTTCCCCCCTTGGTCATTCGCCGTCCTTCCCCCAGGGGGGAAGAGACAAGGGGCCGGGCCTTGGGGGGCATGCCCACTTCGGTGACCCGGAGTGGGACAGTGGAAGTATGAATGGATCGGATGGAAGGATCGGATGGAAGGGATGAGAAGGTGAGTTGTGCAAACTCTTGGTAAATGTGAGAAATTCACTAAGCATATCGTCTTTTCTGATCTTTATCGAGGATACAATTGAAACATAAACATTCGAGTTCTTATTCCTTTTCGTTTGACGCTACGGTAGACCGACGGATTAAGGGTATACAGACCTTGTTCCCTTGTAGATAGGACGAAGGAGGAAGGGAGGGAGATCGCCCGAGAAAGCCCGTCTCCAAGGCCCAATGTCATGCAGGTTTTCGAGGTACGATATTGCCTCCACTATTGACCGATTATTGATTTGTTTTCAGCAAAGAACACGGTAACTGATCATTGATTGTTCCAGAAGGTTGCCCCTCGATGTCTGCACGACGGCGGCAAGGGAGATGGAACCTTCAGGGTTATCAGATCTGAGGATGGCGTCGCACGTCCGTTCCGGAAGTACTGCTTCAAAGATGGTAAATGTCTTGCTTCACTTATTTTCTTTTTTATTCTGTGCTTAATTTTCCTGTTCACAGTTCCGTGGCTCATTTTACCTTTTTTTTACAAAAAAATATGACACATTTGGGTTTACAATTAGTCGGAGAACTGTAGACCGATGGATTGGGGTTCCAACGTTGTCTTGTTACAGGGCGAGGATGGAGTAGGAAGAAGGAAGGCAAGAGGAGAAGGATGAAGGGAAAATGTGAGTAATGCAGTAAGGTAGAAATAGAGTACGGTAAATAGCGATCAATATTGATCGTAGACGATCTGAACACGTTATTACGGTAGATGGATTGAATCTGAGTACGGTAAATGGGATGATTACGGATTCCAACCTTGTCATCTTGCAGTTGTGTAGAGCCAGCGGTGTGAGAAGGAAATGACAAGAGGGAGGTAAAAAAAGTGGAGTCGAGCACACTCACGCTCCCTCCCATAAAAATTCAAAAAAAAAATCGTTTGTGCATCGCATTGAACCGATCTGATTGAAAACAGACTAGAGAGAGAGACAAAAGAGCAGACAGACAGAACTTGAATATTGATTGGATCTGGGTACGGTATCGGCATTGAATATTGATTGGCTCTGGATACAGTATTCGCAATGCTGCTGCAGCAAATTTGAGCGCACAATTGAAATAAATGACGCAGATCGGGCCAATTCCTTTTTCTCATTCTCGCTTTTCTTTGTCGTTGGACGCGAATTCTCGAAATTGTTCGTATTGGGTATTTTTGATTTGTACTATTGACTGCCTCATTCTCGCATTGCATTTACTCATTGAGCAGTCGCTACGAATGGTTCGCTCCTTTCCTTCTCATTGCCGATCGGGGGTGAAAAATGTTTCTGAGACTGCGGGCTTAAAATGTATAGTGTGCACTTTTTGGAAGTAAATCGTAGGCATATTAACGTAAAGTGTTCATTGCAGGAGTTGTATTGACTTGGTGTTGTATGGCCTCGATTGGGGAAACCCTGATGGAGCTCGGTATCTCGCCCATCGTCACCTCTGGCCTCATCATGCAACTCCTCGCTGGAGCCAAGATCATCGAGGTCACAAACTCTCTCACTCTTTTTGGTCTCTCTTTGGTCAGTTCCCTTCAAAAATCTCTTGATTTCCTGGAACTAAAATCAGATGGTATTTGGTAAGCTCACATTCGATTTCCGCTGACTTTATGCTTCGTGAGCAGCATTTTCATTAGCCCGTGGCCATGAAGGTACGGTTCGGTAGTACGGTAGCGACGGGAGGGGAGTATTGATTGACTATCGATTGTTTCACCGTGTGATGAGCTCACTGGAAGTCTTCTATTTACAATAATTTCTGGATCACGGATTGAAGCTAAATGTATAGTTTACATTTCTACTGTTTTGTTCTTCTATTGACAATACATATGCGTACCCATACGGTCGTTATCGATTATTGAATTCACTGCTGGGCTATAACCCCGCTTGATCATCTAGGTGCGGGGCTCCCCAGGAGAAATTTTCAAAGGTTTGCGGAACCCCCTAAGGGAGCGGTTTTCGGAAATTGCGGTGCCCCCGGTCGCCTAGCGGGAGTTCGCCCAGCAGTGATTAAATTCCCTTTGTCAGTGGATCGAGCGATACGGTACTTATCGATCGATAATTGAGTATTTTGCATTACAATATTGGGGGGGGGGAGTGGCAACCGCAATCCCAATCGATACCTACCGTAACCCACCTGCAGGCCCGCCCCTTCTCGTCGAAGCGCACGCGAAGAACGTGCAAGCGCGCACTTTGACAGGACGGGCGTCGTCGACGGGAATTATGGACTGGAGAAGAGCGGAATCGCGACTGAGGGTACGGTAGGAGTTGGGTTATTGATTGATTGGGTGATGGGGTACGGTAGGATTATAATATTGATTAGGCAGGGTACGGTACTGTTGAGCTATTGATTAGGATAGTCACGGCAATTATGGACTGGAGAACAGCCGCATCGCCACTGTAGAGTTGGGTTATTGATTGATTGGGCGATAAGATTACAATATTGATTATGCTGAGTTATTGATTAGAACTAGCAAAGACAACTAAGGACTGGAGAAGAGCGGAATTGCGACTGAGGGTACGGTAGATTTATTCTGCTCATACATGAAAAAGTTAGGTAAAAAATTCTACAAAAAAAAAATTCTATGTGTGCTTGTGAATTGTAGATTACACAATTGGCAACGAAAACCTCGAAAGCGGGATATGTTTTCAAATTCCAAGTAGTTTTCGACTAGCTTTATCATGTAAGGTTCTGCTCAATTGGATTAACAATTTTCTATTGATTCATCGATTAATTTTCAGATCACCGTAATGGACGTTGAGAGGCAGTCAATAATGCGCTCTACGTCGTCAAGGCCAAACTGAATGCGTACGATGGCAAGGCAAATCATCGATTTTTTGTTGCAGAATAATTTGTTTTTGTATTGTGTTGTATCACAGGTATTCTTACTCGTGGCATCACTGCTATCGCCAGTGATTGCACGGACGAGGAAATTGTGTGTTGCGTATGACACGGGATGAGATTTACTAGTCACTATGGTGTGCCTACCGTATTCCTTTCCCTTGTTCGTGTCTAAGGGGGAAGTGCGAGTGAAACAAATGGGACGGTACACCGTATCAGGGAACAGCCAAAGAATGAATGACGAGAGAATACAAGGATGGCAATGGTGTAAGAAGGGAAAAAATTGTCATGCGAACCTAGAAAACAATAGTATTCATTGGGAATGCAGTAGCACGAAATACATCGGCTTGGTGATTGAAGGAAATGGATGGAAGAGGATTGGACAGACTATGAAAATGCTAGAAAACTACGGTGCAAATACACCTTGGGAGAAGGATAATAGGGAGAGCACGTTAAGTCTTAGAGATGAAAGATCAGTCCTTGTTGAGCATGTGGTTTCTCGGAGCGGGTGGAGGCGGAGTCGGTAGGTCGGTTGATGAGGAAGACGAAATTGCTGCAGGAGCTATAGATAGAGAGAAGTCTGGTCGGTCTGAAAGTTAGTAATTATTAAATTTCATTAATTATTTATTGAGAGAGTATCACATCAACACCTATCCCAGGTTACTATGAAACATTCAAACAACAGCTCATTTTCAGAAAATTTCAAGAATTCTTCATTTTATCGATTCATGCCGATCTCTTCTTCTGCCCTCCCTGAGACCCACTTCCCCCATCCCCTCCATTTTCCGTTTCTCTCACCTGCTCACATTGCTGTGCAAAAGAAGATAATGATCACTAATAGAATGTAGTCAAGGTTTGCTATTCAAAATGGAAACATTTGAATAAGAAAGAAATGTAAATTGTCAAAACAAACGAGTGTTGATCTCGTCTTCTCATTCTGGCAAGATGAGTGTGAAGGGAACTGTCGGTCAGCGGGTGAGGAGTTGTTTTTGCTTCTTTTTTTTACTTGTTTATCCGTCTTACCGTTACCAAGCTACCGTAACCAGTCTACCGTAATCGTCTCAATACCGTACTCCTCTGATGGTTATCGATTGCAGCCGACCGAGAATCGAACTCAGAAAAGAAATGCATGGCGCAAAATGGGCACCATTCCTGAAGAGAAGACAAAGCTGCTGAAACTGAGGTGTGCATTTCACACTGCTTTTGTAGCTCAAAAATATTGATTCCATCATCTTTCGTATTTTGCGCATTGTAATTTTGCAGCAAAGACAGCCTCCCCGACGCAGCTGCCAAGTCGCTCAGTTCGCCCGAGAGAACCGACAAGCGGAGCAAGGGGTAAAGATCAAAGATCAATGTGAAAGATCAAAGATCAATTCTCAGTACGGGTTCCTCCGGCTCGGGAGGTGGCAGTGACAATGAGGAAACGCAGGGGTGAGGGGTAAATTCCGTCTCGCCTTTTTACTTCTTTCCACTTCGAAACTCTGTCAAATTCAAATGAGTTTCACTCTTGGTAGATCATCCCTATGCGAATGAAATTTCGATTTCGCCCTTGGCGCTGATCGAAAGAAATCAATAGACAATTACCGTACTCCAGCCTGCTAACGGCGTGCGAACCTGAATACGAGGCGCGTCTTACCTACGAGCAAGCGATGATGAGATACGGTAGGTGTACGGTAAATCAAGCCTCTGTTTGATTACTGTAAGAATTCATGACTCTTTATTTCTCAAAACACGGCTAAATTCAGTTATCATCATACAGAGGGAGCTCTGTATGCTCTGTAATCTCAAGTAAATTGATCGCATAAAAAGACTGCCTCCGGTAATTCATTATCCAATCAGCAGGCAACTGGAAGTTCATTCGTCGCAACGTCTTCGGCTACGTGATCATCATTCTCTTCTCTACGTTCACCAAGAGTTTCGTGTACGAACCTTTGCGCAAAAATACTGAAATTTTTTAACGAAAAATAGCTTAATTTCATGACTTAGCAGTGAATTGTGAATTGAATCCAGTGAATTGGGCTAGTTGCTATTACATGTTTTGCAACAGATTAGGCAATTGCCAATCCAATAAAGCGCAAAATATGATCTTGAGCAGAGAAAGACTGTTGGAAATGAAGAGACCGAGGCTAATATTTCGAGCTCCATACATTCCAGCGAGCTGCTGACCATGTCGTCCAGTACGGGAACGATCGTCGATGGGTCATCGCCTGCCTTGGGATGCTGCTGCAATAGTAGCAGAATCCCGGAGAAGACTCACGCCGATGAGTGGATTGCTACTGTAAGCTCAACCTTAATTTTTTAGTGAGAAAGCATGGTCGTGATACCGAAATCATGTGTTGCCATTGCACACTCTTCTTTCAGTACTCAACATCAGCTCAGGGCTTTGCTTCGCTTGGGCTAACCATTATTGGCCCATGGCTCGAGATGTGAGCGGCGTTCATATTTTCATCCTTCGAAACTACGTGCAGAAACAGTTTAAAATGACCATATATAATAGTTGTATACTATAGATGGAATTTAGACTGTTCTCTTCCTTCAGATACGTAGGCCGTCGCAAATTACTGCTGTTCGGCCTTGCGATAGGGACGATTTCCGCTTTCGGAATGGTGTTTGCATGTGAGTTCCCTGCTTGATAATTCCACACTAACATTTTTTCCAGCCTCAACATTGATGATCAAGATTTGTTTCTACTGCAGAGTGATCATGGAACTGGTGCAGCATTTAATTGATTTTATGAAATTTTTTAAAATTATTATTTCCAGCTTATCAGCGTCCAATCTTTCACTACTCTCATTGAACTCGTGCCCTACAACCTTCGATTCTTCGCTCCTTTGATATTTCTTATAGGCGAAGCGCTGGGGCTTGTGAGAATCTTTAACATTTTTATTTGATTGCATAATCAATTTATCAAGACCCTAACCAAGTAACAATTCCAGGCACTAAACTCCATTTTCTTCCTCCGCCTACGCGTCGTTCACTATGGAATCTACATGGGCACAACATTCTTTGTCGGATCTATCGTCGCGTACTAGTGAGTTTCAACTTCAAAATTTCAAAAGTTCAGAATAAATTGTTTTTTTTGTTTTTTTTTCAGCTTCACATCCGACTCGATTTGTCATCTGATAGCAACGAGAAGGCTCGAGGAAGCTGAGGATGTAAGCAGTCTAACAAAATAAAAATAAAATTGATCTATTTTCAGACCATTGCTGACATGGAGCTTTCGCAAGTTACCGACAGCTCGAACAAAATCTATCAATATCACGAAAAAGTTGCGAAGAAAGTCTTTGGGGATCTGGCCTATCCGTGAGTAACTCTGCTCAATTACGTATTTCTTGAAATTTGAAAATGTTAATTTTAGCGATCGCGATGAGCTCAAAGTCTTCGATTTTCTGCGGAAGCTCTTGCGTAGTGAGAAGTTGCGGGCTATTATCTTCCTTGTCATTCAGTCGTTAGTTTTCTCGTTCCCTGGTGGACTAATGCCTTTTCATTTCCAATTGGGATGAAAAGTAGACGGAGAATTTGCAGATTTTCCGGTGGGTTTATCGAATTCGAGACGCTTCGGATGTACTCTGAACGCTTTGCGAGACCATCCCTGCTTATCGCCGATAAAGTGAGCTACTTGATTTTATTTCACAGTCCTCATGGCAAACGAGGTAGTTTCCCTCGAAAATGAGCATCATTGTAATTCTTTTTTTTTCAGTTGATGGCGTTCACCCTGAGCTTCTGTATGCTGTATTTCCTGCGCAAGTGAGTTTGTTAATATTTTGTTAATATTGAAAAAAAAACATAATTAATATAAATTCACAGAACAAACCGAACGAGAGCAATGACAATGGTGCTCGGCCTCATGCTGATTACTATTGCGTTCAGGAGAATTCTAGTGAGTCAAGGCTGACATATTTTTTTAAAATCATTATAACAATTGAAGTTGTCGTTCGACCGCCGCAACCAGTGTGGGAACCATCTCTTCGTTGACAGTAAGATATTTTTTAGAAAATAATGAAATTATCAAGTAAAGAAAAGACATTTTTCAGTCCGATTCGGCGCATTCTCGTATTTTCTGAACGTAGCAATGGGATCGTTGCTCAACACTTACATGTGTTTCGTAAGATGGGGGAGAATTACAATATTGTAAAAGAAATATTAAAATATATCTAAAAAGCGAAAAGAAATGTGAAGCCACGATAGATCGTTCCATATTATTCTAAATGAATAATTATGGTTATGCTAGATTTTGCTCCACTTTCTCGAAGTCGCTCCGTCCATTCTCCGTTCCGCCTGTACTATTCTGGTGTATGTGCCCACGGTGAGCGCTTGATCTTTGATCTTTTCGATAAATTATTAATTATTCATTTGTGAATTGTGCAGAGAATCTCCTTCTCAATGGGCTACTGGCTACTCGAGAACTACAGAGGACTCGTCAGTTTTTAAAGCTTCTAAAAATTCTATCTTTCACTTGTCTGAACAATAAAAAATCGTAATAAACACAATAAACACGATTTCCGCCTAGTAATTAAGTTAGCCAAACACTACAATAAAGCAACTGGTTAATTTATTCTAACTTTCCTCGTGTGCTATCTATCAAGTACTGTTTTGCAGAGTGATTTTCGCTATCCGATCTATCTCCTTCACTTCGTGATCCTCGTCTGTCTGGTCTTTCGAAACAGTACTATTATGCCCTTCACACTCTACTTTGTCGATCTCATTCCGGTAGATGCGTGAGTTGTTGTTGTTTTTCTATATTTGTTTTGAATAATATTTTCTTCGAATCAATAAATATGAAAATTTTTCAGAAGCGTCAAAGAGGTCGACGGTGAAGACTATAAGGAGCAAACGCCGAAAAGCTATGTAAGCCTTGAAGAATTTCAGAAATATTATTTACTCATCCGATTCAAAGATCAATCTATCAAATAATCTCACTTCAGGATTCGCCACACGTTAAGACGCCTCAAGAAAAGAAGCGCATATCAGTCTAGCTTTGTGCTTCGACAGAACATCTTAACAGAAGATCCTAACAAAATCAGAGAATGAATAAATGAAGTAACCAAATTGTGTTGTGCCATTCAAAGCACTCTCACTCTCAAATACACTCTCAATCTTTCTGGGGCGAAGTGAAACGAAGTAATCGATAATGATCACTAATAGAACGTAGGCAGGATTTGCCAATCCGAGTGTCGAGTGTTGTTGTTTTTGCCTTCTCATTCTGCCAAGATGAGTGCGAGGGAGACGGTCGACCAGAGGGTTAGTTTTGTTTTTGTTCGATTTATCATCGCGGCCTCATTGGCAGTCTCGCAAGCAATTCATTAACGTGTCCATCAATTCCTTATCGATTGCAGCCGACAGAGGACCGAACTCAGAAAAGAAATGGGTGGCGTAAAAGGAGCACAATTCTTGAAGAGAAGTCGAAGCTGCTGAAACTAAGGTGAACCTATTGCCGTTGAATGTTGAATGTGTATTTGTGCTCAGTGTCAGTTGCATGAATCTTTACAGTACTGGAGCCCCACAAAAATTGTCATGTGCGGAGTGTTTTTACATTTCCTTTTAACAATTTGTATTTGCAGCACCAGCCGTGCTGATACCCAAGCAGCTACCAAGCAGCCGCTTAGTTCACCCGAGGGAACGGACAAGCAGAGCAAGGGGTAAAGATCAAAGATCAAGATATCAAGAGATCAAAGATCAACTTTTAGCAGCGTCACAGGCTCCTCCAGCTCGGGCGGCGCCAGTGACAATGAGGAAACGCATGGGTGAGATTTTTTCTGCTGATTTCTATTTTTTAACCAATTCCTCCTAAACTCAAGAAAATCGATATCAATTGAGTTTCACTCTGCGCATATCTTTTCTGATCGAATGAAAATCTAATTTCTCCTTCGGAGTTTGAAGATAAAAATACTAAATCAATAATATACCGTACTCCAGCCTGCTGACGGCACGCGAGCCCGAGTACGAAGCGCGTCTCAACTACGAGCAAGTGATGATGAGATACGGTAGGTAAGGGGTACTGTAGTATGAGGATACTGTAGCGATGCAGTACAAAGACTATACAAATCCAAACGATACCGCGAGGAACCGGGGAGTACCAAGAGCTTTCATTGGTTACTGTAATCTGATCATCGATCGTCAGGCAACTGGAAGTTCATTCGTCGCAACGTTTTCGGCTACAGGCTTATCATTCTCTTCTCCACGTTCATCAAGAGTTTCGTGTACGAACCTTTGCGTAAAAATACTGCAATTTTTTAACGAAAAATAGCTTAATTTCATGACTTTGCATGCTAACAATCCAGTGAATTGGGCTATTTCAAGATATTTCTAAAAAAAAGGCTTTCTGTATAGTAACTGTGATCTCTATTTTTGACTGAAATTTAAAAATTTAAGTGTGTTGATACGCAAGGGAATAAATCGTTCCAGTGATCTGCTCACGATGACGTCCAAGATCGGCACAATAGTCGACGGGTCGCCCGCACTCGCGTGCTGCTGCAATCTCAGTCGAGTGCCGGAGATCACCAAAGCCAACGAGGTTATTGCGAACGTAAGGTTTTCCTGTTGTATTTACTTTTTGGCAATGAGAAAGTGTGTATTGCAGTAGCGCAATGAAATTGCATCCTGTAATAAACAGTCTTTTAGTACTCAACAACGTCGCTTTTGAGCTACACATCGATTGGCATCGCCATTCTCGGCCCTTGGATCGAGATGTGAGCTCATGTATACTCAGCCTTTCTACACACTGAAATCATTGAATAAATTATTTATATTTGATGAAAAAATATTCAGATACGTAGGGCGTCGCAAATCGTTGCTGATCGGGCTGGCCATCGGATCCATTTCCGCATTCGTAATGGTATTCACAAGTGAGTTAGAAAAGTACCGTGAATAGGTTTGGATTAGGGATGTCTAAACGGAACTCGGAACTCCCTCCTTTTTATTCTTCTCTCTCATTCATTCCGAGATGCGGACGATCTTTACAATTTCGAACTCGGAACTAGCTCGGAACTCGGAATTCCGCCATTCTCATTTTTCCGAGCTCGTTCCGTCTGGCGCGGTCCGCTTCAAATTTTCGCCGCGAATGAAAATGAACGAGGAGGGGGGATGAGTTTTCGAATATGTTTCATTGCGCGGAACTCCATTTCATTCCGTCATTCCGAGGATAAAGTGAACCGGTTCACTCACTCCGCGGAACAGAGAATGAGAATGTAAATTCACTCGGATTCACTCGGAACAACGGAACTAATTCCGTTTAGACATCCCTAGTTTGGATGATGTGCCGAGGCAGTCTTTGCGGGAACATAGCATCCAATTTTAATATTTTTTCCAGCCTCTAAACTCATTGTCAAGGTCTACTTCTTCGGCAAGATGTTCATGGATATAGTAATATTTTATTATTCGATAAAAAATGAAATAAATATTTTCCAGTTAATCGTCGTTCTCTCGTTCACTACACTAATCGAGCTCCTGCCGTACAACCAACGCTTTATTGCGCCTCTCACATTTCATGTTGCAACAGCCCTCGGACTTGTAAGATTAATGATTATTATATTATTTATTAGTTAAAACAATGAATATCTTCAGGCAATAAATTCTGTATTCTTTCTACGCCTCAGCGTTTCCCACTACGGAATCTACAATGGCGCCACGTTTTTCTTAGGATTTATTGTTGCTTACTAGTGAGTTTCAGAGGAATTACAAAAACTCATTGAACCGAAAAGAATTCAATACTTGGTCCGCTTTCACTTTAAAAAACATTTAAAAATGATCATTTCCAGTTTCACATCCGACTCGATCTGTCATCTGATCGCCACAAGAAGGCTTGAGAAGGCTGAGGATGTAATTTTTTATTTATTTGTGTGTTATGGTTTAATTTTCTGTAAATATTACTAATCAACGTGGTTCCAGACTATCGCTGACATGGAGCTTTCGCAAGTAACCGATAGCTCGAACAAAATTTATCTATACCACGAAAAAGTTGCGAAGAAAATCTTCGAGGATCTGGCCTATCCGTGAGCTACTCAGCACATTTTCGTGAATGTATTTTTTAGTGATCGTGACGAGCTCAAAGTATTTGACTTTCTAAAGAAGCTCTTTCACAGTCAGAAGTTGCGAACGATCATCTTTCTCATCATTCAGTCGTTAGTTTACACTTTTCGACAGAGTTTTTTTCTGAAATTCTAAAAAAAAAGACAGCAAGATAGATATTGCAGGTAAAATTGCAGATTTTCCTGCGGCTTCATCGATTTCGAGACGCTTCGAATGTACTCCGAGCGCTTTGCGAGACCACCTATGTTGATGGGCGATCGAGTGAGTTTCTCTGTCAAAATAAATGCATTTTTTTTAAATTACTCGACTTACACAAATAATAATATCAACCATTTTTCGATAACCTAATCAATTTCAGTGCATGGCCTACGCTCTGAGCTTCTTCGTCATGTATTTCCTTCGAAAGTGAGTATTTTTAAAAATAAATTTTAGATTAAATAAAAATAAAAATACAACATTCGCAGAACAAACCGAGTCAGAGCGATGACAATGCTGCTCGGCCTCATGCTGATCACCATTGCGTTCAGGAGAATTTTCGTGAGACTATTCTTCTCGAAGGTTGAAAATGTTTAAAAATTCAGTTGTCGTTCGACCACCGCAACCTCTGCGGAAGCCACCTTTTTGTTGAAGGTGAGTTTTAACTTAAAAGTTACTATCACTCATTTTTCACAAAAATTGATTAGGGGAACGCAGCAACAGCGAAGGAACTATTTCACTTTTAGATAAAGGGCAGATAAATCATTTATAGTGCGATTCGGCTGGTTCTCATACTTTATGAACATTGCAATGGGCGCTCAACTCTACACTTATCAGGGATTTGTGAGTTGTTATTGCCACAAATTTTCATTATTCTGAGTCTTTGTATTCGTAGTTTGATTCACAAAGCTAATAATATCCAATCTAGATCATGCTCCACTTTCTCGAAGTCGCTCCTTCCATCCTCCGATCCGCCTGCACCATTTTAGTCTACGTGCCCATGGTTAGTTATTGATCGTTGATCTTTCTAAATTGACTTTTGATCTTTCCAAAATTATAGATTTCAGAAAATCTCCTTCTCCATTGGATACTGGCTGGTCGAGAACAACAGGGGACTCGTGAGTTTCCCTTGATTACATTTGAAAGTTAGCGGAAGAATCGGACAGTGCAGTGCTGGAAAATTCTAAACTCTCAGGGTGATTTCCGGTATCCGATCTACTTGCTTCACTTCGTAATCCTCGTCTGTCTGGTGTTTCGAAACAGCACTATGATGCCGTTTACGCTCTACTTTGTCGACCTCATCCCGGTAGATTCGTGAGTTTTTTTTACAAATTATGTTTTGACTATTTAGTAACTTACAAATCTAAAATTTTTTTCAGAAGCATCAAAGAGGTCGACGCTGATGACTACAAGGAGCGAACTCCAAAGAGCTATGTCAGTTATCGTTTGACCAACTCATTCATTCTTTGGTGTACGAAATAGGCACCCATATAGACATACCCAGTATTCATACTATAAAATACCTAACAATGCAGTAGCGCAGTAACAGCCTATTATAAACTGTGGTCCTTTCGAAATTTATTCTAAATTCAGGATTCGCCACACGTGAAGAGCAATCGCGAAAGGAAGCGAATAACGGTGTAATATTGTGATGATGTGAGACAAAGAAACTCAAAAGAAGATCTCAGCAAAATCAGAGTTTGAATAAAAAAATAATCAAACTATGAATTACTTTGCTTGTGATTTGAAAAACAACACCCCGGAATCACACTGTATCTCGGCGCTCTTGAATACCGGATCTGCGCGGTATCACATTAATTACAGCCGAAGCGTGTGACTGATTGGACTTTCCCTCGCCAGACGATTTCCTGTAACAAACAAAAATGACAAAATAGAACAAAATAAATAAATGTCGCTAGCCTCAAGCAAATTGTCGATAAGAGCATCCTTCTAAAATCCGGAATAAGCATAATCACGACTGCTGCGTCAAGTACGGGAAAACACGAAACGAGTAGAGGCATGAAGTCGGAAAGATAGGGAATGGTGATGCCTTGGAGACTTATCGGTTCTTTTGTTAGAGCACTGACAATATGAAATGCTACCTGTGAGCGGGAGATTGATAGATATTCCGCACGGCACGTAAAAGAATACAAAAGGCACTGCAGTCTAAATAAATGGACTTGCGATTAAACATTCTAGGTACACTATTACCTGAGCGCACAGAGTGTACAACAGCTGCCGCTGCATTCCTTTCGCTTTGTCCGATATCGCTGATGTATGGCCAAGACGAAGGTTAATCGACACAGCAGCAAATATCATGAATCCGAAGCAAGATGAGAGAATGGTTGATGTACTCATTGCACCCATGATCGCGGTCCAATACAATACAATACAATACAATTTATCAGTGTCGCTTTCTGGGCGCTGATCAAGATGGGGTATCAGAAGGCCGTTCTTCTTTCAAGATTTCATTTTGAGGGGTCTCGGGCCAGTGGATTGGTCTTCTTTCCTTGTCACAGTCGCAATGGCTGGAGAAAGAATACTGCTCCCTTGGCGGTCCAATTGTAGGCACCATTTCGCTGAAAATTTACATCTTCGCTCACTGAAACTGCAAATAAATCGAAATGACGATTTTACCCAGTAATCAGAAACCATCCAGCCCATATTTGCATCGCCTAGGCCGTAATTCTCAATGGCAATTGGAACAAGTTCGGCGAGCGCGGCTTCATTGGGCATCATCATTTCATAGCAAGTATAGTACCTAAAATATTGAGTTTAGAAAAAATAATGTACTAAAAGTTTTACCAAACAGCGAACTCCAGTGCGGCTAAGCTTACTAGAAATACCTGAAAGCTCGTGCTGATGAAGAGATTTAGACGATCGGGCCTGAATTAGATAGTAATTTTCCGAGGAATAATATTCAAACTAACGATTTGATGGCCCAATATCGGTAGAGGAATTGATAGTCGAGCAATACGAATGACATCGTGTAGAATGAAGCGTAGAATACTGTTGCGGCCTAGTTTCAAATATGTTCATTGATTCAGTATCTCAATGTGAACCCGCGAATATTTGAATTGGCCGATGAGAAATATCGAGAAAATGTAGCCGACCGTAACCACTCTCTGAATGAAATGATAATTTATTTTTTTATCATCATTTAAATGTTACCATGACCAGAATGTACTGAACGATTGAATACGCAATATCGTTGATCGCAAAGAGAATGAGTAGATACTTGTATCGATCGAGCGATTTTTGTTTACTCCGATAAGCAAATGAACATAGGAGAAGATTTAGGACCACGCCAACCCCTCAAAATCCGTAGTAAAATAGATTGGGTTCTCAATGAGATGAGATAAAAACTCACAAAAGTTAACATTTTCAACCTGCGCAATGATTTCTAGATGAAGCATTGTATTACAGTTCACAACTAGCTACCGTATTGAGTTCTGAGATTGAATTGGTTCTCCGAGCCGCATACATTCCTGTGTTATTGTTGTTAGACACCTTCCAGTTTCTCATATTGTCACATGCTTCCGCGAGAAAATGTATCTAACTCAAGTTAATAACCTAAGTATTCTGCGAATATCATCATCCAACTGTCACGGCAATATTTCTCATTATAGAATGCCGCTGCATCTTTTTCTATGTTCACGTAGTTGCATTGCTAAGATATTCACACTTACTACAGTAATAAAGAAACACAAATTAGGGATGAGGATCACAATAGTCTCTTCAAATTGTACACCTTTTCAGATATTTATTTTGGCCAATCTCAGTATTTCAAACTCACAATCTCAACTTGAGTGGCAATCACCAAATGGAGAATTATTGTAGACAAATTAGCTCGATAATTGATCTCCAAGTTTGATTTCAATCTCCGATTGTCGCACAATATTAATATAGTCACGTGTCTCACCGTTTCTCATACGATAATTCCCATACAATGATTCTCACCATGAACAATAAAGCTCAACACAGTCTCCCCAAGATCACGTTCTTGAGAAAAAAGGGAATAAATTAGTTAGCCACAATTTGTTGATGATATGTGTGTAAACAATTTAAATGCATGCACTTTATTGTTTCATCTCGTATAAGAAGAAGATTCAGTTCTTGTTATCGTGTACTGCACACTATTTGTCCAGTGCAATCACCTGCAAAAAAATAAAGTACATTATCGAAATATTTCAAATATAATGTATGCACGGTTGTTGTGCCAATGCTTCTTTCTTACCTCATGCAGAAATATCGCCACTTGTTTAGACACATCTTTAGTAGAGTTCGAAATATGGGTAATCGTCTCTTCATTTAGCGCATTCTCTCACAGGTCAGAGAGGTGAGAGAGAGAGTGCGAAATGGAGAGACGATTACCCGTATTTCGAAATTAATCTTTAGAGATGTTCAACTAACGTCATCCTTCGGATGGTGTCCCTCCTTGGGCCACTTGACGTACGTGATGCCCTCGAACTGGTGGTCGTCGCCGCAACTGCAATTAATTAAATTAATTAACTAATTAGTTAATTAACTAATTAACTAATTACCCTACCCAATCGGGTCGGACGACACGTGCTGGTACGGGCACTCCGCGTGCTTGGCCGCGTGGAAATCGTTCGCCGTTTCCCGCACCCAGTTCGCGCACCACTCCTGCATCATTATGGTTCCATTGTGGGTTTTGACTTGGTCCTTGGGCCCGGTTCAGTTCAACGATTATGGGAAAGAATCATGGAGCCGATTCATGGTAAGTACACGCCCACTCTACTGATTAGTGATTACGATTCAAGGTGCAGGTTCTTGATACTGGGGGTTCATGGTGCAGTTTATCGGTCCGATTCCTATAGATCAACTACCTGCACGATAGCCGCGCTCTTCGCCTTGCCCGGGTCCTTCTTCGCCAGGTCGAATTGGTACGTCTGCGATGATATTTATTGATTGAGAGTTTGATTCTCTGAATCGGATAACAGTAGCTCAGTTTCAATACTCATGAAAGTCAGAATGAGGTTTATTGATTGAGATACGATATTCGGGGGTACGGGTAGGCCAGTTACAGTACCCCAACAAGCGCACAGCATACCTGCATCGTCAGCACCACCGAGAGATGGCGCATGTGGCGTCGGTGCAGCCTGAACGGGGCCGGCTTATCATAGTTTCTCAATCCTACCATTTTTCACGCCTTGTTTGACGTCCTATCAGAGGGAAATAGGCGGCACATTCGCTAATTGTTGAAGCCGGTTTGACCTGATCACGATTTGCGCACTCCTATTAGGCAGTTGGCGCACATTTGCCGGACGTGTCCTATTACACGGATGCCGTATATTACGGATGCACCAATGCACACTCACAAGTGCGGTTTCGCGTTCCACTCGTCGAATCGCTTCCTCTCTTCGTACCGCAGCAAGTGCTTCGCGCGATCCGGATGACCCGCCGACCAGTCGAGCGTCTGCAGCAAAGTTCAAAGATCACTCTTCGAGTTGCTCTGATGATTATCAGTTTCTCTGCACTGCAAGAATGCATGCGTTGATCTACTTATCTGATGCAAATGCTTTTCGTATTGTACGGAAGCTCGCCCTTGACCTGTCCATCAATTCAACTCTTTTGATTTTGAAGCCCAATTGATCTTTGATTTCTAGTTTCTGAACTTTGATCTCTGATCTCACCTTGAGATGTTCGGCGGGCGTTCTATCTTCCTCCTCCTGTACCCTCAGCGACTCCACCATGTCCAGCGTATCGTCCACGTCGCGCTTAAAGGAGGTGTATCATGAACTTTTGAAATTCAAATATTGCGAGTCCTACAACGATATGCCGATGCTATCCTGGTTTTCGCTAAACACAGAAAATCTTCTGGCAAATAGCCAAGATTACGGTAGTGGCCGATTATTTCGCTGAAATTTCCGTTTTTTTCGTATTTTCTCCTCTGTGCTTCTTCTTGTTGCTTTTTGTATTGTTAATTTGAATTTTGCAGTCTACCTCCATTGCGCCGGAGACCGGAGGCTCTTGCCCCAAGGTCGGACCCCTCGGTCTGGTGAGTATTTGTCATTCTTGTTATTTTCAAAGTTTTTCGATTTTGTCACGCGATGTTTACACTTGAATTGTCGTTCTTATCGATTTTCATCGATGATCAAACTAATTTACAGTCCCCCAAGAAGGTCGGAGGCGACATCGCCAAGGCTACCGGAGACTGGAAGGGGCTTAAGGTCACCTGCAAGCTCACCATCCAGAACCGTCAGGACAAGATCGACGTTGTTCCCTCCGCCGCTTCCCTCATCATCAAGGAGCTTAAGGAGCCTCCTCGTGACCGCAAGGAGGTCAAGAATGGTACGTGATGGTCCTATGCTGATTTCCAATAACATCGTAGTTATAGTTTTATATTTAAACCCAGTTGTAAAGAGTTTAATAACAATTATTTTGAGAAATTAAAGCTCTCCTTAAGCCGGTGCCTTTGCCTAAGCCGACCGGACCTAAGTTCCGGTATTAAGCAATTTTGGAAGACGCATACTGATGAGGAAACCCAGCTGCTTTGTTTTCGGGGAAACATACTGCAGAGCGCATCCAGGCGATGTTTCTATAAAAAATGCTTAGATCGCTTAGGCTTAGGCTCATGCGCAGCTTAGGGAGGCGTTTTGCGCAGAATTCAGCGTTAGACTGTGTCATATAGTGACAATGAATTGAGTAGTGCCCGCGAGTCAGTGAGTGCGCTACTGCGCGAGGTCACGCCTAATTTTGCGCCCATCTCCCAGAACCTGTTCTTGGGAGTCAATAAATAATGGCTGACAGCACGCAAATTTCGCACACAGTGGTATAATTGTGTTAATTATATCGGGTTGATGAACGGTGGTGTGCATTTGCGATGCTAGTCTATTTTTTTGCCCGCCACTAACTTAATCTTAATTTTCAGTGAAGCACAACGGAAACATCACCTTCGATGCTCTCCTCAAGATCGCTCGCATCATGAGTCCCCGCTCCATGGCACACAAGCTGGAGGGAACCGTGCTTGAGATCCTTGGTTAGTTTTCGTACATTTCCTATGTTATACAGTCCGGGTTGGTCCCTAGTGAAAACAAGCCGGCCGGCTCCGGACGGTCCCTGACGATCAAAGACCCTTTTGTGGCTCAAGTAGAGAAACAACTAGGAAAACCTTTGCAGCATTATGAAGCTCGTCCAATATGCTATCGGTTTTTTATAAATTCATTTTTTATTTGTAAATTGACAGAGAATTGTCGTGAATATTTGAGTTTTTTTCGAAATAGTTAAACAGAAAAGACACGAAACAGTTTGACGATTTCACTTACCGTTTTATAATCGCTTCGTTTTTCTCAAAACTACTGACACGACTCTTTCAGATTTCTAATTAAACAATTAAATTTCAAAAATTCTGCCAAGAGATATCGATAGCATATGTCACGAGCTTTATAATGCATTTTCCCGTCCTAAATTTCTCTCCCTTTTTTTCTTTTCTCTCTTTCATCTTTCATTTCTCTCCCAATTTCTCTCGTCCGAAGCCTTCCGGGACTGAATGTTAGGGAATCAACCCGGACTGTAACACAATTTTCTGTATATTGGGTCTAAAACCATGCTTTTAAGGAACCGCCCAGTCTGTCGGATGCACCGTCGATGACATGCACCTCCATGACCTCGTCGACAAGATCAATGGTGGCGAGCTCGAGATCCCCGCCGAGTAAAAAGCACTACGGAAAACGAACTCGCATATTGTTATTGGTTGTTATGTCCTTCGAATAAATCGTTCTTAGACATTGAGCTTTGATCTTGTTTCCGCATTGAGTAATCTGGTTGTTCCACGCATTTTAGAATCTGGGATTGGTAGGGCACGGCACGTTACGTAATAGAAAAATGAATCTGAAAAGCACGCGTCGCGCGAGCGGTTTCCCGCCCTTTTCGCATTCAAATTTTCGTACCAAGGTTGCTTAACAAGAAATCGACGGATTCGCCTTTCGTTTCAACTTCGCGGGAGAACAGGGCGAATTTTAGTATTTAGTATAATTTTAGTATAATTTTAGTATTTAGTGCTTCTTTTAAGCCACAGTTGACGGAAATTCGTCAACTTATTCAATAAGTTATACAACTTTTCGTGTGCTTTCGGCCCTAGCTGCTCTGGATTTGTATCATTTTCGACCTAATTTTGGGGATGCATTCATTTCCCATCGTGGAATCAATCACCATACGTTTTGGACGAATAGTGAATTGCTAGGCAATGAACGAGGTGCTGTTTACAAATCGGTGAAAGTGAAAAGGGGCGGAGTCAGCGAGAGGAGCGTCGCGTTAGACATGCGTCGCGGTCGCGCGTTGCGTGCATTTCAGATTCACCCTTAACGTGCCGTGAGGGCAGAATAGTATTTTTAATATTTGTGGTAGCTCAAGAGCTGCTGTTTCCCATTCGATCGTGGCATCAACTAGTCGACATATATTACAATTAATGTTAATCTGCAAACTTTGTTGCAGCAGAAGTTAGAGTAGTTGGATTATGTTTGTGTCTGCTTCGTTCGGTTGCTCTTTGATCTTAGAGATTCCATGGATATTTATGACTGACTTTTTTCCTAGGTGAGCGATTAAAATACAACATGACCCAATCAGAGAAGTTCCTCTTTGATCGTGACCCATTGTCAGGATGAATCAAGTCTGCCGGGGTGTCGTGGAAGGGATCCACGACCTATTTCAACCGTGAGGAAATCAGCAAAAGATTCCCACAACCGGCGGGATTCGAACCCACCTCCCCTCCCCACCCATTCCTCTCCCTTCCTCATCGATCAATAGCGAGGCAAATCGGAGAGAGAGTGATGCAAATTTCATTGATCTACCTTCCCTTCCTCCCCCTTGCGCTGTAGAAAATATTTGAATTCTTTGCAGCTTTTTCCCTGTGCTTCCCTGATACTTTGAGGGCGAATATCTCGGTTTAAAATGGGTCTGCAACTTCCAAACTTCGGCATTTTAATATCGTTCTAGATTCCGATCGGATCATGTTCTCAAAAGCATCAACTAATTTTTCATGATACGCCTCCTTTAATTACAATATTTAATTATTTTAAAAATATTTTTTTTTCTTTTTTTCGAAATATGAAAGCGCTTGGGCTGTTTAATCGATCATTAATGAGTTGCTCATATTTTGAGGGATTTGTGAAGCACATTCAAATTTCAAATTTTTTCGGTGACTTCCTTCCGCATCTTCCGATAACAAATATTTATTTTTAGGATAAAGACCACCCGCAATGAGAGCGATTTTACAATCACCAAGAGATCTGTCAGGGACTTATCAGGAGTCCCTTCATGCTCACTGTCAGTTCCCCGTTGGCCATTCGCTGGTCGCGCTGTTGCTCGAGCAGGTGCTTGCGCTTCGCTGCCTCGGCCGGGGTGAGGGAGGGCACCTGAGAGAGAGAGAGAGGTGATCTTTGATCTTTGATCTCTTGATCTGCCCATTCTCAGGCTTCCAGATATGATCTTTGATCGTTGAACTATTGATGAAATGATCACGGATCACTTGATCCGTCAGTCATCATCTAGGCTTCTTGCAATTATCTTTGATCTTTAAAAAAAACAAAAAAAAACAACCAAACCGCACCTTGAAGTCGTTGCACGGCGGGAACTCCTCCAGTTCTGCAAGAAGTTCATTTTTAATAGTATTTTGTTTATTTTTCGTATATTCATTATCATTCCGTGACACGCACTCTTCTGTCCGGTGGAGCTAGTCTTGCTCGAGCTCTTCTTGTCCTCTTTCTTCGTCGAATCGCCGCCTCCGGGATTGGCCACTTGTTGAACTGCGAATGGGTACGGTAAGTGGCGAGGCAATCGACAACTGACTACCGTACTCCGACCTACAGTCACTTCAACATTACAACAAATGATGCGTTCATGCGCTTGTCATCGATTGTGTTTGGTCAGCACAGGGACCAAAGATCAAAGATCAAAGATCAATCTCTCACCACTCGTGCTCGACGCCCTCGACGCCGTCGTGGTCTTGCTCGATTTGGTCGATGAGAAGGTCTCCTTCTTCTTCGCGTCCTCACTCGCCTTCTTCTGCTTGCCGGCGCACACCACGAGCAGGCCGACGATTCCCAGTAGGTGCACCACCGCCATCTGCGGAGAGAGGGGTATACGGTAGGCACACCAAGGGAGGGATCGGGGACTGATTTTTATCCTAGGGATACGGTAGGCACACAACGGCGGTGATCGGAAACTGATTTTTTATTCTAGGAATACGGTAGCTCACCACAATCGACAGCGGCAGCATACTGTGGACGAGTACGGTAGGCGGGGGCTGGATACGGTAGACGAGAGGGGGTACGGTAGGTGAGGGGCGGTGAGGAGGGCGCTCCGGGCCAGAGAGGGAGAGGGAGAGGGGGTGACCGTACGGGATGAGCGAGAGAGGTGAGAATGAGGGAAGGGGGAGGCGGAAAGAAAAGAAAAGAAAAGAAAGTAAATGAATTACATTTGCATCTTTTGTGTCGATTGATTACGTCTTTGTTCATTCGATAATGTTGTGTTTTTGTGCTGAGCTGCACGATGTTTTCAATAGGCATGCAGATGTTGGTGTATTAGCCCACTTTGAAAGGTAGCAATAGTCCCGATCAATAAAAATATGAATAAAAATAAAAAAAACGTGAACAATTTGTGAGCATGACTGCGAATGCATTTATTGCCTGTTCGAGGTGGAGCCATCGCTCCTCGCCTACGGAAGACTCGGGGGGGGGGGACGGGGTCCTTCTTTCTTCGGCGGTTTCGGCTTCTTGGAAGCACATCCTCCGACGAGTGCGGCGACCACGGCGACGATTCCCACCAGGTGCACCACCATCTGCAAGGGGTTGGTACGGTAGGCACGCCTCGAGCCGAACGAGAACTGGTTGTATTCTCACCATGATCGATAGCATCCTCGGTGGAGGGTACGATATTTTTTTAAAAATTATTATTCACCTTGTTTTTCGGTCATGCAAATGCGAGCTTGAATGCGTCAAAAAATACGATATATTTGTTCGAATTTATTCTCGTAATAAACTGACACTTTTGAGTGCCGGGTACGGTACTCGGGAGGTACGGTATCGGTATCGATTGGTCTATTCGGCCTTCGGGGGCAGGTCGAAGAATTTGGGATCTGCGCGTTTCTGCTTTCTCGCCGCAAGACGAGCCTCCTCCCGATCCAGGTAGGTAAGATCGCGCGTTTTCGGCGCGCACAGGTAGCAATCTGAACGGCGATTGAGTTTAGGGACGAACGGCTCTCTGTTTTCGAGAGCCGTACCGTTTATCGCACTCAAAGTGGTTGATGTCTGGGCCAAAACAGAGAGAGAAGTTCCGAACAACTAACCTCCCTTGAGAAAGTCCCATCCCGACGTTCCGTGCTACTCGCACTCGCCAAATCGGTTCCCATTCCCATCTCTCGGCTGGACTTTGCACTTCGGTTTCGGCGGTTTCACCTTGCAATAAAATAGTTATCATTCAATTGTTCGTAAGCATGATATATTTTGAAACGTAGTTATGGGATGCATTATATTTTGCTATGTTTTCAGTGCAGACGTATTTAGATGGTGCAGCTAAAAAACTATCTAGGTAGAAATATAATTCAAGCCACTTGTTCACAAAAAAATGCACTGATTCTGGGAAGGATTATACAATTTTGCGAACCTTCTCAACTTCTGCCTTCTCCTCCTCAACTTTCGGCCCTTCCTTCTGTGCACTCTTTTTCTTCTTGCAGGCGACAAGCGCGCCGACGATTGCCACCAAGCAGACCAGCATCTGAGAAGGGGTACGGTAGGCACACAATGAAATGATCGAGAAATGATTTTCTTCTGAGAAACTGGAATAACTCGCACCACAAACAGCTGCAACATCCTTGCGAGCGTGAGCGGAGTACGGTAGGAGGTTACGGTAGTCGAATGGGGGACCGAAATCACTGGAGGGCAGGGTTCACGCCCTGGAAGAGCGAACCGACTGGGAAAAGAGCAAGTGCGAGGGATGAATGGAGAATCACAAGCTTTGAAAATGTCAACAAATTGTGCAGAATGAAAACATTTGCATGCATTCATTATTCAGAATAAGATACAGCTAATCCAAGTGTGTCTAATTGTGGGTCACAATGCCTTCATCTTATTCGTCACTCATAAAAAGCGAGCCGATCTCGGCTATTGGCAGTGAAAGTGAAAGTTTCCAGGAGGGGAGGGGTTGCGGTGGCAATGATTTTCGCGCGGATTGGCTCACATCCGGCTGGTTTTCATTGAATTGGCATAGTCTCTTCATTTCCCATGCTATCTCGCTTTTCCTGATCGGAGTTATTATGTAGACTTAGTCTTTCATACTTTCCTCATTGTAGAATGCCTTTTTCCAGCGCATTCAGGGATCGCAGCCAATTTCCGCTGGAAGTTCAACCCTTTTGCAATTCGTTTACTCGAATAGTTGCTCTTTTCGCGATTTGATGGCCTCCTCAATTAGGCTTCCGCGCAATTTATGGCTCGCTTAATTTTCGGCGGCCGATGCGATTGATTGTTTCTTCGTCCGATCGAGCTGGAACCTGCATTAGGAATGGCTTGGCAAGAAATATCTCTCCTCATTTCGCCTGCTCACTCGCCTCTCTGACCGGCAAGAGAGCGCGTGAAATGCAGAGACCGAGCCATCCCTAACCTGCATGCGCCCTGCGATCAACCGGCCATTTTCGTTCTCATATCTCTTTTTCTCTCCAATCCTTTGTCACCTTGCCCCCTATCACTTGATGTTTCTATCACTTCCCTTTTCATTCGATCATTCATTCGTTCGGTTCGCAAACCAAAGACTTTTATATTTCGCTCGAGATCATCACCAAAAGCCCCTACTTTCGCCCCCCTGCGCGAAACAGTTTTCTCAAGAGCCCTTTGTGGGGCAGCTAATGAACAGAGCAATCTCTCATTTCGCGCTACAATGTGTTCAAGAGCGCAACTTTTCAGACCAACGATAGACAATGTATAATCTAGAGAGACACCCACCGACTTTTAGAGATCACCGCCATTCCCTCTTGATTTGTATGTTCGTATCAGCAAAAAGCAGTCACAATAGTCGTAGGGGTGGTTGTTCTCCGATGTCCAGTCTCACTCCCCTGCGCCTGCCTATCTAGTCCTCATCCTATCGTTTTTGCTCTTGTGTCTGTGCAAGTGTCACACAACCTGAAAATCGCTAGAGTATCTCTATGATTTGCATTATTTTCTTCAATTTTTTCCCTGTTTCGTATCCGAGGGCCTGAACAATTTTCGTTTCATTGCGTTTCGAAGCTTACGTTGACCACAATTCCTTGACAGGATGCGGAATGAGCGGAACCTGCGACTTAGTAGGAGGATCGATGTCTCTCGACCAATTATCGATTATCCGCGCAGAACCGGAAGTGCAATCTCTCACCAAAGCCGTTCACCCTTTCCCCACTTGCCGTTGCCTAATTGAGGCTGACCTCGTGCGATTAGCCGTGTTCTTTCTTTTCTTGTAACCCCATTTGTTCTTTCACTCTTTTTCGAATTTGGCCAGTCCCCTTTTCGCGCGGACTTTTGCAACAACACGCTGTGACGAGAAAATGCGATTTGTTGTCACTACGATTTCGGGTGGACTTGGGGTAATTCCTTTTCCGGGACGTTGACTTTCGAGCGCGCGCGTGAAAAGTGAAAGTGTATAGTCAAAACAAGCACACTACTGGCAGGAGAAAACTGAGGCCGCCGTCTCTCCTTCTCGATAACTCACCATGCCCTCCCCTCTGACTCTTGCGCGCAGGCACACACGACGCAAAAACATACCCGAGCGATCATCTCTCCTGCGATAATTGCCCTCCCCTTTACCAAGCGTGTATCGACCTTTTTTTTGCGCTGCTGCTGCCATTAGTCAATTCGTATCATTGTTTCGAGAACGTATTTCTCGCATAAAAGATGACTTTTTCATCATTTCATTATTTCCTGGGACTGTGATGCGGTGAGCGAACAAGGTTAATCGCTCGCGTCTAATCCATTCGCCTTTTCGCTGTCCAACCATTGTTTCCAAACGCGCTGTCCTCAAAGTCCACTCCACACTCATACATTTCCACGCCCCATCAAGTGTGGCTGTGACAAAGGTCATAAAGACCTACCTATCCTTGAAGTCCACTCTACTTTGACTCCACCTCATGGGGCTGGCTAATCGCACCCTTTTGCACAGATATAATGCAGTTGCGTGGATGGAGGAGAAGGGGATAGGGAGAGATTAGGCTTTGTTGGAGAGGGTTGGGGAGTAGCAAAGGGGATCGAAAGGGGGATGGTAATGGACTGTCGCACTTTTTATCCCATTCTTCGTTGCTCCCGGTTTTCCCCTCGTGCTAACCATGCGGAATCCAGCTGGTTGAAACACCCTCTTTTCAGGATCACACAAACTTCTCTATCCAACTTCTGATCAAAACGGAGGAATTTTCGAGAACGTTCAGGTAAATTTTCGCCCGTATAAACAATTGCGAAATCTTTGGGCTCTCAGATATTGGTGTTGTTTGTGTGCATTTTTTTGTATTTGTATTTATTTTTATTTTTAAATTATTGTTTTTAGTAAATATTGTAGGCTATGCGATGAGATGGCACACGCCGACCCTCGCGAAGCCCCTCGAGAGACTGCTGGCCGCGTATACTAAGCGGTTGCTGGTGCCCTATTATCCGGTGAGTGTTAGACTCTGTTCGAATTACAAACTTGTCATTTAAAGCCAATTTGGAAGTTGTGAACTCAATCGTATCTTCTTGTTTTCTTTCTTCATTACATTTTATTGTTATATGTATTTTTTTCTAGTTTCAGGAACCTATTGATTCTGCTAAAGTGAAAGTCCTTCTGTTGTTGTTTGCCCAACACCTGAATAACGCGTTTCGTGGGCACTAAGGCGATTGGTATTTGATGGACAATTTATTCTAATAATAGCGAGATCTTCCTATCCTTTTTTGTTAATTATTACTGCGAAAGAAAAGAACTTATCACAAAATAACGCATGCCTAGAAGTACCGCAGGGATAAACTCTTTTTCTGACCGCAAAAGAATCGTGGTTTATTGAGTCCATTCCAGCTCTTCATCCTCGGTCCTATTCTACTGACGATCGCACTAGGCTGCGGTTTCATCTGGATCAAGGCGAGAATATTATATATATATATTTATTTATTATTCTTTATTTCTTCAGTATCACTTCGATCACTTCGAACCAATCACTTCGAAACATTATGCCTTTCATGACCATTTGAAACGTTTCCGGAAACATATTAGATACGCGCGCGGACAATGTTGACATTGAATGAGAGGCGCGAAAAATACAAATCATTGATCGCGAACTACCTTTTTCCAGGAACTAACCCTTCTCGATGCTCGCAAGCTGTACACGCCCGTGTCCGCGCCCTCGTGGGAGGAGGAAGCCGTGTTCGGAAGGGTGAGTGAGCGATGATCTTTGATCTTTGGTCTTTACTCTTTTATTGAGCATTCACCAACCAAATGTGTTTCATCGAGTCTGGAAAAAGTGAAAAATGAGTTCAAGTTGATTCCCGTTTGATATCCAGTTCCAATACAAACTTTTATGTTGTAAAAAATGTCGGGTAAGGCCTTATCAACGTATGGCCTAATAAGACATGTTCACAACTCTGGCCCGATCAAGTATGGTCAAATTATCCAATAACCAGTACCTTAATAGAAGCCACAAAAAGACGGAATCGTGACGAATGTGACTAATTCATAGCTCTGGCCGATCAAGGAGTACGGCCCAAAATCAGATCGTTTCTGAACACTAATCTTCTTCACTGATCCTAATAAAATTGCAAAAAAAAATATCTGAAATGCCATAGAAAAGTGGTAAATGTGACTCATGCTGTGGAAAAAGTCAAAGAGGAAAGCACAGATTTGAATTTCAATTCACCACTGGGAGCTGAGATATAAAATTGCGGGAATTCAAATCTGTGCTTTCCTCTTTGACTTTTTCCACCGCATCAATTGCAGCTGTGGCCGATCAAAGAGTACGAGTTCCTGCCCGAGCGGACGTTCGAGTGGAAGCGATACGTCTATGTTGTTGTGCACGGGCAGAAGTTCGAGAATGGAAGCTATCCGAATATTCTTGATGGTGAGATCACACATCATCATCATCATCATCATCATTTTATCCAGGTCGACATAGCATACATACATAAAAAAACAAAGAATCGAGAGGCACAATATGATTTTATTGGCTTTTCAACCTTGCTTATTGAGAATTTATATGGACTTGAAGCAGAGCTCAAATTAACGTTCTGTTGATATCCTCATCTCACTATAGTACTATAGTGTGAAACACATTCGATGACTCTCACTCCTTTTTTTTCTGCATTTATAGCCTTTTTCATTACCATTTATACATGTAACTGTGGAAAATTTATTAATTACGCATGGAGATAAGTAGCCAAACTAGTGGTCGTGATCTACATGACTGTGAGAAATGACTGAACGAACAGCTTCACCTTACATTGCAGACGAATACCTGGACGAGATCGACCGAATCGAGGAGGTTATCTACCAGAACGTCTCCTTTCCGATGCAGGAGAAGTGGCGAGGGACGAAGTCGCGGAATTTCACCGGAGACGTCACTTTTGAGGTACATTATTGTTTTTGGATTCGTTATGGTATCGAAATCAATCTGTGTTTCGTTGAATCTATTCATGATACAAGTGAGACTCATTCGAATTTTATTTTTCCCAAATGGTATAACAGAAGTGAAAAATCGGGGATAGTTTCTTCCATTGAAATTAGCATTGTTTTGCATGGAATGTCGCAGTCGATCTCACCGGAGTGCTCGCACCTAGCTGTTGTTGACACTTTGCCCGAGGATACGCCTTCACTGTGAAAACCATATAATATTTATCACAGGAGCTCTGTCTCAACTGGTACGGCGAGTGCTACCGGCAGAAGCCGCTGATCCGTCTGCTGAAGCGACGGGAAGAGTTGGAAGTGAGCCCATATTTTCGTTTCTCATTTTCTTGTGTTGCAACATTCAATAATGTATCATTATCATTTCATCATTGCCACTCGACAGGACATTCAAAGCAGTTGCTGCCTGGGCCGAAAATCGATGCATTTCCTTGATGTAAATCTCCAAAATCGATCCTTACAGGCCGGCGGCATCGCAGTAACTTTCCCGCGGGCGAATCCCGGCGGCACTCCCATCTACCTCGCATTCAATGTGGGAGGAGTGACGACGTACAAGAATGACACCATCAAGGTCAAACATTTTCGCAGATTTATATTTTCCACAGACGACCGTTGCGGTATTGCCTTTCGAAGCGCACGAAAGTCTATAATAGCGAAAATGAAACATATTTGTTCACTTTTTTGTTGAAACGTGTTGTTCCTTTTTGCAAATAATCGGAAAGCTTGTTGAATGGATTTCGTCTTGTCGAATAAGAGTATGCGTAACAACGTTCAAGAATAAAGACGCGTTTAAATATGATATTAAAGTTGGTCCGCTATTTCAAAAATTTGTTAATTATTATTCACCAGCGGAGCCCAATGCAGTATTCCTTCTAGAACGCGCGTTTTCCAGTTGCCAAAAAATGCATAAGTTATGAAAAATAGGAGAAAGAGTATTCTATTGCTTCTAAGTAATTCTGAAATTGAATTCTGGGTAGCGCTTCGTGAACTAGTGATGACCCATACGGGTCAAGAGAATATAGAACTCGAACCGAAGTGCGTGCCATTTTGCAAAGAAATGACGGAATCATTTCAGATCGCCCATGGCATGCGTCTCTTCTTCTTTCTTCGTTCCGACACGAAGGAAATGGACGAACTGTCGACGCAATGGGAGAATACGGCGGCGGAGTTTATCAAGAACGAGTTTGCGGAGAACCCGCTGATCAAGGTATGGCTGAATAGTCTTTCGCCGTCGACAGGACACTGATTAGGGCACATCACTGTGATTTTGTACCCATTTTTTCGTAATCAGAAGGATTGCTTCTGACAAGGGTTGAGATCACGAAGGGGGGTGCTTGAATATGAGAAAGGGACATTGTATGCTCAGGTCCACATCAAGTACTCGCGCGTTATCGATCAGGGATTGACGAACAACGCTAATCGATTAAAGGTATGTTTTCGTCCCTACTCGCATTTTTTTATGAGCTTATCGATACCAAATACATGATATAGGTCATTTTCATAATTTACAGCCCTACTTCAATGTTACTGTCATCGTCCTAATCGCTTTCACTGCCATCTACTCGATGAAGCTACGGGTGGAAAGGGGCAAGCAGGGAGAGGTCAAAGGAGGTCGGTGGTCTTTGATCTTTCAGGAAAACACTCCTATCCGATTTCTGGTATATTCAACTACCTACTAATAAACAAAAACACGAAAATCTCCTTTTTTGCGAATGATCCAGTTAATTTTTCAGTCTCGGTCGATTGGCTTCGCTCCAAGCCATGGCTGGCGTTGGGTGGCGTTACATGTGCAGGATTGTCAATTGTTTCGGGTTCGTTGCTTTATTTTGCTCATGTGCAAAAAGTGCTAAAATTGGACAGATTCTTGTTGAGGTATCGTTGATTTTTTATCAAGTTGCTAATTGAATTGAGGGGCTGTATTTTTTTATCATCGCATTATAATTTTGCGATCATCATTTGTCATTCACGTTGTCACTATGGGAACCATGCTCTTGCATCAACCTTTATCTAAAAATAATAGAAAATCTCTCAAACTTGAAATTTACTTCTTTTTTATTCGATATTTATTCAATTTTTTTCAGGAATCGGCCTCCTGCTCTGGTGCGGTTGCTTCTTTGCCGAGATTACGCTCATCGCGCCGTTCCTCGTCCTTTGTGAGAGTATAGAACATTTGAAAATCAATAAGTAATGATAATTAAATAAACAATAAATATCAGCCATCGGCGTGGACGACATGTTCATCGCAGTGGCCGCGTGGTTGAATACGGAAGCGCAGTTTCCCGGTGAGAGATCAAAGAACAGATGATGAAGTCTTTCCTAGTGAGCAAGCACGCACATAACAAATAGAATTCTCAAGATCAAGTATGTCAAATATCTTCCGGGGCAAGATCCTAGTATTGGATAGGGTTAAAGACTAACGATCAAAGATCACTAATCCCCCTCCAGGCACCTCCTCCGACGTGCTCCGTGAGCGCATGGGCCTGGCGATGGGTGAGGCTGCAGTGGCCATCTTCATCACTTCGATCACCGATGTCTTCTCGTTCCTGATAGGTGAGTTTTAAAAGCAGCTTTGATAGTCAAAAGACCAGCAGAATGTAGCATGCCATTTTATTTATTGTTGCACGAAACACCGTTCCTCTAATTGAACAGAATGATACTAGCGAAGATTATATCCCGTGTGAAAATCAATTTAATTTCGATTCACTACAAGTTTGAATTATACTCTAACAGCAGCCTTACCAGTGGGTCCCACCTAGCGTTGTCTTACGACGTAAAATCGCTTGACGTGGATGCACCTTAAACTTTGGATTATTTGCAGGCGCTTGGACGGACATCTACGCTGTCAGGGGATTCTGTCTGATGACGTCCGCGTGCATGCTCTTCACCTTCCTGTATCAGGTAGGGAGCGATTTCTGATTTGCTTTAGAGTAAAACAACAGGATAGCAATTTACACCGGCTTCGTCAGTTAATTTATTTGTCTGATTGTTTTCCCTAAAAAAATCACCGTTCACCATTCTGTATCAGGTATCGCATTTATGAGAAATCCACGATTTTTAAAATCAGTATGCAAATGTATTTGTTACAATCCAAACGGACACAAAATCGCATGCCGTGTATTCTAGAAAGTTATGAAAGAGCTGTGAAACTCATTTTCAAAACTTCGGTGATGAAAATCATTCCAGATCACATTCTTCGCCGCCCTAATGGTCATCACGGCCAAGGCCGAGTTCGCAGGACTAAACAGCGTTATTCCGTGCCTGAAAGTGCGCAAGGAACTCAGAGGTAGATTTTCTTACAACAAAATGAAAAAATGACGTGAAATGTTCAGATTTGTTTTCGAATAGGGCTGATGTTCACATTTTCAGTGAAGGAAACCGTCTCTGAATCGCCCATGAAGACGATTGAAAACGGCGAGAAACGACAGGCGGAGAATAGGGAAAGGATCAAGAAGAAGAAGGAGAAGAGGTTTGTAGTTAGTCAGACATTAATTATTGATTTGATTGACTTTAGATCCTCTCCATCCATTCCATCCATCAACTCCTCCTCTACGCTCGACTCGAAAGGTTCGTAATTTATACGCGATTCGAGCTTACGATAGTTACGATAGCAGGTACAGTATCCCATTCATTTGCCATTTCAGCCGCCCTGAAGACCTCTTCCGAATCCACTCCAACGGACTCATCAACATCCTCGCAGAGCAGCGGCAGGAGGAAGGGATCGTTCTTTAGGTATATTTTTTCCATCAGCCGGATGAAGTGACCACTCTGCCGTTGAGGAGTCATAGGCCCTGTGAAACTTACTTGATCATCAAATCTAACTTTCTCGTCACTATCATTGCAAGTGGTATAGTGTTGACAGAGAGCGAATAGTGTCTCGAATTACGTTATTTCAAACTAAAAGAAGTCGTGAACACCGTTCAGTCACCGGTGGAACGGTGGTTAGGGACGGAAAATGTTTTCAAACAACGATTGATCCAATTCCAGAAAGCACTACGTGCCCTTCCTGCTCGACTGGCGCACGAAGACGACTGTGGCCATAGTGTTTGCGATCTATCTGGTGGTGAGTAATTTTGTTAATTTAAATGGTTTTGTTTCAAGCGAATGTGTTTCATAAATATTCCAAATTCCGTTTACTATAAACTTTTTCAATATTAGCTACCCTGCGAGTGCAACAATCATTCTAAAAGTATGGAAAAAAATTGAAAATAATATTTTTTAACATTTCCAGATCTCAATCTACGGCATCTCCGTGATGGAGCAGGGACTCGATCACGAGAAGTTGTTGATCGCCACTGATCCACTCGTTGACGCACTGAAGAGCGAGATCGAACTGTTCCATGGGGGAGATTTGGTGAGAGATTTAACGATGAATTCTCATTTCGCCATACACGCTTCTCTGACTGACGCTCGATGATGCAAAAAAGTGCAGAGACGATAACGTTGCTTTACTTTACACACTTTTCGAAGTAAATTCATTAACGTGCTGATCAATTCGAGACTCATTTCAGATCGAGATTGCAATTGTGAACGCACCCGACATGACTGTGAAGGCGAATCGAGACCGGATTGAGATGATTGCGAGAGAGTTTGAGACGACCAGTTATGGTGAGCTAACTACAGTACATTTATGAAAATGCATTTTCAGCGAATGTGTTTCAAGATAGCGTTGTATTTCACTTATTCCATTTACATTAGTTCTTGCTCTCCTTTCGTTTCAAAAAAATAAAATAAATTTTTTTGAATTCAATATTCATATTTGCAGGTCTCGGCCCGAAGGGCACGTCGATCTGGACGCGCGAGTACTCCAAGTACGCTAATCTCACAGGTCAGAATGTAATTCAAAAAATTATGTTTCCAAAGATACTTTTCCGAAATCCTCATTCGAAATTATCAATTGTTCTAGGTTCTTTACGGCAGAAAAATCACGTGAATGGTCTAGAGATCAAAGATCACGGGCGCATTGCAGGTTCCTACCTACAGGACGACCGGGAGAGCTGGGTGGTCGGTGTGTACGAGTGGGCTAATCTCTTCGCATTCTACAAGTTGTGGTAGGTATTCAGCAGCTTCCCTCCCTCACTCTCTCCTATTAACTCTGCCATTGCTCACGGCTTCGTTATCGCTATTTCCATGACAAATCTGAACAATATTACTAGAAGCCGTGAAAACAGGTAAAGGTGGAACATCTCTCCTAACTTTCTAACTCCGTAGGTCGCAAGACTTTGTGTGGACCAACTCCGAGGACATTGACACGCTCAACCTGACGTCCTTCCGATTCCACGTTGGAGTGACGGATTTCAACGGGCCCAGTGATCTGGTCAAGGTCAGCTTTCGATTCTTTATTGTTTATAAAATGTTGTATAATTAGATGTCGTTGAATTATACAAAAAAAATATGTTCAGGTAACAGACGAGTTACGAACAATAGCCGCTCGTTATCCCGACCTAAACATCGTGACATACCAGCAGAGCAGATCGATAGCTGATCAGGTACCGTATTGCTTCCTCGCGGGAACACAATTTCCTTCAGCTCTTCGAAGATGCTCTTTTTTGTTCTACTATAATCGTACGTAATGTGAAATTGGAAATCAACGTCAATATGTGTACCGGTCATTTCAGCTCAACGTCATTCTTCCGTCGACTATTCAGAACGATTCCGTCGCTATCGTCGTGATGGTGAGTGGTGTAGTTCTGTTATTGGGAGTGCCCTAATAAGCAGCAATTGAGAACGTAGTGCCCCGAATGGTGATTTGTGTAATCTCCTAATTGCCTGCAGGTGATCATCGCCCTTGCCTTCATTCCCAACCCGCTGTGCACGCTGTGGATCACGACCGCCATAGTGACCATCGATATTGGTGAGTGGTGTGGATTACATGACTATAATACATTGATGAAATCAGAAACAAGCCATTTTTACACTTTGAATGAAACTCATCGGAAAAACGATTCTGAGCAATCGAAATCTGGTTTTCCAGGTGTGATCGGTTTCCTCTCGCTGTGGTCCGTCAAGCTGGATCCTATATCGATGATCACTATTATTATGTCCATCGGGTGAGCATTTTGGTTTTTTTCACTATTACATGAATCCTGCATCAATTTTATCATAGATCAAGCGATAAATAGTATAAAATGTGGACTTTTCAACGAATTTAATCTCCTATTGTCAGATTCTCAATCGAATTCTCCGCCCATATCACACACGGGTTCATGGCGAGGGAGGACGATTGCGGAGTGGAGGAGCGATGCATTGAGGCGATGGAGAAGCTGGCGTGGCCGGGTATGTGAATTATCAAAGGGAAAATATTTTCCGAATATGTTTCATAATTAAGATATCATTTTCGCAAATTATGTTGTGTGTTCCACGCGATGCCTCGATCGATTTTAACAAAATAAATATTTTATCGCAAAATAGGCATTCCATCGATCATATCATGTCTTCGAGCGAATACTTGAGAAAACGGTCGAGCTAACAACACTAATATCTCATTTTCAGTAATCCACGGTTCGATCTCGACCATCCTCGGTGTCACCGTTCTCGCCTTCATCAATTCCTACATGGTGCTCGTGTTCTTCAAAACGATCGCGCTCGTGTTGATTATTGGTGCGTTTTTCCCTTGGTCATCCACTCTTGCAAAAGAAGAATTAATCATTTATTTCTTCTAACAACGAATGCACAATTTGTGGAACTAAGAAAAACCTGGTAACATATTCATCAATACCAAATATAGTTTTTATGGGGGAGGACCAAAAATGATCATGAGGACTGTGAACTGTGCAGACTGATAACTGTTCCACCTTGCAGGCGCCATCCACGCCCTCGTCCTCCTTCCCATCGTGCTCGCGACGACGATCCCGTTGATTGAGGTGACATTAGGGTTTTATAAGTTTTTGTTCTTCGTCTTAATTTCACGAGAAAATTGTGTGCGTAAAATAGTGGAATTTTTGAAACTGGCTTTTTTTCCAAAATGGATCAGCAGGCTCTATTAGACGCGCTTTAAACGGGATGAACTGAATAAGATGTTTATTCAACATGAAGGGAGCAGATATCCGTGAAATGGGCGAAGAAAAATAGAATGAGTGCAATCTCTTTTGGAAAGGAGAACAATATTCCTATCCGGAAAATGTACTCAAATTTCAGAAATGCTACACGCGCAAGCCGAAAGTCGCGCCGGAACGAACGCTCCAGAAGAGTGTCTATGCGATTTGTGTGCCGGTGAACTACAATAGCTGATCTTTGATCTTTTATGAAAGATCAATGATCAAAGATCAATACGAGCCAAAGCCTTCTCTCACTGCTCATCATTTCACGTCTCGTTGTTGTACATACTTGTCCGTTTTCCGATGACTATGACATATCTGCTAGATAAAATTATTTCAATTGATGATTGTTTAGCGTGTATCACATCATTTTGAAAAGATAAAAATGTCAATCATTGGGGAATTGAAGTCGGTAAAGACAAAATGATGTGGTCAAAGGCGTTTTCCTGGGGATAGGAACGAAACGGATTTGCATTTGACACACGTAGATGTTCTTTGACATTCGACAATTTTAACGAACAATATTTAATACAATGCAAATGAGCTCAGAAAAATCAATGTTGTATTCGAACCATGTAATAAATAGCGCAACAAACGAATCGGCTCATCAGACAGTCGTTTCTGCCATTGGTATTGAATCCTGCAAATTGTCAGTTAGCTTTTTGTTATTCTGTTGCTTTATATTCGGTAAAATAACCTCAAGTCGATGTCGTTGCTTGCATGTTTGACGGCGATCTAGAGCACGATATGGACAGTATATGAACGCCCAAATCTGAGAAATAAACTTTTTAAAGAATGTTGAGTGCAATATCTCACAATGGCCATTACCGCAAACATGAAGGCAAATATCTGAAAAAACGACATACATGGGACCCAAAAATACGATAAACTGACTATGATAAGTTCCAATCTCGACTTCTCTCTGTTTGCCATGACGAAGTTTACGGGATAGAACAATCAGAAATATTTCTTAATGAGGAAGGGGGGGGGAGAGAGAAATGATAGTTGTTATCGTCCCCAAAACAGCAAGAATGGAAGAGAGAGAGAAATATGGAGTGATGGATCGATTCGTTTGTGGGAGCGCGTAAGCTGATTTTATGCACGCTGGTAAACAACAACCATGCTCTGATTTTCCCATGGTATTTTTCGAATAATATTACCCGCATAATGAATATCGCTGTTGGAAGTAAAAATTGAGCTCATTTATATCCATGTGTTCAGTATAAAATACACAACACAGAAGAGTCATTTACAAACTATCGATTTATCGACGTATGTGTGTGTTAAAGCTGCACAGTTGCGACACAGCGCGATGAAAAAATGGTGAAAACTGACTCCTATAGGACAAAAGTGAACGGGCTGATACGACGAAACTCACGGTGAAAATATACGGGGGGAATGAAAGGCCCTGTAGGAAACGAAACACACAAACTCTACATCTTTGGAAATACACAATACTCTCTACATTCTCACAATAATACTCAGATATAATCACAGTACTGCAGCGTAATTCTCAAATACTCGGATCGACGGGTGGGGGAAGGGCGGGGCATATTTTACAACTCTGCGATACACACAATCTCATACTTTCTCTCTAGGACTCTGTTTAAGGCTCGGGGTGGACCAGAATAGGGAAGGGCGGTTATTATGCATGCATGATGATTCTTTGGCGTGTTGCTGTACGATTGGTGGGATACGGTATGACCGGAAAATATCCGGTCGAAGGGACCGGGAATTAGGGCTGTTTAGGCAGTATGCTCGTAGGCCCAGCCGACGGTGGGCAGCAGGCCTAGTTGCGCTTGCGTGTCTTGCGCGAGAATTGCGAGCGCGGTGGCGCGATCGGCTTCTCGCACCTGCAAATATGTGTTTCATGAGTGTGTTATACTCGAAATATCCATCACACTTCAATAATTGTGTCTAATTTAATGGAAATAATGTTTGTCTTATCTCCGTAATGTGATACAAATCATTATCATCAATTTATCATTTACAGCAATAGTCTAGCAACATTTTATTGTGACTAATGATAATGATATTGGTAAGCCCACCTGCAGTGTCCGTCCCGCCAACTGGCTCTTGTTCAACCCCGCAGCTGCAGTCAAACTCTCTTCGTACGTGGACATAGTGACGAGGGCGTAGCCGCGACACTTGGCTGTTCCGGGTTCGCGAACGATCTGAAATGTTGCGGTGTTTGTCAAACGAACCATGCTCGATTATACTCCTTCATTTTTTTTTGCCTACTATCGGTCATGCTCGAATTTTAGAAAAATACTGAAAAATAAGGTTTGACTAGTGAACAAGGAGGTGGTCATAGGGCTCCTTAACATTGTCTGAGCGATGGCACAATCCAAATCAGTTTTCAAGGAGGATTTTTTACAATTGGTTCACCTTCATGCTCAGTACACTGCCGAACGGCGCGAAGAGTGCCCACAACACAGCCTCATCCATCTCCGCTCCCAATCCCTGCACTAGAAGGGAGTAACCGGCGGAAGAGAGGGCGGGCGCGGATGGTGACGGCACTGCAATGATACTTGATTATTGTAACGTCGAATTGATAGTGATGCAACAATGCCTTATTATTATACGACTTCCCTCAAAATGGCCAAATACTACTCTACTACCAGCTAGGGTTACATGCGTAAGGCATCAACGACTATCAACTATGGTGCTAAAGCTATCGTGTAGCCACTACAAACAATGGCCAGGTTAGTCAAATTAATTCGGCAACTACTAATGAAGCTAGCGTGTAGCCAAACACTGATGGTGATGTTAGCTTATGAGTCAATAAATGAGACAATTAAATGTAAAAGCTACTGTAGGCTGACTGCCAGTAGGCCGATGTTGGAGCTGCAACGGATTATGTGTTGGCTAGGGCGTATTTTCGAAATAATTTAATAATTTAATTATTAAAATTATGTTAAAACTCACAAACGGAGGCGCCGTAGAGCGAGGGCTGCACCAAAGAAGCGAATCCGGCGTTTTGCATTGCTGAAAGATTGGGTTGGAGTGTTTTATTATTCACAAAATGTACGTAATACATTACCTGTCCATTGGCAAATTCATATATGTGATCGGTTTGTGAAGCATAACCGACAATGGGGGAAACCATGAAATAGAGAAAACATGATGTGACACACCTTGCATCTGCTGCAGCAGCGCCGCGTGCTGCAGCAAGTCGGGCAGGCCGGTCGCAGGGGCGGCGCCCAGTGGCAGCGCGGCTGCAGCAGCAAGGGGGTTATACCTGGAAAGAGTCGACATTAATAATTTTTTTCCGAATTCCCGCAGTCGTCGTTGCACTGCTGCGATGAAAATTCCAACGACTTTGAGAACTGTGCGAAACGTAACCGGTTATAAATCTTGTGCTTTCATTCGCCGTAGTTTCGAGATTGAACCGTAAATTTTTCGTCGAACACAGCACTACTGTCGCATCCACAAATTCCATGACTTTGAGGACTTTGCGAAACCGCCGCGTTTTACACGAGGGCATTAAGCTCGCAGAAGTCTGTTGATACCATATTTTTCGACTATCAGAAAGCGTTTGACTCTATTGACCTGCGACTTCTATTGCACAAAATGTCTACGCTAGGCGTCTCAAACCACCTTGTAGCTTGGCTAGAATCATACCTTTTGGGAAGATCGCAGCGCGTATTTATTGGTAGCTTTCTCTCTCCCCCTTCCCCTATCAGATCAGGCGTTCCACAAGGTTCTGCTATCGGCCCTTTACTTTTTATCATTTACATTAATGACTTGGGTAAAAGCATCCCCCCTACTGTGAACTATAACATTTTTGCCGACGATTTGAAGATCTATGCTCTAGTACCAGAACACAGCAGTGACCTCCAAAAGGCTATAGAGAGTATAGAATCATGGACTTCTCAGTGGAACATGACCTTAAGCGCTCCGAAATGTGCTGTCTTGCATCTAGGCCGTCTTAAAACACGATCGTAATATATTCTTAACGGCAGTGTTATTTCTTCGAAAAATGAAATTCGCGACCTTGGTGTTTTCTTCAACAGTAAAGTCCATTTTGAACATCATATTGATCAGATAACACGCAAAGCCAGATCTATGTGTAACCTCATGCTTCGTTCATTTCTCACTACCTCTTCCGACGTACTCCTTAAAGCCTACAAAATTTACATCCGCCCCCTTCTAGAGTCGTCCACAGTAATTTGGAACCCCACTGCCATAGGTCTTGTAAATAAGTTAGAATCAGTACAGCGTGAATTTACAAGGCGCATATTTTGGCGATCCCACTTGCCTCACTCCTCTTATCCACAGCGCCTTGAGCACTTTAAGTTAGAGACACTGGAATATCGACGTGCGTTAAATGACATGTACTTTCTCTTTGATTCTATGCATGGATTTGTACACCTAGACACCTCTAATCTATACTCAATCGCTCCTCTCTCTCGTACTCTCCGTTCCTCTCATAGATTGCGTCTCTCAATCCCTTTTCTCATGCCATCTTCGTTCTCATCTTTTGCTACACGATCGCTAACGCTCTGGAATTCCCTTTCTAACCCAGTAGTTAACCTGCCCCGCATACCTTACCGTAATCATATACGACGAACCCCTTCACTTATCCTCCCAGTCTCCCAAATTAAATTGTAAACACGGACTGCCACAAAACCCCACCCCCAAAAGCTCGCCTGAGCCCGAATACCACCTGTTGCCTCCATTCCGCCCTAAATGCACATTGTCTATGTGGTGAATAAAGAATAAGAATAAGAATAAGAATAAGACTGTGTGAAGCACATCCGAAAGGGGCACTGCCTACTCATTTGCGGTCAGCCGGAATGAAGAGATACCTCATGGCTCCCCGTGCTCCTCCCGTCGTCCTAATCGGTCCGCATCCTGCCGACACCGCTGGCAGGGCGATCCGTGGGGCGAGCGCTGCGGCTAGCGGGTTGGTGGCGAGCAGGGTCTGGGCGGCTGTGGCCATCTGGAATGGATTCCTAGCATAAATGCATGACAATCAACGATCAATTTCGAACTAATAATTTCGCGTTTAAGCGCTCGTTGAAACACAATCCATTCTAAAATAAAATTGGCAAATTTCAAATTCGAAAGAAATTAGAGAAACTAACCGCTGCACTGTCCGCGATCGCGTTCTTGGTAGGATTGTTCGCTGGGTTGTTGGCGAATTTAACGGTGATCTGGTCAGCGCACCCGGCTGGCGTGGCGCCGTTCAGCTTCTCGATCGCTACCTGAAATTAACTAATAAAATTACTTAATATTATCATTTTAATTAGTTAATTAATTAATTAATTAATCACCTCGGCCTCTTCCTTCTTGTCGAAACGCACGAAGCCCACGCCTTTTGACAATCCTGAAATTTTAATCTCTAAATCTGAATTTCAAATTTTCAAGTTCACTTGTGTTTCAGAAACAATTCAACAAGGATCTTCTAACTTTTTCAGGAATGCTTTCTTCTCCTTTGATTTCAACCAATAATACTCACCAGTGATGTTATCGGACAGAATTCTGCTAGTGATGATCTGTCCGAATGACTTGAACATTGCCTCCAACTCCCGTTGGGTCATCGATTTAGGCAGGCCGGACACGTAGAGATTGGCGCCCTTGATGCCCTCTGCTGATGGGCGAGCGAAGGATACCTGCAAATTCGTATTTGTATTTCTTATTTCTCCACATTTTTTGGCATTTAATTATAAATATATGTCGCATTGTCCTATACCTAGACTGATTTTCAACTTTAGTTTTTCCTACTGTTCCCAATAATCGATACCTCAGACCTTCAGATTGTGATGAAACGACACTAATTCCCAGATTTCCTCCTTGTCACAGGGCATTTCCCCCTTGCCATTAATCTGTTTTCCCCTAATCCGAACGAAGCCAATAATTCCTCAAGACAGAGTCGAAGCCCCTCGCTCATGTCACTAAAGCCCCTCCTCATGTAATCTCGACTATCTGCCTGATTCTCCCCATTTCTCATGCTCTATCAGGTCAGAGTAATCTAGAAACTACGCAGAATCGAGAGAGTCAACCCCGTGCATTCTGCGTGGGTTTTCTCTTCTCGTGCGTAAATTCGCTCAATTAATTCGCACCCGAGCCCCCTCTATCCTTCTTCCTATGCTATCCTAATTGTGCCCCTTACAATTACGTCGAAAGGCCATTTCGCGAGGACAAATAAGCGTACTTTCAACGCAGGAAGAGGATGGAAAGAGGAGGCCGAGTGGCATCAGGAAATTTATGTAACGCGATACGGTAGCCCGCTCCGGCGCTGTTCAAACAGACGAGCGACTGGGAATAATAGGATGCTCCTCTCATCCTCCTTTGCCCCAACCAAGTTGAACCCTCTCGCCAGCTCGCCAAAATCAAATAAACGATACAAAACACAAGACCATGATGTGATTGTCACAACAGCACACTAGAAATCGACAGGAAGATAGGAAAAAAATAGGAGATAGAGAGATTAACGAGGGATTAAACGGTGTATGTGTGTGGGTCTCGTCGAGCGATTCAGCCTAGCCATGCAACTGAGGAACCAAATAATCGATGTTCGAGTTTGTAGGCATGATATAAGGTGCCAACCGAATGGGGCAGCTCACTGCGCAATACGAGCCGCCGTCTCTTCATTTCGTTGATAAAGTGTGCAAAATGAAGAGACCGCGATCCGTATTGTACACTTTACTAACGAGCGTAAGTCTCTGATGTACCTTGATGGTTTTATTCTGCAATCGGAGGCCGTTGAATGACGATACGGCCCTCGAAGCGTCCTCGTCTTTCACGTAATTAACAAAACCATAACCTAGGCTTTGCCCTGAAATGAACGCAGGGACACGATAAGATCTGTTGTGTATTGACGTGCTGTGCGGATTACGGTAGATTACGGTAGTCTACGTTTTCAGCCCAACAAACAGAAGTGTATGAACTCATGGCGAAAAAAGGTCGAAATGTATAACAAGAGAAAGCTAGGGTCCTCCGGAACTTAGGTGTTTGGCAATCGGTTTTGGTGCGGTTTTAGGAAGAAAGGAAATCGTGCATAGCTCGGACAAAAGTTCGAAATTAAAATGAAAAACTAAATGAATAATAGATTCAAATAATTACCGCTCATCTTGTCCCTAACAAGCTTGCAGGATTCGATTTCACCGATCGATGCGAAGAGCGCGCGCACTTCTTCCTGTAAAATGACAATTTATCGATTTGGTTTTCGAAATTGTATTTCGAATGAGTTTCACAATTTTCATTTATTGCAATGGAAGGATCATTGTTTAGTACGTCTTTGTAGCCCGTTCTAAATATATATTTACAAATATACCTGGTTCATGGTCTGCGGTAGGTAATTGATGATGAGATTGGTGCTACTTTCACCCAGCGCGATCTTGGGCGACGTAGACACCTTGGCACGGAACTGCGACCCCATCTAAAAACGATAACTGTAAATATCGTAAAATTCATTTGAACACCGTTGACAATACGGTGTTTAGCGTGCAATACGGAACATTTTATACTGAAGCTCATTGATGACAATTTCTAAAATTCTCATTTTAGTAAATGCTACTAGCGTCTCTCGGAAACGATTGGTAACATCACCTAGGTACCCTTCAGTCAAATTTGGTAAACGGTCTAATACTTTGCGATACGGTACCACAACCCAACCATTTCCATGCGGGACCAACCTACCGTAGTACCCAAGACACCTGAGCCGACTATGAGACTGGTAATAGACTCATAACCACTTAGCCAAGGAGGCTCTCTTTCAATGAGTCCTCTTCTTTCTTACGCGAGAATGTAAACAATTGACTAAACGCCAAAGAGACGGAAGAGAAGAAGGAGGAACAATGAGAACAATACGCCACTAACAAGGCAAAATGTGTATGGCGTTCGGGCGGATTCAAGTGTCTCCATGCATGGCTACTACTGGTTTATCCTAATTAAAATAAATCAATTTGCTTACCGTATCAACGTAGTTCCTGATCGATACTCGTTCGGCTACCGTACCTCAGCGACAAGCCTAGATCATGCACCGTATCTGGAAATTATCGATTATTGCGAAATTTTAAAACAAAGTGCAAAACGCTCGACGAAAACGGGGCGGTTGGTAACTGAGAAACTGAGGGGAGGGCTTCTTCCAGCAAGCAGATAGAAAGACGGACTGAATAGGGAAGAGAAGGAGGGATTAGGGGAGGCGGCGGGAGGAGAGGAGGAAGGGGAGGAGGGGAGAGAGGAAAAGGACAAAGTGATGGCGGAAAACTACAAAAAGTGCGGAGCGATATTGGCTGGATATTAATCCGGAGCATGGAGCTAGGCCAGATTGGATATTGCTATACGGAAAATCGAACTTCTAGATGTGATTTGATATGCTGGATATAAAATAAATAGATTCAATTCCAATATATGGAACAGTCGGATGAAAACAATAGTAACAATTGTCTTAAAAATGCGGAATTATGTTCGTGAGCCCGATCTCTCACCGATACATCCTCTCGCAGAGTCTCACACACACAAAGTGGGCGACAGACACAACTGCTGACAGCTCTCCTCCTTTCCTTGTCATGCATAACAGATCGGGGACGGGAGAGAGATGCGCACCACCACTTTGAATGCATTGCGGATTCCGCTGGTCCACTGGCGAGTCAAAACAGTCCCTGGATGAACTCACTTTTCACACTGAGTGCTGTTTTTAGCGAAGTTCAACACACATAAAACTGATAGGAACATTGGAGATCAAGTATGAGTCAACCCGGGAAGAATATTTTATCTCCATTTAGTTTGAATTGCCGTTCAGGTCAGTACCAAGAAGCTGAATGGTTCAGTACAGCCTAGGTACATGCTTACTTCAACCTTTTAATCGCGTCGGTTTATAGTATGCGAGGGATGACATCACAAAAATAGTAGGTATTTCTAGGAAAATCTTGAACAAGCATGTCAAGAAAGCCGCGTTTAAGCAAAAAAAAGGATGAGCGCTCAGCGCCCGGTGAAATCCTCGACGCTCTCGTAAAAACAGTACGGTAAACTGCCAGATTCTCACGGAGTTGAAGCAGGGAGGATGGGGCATCAACAGTAACCTCTTCGTTCCTCTCCTTTCCACTCAGTCCGCTTCTATTGTGGCAATTTTCGAAAATATCCGTGCGCGGAGGGGAAAGACGGGAAAAGGAGGAGAGGGGGTAGTGTATCGTCGATTGGGCTTATGAATTATGAAAAAGTGAAGTGGAGAGACGCACGAATACGAGGAAAATTCACTTTCGCATGTAATAACGGTGCGGAAAATACAGTATAGTTATGGTAATCAAGGCACTTTGGTCCGGTGGGAGATGACCCGATGAACAGGTAACCTCTTCTTTCCTCTGTCCGCGGAAAGATGATGTTACTGATGATTCAAAACCAATACAGATCAGAGCATCCAACGCCTTCTTCAACCCGATTTCCGCACCGGACTACAGTAACCCGCCAGAAGGGTAATTCAAGACGCCCGCGCGCGAAATGTGTCAGATGAATGATGTACTAACAATGATGAGGCTGTCTCGGAGAAAAGAGAGGGAGGCGCGAGACGGGAAAAAATGGTAGGGGACGGGAAGAGACCACAAGGCACCACTTGGAATACGAAGAGACAGAGGGGAGGTGAGAAGAGGTAGAATTGGTTGGTAGGAGGACATTTGATATGAAGACATACATACACACACTCACTCACGGAAGGTGGGAGGGGAGGGAAGAGGAGGAGATGGGGTGGGAGGGGTGAGGTGAATAAGAGGGAGGGACGGAAACTGTGAAAAGGTGCTGAAAATTGGCAAAAATCACTGGATATCGATACAAACTTGGGGTAGGCCGTCAATAATTCCGCATATGTATATTCGCCAACACTTCCTCTCCTCCCAACTACTAGCTGATTCACAGCATCGAATGTGGGAATTGAATACATTGAGCAGCCCTCTCCCCCTCCCATATTTCCTCCCCTCCTCCCCCCCTGTCTCTCTCCGAAATTCAGTGTTATTTCACCATCGATCCAATACTGTTCACATTCAGATCTCTCTCATACACACTCGTACAACTCAGTAGTGTGTCAAGTATGCGTGAGGGAAAGGAAAGAGGCAGTGATTTTGACCTACTAAACAGTAATTCATTTCGCGCAGTCTCTCACTTTCTATAAATATTATTAAAGAAATGTAATAGTACCAATTCTACTACTACAGCGCTAGTGTCAAGACAGCCGAATAGTATACGCTACGGGAGAGAATTGTAGCCAATAAGGGGGAGTGAAGAGGGGAAACCATAGAATTGCGATCAGTGAGATTGGCTCCGGGCTCGGATATTGGAAATATCTCTCTCAATAGAAGGGGCGCAGGTGTATTGATCAAGTAATGCACTTCAAATCCTCCTCCTTTTCTCGACAAATCCAGCGCACAGGTGCCCAAATACCCGGGATGAGCCCCACTCTCGAATCGCCGCGCTCTCTTGCCGGTCAGACAGCATTAGAGAGCACGCTGATTCGAGAGAGTCAGACCGCGCATACAAGTGAGGAATGGGAATAGTTATGATGGGAGCCTGCCCTACAAAAGGAAGAGTGGTGAGGGGGAGTCCACTAATGGAGTCGGGACAGTGAATGGAGTGAGGGGGAGACAAAAGAGGAGCGATCGGAGAGGGAGAAAGAGGGAGGGATGACCCGGAGAGTATTCATAATGGAGGTGGTGGGTGACCGGGCGTGACCGGCCGCCCCGTACTGTTTGGATGATTTTCTTGGATGGAAATTGCAGATCGCAAAATTAGATGGATTTTATACCAAAGAATACCGGAGCCATGATCAGCAACGACCGTGGCGTAAGAAATAACAAATCCGTGTGATGCATATTTGAATCGATCGTCAAATTTCCGATGAACGGATATTGAATCGATATCTCTCCCATGCTGATCACATATTGCGAGTGAATCGATCAATACATATTCGAACTCAATGTTTAGCTTGACGGAAAGCTTTTAGCCTTTCAGGAGCAAAAATGCGGGCAGCAAAAAGGTCAGAAGATGTGAGCGGAAAGCCAAGCAACTGTTGTCGTTCTCTCTCTCTCATGCATGCTCAGTTTCAACGAAGGGGGCTCATCGATCAATCAGCTTTCCCGAACTTCTGAACCGGATGCACTGAAAGAACTAGAAAAAAGTGCGCAAAAAGGGCTGAAATATGAAAGTCAAGTTCAAATACTGTCGATTTAGCAGTGATTGTTATATGTTCGCGATGCGCACATCAAATGATAATCTTGCAACGCCCTATGTGAACAGGATGAAACACATTTGAAATAGTTCCGGTAAAGGAGGAAAACGGAGAATATTCGCGAAAGTGAAAGGAGTGCGCATGTAAAATTCAATGTAAAATTCAGTGTGGTAACGCGCTTTAGCGCGAATCGCGTGAGCATTGCCTATTTGCTGATGGGTGAAGCAGACTTGCACTTGAGTAATGCATACTTCATGATTGGACACGATTTCGCACACCTAAAAACAGCAAAGATAACAAGGCAAAGTCATTCCGTTTTCTCACGAAGTCCTGCTAAGAGATGCGCTACAAAAGTCTGAGAATAGGCATCAAAACAAAGAATACAAGGACGCTTCTATCCGAACCGGCACTCGATCGAGTCAATTAATCAAGGAAGAAAAAACGCCGTAAGAATTACGCGCGAGTCACTGATTTGATCCGAAACTCTTTCTCATGCGCGGGATGATGAGATGAAACGGGAAAATCTCTCTTGCCGCCGGCTTGAGCCAATCAATCATCTAGTGCACTTTCGAGCAGGAACTGTTCAGGATCAGGAATAAGAGACTCCATTCTATGAGCATCCATCAATAATCAAGCGGAATTTCGCTGAATGAATCAGAATCATAACTTATTAGATCAGATACTACACGTACAAGAAAGTATTCGAGGGATAAGACATCTCAAATTCGCAAATTCGACGCGATCGAAAAGTACTAAACAATAAACATGCTCGGGAGGACTCGCTAAGCTCCCTCGGACGAGAGAGAGAAACGAGGAGAGTGAAAAAAGGGAGAAGTGAGAAGGACTCAAGAGAGACTGAGACAGCTGACAGATCTCTTTCTCTCGTCGCTCTCCTCGATTTACACGCTCTCCCGCTGTCTCTGACTGAAACGAGAGCTGAAGACCTGCAGAAAAAGTGCGTTGAGCGAGCGAAAAATGATGAAGCGCTAATTGCGTCATTACTTGACAATTTCGGGATGATTTTCACTCGAGGCGAATTTTCACTCGAGGCGTTGCGAGATTGGAAAACGTGGGTGTATCCCCAAACAAAAAGAAAAGAATAGCAATCAACTGCTCAGCAGTTCTCCGCCTCCTCTCGCCCACACTTCCCCTGAATGAGCATTCCGAATAAATTAGCGGGAGCCGCTGAGAGGAGGCAACGAAGAGAAGGAAAGAACAGATTGAAATGGATAGTGGCGAGCGAGAAGAGGAGGGAGGAGAGGGGGCCTGTGTGAGGATAATTGTGTTAGCAGCAGTAGTGTGAATAGAGAGGGCCCCGTGAATGGAAATGTATCCACAAGCAAACGAAATATTGTAGTTGGCCGAAGACTGAAAATAATAGGCGAGTCTAGCTAAATTTATGCGAAAAAGTAAGGACCAAACAAGCGAAACTAGTCAAAAAAAGGCAAAATAAGTGGCGAACCTATTGCCGTGTTTGCGCGTGCGCAGTGTAGATAATGGAACCGCCTTGCCTCCTCTCAGTGCTGATGCTGATTCAATTAGGGACAGTGCCCGGCTGACTTGGAGTGATCGGTAAGGAGTGCTGCCATTTCCCGGTTTTGAGCAATGCCCGGCTCTAGCGTGCGGCCCCGTAATGGGATGATGCATTAGTGGGTAGCCCTGACTCATCCCTTGCTCACAGGAAAATATTTTTGCAAAATCGGAAGAAAAAACAACAACATTTTGTTTTCTAGCAGGATAATCGCGAGTCAAGAAGAGAAGATTGCTCGCGAAGTTCGCCAACGCCAAAATGCTAATGCCCTTCACATGACATCGCAACGCTCGATCGAAAACAGTTGCTAACCCGCTCAAATTCGAGCCGTTTGTAACTACGCAAACCTTTAGTGCAAGTCTTCCCGTTGCGAACACTATTTGTCGGTTAAAGAAAAAGTAAGCATTACGGATGCCAAAGAAGAAAATTCTCCTCATTCTCTACGTTATATCGTCGATCTTACCGGTGAGAGACAACGGAAAGTGGGAAGAGCATTTCCCAACTCTAGTGTTCATGCTAACCGCAAACCGATCGTAACCCTCCCTCCGCAAACGCAACTACTGACGAGAGTTGAATGACCGTAAAAGTGTCTTGAGAGTAGTAAGAGAGGCGAAGGAGAGGCCGAAATCACTTCCCTCAGCACAGCCCCCACTCCACACCCTGTTCCTCTTGCTGCTCAAGTAGGTGGGGACTAACGCAAACTGACCATGAAATGGGTAATTGATGTCGTCATGATTAAGTAATCAAGTTATTCTATGATCAATAAAAATTACCGTAGACCATCACATTGGGCAATAACCATGATAACAAGTGGAGCAGTCACAATGCCTATAAATTGCATGATCCGTCTCGGATAATCTCGGATAATTTGTAGGGAGTAGTAAGCTCGTGTAATTACAGGGTAGTCTAGACAATGGGGCGCGCTAGGCTAATGTGAGCGCGCGCGGATGAAATATGTGTGTAGCCTTTCGCAATCATTACCGCTCATTATTATTTCAACATAATGCGAGCACAAACAAGTGTGGAACTAGGCTTTGGATGCCAACAAGCCCACAAATCAAGTGGAGTCTAGAAAAGCAAAAGTTCGAGAAAGTAAAAGTGGCAATCGCTCCCTTACATCTACTCTTCACTCCAGAAGAGAAACAATCGGTAAACAATTGTAAGGTAGGAGGTGCCGCTCGGAAAATAGGCATATATGTGTGCAACGGGAAGCTTTTGTATCGAGAACAGTCACAGAGTAGGGGAGGGTAGAAGAAGAAAGGGAAAGAAGAAGAAGAGGAGAGGGGAGGAAACACCAGCGAGCGAGCGAGATGTATTTACATGGCAACAAAGTAGTCCCACTTCTTCTGTTTTTAGGACAGAAGGGAGGGAGACTGCTCGGCATAAATCACATAATACAGTGCGAGACAGGCGCGGAGAATATCTGGAGTTGGAATGACAGAGTGAATAAACCGACTCCGCGTGCTATGATAGAGTAAGAGAAACGTATGAACATTGTTCAAGAAAAAGTCTTTCATAGTCGAAACTGAATCCGAAACACGCTTTCATTTTATCAGAAAAATTTTCAATGATAATTTCAAGCGTACCAAAGAGAAAAATGATGATTCAAAACGTGATTCAATTTCGCATGAAATGGAGATGAAACTTGCGGGGTGAATTGGGGTATTCCACGCTACTCATAACCATGTGGATTGAGGAGGAGGATTGGGGGCGCCGCGGTGGTACCGAGTGTATCCAAGGGATGGAATGCAAAGACATTACTCTCCTTATTACGCGTGCTCTCTCGCCTCACTGATCGGTGAATGAGTATAGAACGAAGAGACGGTTTCTTGTCAACCCCCAGTGTATCCATAAACCCCGAGCCCAAAACGACGGGTATAACTCAGCGGGCGCATAAAATGGAGAGGGGTAAAAGTTGAGAAAGTTGCTGGGTAAAAGTCCTCGGTAATGCGGCAAGTCAAGCGTAAGTTGCACTGCACATTGTAGCTGCCTCTCCTCAATAAGTAATAGTGCGCGCGTTTTGGAGAGAGGCATGAAGGGAGGCAAAACGCAGTAGCGAAAGTAGCGACGAAAGAGGCGGCCCGGGATCAGGAATAATCCCCTCCTCTTCCCTTGCCCATACTCCCCATTTCCAGAGATCAAAGATCAAGTCGGCGCAATAATAACGAGAAATAACGCAGATTGGGCCAATCACTGTGAGCGCGAGACGAAAACTTGGCGCGTGAAGTGAAATTGGCTCCATTTTAGGGAATGGGGTGGTAAGAAACAGGCGAGGAAAGACGAAATTCATTCGACCGGAAAACGATGGGGGGATTTATCTCGTGTATGTAAACACAGTGGGTCGAGAGTCTATCAATTGAGGAAGAACTGTAGTTTACGACCGGCGTCGTAAACTGACTCTAATTCTGTAGGAACTTTCTCCGGTCGCGCACTTTTACAGCAATTAAATGACAAGAATACAGGTACTTTATGAGTATGATTTTCAAGGCACCGATCAATGTAGTCACTACGAGGGATCATCTGAATACCAGAGCCGCATAATAACAACGGAAGAGTAGAGGGGGAAGAAATCGAGGATATGCGGGCGGAAATTGCGGGCGGATTGGGATGCGAAGGGTGGATTATGGTCGGAAATGGGACGGATTCGGCTGCGGATATCGAGGCGATGTTTGGGATAGGATCCGCTGGGCGTGTTTAACATTCATGAACAGCGTTCTCACACAAAATAAAGTGTTACGGAATATCACTGTCAGTCCAGTGATGATGACAAGAGCAAGAATCAGTTTAGTTGCTATTTTGGGTCATATTTAGGCAATGCAACTCATGACGACAGCAAAATCGCTTTGATTCAGGAAGCAACTTTTCAAACTAGAAAATAACTGCTCGAAGTTCACTCGTACCTGCACTGGTCCTCCCCTCGCACAACAACTATACTTCTTTTAATTCATGTTACTCCCGCTGTCGCTGCGCCCTCCAGCAATCCCGCACTCTCTCGTCTCTCTCTCTCTCCCCCTCCAGACTCTCCTCCATTCCTGCGGTCTCTCGCCCGCCCTGATTCTCTTCTGTAATGCACTCTCGCGCGGCCCGGTATAATTAGAGTCTCCCCCTCCGCCGGCTGGTCGCTCGCAAGGTTATTGTGTATGTGTAGAAAGGCGAACTGAAGAGAAGAAAGGCCTTCGGTCTCCTCGTTTCCCCTGATCTCTAACTTTCTCTAACCGACTAGAGGTCACTCATAATTAGGAGAGTTTTTCATGCGCGCACGGTCAATTGTGGGAAGAAGAAGAAGGTGAAAGATGCGAAGGCCAGCAGAAATTGTGATTGAATGAATAAAGAAGGGAGGGTTGGGGCTAATTTCCAAGGACAATCAGCAGAATGAGTCTATCCAGAGCAAAAAATGCAAGACTTGACCACATAATACGATAATGCATCAATCATCTAGTATTATCGGAATGAATTACCAGCCGTTCTTCGTACTACCCGTCAGAGTTGTGGTCGGAGTAGCGATACGCGGGATGAAGTGACATTTTTTCATTCGAACATCATTGAAATGATCCATGTGAACACTGTCTAACGCTTCTTACCCATACTCTTCGAAACTATTAGAGGCAGCCCGGAATGAAGAATAATAGCTTGCAAAAGTGAGATTCCAGTGCGAGTTATGAGTCAAAACCTCGTCAATACTTTCTGCCATTGTGAAAACGCACAGTTCCGGTTGGCTGGATAGCGTTTGCGTTTTGTATAGGTTGGAAGAAGAGAGTACGGCAATTATTCGATTACGAGTATTGATTTGATGGATTTGGAATGGTTTTGCTTACTGCTATACATTTTGGTTGCTCAGATAGTAAATTTTCTTCATAGACTTCGATCGGAAAGTGAAGTGTCGGTATAAGTATTGATCAAAGGCTAATGGTCTCTTTTTTCCTAGTCTGCGAACCGGCCTCGTCATCATTAGCCGCGGATCAAGACCAAATCCCGTTAGACGGCCTTCACATTTTTTTGCATCATCCCCAAAACGGAACCGGCTCGTCCAAAAGCACGCAAAGTTCGCATTGCGAACAATGCCCATCAAATAGGCTGGGAGAGGCAGTTTTTCGATGAGAACCTTGAACACAGAGCAATGGACATACGCTCTTCATATGATTGAATTAGACGATCAGAGCAACCTGAGGAACACGCTAACCGGAGAGACGCTAGCACACTACAAGTGGCGAACACTTGAGAAGAGCGATGTGCTCTCGAGGAACCTACCGTAGCTGCTCTGGTGCGACAAAGAGCGAGAAAGAGCATGATTGAGACACGCGTGAATTTAAAGAAGGGGTCCGAAGCCCGATCATACAATGCTCCCGGTGAACTGATCAATTTCGTTCAAACCGGCAATATTGAATGAGAGGGCATGAGCGGACCATGAGGGTAGGGGAATTCTCATAGATCCTAAGATCCAGACCGTGCCAAAGTTCTTGCCAACTCATTCAATTCGAGGTGGATAGAGAATGGCGCGGTGTGGATCCGTAGGAAGAGAATGGGTAATGGAGGGAGGGCAGGGTCCGAAGCCCGATCATACAATGCTCCCGGTGAACTGATCAATTTCGTTCAAACCGGCAATATTGAATGAGAGGGCAAGAGCGGACCATGAGGGTAGGGGAATTCTCATAGATCCTAGGATCCAGACCGTGCCAAAGTTCTTGCCAACTCATTCAATTCGAGGTGGATAGAGAATGGCGCGGTGTGGATCCGTAGGAAGAGAATGGGTAATGGAGGGAGGGCAGGGTCCGAAGCCCGATCATACAATGCTCCCGGTGAACTGATCAATTTCGTTCAAACCGGCAATATTGAATGAGAGGGCATGAGCGGACCATGAGGGTAGGGGAATTCTCATAGATCCTAGGATCCAGACCGTGCCAAAGTTCTTGCCAACTCATTCAATTCGAGGTGGATAGAGAATGGCGCGGTGTGGATCCGTAGGAAGAGAATGGGTAACGGTGGGAGGGCAGGGTCCGAAGCCCGATCATACAATGCTCCCGGTGAACTGATCAATTTCGTTCAAACCGGCAATATTGAATGAGAGGGCATGAGCGGACCATGAGGGTAGGGGAATTCTCATAGATCCTAGGATCCAGACCGTGCCAAAGTTCTTGCCAACTCATTCAATTCGAGGTGGATAGAGAATGGCGCGGTGTGGATCCGTAGGAAGAGAATGGGTAACGGTGGGAGGGCAGGGTCCGAAGCCCGATCATACAATGCTCCCGGTGAACTTATCAATTTCGTTCAAACCGGCAATATTGAATGAGAGGGCAAGAGCGGACCATGAGGGTAGGGGAATTCTCATAGATCCTAGGATCCAGACCGTGCCAAAGTTCTTGCCAACTCATTCAATTCGAGGTGGATAGAGAATGGCGCGGTGTGGATCCGTAGGAAGAGAATGGGTAATGGAGGGAGGGCAGGGTCCGAAGCCCGATCATACAATGCTCCCGGTGAACTGATCAATTTCGTTCAAACCGGCAATATTGAATGAGAGGGCATGAGCGGACCATGAGGGTAGGGGAATTCTCATAGATCCTAAGATCCAGACCGTGCCAAAGTTCTCGCCAACTCATTCAATTCGAGGTGGATAGAGAATGGCGCGGTGTGGATCCGTAGGAAGAGAATGGGTAATGGAGGGAGGGCAGGGTCCGAAGCCCGATCATACAATGCTCCCGGTGAACTGATCAATTTCGTTCAAACCGGCAATATTGAATGAGAGGGCATGAGCGGACCATGAGGGTAGGGGAATTCTCATAGATCCTAAGATCCAGACCGTGCCAAAGTTCTTGCCAACTCATTCAATTCGAGGTGGATAGAGAATGGCGCGGTGTGGATCCGTAGGAAGAGAATGGGTAATGGAGGGAGGGCAGGGTCCGAAGCCCGATCATACAATGCTCCCGGTGAACTGATCAATTTCGTTCAAACCGGCAATATTGAATGAGAGGGCAAGAGCGGACCATGAGGGTAGGGGAATTCTCATAGATCCTAGGATCCAGACCGTGCCAAAGTTCTTGCCAACTCATTCAATTCGAGGTGGATAGAGAATGGCGCGGTGTGGATCCGTAGGAAGAGAATGGGTAACGGTGGGAGGGCAGGGTCCGAAGCCCGATCATACAATGCTCCCGGTGAACTGATCAATTTCGTTCAAACCGGCAATATTGAATGAGAGGGCATGAGCGGACCATGAGGGTAGGGGAATTCTCATAGATCCTAAGATCCAGACCGTGCCAAAGTTCTTGCCAACTCATTCAATTCGAGGTGGATAGAGAATGGCGCGGTGTGGATCCGTAGGAAGAGAATGGGTAATGGAGGGAGGGCAGGGTCCGAAGCCCGATCATACAATGCTCCCGGTGAACTTATCAATTTCGTTCAAACCGGCAATATTGAATGAGAGGGCAAGAGCGGACCATGAGGGTAGGGGAATTCTCATAGATCCTAGGATCCAGACCGTGCCAAAGTTCTTGCCAACTCATTCAATTCGAGGTGGATAGAGAATGGCGCGGTGTGGATCCGTAGGAAGAGAATGGGTAATGGAGGGAGGGCAGGGTCCGAAGCCCGATCATACAATGCTCCCGGTGAACTGATCAATTTCGTTCAAACCGGCAATATTGAATGAGAGGGCATGAGCGGACCATGAGGGTAGGGGAATTCTCATAGATCCTAAGATCCAGACCGTGCCAAAGTTCTTGCCAACTCATTCAATTCGAGGTGGATAGAGAATGGCGCGGTGTGGATCCGTAGGAAGAGAATGGGTAATGGAGGGAGGGCAGGGTCCGAAGCCCGATCATACAATGCTCCCGGTGAACTGATCAATTTCGTTCAAACCGGCAATATTGAATGAGAGGGCATGAGCGGACCATGAGGGTAGGGGAATTCTCATAGATCCTAAGATCCAGACCGTGCCAAAGTTCTTGCCAACTCATTCAATTCGAGGTGGATAGAGAATGGCGCGGTGTGGATCCGTAGGAAGAGAATGGGTAATGGAGGGAGGGCAGGGTCCGAAGCCCGATCATACAATGCTCCCGGTGAACTGATCAATTTCGTTCAAACCGGCAATATTGAATGAGAGGGCAAGAGCGGACCATGAGGGTAGGGGAATTCTCATAGATCCTAGGATCCAGACCGTGCCAAAGTTCTTGCCAACTCATTCAATTCGAGGTGGATAGAGAATGGCGCGGTGTGGATCCGTAGGAAGAGAATGGGTAATGGAGGGAGGGCAGGGTCCGAAGCCCGATCATACAATGCTCCCGGTGAACTGATCAATTTCGTTCAAACCGGCAATATTGAATGAGAGGGCATGAGCGGACCATGAGGGTAGGGGAATTCTCATAGATCCTAAGATCCAGACCGTGCCAAAGTTCTTGCCAACTCATTCAATTCGAGGTGGATAGAGAATGGCGCGGTGTGGATCCGTAGGAAGAGAATGGGTAATGGAGGGAGGGCAGGGTCCGAAGCCCGATCATACAATGCTCCCGGTGAACTGATCAATTTCGTTCAAACCGGCAATATTGAATGAGAGGGCATGAGCGGACCATGAGGGTAGGGGAATTCTCATAGATCCTAAGATCCAGACCGTGCCAAAGTTCTTGCCAACTCATTCAATTCGAGGTGGATAGAGAATGGCGCGGTGTGGATCCGTAGGAAGAGAATGGGTAATGGAGGGAGGGCAGGGTCCGAAGCCCGATCATACAATGCTCCCGGTGAACTGATCAATTTCGTTCAAACCGGCAATATTGAATGAGAGGGCATGAGCGGACCATGAGGGTAGGGGAATTCTCATAGATCCTAAGATCCAGACCGTGCCAAAGTTCTTGCCAACTCATTCAATTCGAGGTGGATAGAGAATGGCGCGGTGTGGATCCGTAGGAAGAGAATGGGTAATGGAGGGAGGGCAGGGTCCGAAGCCCGATCATACAATGCTCCCGGTGAACTGATCAATTTCGTTCAAACCGGCAATATTGAATGAGAGGGCAAGAGCGGACCATGAGGGTAGGGGAATTCTCATAGATCCTAGGATCCAGACCGTGCCAAAGTTCTTGCCAACTCATTCAATTCGAGGTGGATAGAGAATGGCGCGGTGTGGATCCGTAGGAAGAGAATGGGTAATGGAGGGAGGGCAGGGTCCGAAGCCCGATCATACAATGCTCCCGGTGAACTGATCAATTTCGTTCAAACCGGCAATATTGAATGAGAGGGCAAGAGCGGACCATGAGGGTAGGGGAATTCTCATAGATCCTAAGATCCAGACCGTGCCAAAGTTCTTGCCAACTCATTCAATTCGAGGTGGATAGAGAATGGCGCGGTGTGGATCCGTAGGAAGAGAATGGGTAATGGAGGGAGGGCAGGGTCCGAAGCCCGATCATACAATGCTCCCGGTGAACTGATCAATTTCGTTCAAACCGGCAATATTGAATGAGAGGGCAAGAGCGGACCATGAGGGTAGGGGAATTCTCATAGATCCTAGGATCCAGACCGTGCCAAAGTTCTTGCCAACTCATTCAATTCGAGGTGGATAGAGAATGGCGCGGTGTGGATCCGTAGGAAGAGAATGGGTAATGGAGGGAGGGCAGGGTCCGAAGCCCGATCACACAATGCTCCCGGTGAACTGATCAATTTCGTTCAAACCGGCAATATTGAATGAGAGGGCATGAGCGGACCATGAGGGTAGGGGAATTCTCATAGATCCTAAGATCCAGACCGTGCCAAAGTTCTTGCCAACTCATTCAATTCGAGGTGGAAAGAGAATGGCGCGGTGTGGATCCGTAGGAAGAGAATGGGTAATGGAGGGAGGGCAGGGTCCGAAGCCCGATCATACAATGCTCCCGGTGAACTGATCAATTTCGTTCAAACCGGCAATATTGAATGAGAGGGCAAGAGCGGACCATGAGGGTAGGGGAATTCTCATAGATCCTAGGATCCAGACCGTGCCAAAGTTCTTGCCAACTCATTCAATTCGAGGTGGATAGAGAATGGCGCGGTGTGGATCCGTAGGAAGAGAATGGGTATTGGAGGGAGGGCAGGGTCCGAAGCCCGATCATACAATGCTCCCGGTGAACTGATCAATTTCGTTCAAACCGGCAATATTGAATGAGAGGGCATGAGCGGACCATGAGGGTAGGGGAATTCTCAAAGATCCTAGGATCCAGACCGTGCCAAAGTTCTTGCCAACTCATTCAATTCGAGGTGGATAGAGAATGGCGCGGTGTATATCCGTAGGAAGAGAATGGGTAATGGAGGGAGGGCAGGGTCCGAAGCCCGATCATACAATGCTCCCGGTGAACTGATCAATTTCGTTCAAACCGGCAATATTGAATGAGAGGGCAAAAGCGGACCATGAGGGTAAGGGAATTCTCATAAATCCTAGGATCCAGACCGTGCCAAAGTTCTTGCCAACTCATTCAATTCGAGGTGGATAGAGAATGGCGCGGTGTGGATCAGTAGGAAGAGAATGGGTAACGGTGGGAGGGCAGGGTCCGAAGCCCGATCATACAATGCTCCCGGTGAACTGATCAATTTCGTTCAAACCGGCAATATTGAATGAGAGGGCATGAGCGGACCATGAGGGTAGGGGAATTCTCATAGATCCTAGGATCCAGACCGTGCCAAAGTTCTTGCCAACTCATTCAATTCGAGGTGGATAGAGAATGGCGCGGTGTATATCCGTAGGAAGAGAATGGGTAATGGAGGGAGGGCAGGGTCCGAAGCCCGATCATACAATGCTCCCGGTGAACTGATCAATTTCGTTCAAACCGGCAATATTGAATGAGAGGGCATGAGCGGACCATGAGGGTAGGGGAATTCTCATAGATCCTAGGATCCAGACCGTGCCAAAGTTCTTGCCAACTAATTCAATTCGAGGTGGATAGAGAATGGCGCGGTGTATATCCGTAGGAAGAGAATGGGTAATGGAGGGAGGGCAGGGTCCGAAGCCCGATCATACAATGCTCCCGGTGAACTGATCAATTTCGTTCAAACCGGCAATATTGAATGAGAGGGCAAAAGCGGACCATGAGGGTAAGGGAATTCTCATAAATCCTAGGATCCAGACCGTGCCAAAGTTCTTGCCAACTCATTCAATTCGAGGTGGATAGAGAATGGCGCGGTGTGGATCAGTAGGAAGAGAATGGGTAACGGTGGGAGGGCAGGGTCCGAAGCCCGATCATACAATGCTCCCGGTGAACTGATCAATTTCGTTCAAACCGGCAATATTGAATGAGAGGGCAAGAGCGGACCATGAGGGTAGGGGAATTCTCATAGATCCTAGGATACAGACCGTGCCAAAGTTCTTGCCAACTCATTCAATTCGAGGTGGATAGAGAATGGCGCGGTGTGGATCAGTAGGAAGAGAATGGGTAACGGTGGGAGGGCAGGGTCCGAAGCCCGATCATACAATGCTCCCGGTGAACTGATCAATTTCGTTCAAACCGGCAATATTGAATGAGAGGGCAAGAGCGGACCATGAGGGTAGGGGAATTCTCATAGATCCTAGGATCCAGACCGTGCCAAAGTTCTTGCCAACTCATTCAATTCGAGGTGGATAGAGAATGGCGCGGTGTGGATCAGTAGGAAGAGAATGGGTAATGGAGGGAGGGCAGGGTCCGAAGCCCGATCATACAATGCTCCCGGTGAACTGATCAATTTCGTTCAAACCGGCAATATTGAATGAGAGGGCAAGAGCGGACCATGAGGGTAGGGGAATTCTCATAGATCCTAGGATCCAGACCGTGCCAAAGTTCTTGCCAACTCATTCAATTCGAGGTGGATAGAGAATGGCGCGGTGTGGATCCGTAGGAAGAGAATGGGTATTGGAGGGAGGGCAGGGTCCGAAGCCCGATCATACAATGCTCCCGGTGAACTGATCAATTTCGTTCAAACCGGCAATATTGAATGAGAGGGCATGAGCGGACCATGAGGGTAGGGGAATTCTCAAAGATCCTAGGATCCAGACCGTGCCAAAGTTCTTGCCAACTCATTCAATTCGAGGTGGATAGAGAATGGCGCGGTGTGGATCCGTAGGAAGAGAATGGGTAATGGAGGGAGGGCAGGGTCCGAAGCCCGAACATACAATGCTCCCGGTGAACTGATCAATTTCGTTCAAACCGGCAATATTGAATGAGAGGGCAAGAGCGGACCATGAGGGTAGGGGAATTCTCATAGATCCTAGGATCCAGACCGTGCCAAAGTTCTTGCCAACTCATTCAATTCGAGGTGGATAGAGAATGGCGCGGTGTATATCCGTAGGAAGAGAATGGGTAATGGAGGGAGGGCAGGGTCCGAAGCCCGATCATACAATGCTCCCGGTGAACTGATCAATTTCGTTCAAACCGGCAATATTGAATGAGAGGGCAAAAGCGGACCATGAGGGTAAGGGAATTCTCATAAATCCTAGGATCCAGACCGTGCCAAAGTTCTTGCCAACTCATTCAATTCGAGGTGGATAGAGAATGGCGCGGTGTGGATCAGTAGGAAGAGAATGGGTAACGGTGGGAGGGCAGGGTCCGAAGCCCGATCATACAATGCTCCCGGTGAACTGACCAATTTCGTTCAAACCGGCAATATTGAATGAGAGGGCAAGAGCGGACCATGAGGGTAGGGGAATTCTCATAGATCCTAGGATACAGACCGTGCCAAAGTTCTTGCCAACTCATTCAATTCGAGGTGGATAGAGAATGGCGCGGTGTGGATCAGTAGGAAGAGAATGGGTAACGGTGGGAGGGCAGGGTCCGAAGCCCGATCATACAATGCTCCCGGTGAACTGATCAATTTCGTTCAAACCGGCAATATTGAATGAGAGGGCAAGAGCGGACCATGAGGGTAGGGGAATTCTCATAGATCCTAGGATCCAGACCGTGCCAAAGTTCTTGCCAACTCATTCAATTCGAGGTGGATAGAGAATGGCGCGGTGTGGATCAGTAGGAAGAGAATGGGTAATGGAGGGAGGGCAGGGTCCGAAGCCCGATCATACAATGCTCCCGGTGAACTGATCAATTTCGTTCAAACCGGCAATATTGAATGAGAGGGCAAGAGTGGACCATGAGGGAAGGGAGGGACCCTAGGACCAACTCCGATCCTGCGTCATGACATCAATAGAGTTTCGTTCAGATAGTCATTACGCAGGGGCGGTCTTGGCCGATAGGTAAGACAGGAAGGAATATTTGAGTGGAGGGAGGATCAAGAGGGTTGAATAGGGAGAATGGTGGGAAAGGAAAGGAGAAATTGTAGAAGAGTAGAGGCTGCAGAGGCGAGCTGATGATGAGAGAAGGCTAGCTGTCGACTGATGCCTCTTCACTCATTTCCACTCCTTATAAAGGCCTCGTCGGATGGGCGGAGTCAGCGCCAGAACGGACGCACCCATTATTCGAGAAGATCTAGGCCGGTGGGGTCGTTTGATGCAAGTGGAGGGCTGCCAGAGGGTTCGCTGCCCTGGTGAGACAAGGCGATAAACAGAGGCGAGTGGCTGTAAATGGACAGATTAGTCCGAGTCCCGGAGGAAAGTTGCAGCACCGCCATGGGGTTGAACTTGTGAAACTTTAGAAAAGTTTGAAAAACGAAAAGTTCGAAGATCAAAGAATGATAGAGCGAAAATGTACGAATCTGCAGCAAGATGCACGACGTCGGAATCAGTTTTATATTAAAAATAAATAATCATATTATCAGAGATAAAAAAGTATTCGGAAACGAACTGCAAGAAAATAATAATGAATTGCATGGATAAAGTTTTTTCATCGATGTGTTTACAAATTTAATAACCAAATTTTAAAAAAATCCTTTAGTTATCCATTTTTTAGAAGAAAACTTATCAAAGATCAATTTGCATCAATGTTATTTACAATATCGATTCCCCCATTGCCCCTCTCCTCTTTATTTCTTCATTCCATCCCTCACTCTCTCCTCGATCGTCCGTCGTGAGCGGTTCCTTCCCTCCTTCTCTCCCTTCTTTCTCCCTTCTGCCTCCACTGCGCATCTCATGACATGGTTGGTTTTACGTTATCTGTGTATCGAATTCTCTTCCCTGACCATCGATCATACCATCTCATTCTTTAGCTTGCTTTGATGTGTGTTCGACCGGGAACCGTATCAGACGCACGTACATAGCCTCAAATCTGATAAAAAAAAACTTCATTAGCAATCGTATTGCTGACCCAATCAATCATGACTCGTCCTTCTCTTCTCCATTCCTCCTTTCACTATATTACCCATCGCTCGTCTTGACTCGTTCCTTCTTATATCATCCCTACTCATTTACTGATTGTATCTCGCAACATGGTTCGTGTAATCAGTGCCCTCATAAAATGGATACTTTATCAATCGCACTCGTCCTAAGTACCTTATCCATCCCTCGTCTGATTCGATGACTGTTGTCTCTTACCGTCATGCAGAACTATCGTATCACCTCGAAATCAATACTTTTTTCTACCATATTTCTTCTTCACAAATCCGCAAATACAATTACGTCACGATAGAGTCTGTAATTGCCCTACTACCGTACCCACGCGTCACTGCCCCCATAACACCATCATTACCGTATCCTTTGCTCAGATTCCATCGCTCGTCTCTCTTCTGCTCGTCGCTTTCGCGGCCTTCATAACTGTCAATGGAGTGATGAAATTCGACAAACTCGACCTCAGCGCGTGCTACGGCGACAATAACGCGGTCAGTTACTCGTAGCACATTACCATAATTACAACTGGCGAGCTCAAAATGAGGTGATTTTCGGTCATCCTAACATTTAGTTTGACTATTAGTGGTAACATCGTATCAGAAAAACTTGAACACGATCCAATTGCAGGTATGCTTCGTTCCCGAATACTGTGTGAATTTCGACAGAAGTAAAATACGACTGATCAACGCGAAGGATAGTATGGCTCAAGGGAAAGCCGAAAACAACTGTCTCGCCGCAGCCCTCTTCAAGTGGGTATATGGGAGGATAGATTTGGATTGGGATCACACGGCAGATCGCCGATTTCAAGATATGGTGCCAAAAGTGGTTTCAAGCTGTTCCTCGTGTCCCAATCTTGTGAGAAGGAAAAACAGCGTGAAATTATGGAAAATGACAGGGGTTTTCGCATATTCACGCAAGCTGCGGCGGAATGGAGAAAAAATAAAAGCTCGTCTCTCCTGTTCGCACTCTAGACGACACAATATCTATCTACATCTCGACCATGACAAATTACCCAGCTACCACCTATTAAATACGCACTCTCCTATGTGGGAAGAGGTGGGGTAAAATTGGTTCGATACTTTTAGAAGATACGTTATGCTTCACTCGTGTTGTAAATTGATCAACAGAGAAATCGCTGCGTTAAAAATATTCAATTTTTTTTCATTTTCCGACTTACCGCTGAGCAGAATGATAGGTCAAATGACAGAGCGAGAATGAGATTCGTTAGATAGGGGAATATGGACGAGCGTCATGCAAGACAATTTTCCATCCACTCTGACACCCTTTGCTTTGTAACCCTTCACAAATATCTTTCTTTCCGTATATTAATTCTAAGCTCTTCTAAGCTCTTGTTTGGTAACGTTTACGACCATTAATTTTCCAGAAAATTCTCCGATCGAAAATGGCTGGTGACCCTGATGCTAAATTATGACTTCGCTGGCAAAAGAGGTGAAAGAGACACGATATTTTCATTAAATAAATATTCACAGAAATCACAATTAAATTAAACGGCCAACCTCAGTTTGGTTGTATGAGTGAAGATTCGCACAGTGTGGTGGTTGGGGATCGCACAGGCTCTCAAGGAACTTACAGAATCGGTATGCAGCATTCAACCGTTGATCAGGAATATAATTAAAAGGGTATTTCATTAAAACCTAATAAATTTCTTACAGACACCTATTCATTGATCGCCAGAAAAGCAGGGATATTGTGCAAGTTCACTGTAGAGGGAGACCTTAATGGAATCGTGAGTGACTGAGAAACAAAACCTTGGCGATTTCATTCAGTTCGTTTCAATTTCAGTTGAACAAACGCAACCTAAAATTCGAGGTGTTCAGTCTCGGTACTTCTTACACGGGAGTGTCCAATATGATCTATACTTCTATTGACAATACAGGTTGGGATCATGACAACAATTTTTTTCTGAGGACAATGCACTTTAGTCGAATGCGATCCTTCCTCTTTTGACTTTCATGCAAAGCCTCTGGCTGCGGATGAAACTTCCTTGAGGGTATTCATTATTAATTAATAAATTATAATTACAATAATTCAGCCTCTCTACGAATTCGATAAAGTGCAATGTGACGCGGGAGCGACGCTCAAGTATTTTTTAATATTTTTTTCATCTTGAAATTGTTGAATTCAGAATTCTCAAAGATGGGAATGCTTTCAAGGCAACAATCGAGTGTCAAAGTGACATTTTATTTTTTTTATGAAGAAAAACAAAATAATTGATACAGATAACAACCGGTTCAAAGTCACCAATTTAACGGAGAACAAAGAAGTGGCTGATCTCACTAGGCTGAACGTTGTCTGCACTACTAAAAGTTCGTTTGTTCCTTTCTTAAAATTTAACTTTGATCTCTGCTGATCTTCAAACTCTTAATTATCTTCATTCCAGCATGCACTCGCTGTGGAAACGTCGACAAATTCGGAAGCAACGACAACGGTGAAATGGATTACAAGGCGGCAGTCGGGAATGGATGCGCGGAACTGACGGTCTGTTACATTTTATGCCGCTCTTTTTCCTCATTTTTTTCCATTAAAGTACTGAGCGTGATCGCTAATCACATGCTTGAATCAATATATTTTTAAAGTGCAAAAACGATCTCATCAAAATCAACGGAGCTCCTTCCACTGTCGCCAAGCCCTTCTGCAAGGAGCACATGGAGGGCACGGTTAGTTGATATTTTATATATTCAAATTAATTATTTAAATGACTGAATAAATATTTTTTCAGGGCGACTTCCGATGGGCGATCGTTCACCCTACCTTGGGTACGACGTTGCCGTTCACTGAGGCGGCTTGCCCGAAGACAGGTATTACTGATCTTTGATCTTTCGCTTCAACTAATTTGTGGTCATGTACAAAAAAAATCATTTTTTTTTAAATAAAACACATATTTATTTATGTTATCTCAGTAAACATTCATGCCATTCAGTCAAGTGCAACGATGTCCGGAAACTGGACGTCGAGTGCGAGAGCACCGAGTGTGATATGGTAAATTACTAATTAATTACATAATTAATTAAATATTTGAAGATCGATCCAACGCTAAGCAAGATCACCTGCCTTAGAGATTATCGACTGGCCACGAAGTAATCAATAATATTTCAGTTTTCAAAAGTTATTTTTTTTAAAATATTGAATAATAGATCCGCCGTCTCTCCCAAATGGTCGATCATCGAGAACATTGGCTGTGAGTCGGAGAAGGGCCTGTGGATGAAGGCGAGTTGATTGCGTTTCATAGTTTTTTCAACTGTCGAGAAATTCGAAAATCTTCGATTGTTTTGATACGATTTTTTATCACCACAAATATTTTCTGATGAAGAACCCATGCACTTTTAGGTACTCAAGGATGCGAGGCCTGTGCCGCTGGGCGAAGGGGAGAAGATCAAGTGTCTCAGTATGTTTCGTTTTCTAATTAATTATTAAGCTTTTTAAAAAAATTTTTTCGCAAAGTTCAACAATTCCAGCCGCGAAGGAGGCGGAGGCGGCGGAGCATCAGCAGGTCGAGCCGACCGACGGCGGGTCCACGACCAGCACTGAAGTGAGAAATGCACCAATTTCCGGTTCTCAGTTCAGCTCTGAGTGTTTACACTTGCCATAGCCGAGCATGTATAATTCAATAGTAACTTTATCGGTTAGTCACTCTGGAAAATTACAAATTGTCATTAATGCCTATGCCCTGATAATAAATGCAAGAAATAATAGTCAAAGAGCAAAGATTAGTGCTTGGTTGATTGGTTGATTCTAATGGTAACCCAGCTGCCATTCCACCCATAACCGGCTGATCAAGTAGTTCAAATGTCAAATTTCAAATGATTTCAGAAATCGAACGACGTTTCCGCGGCCTCCAGCACGTCCATCGGCACCGTGATCGCCATCGCCATCGTCGGCGTTCTCGTCATTAGTGAGTATCTTCGGGCTTCAAAATGGAAATCAGAGATCAAAGACCATCAAGAAGAATAAGCTCATTGGAGTAGTATGTGTACGATACTTCCGAGACTCATAAATAACTTGCAGTGATCATCGCGGGCTTCGGCTTCACCGCCGTGCGCAAGCGACGCGCAAAGGAGGAGAAAGAGATGGGAGAGGTCGATGCCAAGGTGGTGATCTTCGATCTTTCATCTTCTCAGCCAACTTTTTTTTCGAAAATTGAAATAACGCTGTGCAACTACGTAATTGCGTGCGCGGAAAATGCCATTCTGGGATTCGATAAATAAACAATCATGAATCTAAAATCAATTGCAGCCTCCAACGCCGCCGACCACGGACAAGGACTCGGACAAGTACAATGCTGGCGAGGTAATATTATTTTTATCAATTTAAATATAAAAATAATATCAGGTCTCGTTCTCGGGAAGAAATCGGCCGCTGACGCCCTCGCTCAAGACATCCAAGGATGAATCGGTGAGATCCGAGATCAGTGATCAAAGATCAACTTTAAAATTCAGGATCCGATCAAATTCACGAATGCCCGCGTGCAGCCCAGCCCCGCCCCGTCCGGCAAGCAGTTCGAGGTAAACGCATTTTTCGATAAAAAGGATTATTTTTGGAAGCAATATCATAAACATTTGATTACAATGCACTCATTAGGCCAAACTTGCGATAGCATGAGCAAGTTGAACAGATTTCCGGGGTTTCCATCCAATCATTCTAGAACGCCGTATCACTAATTCAATCTGGCGATACAATGGACGAAAAAATTGACAGTGTTTTATAGCCCATATTTTTTAGGACGCCGTATCCGTCACCGCCCATCTTCCATGCCCGCCGTCCGGAGGATCCAGCGATAAACCGAGTGATAAGCCGAGTGATAAGACGAGTTAGTGACAACAAAATCGTGCACTTTCCGCGTCCCTTGAATACGGGTCGACGTCTCCTTTTTTCACACACTTACTCGACCGGTGGAGCGTTGAGAGAGTATGTGCAATGAAGAGACGGCGGCCCGTAGAAACGAGATTCCAGAAAGACGCGGTATTTGGCTCCGAACTTGAAAAACCACACAAAAATGGCAAAATTTAAAGTAGCCAATTCCAGCCCCTCGCCCCCTACGACCACGCCCCCTCCTCCCGCGCCCGATTCGGCCGAGATCTCGAAGAAGAAAGTGGCCGAACTACTCGATCAGTCCGTACCCTCCATGTCCGAGTAGAGAGGGGTACTGTATGGTCGAGACAAAGTGTGATCACTGACTGAACACCACCCGTGCATCACAGCAGCTTATATCGCAAACAATATTCGAACGCTTGTGCGATAAACATGAATACATCTGTAGCCACACGCAGCAGAGAGCAGTCACCGAATGTGATTCGTGATGATAGAGAGATCAAGTTGTAAAGAAAGAACATCTGAGCATGAACATGAATATGAATACATCTGTAGCCGAGAGCCATCTTCTTTGAGTACATTTGAAGATTTGACCTGCCTTTCGCAAAATGATGTTCCCTTCATTGCACTTCATTTTTCTGGCTCCAATTGCTGCCATTGAAAGTTCCTCAGACATGACATTATTGTAGATGGAAAGACTAAACAGCAAAAAAGGCATAGCAACTTATTAAAGTCTGCCTTTTCAACTACTCTCGATTCCTTTCAGTCTCCCTCTTCTTCCATTCCTTTTTTCTCCCTTCCTCGCTCCTCGCTCCGTAATCCGACTGTCTATCACTATAGAAACTCAGTGAGGGATGAACAATGAAAGTGAACTGGCCAGACGTTTGTCATTCCCTACGTAGACTTGCCTCTTCCATTAGCTTCTTTTTTTTCGAAGACCCTCTGTATACATCTCAAAGCTTCTTCGTTCCCAGAATTAGCGTATCGTTTCACTTCCCTCACCTGCAAAATGGCTACTTGAGCTGCGGAACTAATAATCGCTTCCATTCCACAATTCGATTACACCTTACGCTAGTGTTTTTCCAAAGAAGCACCATCGCATCAAGCCGTCTACGGTAATCAGTTCCGCATTGTGACCTCCTAGTAAAATTGAAAATTGTGACCTCCCGCCTTTCGTAAGAGACGAAAGTAGTATCCAATACGAATTTGGTACTTTGTTGTATACTTAGCCTTTCTCGTACATTATTTTCTCTACAGATTCAGTGTTACCAAAAAAAGTTCATGACACCTTTGTAGATGACGCGGTTAGCTTACTCCCGGTTGCCGACGTCCGACGGTGATGTGGAGATTCAGATGCCGGACCCACCGAAAAGGAGGACTGCCGCTTGCAAGTGAGCTTGTGTTGAATTGTTGCTGGCGGATAGAAAACAACTAGTCAGGATACTAATATCTCAGTAATTTTATGCCACTTGTTGAGCATTGACATCTAACCTGACGGCACGCTTAGATTTTATCCTGAAACTAAAAGGATAAGTGCTAATCTTGAAGATACATCGCTCCGTGCTTCTTCATCCTTGGATTTCTCGTCGGGTACATGGACGTCCTCAGCTTTGACAAGTTTCCGAACAACTTTCTGCGTAGTCGAAACGCAAAATCATTTGACATCGTCGGTGAGCCATTGTATTTATTTTGTTAAAAATCACGCAATGTAAGTAGAGATTGCACTAAGATTGCTTTTTTCAGAGGACAGCTCATTGCGGCCTGAGATAACAATCACACCATTGCCGACAACAGCACAAACAATAACAACAACAACAACAACGAAATCCTTAACAACCACTGCAATGAAGCCATCGACGATGACAACTACAACAACTACTACAGAGCCAATGTGCGTAATAATTCCTTTCTCCTTTTGAAATATATTTCAATTATGTCAATTATTGTTTCAGCCCCTCATTCGAATTGAGATTGAACAACGGTGCAGTGTTTCGGTGAGGTTTCGCTCATTTCAACGTTCGACTGTGTTTCACGGTTATTGTAAAATAGTGAGTGAGTGATCCGGTCTAATTACGTTGTGGATTTTTTTAAAAAAATCAAAAGACCATCGGAAGCATGTACAAGAGAGCGTGTAGGGTGACGTGACGAATTCCTACTTCTGATATCCCAACTATGAACTGATTTTAGACGGCGCAAGGAAGTGGCACACGTTGACTGCACGAGACTGCTGAAAGATGACAAGGAGTACGCGAAAGTACGCACTTTTAAAACAATTGATGAACTATAAACGAAAAAATATTAAACAAATTTAAAATTGTTTGCAAATCACAGGAAATCGGCAAACGTCGTCCGAATCTGCCCAAAAATTCCACGATGGACATGTCATGTGAGACCATACAGGTACTAACGTTAACGACAATGCGGTATGCGCTTCTCTGTATGTTACATGTCCTGAGGAGTGCTCAGATTTGTCAGTTCAAAATATTTCACTAGGAAGATCCGGAGAAAAATTCTTTTTTGGAAGAGTGAATCGAAATTTAGATTTCAGAAACGGATCCTGCCCGCACGCAATCCGGACACGGGCTTCCCGATTCTGTACGCGCGCATTGTGTACATGGTGATGAATAATTAATGTAATTAATTTATTAATTAATTAATGTATTAATTTCAGGACTACGACTTCCTTGAGGACCTGCTGGCGACCAACTACGCTAACGAGAACGTTTTCTGCTTCACGATCGATAAGAAGGTAATTTAATTTAACAAATAATAATAATTGTGTTTCACAATTAATATAACTTTTTTAAAAATGTTCAGAATTTGATAATTGCAGAAGATGCTAGAAAAAATAATGTATTCATGAAATTTTTTTATATTTTTTCCTGATTTTCCTGTATTTCCAAAACACGATTTTCCAGGCCTCACGCGAATTCCACGAGCGCTTGTTCGCATTGGAAAAGTGCCTGCCGAATGTAGTCATCGCGAAGTGAGTTCGTCCCCCGACACACAAAAATCGTTTTTTTAAACAAAATTCGAAATTCAGTATAGTGGAGTAAGATGTTGCCCGCCTCACTAAAATCGTGTTACTTATTGCTAGCTTTTTGCTCGATGGAACTGCTACTCTACTCGCCCTGCTCCGATTTCAACTCTATCTTCGCAGGAAAGAGCAGGACGTGGACAGTGCCGGTCACAATCACAACGAGGCGCATCTCGACTGCATGGGCGCAGTGAGAGATAGAAAGTGGGAGTACGCCATGCTGTTGCAGGTGATGTTTTCACCATGGTCAATAAAGTTGTGCACACGAACTTATCATTTCGAGCTTGATGTTCTAGCTGTTACAAAAAACAGTTATATTTTTTAAGAAATGAAATAGAATGTTGATTTCAGAATCACGACGTGATGATCAAGACGCACAACGAAATGACCGACATCCTCAGGATATATGGAGGTTCTTTTTAACCTTTTTAGAACCTTAGGTCGAAGACAGGGCCTTATCTGAAATTGTAGATTGCTTCTTTCTTGGTACAAAACTGTATGCATGCCCATCGACAGGTATTGAGAATAGTGGCGCTTTATTCTGCCCTACCATTTTTCATAGCACAAAATCCCTGCTATTGTGTAGGAAGCGGCTACCTTGGTCGAAAAGGGGGGGGGGAGTTCCAGAATAGAAATATTATAGAACAGAACAGAATAGAAAAAGAAGAATAATAATGAAGAAAATATTCCTAAAGTCTTCAATCTCAGGTGCTAACGATATCGAGAACGACTACTGCAATCGCTGTATCAGCACACTGGAGACGAATATGGGCAAATTGGATCTGTGCCCGAATAGGCTGAGGGGAATGGAGAGTGAGTCACTGTCGCCTTCTCAAAAGTATCTCTATTCGGCAGCACTGCACTAGACTAATCAAGAAAAATGGCTGAAAAAAATGGAGTTTTTTCCCTAAGAGGCTGCTTGATAATTCTGATTTCTGCGTGTTGCTTTTCCGAACAACAAAAAAAAACATTTCTTTGCAGTGGCCAAGTGCAAGAACAGCACGATAACGTGGGGCAAGGGAATGATGCAGGTATACATTTTTTTTGTTTTAGTCCTTTGAACTAACTGAGTTGCCGATGCGTGATAATGACTCGTTGTAATCTGAGTTCCACCTTTTTATCTGAGTTATGACCAAGCGCAATGTGCCCCTGAAAACCAGAGATCAGGCTAGCGGCAGTGCAAAATGAGGAGAGCGGGGCCAATCATTTTGCGCATTGTGAGATCTCGTGGAATTTCTTTTTTTTTAATGAAAATGAACTGAATCTGATAAAATTGGATAAAAATGCAGATGATCGTTTCGCGTGCGGCCATTGATTACATCTTCGACGAGATTAACGTTCGCCCGCTGATGAAGCAATTGAATGACATGGTCGATTGAGTTTGACGATCACTTCTTAGTATCTCGTGCACTACTTTTCGCAATCGTTTGCCGATTGCTGAACGTAATAAAATAAAGTGAAGTTCTCCTATGGGAATTTGCAGTTGTTGGGAAGTAGAGTTCGAAATCCAGCACTACCCGAGTCCACGGGTACCCGTCAATGACGAATGATAGGGAGAATTACCCGAGTCCATTCGTCAAAATCGCTCAATTACCCGAGTCCAGAGAGGCAAAAATGCTCGTTTTCTATCGTTTAACGTTCTGTTTTCGAGCGATTTGGATCGTGAGATAGATATTATTCATCATTTCTACCTCCCAGCCTTCTAGTGAGTGGTTGCTCCCACATTTCAAGTTTCACGTGTTACGTTTTCGACTGTTGTTGAGGTTTGAGCCTTCTTTCAAGAACTTTTACGGCTTGAAATTACTTCAGGAAGTCGAGCCTATTGAAATGGAACGTATTCATCACAATAATCCGTCGCTAATTACCGTTTTTGAGCTTCCGATATCCCACATTCCTTCTCTTATACTCTTTGAAGTTGGTCTAATTTTTGTCCGGTCTGTCCGGACAGTCCGGACATGTCCGGACACCCCGTGGCAAAGCTGGCAAAAGACTTTGCAGAGGAGGGGATCCGAACCAGCGTGTGCCGGGCGATGAGCCCAACACACAACCAGTCGGCCATGAGAGGTGTTGGTGGCGTTCTCTCTCGTTGCCCATAGGAGGTAGAGAGTGCGCGCCTCTCCCAGGGAGGAGGGGGAGGGCGCACCCACCTACCGTATCCCTGACTTCCGCGTAAGAGTTTGGCGGCTGAGTATCAGCGCAAATTTTTAGGCCAATTCCCGACTTTTTCTTTTTTCGTTATTTTTCTTCTTTGTCTTTTCAGGTTTTGTAATTGTTTTTGTTTGTTTTTAATAAATATATTTATTATTTCTCTTCAGGCTTTCTCCTATTATATTATCATTGGATTAATGCCCTGTTTAAATATTATGTCAACATGATCAGTAACGAAAATGAAGTGTATGGAGGATATTTCTAATTAACAAGTAAGTTTCTCAGTTTTGGCTTATCATTTCACTTACAGGGCGAGTGTTTATATTATTACTGATTATTGATGCCAGTAGCTGATCGATTCGAACTGGCTGACCGATTATTAATGGCCAGTTCGGCTTCCATTCAATTCCCGGCGGCGAGTGTTGCTGAGTGACACCACACTGTGGAGATTCGTTCAATGCCAGATCGGTAAACCACGCACGCAACGCGTGCAGACGCGTCGCGGCTACTTTTCGAAAATGATAATTATTGCCAATTTTGCCGCTATTGATCGATTTTGCTCATTTTTCCAATAATTTTTGAGTGTTCTCGGTGCGCATCACCGGTTTTTACGTGCAGTAACTCCCCAATAGGCCAAAATTCATCAAATTTTGCTGTTGTTCGTCCTTTTGGCTTCGACCAACCTGAATGTTTGTGATTTGGCGGTGCTATTAAAAGTTTGTAAATAGTTCAGTCCAAAGTAAACCACGCAAGCAACGCGTGCAGACGCGTCACGGCTACTTTTCGAAAATGATGATTATTGCCAATTTTGCCGTTATTGATCGATTTTGCTCATTTTTCCAATAATTTTTGAGTGTTATCTGTGCGCATCACCGGTTTTCACGTGCAGTAACTCCCCAATAGGCCAAAATTCATCTAATTTTGCTGTTGTTCGTCCTTTTGGCTTCGACCAACCTGAATGTTTGTGTTTTGGCGGTGCTATTAAAAGTTTGTAAATAGTTCAGTCCAAATGTGTACAACGTTGGTGTCGTGTGTTTTGTGTTGGCTTCGGTTTTCTTGCGGCTTCCCTTTACTCGGCTTTCATGCGGCTTCCCTGACGGTCAAACAAAACGTCGACACTGAATTGTACACTTTTTGACTCTTGGACTACTTTGGTACTATTCTGCTATTGTTTCATGTGAAAGTGTAAAATGGCTAAAATGAGTCTGACCCAATGCAATCTAAACTGAGCAACTACAGTAATCCACGCATGCAACGCGTGCAGACGCGTCGCGGTTTTCGAAAATGATTATTATTGCTCATTTTGCCGATATTGATCGATTTTGCTCATTTTTCCAATAATTTTTGAGTGTTATCGGTGCTCCTCACCGGTTTTCACGTGCAGTAACACCCCAATAGGCCAAAATTCATCTAATTTTGCTCTTGTTCGTCCTTTTGGCTTCGGCTTTCCATGTTCTTCTTCTTCTCGGCTTTCTTGACTGTCAAATAGCGAACAACAGCAAACCCAATGTGTGTTCAAATGCCATTATTATTTCTCTTCAGGCTTTCTCTTACTATATTATCATCGAATTACAGCTCTGTTTAAATATTACGTCATAATGATCATTAACAAAAATGACGTGTATGGAGGATATTTCTAATTTACAAGTAAGTTTCTCTGTTTTGGATTATCATTTCAATTACAGGGCGAGTGTTTATATTATTACTGATGTTATGCCAGTAGCTGATCGATTCGAACTGGCTGATCGAATATTAATGGCCAGTTCGGCTTTCATTCAAGTCCCTGCTGAGAGTTCGGCTGTCATTCAAGTCCCTGCTGAGAGCCATTATACTTCCCCACCACGCCACTCCATGTGTCGGTTGATTGGTTAAATTAAACTTGAATACCCACAATTCCTGTATTTTTTTGCCATGAAATAAAACTATTCTTGATAATCCTGAGGAAGCAACATTATTAGTCATACGATTTTTTTATATTGGATTCGAAAAAATGGCAAATAGAACAGTTAAATTCGATCGAATTAGCTGCTGTCGAAGGTTATTGATCATATGAAATCATATGAAGCGGATTGTGTTAGTGAAGCTCTTTTCTTCTCTCTTTTCAGAAAATAAAATTATAGAGCTTGGCATACTATTCAACTTTTCTTCTTACTCTCCATATAAAATTATAGAGCTTAGTAACTTATAGAACTTAACTAATTAGTCAGTTTGGAGGTTTGCCGAAGGCGGAGGTGATTATCTTAAAAGCTTAGCCTTCTTAAAGCATATCCTGGAACCAATCGTCTCCCAATGGCGATCGTTGGGGAAGCGAATCAGCCTCCTTCTTAGGGAAGCGAATCAGTGAAAGCCGAATTGAAAATCTGAATGATGTCTGTTTGTCATTGAGGTGCTTTAAAGCTTAGCCTCGAACTAATCGGTTGGGGAAGCGAATCAGCCTCCTTCTTAGGGAAGCGAAGCAGTGAAAGCCGAATTGAAAATCTGAATGCTGTCTGTTTGTCATTGAGGTGCTTTAAAGCTTAGCCTCAAACTAATCGGTTGGGGAAGCGAATCAGCCTCCTTCTTAGGGAAGCGAATCAGTGAAAGCCGAATTGAAAATGTGAATGCTGTCTGTTTGTCTTTGAGGTGCTTTAAAGCTTAGCCTCGAACTAATCGGTTGGGGAAGCGAATCAGCCTCCTTCTTAGGGAAGCGAATCAGTGAAAGCCGAATTGAAAATGTGAATGATGTCTGTTTGTCTTTTAGGTGCTTTAAAGCTTAGCCTCGAACTAATCGGTTGGGGAAACGAATCAGCCTCCTTATTAGGGAAGCGAATCAGTGAAAGCCGAATTGAAAAAGGGAATGCTGTCTGTTTGTCTTTGAGGTGCTTTAAAGCTTAGCCTCGAACTAATCGGTTGGGGAAGCGAATCAGCCTCCTTCTTAGGGAAGCGAATCAGTGAAAGCCGAATTGAAAAAGGGAATGCTGTCTGTTTGTCTTTGAGGTGCTTTAAAGCTTAGCCTCGAACTAATCGGTTGGGGAAGCGAATCAGCCTCCTTCTTAGGGAAGCGAATCAGTGAAAGCCGAATTGAAAATCTGAATGATGTCTGTTTGTCATTGAGGTGCTTTAAAGCTTAGCCTCGAACTAATCGGTTGGGGAAGCGAATCAGCCTCCTTCTTAGGGAAGCGAAGCAGTGAAAGCCGAATTGAAAATCTGAATGCTGTCTGTTTGTCATTGAGGTGCTTTAAAGCTTAGCCTCAAACTAATCGGTTGGGGAAGCGAATCAGCCTCCTTCTTAGGGAAGCGAATCAGTGAAAGCCGAATTGAAAATGTGAATGCTGTCTGTTTGTCTTTGAGGTGCTTTAAAGCTTAGCCTCGAACTAATCGGTTGGGGAAGCGAATCAGCCTCCTTCTTAGGGAAGCGAATCAGTGAAAGCCGAATTGAAAATGTGAATGCTGTCTGTTTGTCTTTGAGGTGCTTTAAAGCTTAGCCTCGAACTAATCGGTTGGGGAAGCGAATCAGCCTCCTTCTTAGGGAAGCGAATCAGTGAAAGCCTAATTGAAAATGTGAATGATGTCTGTTTGTCTTTTAGGTGCTTTAAAGCTTAGCCTCGAACTAATCGGTTGGGGAAACGAATCAGCCTCCTTATTAGGGAAGCGAATCAGTGAAAGCCGAATTGAAAAAGGGAATGCTGTCTGTTTGTCTTTTAGGTGCTTTAAAGCTTAGCCTCGAACTAATCGGTTGGGGAAACGAATCAGCCTCCTTATTAGGGAAGCGAATCAGTGAAAGCCGAATTGAAAAAGGGAATGCTGTCTGTTTGTCTTGAGGTGCTTTAAAGCTTAGCCTCGAACTAATCGGTTGGGGAAGCGAATCAGCCTCCTTCTTAGGGAAGCGAATCAGTGAAAGCCGAATTGAAAATGTGAATGCTGTCTGTTTGTCTTTGAGGTGCTTTAAAGCTTAGCCTCGAACTAATCTGTTGGGGAAGCGAATCAGCCTCCTTCTTAGGGAAGCGAATCAGTGAAAGCCGAATTGAAAATGTGAATGATGTCTGTTTGTCTTTTAGGTGCTTTAAAGCTTAGCCTCGAACTAATCGGTTGGGGAAACGAATCAGCCTCCTTATTAGGGAAGCGAATCAGTGAAAGCCGAATTGAAAAAGGGAATGCTGTCTGTTTGTCTTGAGGTGCTTTAAAGCTTAGCCTCGAACTAATCGGTTGGGGAAGCGAATCAGCCTCCTTCTTAGGGAAGCGAATCAGTGAAAGCCGAATTGAAAATGTGAATGCTGTCTGTTTGTCTTTGAGGTGCTGTTTGTCTTTTAGGTGCTTTAAAGCTTAGCCTCGAACTAATCGGTTGGGGAAACGAATCAGCCTCCTTATTAGGGAAGCGAATCAGTGAAAGCCGAATTGAAAAAGGGAATGCTGTCTGTTTGTCTTGAGGTGCTTTAAAGCTTAGCCTCGAACTAATCGGTTGGGGAAGCGAATCAGCCTCCTTCTTAGGGAAGCGAATCAGTGAAAGCCGAATTGAAAATGTGAATGCTGTCTGTTTGTCTTTGAGGTGTTTAAAGCTTAGCCTCGAACTAATCTGTTGGGGAAGCGAATCAGCCTCCTTCTTAGGGAAGCGAATCAGTGAAAGCCGAATTGAAAATGTGAATGATGTCTGTTTGTCTTTTAGGTGCTTTAAAGCTTAGCCTCGAACTAATCGGTTGGGGAAACGAATCAGCCTCCTTATTAGGGAAGCGAATCAGTGAAAGCCGAATTGAAAAAGGGAATGCTGTCTGTTTGTCTTTGAGGTGCTTTAAAGCTTAGCCTCGAACTAATCGGTTGGGGAAGCGAATCAGCCTCCTTCTTAGGGAAGCGAAGCAGTGAAAGCCGAATTGAAAATGGAAATGCTGATTGATTGCCGTTGAGGTGCTTAAAAGCTTATCTGGGAACTAATCAGTTCCCATTGACATCGTCGAGGGGAAGTGAATCAGCTTCTTATTTGGGAAGCGAATGAGTGGAAGCCGAATTTAACACAATAATGCTGACTAAGAATTCAAATGTGTGATCAAGTTTACGTTTTACCATATATGCTATTCACTCACACCGACGAGGGCGGTGGGAAACTTTGTTTAGGTCTTCAAAAGTCACCTCCGCCGAAGGCGGAGGTGACTATTGTTCGGATCAACCTTCCAATGAGGGCAATGAATCAGTGAAAGCCGAATAAAAATTGGAAATGCTGTCTGTTTGTCTTTCAAGGGCTTAAGAGCTCAGCTGGGAACTAATCGTTTCCATTGGTGATCGTCGGGGAAGCGAATCAGCCACCGTATTAGGGCAGTGAATCAGTGAAAGCCGAAATAAAAATGGAAATGACGAATGCTTGTCTTTGAGGTGTTTAAGGGCTATGCCCTTTGAGAAAATAAACATTTGAAAAGATATCTGGTTAGAAGAAGCCGACTTCGCACTGGAAGAGCCAATCTGGATGGGATAATCAAGAGTGGATTCCATTTACCAATTCCTAATTTGTATTAACTGTTGTTAACGCTGTTTTTGTTTCCATATATTTGTGATCGCGACTATTTGAAAATTGTTTCTGTAGCAACCATGTATATTTCGAACAATGGAATAAAACTATTCTTGATAATCCCGGGGAAGCAGCATTATTAGTCATACAAGTTTTTATATTAAATTCGAAAGAATGGCAAATATAACAGTTACATTCGATCGAATTGGCTGCTGTCGAAGGCTTGCTCATATGAAAGCAGCATTGGCCTTTCAGAGCGGCTTGGATGTGTTAGTATCCTTATTGGAAAATGAGAGGGAGGGAAAATCCTTTGTTCGCGCTATTGGAAATCCGGAAAATTTTCCAATAAGAGAACTCTAATCCCCTTTTAAAATTTTAAAACTTAGCAAACTAGTTAAACTTTGCTATTTCGTATGAATTTTGGCATCAATTGAAAGAGCATTGAAAGTTATGCTGGCAGCCAAGTTTGTGTCTGATTTGATAGTGATTCGATGGTTTTATAGATGCTTTATTACTGCGAAATTTGCCCTGGACTCGGGTAATTGAGCGATTTGAAGCAAAAGTCTCGGGTAATTTCATTCCTTATTTTTCGCGCGCGCGACCCGGTGCGAGGCCGAATTACCCGTCCCGTATTTCGAACTCTATTGGGAAGTGATCATTCCGGAGATGATTCCAATAAGAGAACTCTAAAAATGAACTGTTAGGAATGGTCGGTTGAGTTTCACGAGTATTACTTACCATCTAGAGGACTTCGTTTCGCAATTGTTTGTCGATTCCGGACGATAAAATAATACTACATTATCAGGTGTACGATGTCGATGAGGAACTGTATCACACGCTCCAAATCAATCCGGAAATTCGCTTGCCCGGTGGATTTCATTACAAGTGCAGAAGTAATCAAGCACAGTTTATATCGCGGTAAGACTTTTATCGTGCGTTTCAAATGCTCAGCAAACTCAATGTGCTGGTTAGCGTATTGATTGTCTGAGAAAGAGAGGAAGGGAAGAGGTAGGGCGGAGGAGAGCAGGTAGATCACTGGCCTCCTCCCGGCCTCTTTCTAACTCCGCCCATCGAGCGGTTTATCTATATGTGTGCGAATTGAAACGGTGGAGAGTAGACTTTCAATGGTGGAGTAACTGCTCGTTTATTCCGCGTCATTTCTTGTTAGTAAAGCGGTCTGGCGACTAGTCGCGAATGAAGCGACTAGTCGCTAGAATCTTTACGACTAGTCGTTTAAAGGTGGTGTCCCACGAATATCTGGCTAACTGAGTTCTCGATGTGAGATGGTGGGACGTGGCTACACGATAACACTTTCGAAACTCCCATGTTTTCAATTTTCGTTTAAACTGAGATATGAGCATTTGGCTGCGCGCCAAATGACCCTGAAAAGCAGGCAACGAGCAAGAGAGTATGCTAAATGAGGAGAGCGCGCCGTCTCATTCCTCACTTTGCATAGTGGCTCGCGCGGTTCGTGGGACGCCTTCTTTAAAATTGTGTATCTGAGACTTCATTGTTTCGAAGAAAAAAGTTCAAAAATTGAAAGATTTTCAGAGAGGACTACGTACTAGGACACATAGAGAGCATGCATGATAAAATATGGATTTGACTAAAATTGATTTCAACAAACTGTTGTTTAGGGTTGGCATTTCGGTACTTGCGACGTTGCAATAAAGGGCCTTCCATCTCACTTAGGTAGCAACGTTGCCATGTAGAGGAGGGACTGTTGCAACGTTGCAATGAAAGGACGAGGGATGGAGGGTAAGCAACGTAGCTATGGATGTTGTAACGTTTGGATACCTTCCGTGCTCGGATGTGCACCAATTGCGACTTTATACCCTACAGTACTCCATTTTAGTCAATAATAATGTCGCAAAGCACCTTTCACGATATGTTTCATCAATCCTCATTTTCACTTTTCGCGACTAGTCGTGGAGATAAATAAACAACTAGTCGCCAGACCGCGTTATTGGAGAGGGAGAGGGAGGAATGAGAGTCAATAAACTCTCTCGTTTTGTTAATAAAGTGTTACATTTCAAAGTCCACTGGAGAGTAAGAAAAATCCTTTCGCATTATTCTTTTTTTTAATTTTTGGAGTGGCGCGCAGAACTAATATAACCTTTTTGATACACCACCCTAGTCGCTCATGCGTTGACAGTTTTTTTTGGAAATTGTGTTACATTGCAGTATCTCCATCTGGACCGGAAACTGTCGGTCAGGCAAATCGAGACATTCAATCTGCATCTACGGAGTGGAAGATCTTCCGTTCCTAGCTGAATCAAAGTTCGTCATGGCTAACAAGGTAAAACGCAGCCACTCAGTATTTTTGCTTCGAAAGACTTCGAAAAGGTTGTTTCATTGCCAATGCATTGAGACGACACTAAGGAAAGCAGTTTGCCAATAGGCCTTTGTCGGGTTCATTCATTTTTTTAAGTAAAATTTTTTTAAAGATGATGCCCGAGTTCGACCAAGCCGTTACTTCCTGCATCTCCGAGTTATTGTTCAACAGGACGAGAGATGGATCGACGATAGATAGGAAATACTACGAGAATATTAATACTGTGAGTTCAACATAATTGTTATTTGATTCGGCATCTTGACGTTATTTATGAAAGAATCCATCAAATCATTTATGAATTATGGTTTTGTAGGTTCGATATCATCACGAACGGAATCAACCAGGCTTCAGCATTGACAAATTTAATTGTACTGTATAATTATCGAATTGACAATTTTAGGGAACAGGGATTTCATATATAATTGCTCCATTATCCTTAGTTTCTTGTCGAATCTCCTTGCTTATTGTGATCGTTATGTTTGCTGTACGAGTTCATCATAGGACAATCGCGTGTGTATGCATAAATTATAAATAAATTACTGATAAGTAAATATTTTGATATTTACAGAATCTCCAATTTCCATGAATTTGAACAACAGTTCATTGCTATCCCATTGTTACTCCGTCAAAATATAGAAATTATGCGAAAAAGACTGAGTGATGTGCAAACATACACATCTTCTCTGTTTTCACCAGATTGAGATCTCACTCTTTTCTTTCTCTCTTCTAAATCGATATCCCGATTGAAATCGTCATTCGCGCACTCTCGGAAGATTCGAGTCACCCTTTTCGTCTCCCTTTCAGTAGAGATCGTACCGATAGCAAGAGAGAGCGATCGAAAGGAAGAAAAATCCGCTGTTCCAAATTACCGCACCCATCTGATTTCACCTCTTCACTCATTTCTCTCCGTTGTTGATCGCCCACATTGTTCCTCTTATTCCGTGATGTTTATACCGCGGTTTATTCCCTTCATTAATCGAACGATACCGCTTTGCACTTACACTTCTATTACATTATATGTTTATGCTATTCCTCGCCGCTAATAAAGACTTCATCCGATCTTTTCTACTTTTTACGTCATTCGTTTCCCTTTTCAGAACTCTACCCGTTCTCTTCATCTCAGCACCAGTTCGAAATAGAGCTAAATACTTTCAAGTAAGTTTCACCGCACTCTATATCTTTTTCAGTTGTTTTGCCTGTGTAACTGAACGGAACTCGATATTAAACAAATAATTGTTTCAGATCATTCCCCTTTCACTTCACGCTCTCTTCAGGAATGAGTAATCTGAGAGTAGTCTGGATCCCTAAAGTAGCGCTGCGTCCGAACTTCGCATTTGCTCCGAGTTAGGTTGTACTACTTTACCTATGATTCATTCGGCGTTTCAGTCAGTCGATTTCTCACTGTACACGACAGCGTCCAACCACGTAAAGCACCGGAAGGCACATATCCAAGTAGACAGGTTTTCCCTCCGTTGCGAAGTGCATGCGTCAATGTATGATATCGACATGTACAATTCAGATGATGATTGTAATGAATTGAGCGATAAATTTATTCGGACATGTGTTTGTTTCGAATCTTCCCCATTCTCTGAAAGATCGCCCTGAATTGCATATTATCATGCAAGACGATTGCAATCTTGCAATCGTGAAAGTTACCTTTGAACTATCTTGTTAGCAAGTATGATTTGACGAACGCTATTCAAGCTTTTTATCTCAAAACAAATACATCGAAATGAGAATGAGAAATTGAATACAAACAAAAGGCGGATCCTCAAACTGTGCTGACTCATGATCATCGATGAAGGAATACTCTACTCCCACAACAATCTCAGACAGATTCTCCGGTCGGATTGAAGAAACAGCAGATGGGTTCTACTCCATTGACTGAAATATTTAGCTTCTCCGTCAAGTCCTTCAACAAATATCTTAGAGTAACTTCGTCTCTCGATTAGTACGTGCCATCATAATTCAAGAAACGAATAATAAATAACTGAATTTTCGCAAAGAACTGTCATTTATGTCTAATGAACGAAGACAGAAGAAGAACTGCATTTTACAGCCAATATTTATTGCGATTCGCATACAATGTCATACAATAAACAACGGCAAAGAAACGCCAACAACAACTCTAACGGTGCAAAACTGTTAACAAAATAATATTCATCTTCTTTTACTATTCTCCGTAATTGGTCCAACATTTCGCATGATTCCTTTTCCCAGCATACCTAGTTTCTCAAAATGATAATTTCAGAAATCATTGACATAATTTCCTTTAAAACTCACGTCGCGCGACAGATGGGTGATCTATTAGCACGGCTGCACCTGACCAACGTCGAATTTCATAGTTGGGAAATGTATTAGCAACGCTATCCATTACAGTTCGCGTTATTTTCTGAACACATTCATGGAGGTGTTAAAAATATCAATGAGTTTGAGGCAGAATTACTTACTTGGTCAAATAATTTCAGCATATTTAGAATGGCAAACGATGGTGAGGAGTTGAGAATACGTAGAATTCTGTCATGGGCGAGTTTAAAAAGAGAGATTAAGAAAAATAGGTTTTAAGGACGAGAGCATTGTTCAGTTGTACAATGAAGGCAAGGGAAAGAGAGTAATTTTAGGCGGGAAGAGAAGTCGACTTACTTAAAAGGAATCTCTGTGTCCACTTCAAGGTCAACTTTGACAAAGAACCTTCTCTGTACAGCGCCGTGTATGATTGCAATCACCAACTTTCACACAATTTTAGATAGAGGCTCGCAATATTGAGCGAATTTGACTCTCGAACAGTAATACAGATCGAAAAAAAAACAGTGAACGAGAATCTCGTCGTAAACTAGTATTGCTCGTCCACTCATCCACTTTTCTTCTTTTCTCTGTTGTGGTTGATGCATTTCATTACTCCAATCTCTACTTGGCATCTCCAACTTCGTCTCTCTCAGAGGGGAGATTGACGAGATAAGCACCCCGTGCACTAGCCAAGGAGACCGGCAGGACCATCAAATGGATCAATGCGCCTATTTCTTTTTTAAACCTGATCATTTCGAATCCCAGAATGCGCATCCATCATGCTTGCTGCGTTGTTGTCTGTTTCTTGTAATAACTATTAAGAATCGTCACAATTCCCATCCTCATCATTCTATTCGTACGCCTGATCTAGGTTGTCCTGAATCATAGCGCAGGCCGCTGATGTATCATTCGCGTCGTTCCATTCTATTAATGATAAATAACGTGTTTGCAGAGCTCTACACTAGGGCTGGCAAATGAAGAGAATAAGGCTAACGGCTAACGAAAATGAATTTCAAGAACCCAAATGTATGCGCATTTCTTATGTTGCTTTCGACCGCTGTCGCACACAATCGATCCCGAACAACTATTCTATGATCTGATCACGGTATATTAACGAGCAAGTGTGAAATTCCGTTTATCTTCAAGGCATCAAAATGACTCGAGGCGCCAGTGTTCGCATCGCTTGTTCTCAGGCTCGAAGCTGATGTGACCATCGGATTGATGGGCGCTCAGCCATTTATTCCATCGGCTATGGAACGACCATGAGCCATCATCGTTCTTCACCGGAGTGAACATTTCCGCTTCGCCTGCGTCGGTGACAGGATCGGCAAATTTTCCGAAGAAGGAAAAATGCGATAGGTATATTCCAAAATGTGTCCTCAGCGCAACCTGTTGTGACAGCATATTATATCACGATTCTCACTGAAAAAATACCTCGTAGTCGTTTATTTGCTCAATGTGCCAATATTGCCCAGAATACCCTGACCACAAATCGACAGTCACAAAATCACGGTTCCGCGTAAGATATTTTTCATTCCACGCCTTGAGCGTTCGTATCCCGCCGTTAGATCCCAACAGCTCTTGCATCAGAGTTGCTGAATGATGGTCGCTATCGATCTTTGGTCTTTGGTCAAATGCTCGCTTCTTGGCTCACGGCTTAATCGCGGAGACCGGTGTGCATGAGCGTACGGTAGAGTACGGTTGGATACGGTAGACGGGGGCGGGGCCGAAACGGTTGTACGAACGACCTGAAAAGAAACTCAGTATTCTAGGATGCGGTGTTGCAACTGGTGCAGTACTGGACATCATAATAATTGATGTTATTATGTAACAAATATTAGAGTCCGAGCACTGTGGCGGAGTGACGACAACGGTATGGCTCAATTGGCAGTACCGTGTTCAGACAAATGGTACAAGTACGCGCACATCCTTAGAGTGCTAAGTGGGTGGCCAGCAGAATGATGCAATAATGGCTCACCACGGTGAAAAGGAGAAGGACGAGAAGCGGCGGCGACCGCATTGCGAGACGAGCGATGGTCGAAATGAGGGAAGGAAGAGAGAACAAGGAAAAACAAGATTGATTATTCCAATTCGAGCATTTGCATTCGAATGAGCTTTCCTGTTCCACTTTATTTGAATGTAAATTATAATTGCAATCATTTACTTTTTCATTTGTTACAAAGTGCCGGAGGCAGCAGCGTTGCGAAGAGATTAATGCTGTGGAAAAAGTCAAAGAGGAAAGCACAGATTTGAATTCCCGCAAATTTATATCTCAGCTCCCAGTGGTGCAGCAACAGTAAAATTTTGCGAAACGTCCTTTTTTGAAAACGTTTTTTTCGAAACGTCTTATCACCCCGAAACGTAGCGGGGGGTAGCGGGGTAGCGGGGCCGCTACGCTCTCCCTCCCTCGTAGCGGGGCCTCTGCTACGTGACCTCTGCGCCGTAGCGGGGCCGTTATCCCGTATTGCCAACCCTACTTTCAGTGGGGGAACCAAATGTAGATTGTAAGGATAAAATGTTGATTTAGTAGGAATGGACTGTGTAAAAAAACATAAAATATGACATAACGTTTTTGTCTTCCTCGTTTACAATACACTAATCAAAAGTATAATAAATGAACTCTTGTGTTACTAAACTTGATAATTAGATTGCAATCTCAAACCCTGTTCTATTTTCAAGGCTGAATCGGAATTCGGGATGAATTGGCAGATGCATCTAGAACAGATTCCTATGAGAGGGCTACCCATTTTTTCCCTCTCTCATCGCACTAGATGGTTAAAAAATAACGCATCACCCATAATTTTCTTCATTGTTTCTCAATTAATCTGATTACATTTTAATGATCTCCTTCCGATAAATATTTCAAATTTTCACCCGTTCCGAAGGAACTTGTTCGCCAGTGTACTTATAGGAAATTCGTATCTCCCATTTCGCCTCTCACCCACTTCGCGATCTTGCCGATAGTGAGAAGTCGGCTGAAAGGGAAAGATCGATCAGATAAGCAAGGGTGCACTAGCCAAAATGAGCGATGGTACGGTAAAATGGGCCATTATTCCAATTCTCTCTTCTTCCTTCGCTATTTTGAAGAAAGCAATGTCCACCTATTTCGAATGATGTTTTAATTCTCATTTTCGTATCGATATTGAGAATTAGTCCATATTCTGATCATTTAATTTTCACATTTTATGCGATCCCAATATGTATGTTGAAAGTCCCATTGATGTGCCCTGGCTCCAGAGTACAAACAATTTTCCCCCTGTGAATTTGTCATAATTAACGTATCTACTTTAAGATCTCTACACGTTCTCAACAAGATACTCGATGGTCAATCGAGTTCTGTCTCGCCTTCAAACAATTTATGGATTAGGTTAAAATCAAGTAAGTGAATATCTCCGGTATAAGCAATGCATGAAAACCTGTTTATATTTTTTTACGTCCAATCGAATTCGGATGTTCATGTATCAAAATGAATGCAATTTTAACCAAAACGTTTAAAAAAGCAGAGCTGAACCAATCACGTAAAGCGCGGGACGATGCCTACACCGTCCGTAACACGTGAAGACGCGCCGACTTCGCACCAATAGCTCGAACTCAAAACGGTCATGAGTCATGACTCATGACGGGCTGTAAAGAAGGTAAGAAGGCGGTTACTGATTGAGATATTTGTTGATTAAAAAGAATTTTGGTTTATAAGTGAAGAAGAATAGAGGAAAAACTGCTAACTGAGGCAAAGAATCGAGAAAGACTTCCTAGAATTGTGGGATGAGTAGGAGCATGGCTAATAATTGCATTTCAGCCCAAATACGATGACTATCCTGCATCGAGAGGAACGATTCCGAACGAACGACGGTTATTATTGTTCGTAAATTGTGTTGATTATGTAGAGGCAGAGATACGTCTCAATTTCGATCACAGAACTGTATCACTTCAATAAATATTCTTTTTTTTCATATCAAGATATCGAAAGAGATCAGGAGAATCAAATTGAGACAATTACTCTCTGATCTTCAACCACTAAGGAGTGCATTTTGTGAAAATGTATTATTGTTGTTTCCAGTTTCACATTTCATTTATCAAATTGGTAGTTTTCTCGGTTTTATGATCAAGTTGTTGAGTTTCGATGCTTCTTTTCATTCGACATGCTACATCGACACAAGATCGAGCGAGAGAGGGTGTAAAATGAAAAGACGAATTCTCACTGTCACCTCTAATTTCAATCGCCTCTCGAGATCTCGACTGCTCGCTCCTGCGAGATCGCCCAGATAAGCAAGAGTGCACTTGCATGGGTGAGTCGACATTGTCCTGTTTCCTCTCTTCCCTTCGCAATTTCGACGCACAGAATGACCATACAACGTGGCCCTTCTGAACTATTGTCTTAATCACGCAATCATTTATTGAATCGCAGCCATTTTTCCGCCTTGATTCATGAGATAATGCCTGTTATCCCTCCACCATTCATTGCTTTCTAATCCTTGCATAATTAATTTGTCAAGTTCTCGCTCTACATTTAGAATTCTACACGTTCTCATCTTCTCGAAGACCTCTCGAGTTCAATCGCCATGTACAAACAAAACCACTAATTTGATAATCAAGTAGGTCATTCTTTTCTCTTTTGCATTTTAGTATTTTGGCATTAACGCAACAAATTTGAAACTTTGAAACTTAAAATTGGGTCAGTGTTCGGGAAATAATTGGAAAGCCTCCGTGATTCATTACATGATTCTAGAGTACCTTCTCGATCGACATCATTCAATTCTACACCATCTGTAACTCGTGGAGACCCGCCGTCATTGCACGATCAATCAGAGAGATTGGAAATGCGATAACCGTGCAGGTAGGATTTAACACTTTTCAATTAAAAAAAACCATGAGTTTGAGCAAAACTAATCGATTACATTCAGCCGAGATATAATAAGCTGCTTCTGCCGAACGATCGGAGTATATTGTTGTTCTGAGCTACGGCTGGGAACTGGATTGCATCCTTTTATCACCACAATAAATAAAGAGTTTTGAGAACACCAAGGGAGAGATCGAGACAATGAAACTGAGAAATTATTCTCTGATCTTCAACCACTCCTTGAGACCGGGAAGCGAGTGGATCTTTTCCTTGTGGGCGAGAATCTGCAAATATTTATTTATTTATTTCTTCATTTGAAGCAGAGCATGGTGTTTGCTTTTTGATAAAGGTAAAGGTCACAGCATTCTCCTCCGACAGATAAGGGGGAGACCTTTGCATATCTACTCGCTCACTTTGCATGAATCGAACTACAAGGCCTAGGCGGGAGGAGCGACCGCTCTCCCCGCTCTGTTGTTTGAATCGAGCGGGAAATTGCAGTTCTTTCGTGTCGAGATTTTGGCGCGAAATTTGTATCCATTGTTCACCCTTATCTGGAGAGAACAATGGGGGTCAGAACGCTGTGAGGTGTATCCACGTCAAGCGATTTTACTACGTCGTCAGACAACGCAACGCTCCGGGCCACCCACTGCTAAGGCCAGCTATTAGGCTGGCCTGGCCAGTGGTCAACCTAACAGCAGCTGGTCAGCTTTTTGATATACTCAAAGGAAATAATACCACACGATCACGATACACAACGTTGCTATTTTCGAGAAAGTTACCAACCTCCGGGTAGTCATTCAGCAGGTCCTTCTCCAGCAGGGTGATGTAGTCAGTGGCGTTGGCGACGAGGACGTCGACCCACGTCACGGCGTCACCGACGATGAAGCCGGAGCCGGACTTCTGCAAATTGTGATGCTCTTTCCGGTGCAGGTTCCGGTCATCATCAAAATCTGCTGTTGGACACATTTGAGCCACATCTCGAATTGATTCCGCGGTACGACCATATATGTTTCACTGTACAGAGGAAACAGTTTGTGATTATTCCTTCACAATATTCGAACGATCTTCGATTCAAAAAATAATAATAAGTCGAACCTTGATCTGCTTAACGACGAGAGGGAAGAAGCTGTCGCGGGCGGGGATGCCGTGCTTCGCCTTCATTTCTTCCTGAAATGGTAAGTTGATCTTTGATCTTTGATCTCTGGGACGGTTGATCTTTGATCTTTCCCAACTCACCACATCTCCGGGCTCATCTCCCTGCTTGACGTACCAGTACTTCTTGAACTCGGTGTTGAAATCCTGAAAAAAAAATGAATAACTCGCAAATCACAGAGAGTTTCTTCAATCTTGTGGCTGAATAGCTCAAGGATTGTAGATTTTCGACAGCAAAATAGGAAAGAAGATGTTGGATCTCACCTTGAACTGATCGGCAAACGCGTCCACCAAGGCGGCCTCGAACGGCGTCTTGCCGGCGAAGCCTGAATTGTTATTTTGATTGTCATCATGGATTAGCAGCCCTGTTTTCTTCAGTTGTCGAGTGAAAGTGGACAAGATTGTATCGGCTTATCTCGTTTCTAATAAGCCTGATCATCTTTGGAGTGCGTAAACACCTATTTTCTCATTGAGAAGATTGTCTTAGGTTATGTTTCATAGGATAAGTATTAGATGCGCGCTCTCTGCAGAACGATTTTGCTTGGGAAAATAGTTAAAAATAATAATAAATTCACATCACTGACCGTACTGGTTGGCGATGTATCGGTTGATGGCGAACGACTGCGGGATCGGCTTACCGTCGACAAAGAGAACGGGCATCTGACCGAAGGGCGTCTCTGGAGAGAGATCGTAGATCAAATTTTATTGTCATTCTTCGAGTTTCGAAACATAAGATTTTTTTGTTGAAACCCCGAGAATTTTCAAATGTGTTTCACGATCGGATTATGTGTCAAAGAATTCTAAAATTTGCAATGTTTCCGTGGACTGTTCTTGTCTAAAAAATATCAATGAGTACTCTCGATTTACCCGGTCGCTTGCCCGCATCCCAGTCTTCATCCTCGATTCTCACATTCTCGAACTTGACTCCGGCGAGGGAGAACAGTTGGCGGGGAACCTTGATAAAAATTGTTAATAGTTAATACAAAAGTTCCGTTATCAGGCTTATCACGGCGCTTGAGTCCTGTTAAGCAAGTGATTCAAATCTGAAGTCAGTTATCGATAGACGAAAGCTACCGTACCTCTCCGAGTCCGCGGAAGGCGAAGTAGACCAGCTTGTACTCGGGCATAATTATTGATCTGTTTCTACAAACAGATAATTAACAAAAAATAGTGAAATACTATGAAAATGTGGCTTTTTTACATAAGAAAAGACAGGAAAAATGAAAGAGTAGACGATGGGTGCTTTTCCACTCCCTGCCGCTATCTTTATACTCAATCGGTTGTAAGTCGAGCAAGCCCTGATAAGGTGTTGCTTTCTGGATGGCAGGGCGAGATAGTGTGCGGAAACGAGAGACGGTCGAGAGAGATCAAGCGATTCTCTCTGGAGTTTGTGCCGGCGATCAGCGAATGTGGCTGTAAGTCAGCAAGGATGAGATTGATTTCGTTGGTGACGCCGAAATTTTGGATAACTACAAAGCAGAAGAATGTATGGAAGTGGACTGATGAACTCTTCTTTTTTTCATAATCTCCGTCTCCTATCCGATAATGGAATAGTCTTCGTTCTTTTGATTCGAAAGTAATTCAAACAACATTTACAACGATGACTCGTACTATTGTATCGCAACGGAAGTAGCGATAAAAGTGTGCAACTGTTCGACTAGAACTGGCTTGCTTCCAAGCATCCGTATCAGCTTTAATTTTTTAGTTGGTCTTTTTTATCATAAAAAATGAAAAACAAATATTGGATGAAAACAATCAGCCTGTCCTAGCTTTGACAATAGAAGTTACGGTAAAGGCATATAAATGTGGAATAACTGGAGCTTTTTTTCTCGTCAGCATTCCCATCAGTCCTTTCCTATATGGTTTCATCAATGTAATGATCGCAATCGCGTCAAGGGACGGAAAAATGGCATGAAGGACCGTCGATATGTCGGTAATAAAGGATGATGACATATTGAGAAAAGGCATCGTCAGTACATAGAGGTAGGGAATATAGACGCAAATGAACGGCACAAAAGTCTGAAATTTTCTTGGTCCTTAATTCTAGGACGTAGAGTATACCTGAACACTGGCGACCACAAGTAGCATTATCTGCATTGACTTATCCCACAATGATAGAGCCTGCGCTCTTCTTATTTGGAAATATGTTAGGGAGGCCAGAGTAATGGATAGAGCAAGGCAGAGAATCATTGCGATATCAAGAACAATAAGAGACACTTTAGAATTAAAAGTGAGTTCACCATCCTGAAAATATTAATGAAATATGTGGAAAAAGAAGATAGATATATACCAATCTGAAAATCAGCCATCCATCAATTGTAGTGGTATTGAATTCCCGAGCAATTATTTCAAGCGCATTTTTCGCGCCAGAATCGTGAGTAAGTGTGGCGAGAAAAAGCCATGCATACCTATAATAATCAGTGCGATTCAGAATTTTTTTAACAACTTATCAGAATGATCCAACCGCGAAAACAATGACTATGAGGCAAAATATGAACCAAGTTTTCTCGAACAAATAAATAAACGAGTCCCTGGAAAATTAAAACCAATTAAATAACTACTGGGAAGAAACTTTAAAATGTACGGTGTAACGGCCCAATATCGATAGAGAAAGTGTATATCGAGTAGCATGAACGGGAGTGTGAAACAAGCTCCATACATAATCGTTATGCATTTATTTGACAGAAAATTAAGCGAAATCACACCAAATACTCCGTGAAGGGCTATTACTTTCTGAAGAAATTTGATTTTTGAGGTTATATTTAATGATTAATCACTGGATTTATGATAGCATGGAGAACTACTAGGAAGATATCGCAAGAAGCAAAAGAAATAAGAAGATATTTGTACGTTCCGAGCGCCTTGGGTGAGAATTTTCGAACCAGGTAAATTACTAGGAGGTTGAGAAGAATGCAGGGAACTGTAAGATTTTTTATAATATCTGAAAAATTATTTAAACGTACTGATGTTGACGCTCGATACAATTGAAAGCAGAGTAGTCAGCCGCATAGCAGCTTTATTTGTGAGAAAGAAAGACAAAAAAACTCGATAAAGATGACTTTCTTACTGTTATTCTCTTGAGACAAAACAGTCGGTGCGTGAAATATTGTTCAAAGAATGAAATGGATATGTTCATAATTATTCATGAAGCAATATTCTGAGTAAGCACCGATAAGAAGTGCACAGGTGATTTATAAAAAGTGCACAGTAGATTTCCAATACCGGATAGCTGTCTCTTCATTTATCACACTCTCTCGCTTCTCTGACCGGTGAGAGAGCACAATGAAGAGACGATTACCCGTCTTTCGAACTCCAGTGCACAGCTGATTTCTTCTCGTTACGCTGTGGACTCGGGACGTGTTTCGATCCACTTCTTTAGCGCCGGAACAGCATGGATTTTCTACTGGTGCTGTAGGACCTACAATGGATTTAGATTTAATCGTTTTCTACTCTTTTTGATAGGGTTAGTACGATGGTGGCTTTAATTTAAAGGTGACCTTCGTAATAAGTGAGTGAGTGTAAAAGAATGGGCACTTCTAATCTTACTTCCGGGAAATCTTCGCAGAATCTCGGTTCCTTTCTCTCGATGTCCTCGGAGGAATTTGCAATCAGCACATCCACCCATGTATGGGTGCCGAAGACGAGGAAGCTGGAGTCGGTCTTCTGCAAATGCGATTGTCCGGCTCTAATCTCGCAAGACTATTCCGGTACTCTGACATTTGCTCATGAAAAGCCTCCAGGAATCGGGCAGAAAATTGGAGATGGTTCGCCTCACTCATTTAGAAATGATCTTTCGCCGCTTTGACTGACAAGAGAATCTGTTTATTCTGTTGGTCTATTTACTCGGTCGTCTAAATATTGTGTTCTGTTGCTGCGCAACGTGAAAAAACATAAGGAAAGAGAAAAGAAATAACAAAGAGACCGTAAGAGAAATCACAGAAAGCAACTGACATCGCAGACTTGCAAGCACATAAAATTGGCAACAGTTGGATCGGAGAATATAGCAAATGCTGTTATCTTTTTTAATTTACAAAAACAAAGAAAAAAGTGTTGTTCCTTAGTGAGAGAATTTCATTGAATTCTTTATACGGACTTATACGTTCGAAGGAAACAAACTGATTTTTTGTCTCTGACCGTTGTAAAAATATTTCTAATCTTACTGGCATTTTTTCAACGACTAAAACCTGGAACTCGTCTCTTCATTGTTCTCAATCGTAATTTCCTTTCGAAGATGACTAAACCTTTTTCCCTTTAAATTTGCTGTTTTTCGATTTGTTCGGTTATTTTTGCAAGCACGTCCTCTTGCTCTCGTATTTTCCTGTTTGAATATGTTTCGATGCCCAAACGCCAGTTTCCATTGGGCACATATGTATCACAGAAACTTTCTCATTTCAGGAAGTGTCGAACAGCGTGCGTCATTAGGGTCGAACTCCAAATGTTTTGCTTTATATCGAGACAAAGAATCGCGATTCTGACATCTGTGCTTGGACTTGCACTTTCTGAATATTCGAAATCAATATTCGATTCTCTTCGAGTCACATTATGTACTTAGGCATCATACAAAACACGACTAGAGCAGCCACGTGCCCGATTAAACGATGATTACGGTTGTCAGGATGAGAAATTCGTCTCTTCATTCTGCGTGCACTCTCGCTGCCCTGTCCGGTGAGAGTACGAGGAATGAAGAGTCGATCATCCTGATAGTCCTTCTCGTGAGAAGACGATATCCGGCGATGATCGTCTATTTTGAATAACACGAGACAGACAGCGTAATCGTTGACGCTTGGTCAGCTTTGTAATGTATTTCCTGGATGATTTACGGTAGCTGTAAAAATGTGAAACTCAAATCTAGCATAATTTTTCCTTTTTAACGGAGTAGTAACGTAGTGGTTTTGGGCAGTCGCCAGACTGCTTTTTTCCCGATTTCATACCTTTCTGCTATGAATTTTCACACTTTCTTCCAGTATTCGTATGACAAATTTTCTCACGAGATTTCCGTGAAACATCAGCTGTTGCAGGTGACTTGAATAAGTTTTCTGATCGAAGAAAGTACAAACATTGCAAATATTAAAAAAAAATATTCGTATCACCCGAAAATCGTTATCGAACGGTGGACATGATCACAGTTTCATTTTTTTGTATATTTGAATTTTTTTTTTTGCATTTTTTGCATTTTTCGCTTGAAAATTCGAGTGCATTTCCATGCAACATGTATGCGTTCTTTCTTCGTGTGAAAATTGCTACGAATTGCAACAAGGGAAAAAATGGAAGATGCGAGCGAGAATCTTTTTGTTCACACGCATGTCCTACGACTGATGAGAGAGTACACGTAACGAAGAGAGTAGCTGTTGCTTCCTTCCCTCTTTGCACCAGTGCAATTTCCAAAATAGCAGTCAGCTTCTAGATTGTTTCCACGGGCCGGAGCAGACTAGAATTGTTTGACTCCGCTTTTCCTAGCACTTTGCAATTTCCTATTAAAAAATCCCTCAGTAGACATGCGTACTTTGTTTTGGTTATCTCATATCTATACTTCCTTCTCTAAGTATTTTTCTGTAGTCTGACATGTTTCGAACATCATCACTTTTTCCAATAAGCACGTATCATTTCATTCCTCATCCCATGAAAGATTTGATAGTGCGTCATGAAAAAGCAATTTCTTTACTTGACAAAGTCACGAAAGCTCCGTCAAAACCCCAGAATAACTGATCAACTGTACTGAGAATATTGTGCATACAAATTGCAGTTATCGTTATTTTTTCCGCACAACGAACTTACAAAATCGGGTACGTATACGACTAAGATCATGTTGTAGCGAAGCTGCGTCGTTACTGGAAATATTTGTTATGTGAACACTGGCATCCGGATCTTGGTTCCTACGATTCATACGATCTTTGTTGATCGAAGGACATAGTGAAATATAAGTGAAATTATGATAGGCTCTCTAAACCTGACTGAGCCAGGATAATAATGATAAGGCTGCACTCTTTGGCAATGCTTATTTTCAACAACAACACAACACGAAAAGTGCAATCTGCGAAGCTTATCCTGAATTATGTCTGAGTTGCTTGAATCATACTTTTCTGAATGAAATCATGATTCGAATTCCTAGTACAACAAGCGTTTTTGCCACAATAGTCTGTATCCGAGACACTCGCTATTCCTGGAATGAATGATGCAAGGAACTACGCATTTTCTCACTGTTTTTGGTAGTCACCCGACTGTCAGAAACACCTTTTTTCTTACTAAATTCACACTTTCTTCAAACGAATCTGTGACAAATTCTCTCAGAACTAGAAACTAAACTCAAACATCAGAAGACTTCCCGTGATACGTGGGCTAACACTTCCTGTTGCTTAGAATTCAACAATGCAGTCATTTGTTATTGGAGGAAATGTCGCCAATAGACATCATCTCATCATTCGGAGAAACCGGACAGTAATATATACAAAAACAGCCTAAAATATTGGGCTTCATTGGGCTTCGTTCGTTAGTTTTCATTGGTCATTGAGCAATCATTATTTCAATTTTCTCCTTTCGGAAAATAATAGCATTTTACTGCTTTTTCAAAGCAATTAAATGCGCTGAAACCCTTTTGGTGAGATTAGCATAGAACGACGTTCTTTGTCGCAAATGTTGCGTTTTGTTGCGAGCGAACCCAAATTGAATTCACGTTTTCTAAGGAATTGCAGCCACACAATAGACAATCGAGTTAGCTGAAGCAGACCTTTTCTGTGCTTCCTGGCTCAAGTGTTCAACTTGAAAGAAGGACCACTTTCAAAGAAATGGACTCATAATATCGCTCAATTTCACACACCATCTCCGATTAGCCAGCCCTAGCGATGGGCGTTGTCTTACGATCGTGTACTTGAACCTTTACCGGACATATTCGAAATGATATTCGAAGTTCGGAAAGAAATTTGTCAAGCCATACCCCGTTTCAAATCGTTGCCGATCTTCGTTCAGACCAGGAAACTCACAAAATCAAATCAGCTCTTAGCTCATCAGTGGCATTTAATATTTGCCAATTTCTTCGGATTTGCGGAAAATCGCAGCCGAAAAGCTCGAAATAGAGCCTAAATCTCGATCAGTCTGACGTTCATTTCACTTGTGCAGAACATCTCGAACACAGATTTTCGTGGGCTGGATTACGGTAACCGAATCCTCATTAGTATCTTGATCTTTGAAATTTGCCGCTACTAGTTGCGCCTATCTTGCGCATGATTTCGTCGAGAAAGGCTACACTGTGGAGTCTCCGCCCCTTGCTTTTTTTCTGTCCTGTCCTGAGAGCCTGGAGGGATATAAAACGGACTGATTTCGCGGGAGACAGCATCAGGTCCCTTGCAGTCCTTAGACTGTGGTTCATACTGTTGTAGATTATTATTTTATGCTTTAATATGTGTAAAATTTCGAAATATTAAGCAAGGTGTAGCGCGATATCACTCACGCAAATATCCTCAGAAGTTTTCGCATCGCATCGCAATCTGAGAAGCTCTTTCCACTCTTTTGTTGTGCTATTGTTGCCTTCCGGTCACCAGCTGCATAATAGACGACGGCGCCAAATTGGCGTGTGCTCATTACGAATCGTGGTCCATTGGGTATGTTGATGGCACGCTCGATTGTAGCCCGTCAAGCTTAGCGAAGCTTTCCGGGTTAGTATGTAGCATCAGGGATAAGCCTTATTTTTGGGACTGGCCTTTTTTTTCAGGAAATGTCCACACTTTTTCTCAACCTTTTTTGAACGGAAGGCGTTATCCCACGAATTATTATTATTTTTCCAGAAATCATGGGAATTGCGAGATATTTCCAGCTATCTGCGTGGAAACCAAGCACCAGATATTTCGATATTTACAGTTCCATTTAAATTTTTTTTCAACAACAACAACTCATTCCCAAATATTTTGCACAGATCGTGCAATATCGTTTGACAATTATATTTATGTGTCCAAATTTCAATTTTAAGGCCATCTTGCTTGCGAAAAGTGAACTGTACGTTGTCAAAGCAGTACGATCGAGCGTACCGCACATCACCCGGCCTTTGCATGTAAATGCTACAAAGGACGAAAAGCGTTTTCAGACGAACACACTTCGCCAATTCAGAGAAACATGCGCGTAAAAGTACGCCCTCCTCGCTACGCCATCCCCCGCAGGTGCAAATGCCATCGCTTCCCCCTTTCTTGAGTATCTCTCTGGGTCTCCCTATTCATCATGTCCTTTCAATGCTTCTGACTACCTATTGATAATGCTGATAGTACCGCCATTTTGCGATATAAAGTCACAGCCGCTTCCCGTTACTAACTACATTGAGGGCAAGCTCTGCGCACCTATCCGCTTTCATTCACCCCCTCTCGATTTTCGAGACGCATACGTGTTTTGACATCTCTGCTTCTATAGGGGTACAATGAGGGGGCGCTGCCATCTCGCATCTCAATTCTCATATCTTCAACCCCCTCGCACCTATTCTATAGAGCTGTCCGGGATGAAGAATCCATCTTCATTCCCCGTGACATAATGTCGAGGGAGCTCGCGGAATGAAGAGACTTCATCCTGCCTGCCCTATTATTGTAGAGTTCAAACACGCATTCGACCGAAAGCAAGGGCCTTAGACCTCGCATGCCTCACGTCGTTTAATCAGAAGGTCATTCATTGCCAGTTCACTTTTGTAACTCAAAGATCGGGATTGGGGAAGCGTAACGCGCACTCCTCATGTTGAATAGTCTCTCGACTTCTCTGTAGTGATAGATGCAAAGCAGAATGAAGAGACATTCGCTGTTCTCCCGCTTTTCCTAAGGTGAATTCGTGCGTTAACAATCCTACACTGTATTTCCTCCCTCCGTTCTCCCACGCTACCTGCTGACTTTAGTGACCCCCTGACGACGTTTTTGTTGTTTCTTCTTGCAAGTCATTTCCTCAAGGGTTTCCCACTGGTGTTCGCTAGTTCCTCTTCTAAATTAACATCTCATTTCCCTTGTCTTGTTGTGCATTCTGTTGATCCCACAAGATCCATGCATCGTTAGCGTGAATAGTGAGATTCCGGAAAGCTTCTCCTGCATTAATTGAATTGAAAATAGGAACCGTGAAGTTTTACGCTTTCTGATGGTCCAAATGCGCTCGTTATCCCCCATTCAACATTTTCATACGTTTCGCGGCACAAACGTTGCAAAATTCACACCTATCTTCTCAAATCTTCTTCCATTTTTCAGGTATGCTTGGTAAGGTCTTCTCCGCTTTCCTTCTCGCCCTGGCGCTCTTCGGCTGCGCGGTGAATGGCGCACCCGCTCCCAACGCTTTGGCCGATCCGTAAGTGATGTTTCTGTTACGGCTTATATTTGTTATGGTTGGGAGTTGGATTCTGCGCAATGATAGGCGAGCTCACATTTTCGCTGCCGGTCTTCATCGGTACGAGTTACGGTAGCCCACCAGGTAGTGCGATCGTCAACTACGAATGCTCGCTGAATCATGATAGGCCAATGTGGTAATTCATAATTAGCTCTTCTAAATTGATGGACTTGAATAACTATCGTGTTTTTGACATTTTTATATCAAAGTTTGAGCATTATTTTTAGATGAAAACATAGAAAACGGTTATGTTCATCAGACCATGGCCTGGCCTTTACTGAAGAACCTTCCCACAATCCGTTATGAGTAATTCTCATCTTTTTACCATTTTGCTTTGGTTTCTTAGCTTTTGAACTAGTCATTCCTAGTATGAGATGAATATGAAGCCCTCTTCGGTTCCGCGAATGTGTAGCCTACACTTCCCGGAAACTCACCCTCGCATGAACGCTTTCCGACTTGTTGCCAATATTCCCGAAACAAAATTATGGTGTGACTCTCTCTCACTTCCCCATACTCTCAACCTTCTCTGAACCGCCAGAGGAGGCGTTGTGTAATGAGAGAGTCAGATGATGGAGCCGTTCCTCCTATTTCCCGACTCATCGGCGTCTAATGTAGTCTGTACACGGCCCCTGGCCGATGATCATAGAAACACGTGCGCCATTCGGAAATTGACCTACGCACTCCGCAACATTATTTTCATGGAACAATTTTGAACAATTTTCTCGCGCTCGGACGAGTGCATGCACCACAACATAATTTATGCTGAGGACGATTCTTCCCACACTTTCGGAGAAGTACCTAATTTCCGGAACGCTTTGATAAGCTGCAAAACAGGAAAGAGGGATCATAGGGAAAGGTTCCGGAAATACTCGGATACGCTGAGTTTTCCGTGAATCATCAGTGAAAATTGCTTGGAAATTGGGGATATCAAATAAAAAGTAAGCTCCATATTTTCAGGGACTTTGCCCAGTTCGGGAACATGATGCCCATTCGTGAGATGCGCAGCTCATTCGGTGGCATGGCTCCGATGGTCGGACGGGTAAGACTTGACTGTGACTCTCTCGTTTTTACATACTCTCTCGCTTCTCTGACTAGTGACATCCCTGAACTTTTAGCTGCTTCGTTAACCTTCACTGATCTCCATAGTCGTCCATTTATCCAGCTATTCACATCATTAAGTTTACATGCAATGAGCCTAACGACATAGTCTGTCTCGACTATTACGCACTCACGGCACGAAACACAATTAGGAAAACGCATATCAGCACCGGCCGCGCGCTTTTCAGCACGGAGGCGCGTGTTTATCATCCCGAATTTGAGTAAATCAACACATTTCAGCACGCAGCCCGCACTGCCAACTTCTACGTCATTGACGGCCGTCCCTACCGTATCTCCAAGTAATCATCGATGACGTCATCTCTAATCACAAGAGCTTGAAATACGGATCTCCGTCTCTTCACTCCACATATTCTCTCGCCTATCGTATAGACGATAGAGGTTGTGGAATGAGGAGACGATAACCCGTATTTCGAGCTCTGCTGATCCCCCTGTAACCCCATATTAACTCATACTATAGCCCGAGCAAGATCAACTATCCATCTTATCCCATACCAATACCATATACCCATCCCTAGTAATACCCAGTCCCACTAGTCTCCCTTGTCTTACTGACTCCCTCATCCAATGTTTACTGTTGTTGTGAACTGAGTGTGAGTGGGCTCGTGATGATAAAGCATGCTTCTGTTAGCCGAATGACGTCCATTTCGAAGAAGCCTCACTCATCAACATTCAATAGTGAAACCTAGCTAAAATGCGTAGGTGAAACGCTACTATGATTATTTTCGTAAGCTGTGGTTTACTGAATCACTGTGACTTGAGCCTTGGGCTCAACACGTATTCATTGAAGTTGAGCTGTGCAAAAAAGATTCATGAAGTATGAAATAACCTGATGTTGTGTTGAGTCAAATTATTGGCATTTCTTTTGCAGGGACTGCAAGAGACTAGACCAGAGTTGGTCCCGCTTGAGCAATCGCCGTTGCCGAATATGATCCACATCCATGATCTTGTGTTGACTCATGCCCAGTAGCAGGAATGGAAAGTATCATTCGTCATTCTGATCATGTTAAAACAGCGCTACTGTTTTCGACGATGACATCATGCTTCACGGAATCTTGCTCACACAACAATGAACCCTACGTAGGACAACGCAAGTCTAACTATATCAATTTCCTCTGCTCTCTCGTTTCTCTGACCGGCGAGAGACCAGGCACAATCAAGAGAGAGAGTGGGATGATTGTTCGTCGAGAAACCCTTGGCCTGTTGTGCGTGATGATCTCTAACCCACTCACCCCCTCTCCTCGAGAGTCCCCGTAGAGTCCGAAAGAGCACATACATTCTCGTGTGGCACAACAACACACACGACGACAGTGGAGGTGGAATTGCTCATACACCCTCGTCTCATCCCATCATTTTCAGAGTCCAATCCCTCTGAATTATTCAGCCCGAGGCGCCCTTAGTGACTGGACCAGAGTGCCCCACACTCAACCGCTTGAGAAATCACTGCTCCTATTGCCAAATATTGAACAGCATTGCACCACACCCACGCTCAAAATTAGGGTGAGCCCCGAGGGGGGAGGGCGGCAGTTTTGCGGTTACCTGGTGAGCAAGCTGCGACCTTCACATTGTTTCGTGCATCCCTCCATTGTTGTAAGCAATAAAATTTGAGCGAGCGCTACTCGGAGCTCTGGAACGGCAGCAACGGCTCTAAACGTGCATCATTACTAGTTTTCGTTCGTAATTCGGGCAATCGCTTCTTCATTTCACACGCTCTCTCGTCCCTGACTGGCGAGATAGTGTGAACAATGAAGAGACCTGGTTTCCCGAATTACGAACTCTAATCATTACTTACGCGTATGCTTACTCTCTTCATGCAACATTTCTGGCACTCTGGCCTCCGATCTGGAACATTTTAGCGATATTCGAAGCGTTTCGCTGCACAGGAAATTCGACGAATAACTGGCGCCTGCAGCGTGATTCACAATCCAGTCTGTCTCCTCGCTAATCATCATTTCTCTCATTATCTCTCATCTTTTCCTCTCCGCTCCCCTGCAAATCCTCCTTCTATATCACCACACCCACGGCCTCGCAATCCCTTTTCGACCATGCTTTTTCAGTAATCCATCATTTTCTTAGTAACGAATGGAATAAAATGAGAATGGAACGGATCTAGCGACCGGATTGAGTCCGCGCTTGATCAATCGTTATCATTTCCATCATTGTTCAACCCATTTCAACGTCGTAAATCAACACCTCCCTCGATTGGCATGCACGCTGCGGTTCAATGTAATGCGCAATCGAATTCGGGTTTGATCAAATTGCCAAAATTAACCGAAAATAGCCCCCTAGTCACCCCTCTCGTGAGCACACACACTTCCGACCCGTTTTTGCAGTAATCTTGTAGTATTTTCGGTGCGCAACCTGCCAATAATTGTATGATTCTGCCCTGGTCTTCGCTATGGTCAGGATTGGTTAGGGATCTTTCATCCGCCGTTTCGCCTTACTATGCACACTTTTTGCACTCGCGTCGCTCGTGGGAACCTAATTTGCGGCAGCGCGCAATGTTGCGGCGGAGCCGGGAATTCCCAGGAAATGTGTATGTTCTAGTTGATGATGTGGTTTCCGAGCCCCTGTCGATGATGTTAGAACGTGAGGCAAAATCGCCAGTCAAAATGACGCCACGTTGTATGCAGTTCAGCTTTGTTCGCGAGCGCGAGCTCGGCCATTTTTCAGAACACGTTTATCAGGCGCTTTTCGGCATAATACCGAAAATGTAGCCAATCATATGATAGCCTTCCTCCTTCTTCATCAAAACATCCCATTATTGAGAAGAAGGACTATCTAGAATGACCTCTGCGAACTCACTGGGATCCCGGCTATTACTCGTTATTGCTGCACTATGTCAGATGCTTCTCTTTGATGACCTTCTAGAGGAGTCTTCTAGATACTATCTAGACCTCCACTTCAACTGCATTTGCCTACTGGCTAGAGTTCGAAATACGTGTAATTTGTATCATCATTTCACACACTGTCTCGCCACTGTGAAAGTACGTGAAATTAGCAGACGGTTATTAGGACATAACGCCTACTCGCTCATCTCTAGTTTACGATCTTTTGTTCTCTCATTCAGTGCCCCTTCTGTAGACTCACGTACACCTCACGCATAATGATGGAATCAGAGCCTATTCAAGCACTAATTTTGCGCTCATCCATACGCTTATTCTGTGCGCTATGCAATCGCACGAAGATTACAGATGAGGTGTCCTCATTTGCATACCTCCATTGCTGTCAGATTGCGATCGAATAAAGGGCAATCGTCGTGTTTTGCGCACTTTCTCGGGATTACGATGGCACGTGCAATGCAGAGTTTGCTCACATATCGAACAACAGTCGATCCGTCCGCGCGCTAGACTACGTGAGATCCCATCAGTTTCTTCATATTTTCGCGATAGTTTCTGCAGCATCGCCTCCCCTGTGACGTCACATCTGATAACCCCCCGCTGACAAGATGAGTGATTACCCACACACTGCAAAGAGTGGGCAACTGCGCCTCGTGGGCTACTCTCTCTCAATTTCACACACAATCTCGTATCCTCTGACCTTGAGAACGGGCGATTATTGAGAGATGATCTAGGGGGCGATTGTCCCGCAATTTCGTCAACTATCATTTCCCCCCTTGAGCGCATTCCTTCCTGCTCTCCTCCCACGCTTATTTCGTCACGGCATGCCCATTGCATTTTCGAAATTCCTTTCTTTTTGTCATTTCACTCCATGACTAACTGATGATCTTGAGTGCAAAATCGTACCATTGCTCATTGCTAACAGTAAGCTCCTTGAATCATAAAAAATTCTTGTACGATTGCTCATTGCTAACTCAATAAGCTCCTTGAATCATCGCATTTATTGCTCATAAACTACTGTAATCCCTGTTATGCAAGGCCGCGTAAGCAAATAATCGCAACGCTGGAACGCCCGAATAGTGATTCAGAGCGCTTACGGGGCAACCCTTCAACCAAATTATTGTCTGGCTTTGCGCGATTCCTAGGATTGCTTAACACAGAAGGCCGAAGGTGCACGCTATAGCGAAACAGCGTGCATTCTTAACGAGATGATTAGAACTGAGAACGGGGATTCCTCACGCTGGTAGCTAGATTGGCTTCAATGGTCCAAGAGGCGATATAGTGTGCAGATTGTGGAGATTTCCGATGCAGCGCCCAATATAAGCAGAAGGCCGAATAACAAGTGTGATTTCATGGCAAGAAGGAAGTTTTGAAGGAATGATGCGGATCTGATTGGCTTACACACAATCGCATCATTTGATATTTGTCTCGGCGATGTGGACGTTTCTTGGATTGTGAAGGCGCGTGAAGACGTCAGAGGGATGAAGCGTGCTCTTCGCAACAGCAACAAGAACGCCTACTCGGATTTCTGTCTTCGACTCGACTCATCTTTCGTCGATTCGATCTTGAAAACATGCTCTGATCATGCACAATCTTCAAAGTCTCACGTTTGTCTCAGTTCGAGGGATCGTCGTTCGATACTCCGTCAAAAGCGTGACTGTTAAACGTCAGGGACCCTGAGAACTGCTGAAATTATGTGATGCAACCCCTATTAATTTTTGTTTAGCCTTTTTATCATTATCTTCTGTGTCGATCCGTTCACTTAGATAGTGATCTCAATCTGTCTTGGAGAAAGTCCTCCTTATTCCCTTGATCGGGCCCTGAGTTGCCTTAATCCGAAAGCGGTACGCGATCTGCATTCGCGAGTAAGCCCATTTCTTATTTTTTCCTGCTCACTCATCGGTTAAAACGACGAGAGAGTGTGTGAAATGAAGAGACGATGACCCGTACTACTAGGATCATCGAGCTTCTTTAGAGCTTCTTTCATTTGGCTTCACACTTTTCGATCTCCATATGTTATTCCGCACGCATGTAACTATAAGTCCAAAGGGAAGTATGACTGTTATTGTTGTACATGCATGACTGTGCTGAGGGCACTCATTTTCCCTTTCGTTTTCACCCTGGAACTTCCCATTCCTAGAAAAGCCCTATTGCTATCATAATTCTAGAAGCAGAGCTTTTTTATAAGGAGCAGCTGAACCACCGCAATAAATGTCATTAATCAGGAAAACTCTATTATTATCGAAGTTCACCTGGCAATTATATCAGAGAAAACCCGAAGTCGATTCATTAATTTCAAGAACGTCCCTAAATATCGCGCTCAGTGTTCCACCTGTGCTCTGTATCGTTATCACTGCTGATAACACGAGTTCGCCAATCATTAACGCCAATCTTGCGTCACCGCACCTTTAAATAACCCAAATTCATCAATCTATGTCGTCATTTTTACTCAACCATTCTTTACTAGCCAACTTGACCTCTGATTCGTTTAACACAGAAATCCCTATTGTTATCACAAGTCCACCTGTGTGTATCTATTGCCCTCTCCTATCAGGTGTCCCCAACGTGTTGACCGTCCCCCGCCACTTCGTGTTTCCTGTTTCGCACCCCACACACATGACGTTGTTCTCACTCATTCGTTTCCAATGGCGCTCCCTCATTAGCCAGGGATGGTAAATTAGTAATCAGTTAGAAGCCCCATTGTCTGGAAGTGCACGGACTTGTCGGGGGCAATCTGACGCTAAACAATGAAAAAAATATTTTGTATGTGCCCCTTGTCCTGTTTTGCTTCTCTTTTTCGCTTGCGTAGCCAGAGTTTTATGGCGGTGCTTCCCCGTCGAATCCGGGCTGCATTCATACAGAGATACAAAGGTGGAAGTGTGGGGGAGGGGGGAGGCGGTCGAGTGGTTCTTGTTCCATTGCTGCGGCGACTGACCACGGTGGCTATGGAGTTGGGCATGCTGTGCGCACTCCTCGATTTAAAGCACTAATGCAGTGTCATAGTAGCGACATAGTTGGTTGAATGAAGGGGTGGTATCTCTTTTGGTGAGACAGTTAGAGATGTTAGAGAAAGTCAAGTGAGAGGATGTGCGTACATCTTTGGTCTCAATTTCCGGCCTACCTGGATTTAATGGATTTTTCAAGCGATCAGGTGTTGCTATCGAAGTTAGAGTGCAATACTTCCACCTCAGTTTATACGAAATCAAGATTCAAATTGAAAACCGCGTTCCCTGCAAAATTCTTCAACATTTACGCTATAGTTTTGCAGAGATCTTCAAAACGGAACTGAATTTTGCTAGCGTCTTATTTTTGTTTGCTGCGTTTCAAAGCTTCAACGTGAAACTGATCTGTGTAAATCTTAGTTTGTGAATCGAAGAACCATCAGGAAACTGATTTATGTAATGCGCGTCAGTTTCCCATCGATCAGTTAAGCCCCTACATGGAACTAAATTTCCTCGATTATTCCGAATTTTCGCCGCAAAGATTCTCCGTCGTTTGTAAGCTCTTCAACGGAACTGCATTTCAATGCAGATTTTCTCGTTTTCTTGTGTTTTTGCACAAAGCTCTAATCCCAAAATCGGATGGAACCTGTATAAAGCTACAAAAACACACCTCGCTAATCATTCAAATGGGTGCCGAGAGCAGTTTTTTTCGAAGGCTTTTTTCGATATCATCGCCATATCTTGCGACTTTTTCTTTGACTATTGTTGATCTATGTTTCTGCCTGTCCAAACAAAGGTCCTGAAATAGCAAACACCAGTCACATAATGCGGCCATGTTTCGGCGCCCGTTTTATGCCAAATGAAATATAATCCATTGCGTATCGTGAGATGTCACTTTCATATATATGGGGGAGAGGGAGCTGGCATTTGACAGGCGGATATAGCGCCTATTCCCCGGATAAACTACAGCCTCGCCTGAGTGCGCACCAGTTCCCATTGCACCGCAATAATATCCCCAGTATGCCCCGAGTCAACAATCCCCCAGACAGTTCTGACTCCGTCAGGGGAACGTTTGATCTATAGGTCTTCGTATTCAACGCCCTTCCATCCGCCATTTTTCGCTGTTCTTCCACATACTGGCTGATACTGTGTTTCTTCATTGGTGCTACGGGATCATCTTTCATTCGAGCCAGTCAATTATCCACTTCTCAGAACTTCCTCCCCCCCCCCTCTCCACTTTCTTCCATCCATCGTCAAACTGGATGGATCTGCCATGTCCGGTCTGCTCATGCCCGTGCAGTACGGCGCGCCCTCCACCTCGTATCAAGTGAGCAATTGACGATTTAACTTTTCAAGCGGTTGCTCAAAACAAGGAAAAATGTGTCTCGATTTCACTAGCAACTTCTAGTTTTATACAAAATCCTTTGAATATGTTTCAAGGGGTCTATTAACAAGAAATATTCAGCAATATTCGATTTCACCTCGTTCCATCGTTGCAAAAATATAAAACGGCCAAATGCAAAGTAAACTTTTATTTCAGGACGACGATTCACTGTGCTCCTCGCGCCAGGGTCTCATCCGATCGCAGCGAAGTTCCACCGTGAGCGTCAGTTTTTTTTGGCCTGGAAGGTCTTGGATCTTCAGATTATTCAAAATATAGCTTACGAGGACAGTCAAATTGTAGCTGTGTGAAGCTGCAAAGTGGAGCACCCATTGAGCGCGAACATTTTCCACACAATCACACACAGACATCCGCATACTCGGCTCTCGTAATCATAGCCTACTCCTTTTCACATTGAACCTTGCGTCTCATCTTCGCTTCTCGTTCGTCTAATATTGTTGCTCATCTTTTATCGTCTACGTCACAGCGTGTGCCATTTTACGAGGTCCCCCCTCCCTTCCGGGGGCATTCCCCCTCGCAAGTGTCTCTTGCATTTTTGATCCCCTGCATATGTGCGGGGGTGCGTCAAGGCAATGCGCTCTGCTGACCGTGATGAGCCAGCGGCTGCGCCTGACAGCCTAATTACCTTGTTGCTCATCGCTGTGTTGCACGTTCACGGAAACTTCAGCGCAAGGCGTTGAAGTGACGTGGGCTAGAATTAATATTGCTTTCCTTGGACATGTTTACCCAAACAAATCCTCGTTTTTTTTTAATGATTTTTCTTCGATTAGATGCGAGCTTGAGAACTTGCGCAAGGCGTTGAAATGATGAGGGCGAGGTTTTATTTATTTAGCCATTGTCATGATCTTCATTAACGATTGTCCGATTGTCAATTGTTTTCTCTGTTTTGAATTCTTTGCTTCTTACAATTATCCTTATTAGTGTAGAAGTTCTTCCTGTTTTAGCCAGCCGACACCCTTGAGTGATGTAAGGCGCAGTCGAGCGGGACGCGGGGATGATGTAGTCGAGTGGTTATCACCTGTGGCTCCGTGGCGCTCTGTTTTGTCACCCCACACTTATATAAGTCTTCGCCTATTTTGGTCTTCTTCGGGCACTCTTTGGCCGTGACGGAACACCTTTGGCGCTAGTCTGGCAAATTTACGCCGTCAATTACCGCAGACATTTCCTCTTGAACGATGAATTGTTTCCTGTCCGTCTACTCCAGAAATTCCGCGTTTCAAGTTCGGCATTATCGACATCTTATCAATATCTGACCAAGGATTGCTCCCAGAACTATCATACATCATCTAATTTATACACCACCAACTACTGTTTGTATTGAAAAGCAAAGCGTTTGAAATGTTCTATCGTGTCATATCGATATTCCTGCAACTCCACCGTATCCTTCCGTGGTCTCTTCGAACAATTTGCATATGACTCAATTCCGCGCCCCAATCATCGAGCTAACACCCGTTTGCAGTTCGGTCTGGCAGAGAGCGAGCGAAATTCGATCCGACTGCGGGAATTAAATCCTCCAGATCATCGTCATCCATGTTACGGGGTACATTCTAGCTACAAATATTTAATTTCGGCGACGACTGATCTCGGCCAGTCTACTTCCGCAAAGTGACTAACTATAAAAGAGATTTCTGGTCTATCCTAAAATATATATCCTGAAAGGGGACCGAGTAAAATAATGAGAATGTTTACAATAGGATGGCACTGTATACTGTATTCAAAAATATTCCAGTCACATCGAGGGAATTTCAGGGATAAAATTGGGTAACGAGTCGTTTTCTCCATATTGCCCATTGTCGGGGCTTCACACTGACCATCCAATCACAATCTTCTGCAGCTTACTATCCTAATTGGGAATCCTTACTCGCGCGCCGCAAATTAGGCCTCGAATAGCCCCTAATCCACGTGTAAAATGAGCTATATCCAGCTCATATTCCACGCCCTTTGCGCATCCTAATCCAATGAGATTGGCGAGAATAGCGCAGCGATAGAAATGGAAGGGAGAAACGCTGCCTGCGTAAAGATATCTATGCTCCTCCTTCCCTAAAGGCGCCAATTACACACAACTGCTACTAACACCTTCGCATATCCTCGATAGTTGTTTCACACACTCGCATTCTCAAGAATCCGCGCGCGAGCGTCCCCAGTCGATCTATCTACTATGCGAGATGTATGCAGTCGAAATGGCATCGCTTCGGCCGTTCCACGCATGCGACTCCGTTGCGAGCTGGGATAGCGCCGGAGCCACCTCCGAAACCACGCTGATCGAGGTACTCGATAATTCTCGGCATGGTTGAAGGAAAATAGATGTGCAATCTTCTTAATAGAGCAAGTGAACGCGGGTTGATGATATTGACCTTATCATCGTTGATCGAGGTAGCATTTTCTTGGCCCAGGGTAATTGTGTCCCGGCACAACTGTTATTCTGCCCCCGGCTGCATTATTCACATTGCGCTGACTCTCCTCCAAAGAACAATTTCCGCCCACTAGCGCGCGTTTTTATGTGCCACAACAAAAAGCCAATTTCTAGTGGTTCGTGCGCGCGCGTAGGAGAAAGAGTGGTAATCAGCGGAGGAAGTCGGCCCCTGTGTTTAGCGCCGCTTACGCAAGCACAATTGTGAGAACTAACTAGCGAAAGCGGTGCAATTACCTTCATCATTAAGTTTCGAATAATAATAATAATAATTTCGCATTTTCAGTCAACAACGCCTGAAGAGCGAACTGCGCTAAAAAGAGATGCTGAAAGCACATATCAGGAATCGCCATTCACATCATTACGGGTATGTTTCACAGCTCCGAATAGAGCGCGAAATACGGGTCGCCGTCTCTTCATTTCACACACTCTCTCGTCACTCTGATCGGTGAGAGAGCACGTGAAATGAAGAGACGGCGACCCGTATTTCGAACTCTAGCTCCGAAAAGAGCGCGTGAAATAAACATCGTGAGATTTTTGCAGTTATCGCGAAAGAGGTTATTGATATTCACACTCGTCCTTATTTCATTACTGGTAAGCGAAAAAGTGCAAGAAGAATGATGTCGAACAATGCAATTTCTAGGTACTCTCATCATTATTTACGGCTATCATCATGCACTCTTTATCGTCTTCCAGTGAGTTTCATTTGAAGAAATGGTCTCTTTATTTCGCACACACTTGCATCGGGCAGAGGCTGGAAAGAGCGCTCGGAGTTATGAGAATAATTATGTGCTGCTAAGCCAGTCCTAGTTTTCATTAGTCGCAGCAGTAATGCGTCTCAATGACTCACAATGACTCTTGACAGAGGAACAAAATACTGGACAACTAAAGTGTGCATTCTATGTAGCTTGTTCGTGAGTAAATAAACCATGAACCGTAAATCAAGGCACTTCAGCAAAGAACAATTGCCTTGATTAAACTTTGCATTCATCTCGCCTTTTGAGAAATCATTCTTGACAAATTTAAATCTTATCTTAAAAAAGTTTTTCCAGCTTGCACATCCCTTTCTTGCATTACGGCTGCAGAAACGTTGCGGAGAAAATCTGCAGCATCTGCAGCGCCTAAAAATCATTCCATTTCTCCGTGTGATGACTTCTACGAGTACGCATGCGCGGGGTGGGATGAGAGGTGAAATTTTTTAATATGTAATTAATTAATACATTTTAAATTCTTGTTATTTTATATATTTAAAAAAATTATATTTTATAGCACGAGAATTCGAGCTGCGCGAGGCTCCGATTGGAATGTTCTGCTCGAAACGAGTTTCAATACGCACGATAAAATAACGAGCATGTTCGGTCGATGTAAGAATATATTATAGAATTTCCCGCTTAGTTCTTTGTTTCAGTAATGGTGAATCCACTCGCGATGAAAGAACTAACAAAGTATCAGCTGCAAGCATTAACCACCTACGCGGTAAGCAATATTTAATCATAAAATTCTAAATTAATTATTATCAGACATGCATGCGCGAGTCGATCGAGGACGCAACCGAGGCGTTGGTGCAAGTATACAAAGTAATAATTTAAAATTGAATAATTAATATTTTTAATTATCTAATTCAAGGAATTCGGAGGCTGGTTATCAACTGCGCAAGATCAAACGCGGATTGAGGAAAGTCTACTGAGGTATTTGTGGCTCAATAAATTAATTTTCCATCATATTTTTATCAGCGCCTACCGAACCAACGCCGTGTCGCTCTTTAATATCAATGCGCAAATCGATGCCAAAGACATTCGATCGCACACCGTTCTTACGGTAGGCCATTATTATTCTTTCTGGAAATTAAACAAACAAATTCAAATAAAATACATTCAGATCGAAGAAGCAGTGCCCTTCATCGGGTCCCCGTCGGTATACGGAGCCATGCCAACTTTCTCCGTGCACGACCTTCTCAGCGGTCGCCTGGACAAGCACTGGGTATAGTTTACAATGAAATGTTTAAAACTTATCGTTTTCGTTTTCGATCCAGTGCCTAATAAAGTGCTCCACTCAGGTCAAGTCTGTGCTCTTCGCGGCGGGTCGCGAGCTCAGTCAGCAACTCGGAATGCACGAAACGGCCGAGTTCCGGGAGGCCCTAGCTCAGGCGGTTCTGCTGGACTACAAGATCACTCGGTGCTCGCCCAGTCTTGACTCTGAGGTACATTTAAGTTTATGCATTTGCAATTGTATTCCAACTCTAACTATTTTTGAGTTTAATACAACTTCTATGATCAATTGCAGCGTTCCGGCCCCGTTGTGCAGTGGCGAACAACCGTCGGCGAGTTGCGGGCGTTCGATGAATTGGTATGTGATTGAAATTAACTTTATTGAAATGTAGTACTTTCAGTTCGATTTCCGCTACTTTCTCAAGATTTTCATCGGTCGGGACGTGTCTCCTCGCACTGAGATCGTCATTGGGCCGGGGAGAGAATACTTTATGAAATTGATGGCCGTCCTCAGGGAATACTCGACACCGGAAGGCATGTTTTTTAAACTAAAAATAATGATCAATATTAAATAAAATTCAGGCCAAAAGATCATCCGCGACTACATCAAGTTCAAGCAGCTGTTCTTGCTGTCCATTCACTCCGGCAAACTGGTCCAATCTAAGGAACTGGGAGGACTTGAGGTGATGTTTGATCTTTGATCTCCGGATTTTGAAAGGTGAAATTTAGACGCTCCGAATACTGTACACTGGCGACGATGACCGCAGTGTGCAGTGCATTAATCGTGTTGGCATGGCCAATCAGCTGGGCTTTGCATCGCTACTTGAGAGATACTGGGCGCCGCAGCTGCGGGAGGTAAATTTTCCTTCATTCTAATACGTATACTAAAACACAATACTTTAAAACAATAATTCCAAATTTTTTTCGGCACGATTTTAAATGGGATTGTTCAGAACATGGACAACGCTCGAAAGATCGGCGAATCCATGCGACGCGAGTACATCGATGCTCTTCGCAAGTCTGTCGTTATCGATGAGGTCGATCGGGCTGCGATGATTGACAAGGTAAGCAGGCCCCTCACTTTAATCTATTATGACTGCTTTAAAAAAATTTAAAAAAATACAAAAAATACAAATTGAATTTTATTGATGTACATTTGTATTGAAGGCTAAGCGGATTCGCATTCGTGTTGCTGTGCCAGAAGCTGCGAGAGATGAGGACTCGTTGGAGGAGGAGTACAGCATGGTCCATATTTTTTGTGTTGCAGTGTTTCACCTTTGATTGGATCACTTTAATTTCGAATAAAACCTCCTTCAAACGTCATCACATATTTTCATCACATATTTTCCAGATTCCGAACGGCAACGACTCCGCCCGGCCGTGGGCCATCTTCTTCACTACCATAATGGGAAACAGGCACTGGAAGCGGACCGCCGATTTTGGAAGTGAGCTTATTTTAGAAATCCAGTGCAAAAACCGGAAATTGCAGAGCCGGTGAACAGGAACGAGTGGCCGGTCGATACGAATCCGTTCAATCACAATGTGCACTATAACTACGAGACGAACTCGATACTGTTCCCGATTATCTGGAGTCTCGAGCAGTATCTGGACTCGAGACTACCGAGGTGAAGCTGTTTTTTTTATTTTATCTTTTGCTGTGGTCCAAAATTTATAGACCAAAAGTATATCGAAATCGACAGATCCTCCTTGTGGCTTTTCCGTCTTAGTTTGTGTCGAATTTCGTAAGCTAACAAGGCAGAAATCCTTGACAGTTGTTGTCTCAACAGAACACTTTCCTCATGTGCCCTTTCCTCCTTAATACTGCGTCTAATCCGTAGCTTCCTCATCCTCATTCCTTCCCCTTTCCCCGTTAGGTCAGCACTCCTGACTGGTTTCGGAAACCTCTCACCGGTTAATAGTATTATTTGCGATGCATCGGGCGCTCACGGGATTTAAAAGCCCTCATTGCGGGGCCGAAATAGCGCCCCTCTTCTTAGTGACGTCTTCATCGGTGTTGAAAGGCGCGAAACGAGAGACAAAGAAGGACGAAATGAACAATGGAAAGGCCTTGTGTTCCGTGCCGAAAGCTTTCAAAATCACACAACAGAAGAAAACAAAAAGTTCATTTCAGTTTGTTCTCCTTCGCTGGATTTGGCTCGATTATTGGCCACGAAATGACTCACGCTTTCGATTTCAAAGGTAATTTTCCGCATTCTGAAAATATGCGTCGGTTCTCATATTTGGATGTGATGGGAAGTGTGCAAAGAAGTCACTTGACAGGCTCGAGTAATCATGCTACTCACGCATCTTCTGTCTGTTGTCTTGTGCCCGTGAGAATGGTCTGACTCTCTCAGTTTCCCGTGCTCTTTCGCTACTCTAACCGGCGAGAGACCATTTCGAACCGAGAGAGTTCTCATGCGTGGGAGAAAGATCTGCCTGCTCAGCAATGCTGAACAAACGATAGAGATCTCTACTTCACCTTTTTCACGACTTCGCCGGAAATTTCGAAAACAAAAGTCCTAGAAACACACTTTACGAAAAAGGCACAAGTGATACACATTTTTCACCCCGCAAAGCACTTAGTGCTTATTATCTTCTCGCGCACACACTTCAGCCCCATTCATATTGTACTACGCCCAATTTGTTTGTGGGGCCGGAAGTCATGCGGCGAAAAACACTATAAATTTCCGACAAGGAAGTCGTAATAACCCGCTTCCTACAATTATGAAACATAAAAAAACGGTTGTTGCAGGACGCAATTTCGGCCCGACAGGAGTGGATCGAAACCTGACCGTTGGCAGAACTTCCCGGAATTTCGAAGCAAAGCAACAGTGTTTCCTCGATAAGTATACGGAACTGGGCGAGTTGGTGAGCAACAAACATTTATTTATTCATCCTGCGAGCGAAATCGAGCGAAGTGAAGGATTCTAGGTGGCGTTTCCATGCCCCCTACACAAAAAAACATCACTTTTGTTTTCGGGTTTCGATTGCAAACAATAAATTACTTCAGAGAATCACCGAAGACGTATTAGCCGAGAACCTCGCCGATAATGTGGCCATACGCCTGGCTTACAAGGTACGGTATCTGTCGGTCTGGGACCCGAAAATTATCATTTGTTAAGGCATGGAAAGCGCAGAACGAACTTGCGAAGAAGCGATTGCCTGGAGTGGACCTTACTTCGGACCAGGTGCGCCTCTAAAGTGTCGAAAACTTTATCTATGCATGTTTTTCCAGGCATTCTTCACAGCCTACGCACAGAACTGGTGCTCAGTGTCCAAGGGAGCCTCTGGCACACATTCAGTCGGCAAGCTGAGGTTTGTTGCGGCTTATTTTAAACCGCAACTTTCAATAATTAATGAAAACTCGTGAGAGTCAGACATCAGAAGCGATGGCTTTCTGCGAAAGTGGTTATTGAAATCGTTGGAAAGGCGCGGGCGATTACTGATTCTGAGCCGGTAGCGTCTGCCCCCAGAAATTGTGCCTGAAACGGAGCTCGCTTGCTCTTTTATTTATCATTCACCGAATCAACAGAAGTCGTTTTGAATAGAGGGAAGACTAGCTGACGAAAAGAGGAGGGAGGAGATGGCTCATTTCAGGGTACTCGGCCCGCTACAGAACTCTCGCCACTTTGCCGAAGCGTTTTCATGCCCTGTCGGCTCACCCATGAACCCGGTCAAGAAGTGCTCGTTGTGGTGAAACGGCAACCCTGATCCCTGTATTATCGCCCTAATTGATGTGCACCCATCCATAACCATATCGCCGCACCACTACGTAATTTTCCCCGCCTCGCATTTAATGTTGTGACCATTGCAAATAATTAATTATTCCGTCCCCTTTAGCGACCCGCGTCCCCCCATCCATTTTAGTGGCATCATTTATCTAGTCATTCTCGAGAGAGCATTCCGACAAAAACACGCACACCTTCTTTCTCCCATTATGTAATCTGTTTTTTTCGCACGACAATAGTTCTCGTAACCCGTGTCCGGCTCTCATAAGCACATGGTTTACTCCTTGATTCCCATCACCATTCCACCCTCCCATACACACGCACCATTTGACTCAAATACGAGTCATTTACTTGCCCTTATCCATCCGAAAGATGGTCTTCTCATCTGACATAGCTTTAGCTACTGACTTTGCCCATTCATTCGTAGTCCCCAGTAGGACTTCATCGCTTCATCTAGCACAAACTCTCAGAAAATTGGAAATTAGATTCCGAGCAATCCTATCGCCAAGACTCTACTGTTGTCCACTGCGGATATGCGCACCAACAATCATCTGTTTGTCTTGCTTCGACCCGCTCTCATCAACAATTCCGCCCCACTTCCACACACCTTCACAGTTTTCTGCATTCAAAGACTCCCCCCTGTCTCTCCCCTCTCTTTTTGTTGACTTTAGCTCTGCATCATAGTCTCATTTGCGCGAGCTCTGATTTTACTTCTATTACCGCCCTCGCTTCCTGCTATTTCCGGCATCCGCTATATTATACTCTTATTGCATCATGATTATTTCTCTGATCTCCTGATTCGATACTCCACCCCATCCACTACGATACTCCACTTCGCCGTATACACAGTTGTACTCTCTCTCTATTTCGACTCGTAAATAAACGTAATGTGGGCGTTAGCACTGGCTATACTGTACAATTCAGCATACGATTTCATCGCAGACCATGATACAATCGCATTTATCCGAGACCATGCTAAAAATATAATTGCTTTCGATCTCTGCATTACGATTTCGCATTCTGCTTTTGTCTGCATTCTTTTTTGCATGGAAAATTCCCACAATTCAGGTAAAACAGCGACTGCTGCAGTTTCGCTTTATTTTCACAATCATGTAAGCCTTTTTAATTACAATTTCACTTTGTTGTTTATGTTTCTATTTTTTAAGTTATAAATTTACAGGCTGCGATGGTTCCTCGTGCTCCTGCTCACTCTCGCCACCATCCAATCATTTCCGGCTTTCGAGCGAGCAGTCAAACGCCGCGGATCCTTCTCGCCCATTCTCCGGCCGTCCTTCCAATTCTCCGGTTCCGGCTCTAACGCCGAGTTGCTGGAGCAACTGTACCAACCGTACGGCATTCAGCTCGATCGAATCCCTTCTCGGCCCAGTTCTCGACTCATTTGATTGTGTGTACAAAGCCCGCATTAACTAGCCCGAATAAACTTGTTGTCCGATGACGTTGCGATCTTGATAAAGCCGTTTCGTGCAACTGCAGCGTATCTTTAGAAGCATTTTCCAATTTCCGGCAAAGGTTCCGGCCTCGGCGAATGAGCCTGTGTCATTTCCACCAAAGGGGCCATGCGGTCTGAAGCTGTTATCTACTCCCGCGACAAAAGTCGTTGCGTTTTCCTCATTAGCGCTCCTCCTCCTTCGCGTTATTGTTGCAGCAGGTTCAGACTCGAAATGTGAGCCGAAAATAGAAACGCGAGTCGTCGGCCTCTCGTCATTTCGCCTGTACGAGCCATTTGTAGCGAAGCGAGGGAGGAGTAGGAGGCAGGCCATAGAATATTAATGAGAGCCCGAAGTTCTTTGTGTGTTGGACGGTTCTTGTATATCGAAGAATGATGTCGCGCACGTTTTAGTATAGGCAGAAATTGAATAAGAAGGTTCGGTCAAAGAGTACGCTAATTCGGCCCTCTTACTCATTATTGGTGTGGGCGCGCGGTTCCTAAGGAAGTTTCCAGTGTCCATTCTTCCATTAATTTACGCCCCTTCATCAGTACGGGGTGCTATTCATTTCGACCACTGAAAGTGCATGATGATAGGCACATTTTTTCAGTAGGGTCACCGTTTCAGTTCGCTTGTAGAATCGGGCTAGAACCACCGTAATTCGACCCTCCAACTACTAAGATATCTCCAATCGAGCTAATTTAGAAGAAGTTCCCGTTGTCCATTCATTCCATTCAATCCAGTGCATGAATGCAGGGTACAATTCATTTCCAGCGCCGAAAACATTTCGCGGTTTAAAAATGCAGCACTGTCCGGTGTGCTGAGGGGGCCGCTGCAGTGACCTTTTCGTTCATTCCAGGAAAAAAAGCTCTGTGTCGCAAGCATCGTATAGTAGGAATTTGCTACTAGGAAGGAGCTGCTACCGTATAGGCCGTTGTTTTTAATCCGCGTACTAACGGGCTTACGAGCGCGTAACATTAGCTAATTTGTGTGTGTGTGTGTGTGTGCTTGATCATCGCGCATCTTGGGTTTCCAATTTGGGTCGTCGACGACTACGACGAATAATCCAATGTTGTTGCTTATCCCCTCTTTTCTCTGGTAGCAAGGCTTCCAGACCAATACGGCAACGTCCTCAGAGAATGTCAGCAAACATGTTTTGCGAGTGCCCGCTGATTCGAGGATTAGGTTACACACTTTGATAGGGTGATCGGGATTCCTATATAATGCTCTCGAGTCACAGGACTATTGAACTAATAGGTGCTCCCGAGTGTTCTTCGCGAGAACATTCGGCACTGTTCTTGGATCTGTGGAGTTTTAGTGCCAGAAACGTGTGTGCAGCGCCTGTTTTCTGGTTAGAATTTTGATTAGGTTGCACTGTATTATAGTTACAATAATTAGGTATTCAACTACTGCATTTCAACTACAACGATCACACAAAATTCGCGTCTTAGAATGTTCTTCAGTCGAGGGTCTTCAATTTGTTTTTTTCTAACAATTTGCACGCTATTTCTCGAATCTTTGCAATTTCCTTTTAGATTGAACCAATTTTCGCACTTGCTAAACGCGTAGGTGCTCCGCCGATTCCAATTTAGCACTACATATCAACCTCTAATCCACTTTGGCCGAAGATTAATTAGAAGAGTGTTCACTCGCCCCTCTCCCCCTCGCCCTCCTCCTTTCATCCACCCCCGCAATCCGCAAGGCAGGATGTGAAGAGTCCCCGGAAATTGGCGAGAGCCAAATGTTTGGAGTGCGAGGATCTCACGTGAAATTAGATTTTTGAGAGTTCCGGCTATTACCTGTATGTTCGCGCGCGCGCTTTTTCCCACACCCTCATCGTACAGTGATGTGAGATGAGATAGGTAGGGGAATTCCACGGTAGGTACTGTACGATCTTCTAGATTCTTATTCTCCAAACATTCTAACCCTTCATCCACAAACGCCCATCATTGTCTCGTCTAGCTCCCAATCTTTGCATCCAATCCAGCGATCACAAGAGTGAGTTGTAGCGGCAGTGGCGGGTCTCTAAGGCGAGCTATTTGTCGGAGCCCGACCTGATATTTATTATCGGCCACAGCTCGCGCTCTGATGTGATTCGCGTAGGCGATAGTGGCTTCCTGTAGCACAGATAGTGTGCAGAAATGAAAGTACGATTTGCTATCATAGTTATGATCCCTTTATTTAGCACGCTTTCCGCTTACCGGTTAAGAACTTTAATGGAAATGAAGCGCGCACCTATCATCACTTTCTATTTTTAGCATCATCGTTGAAACGGGGTAATCCTCCCTGGGAGAGGCGCGTCTTGTCCATTACGTCGACAGCGACGTTGTATTCGATGAGGCTTAGCACGCCGTTTTTTTTTGTTTCTCGCTCGGCCGTTTTCGGATTCACGTAGGCGCATCATTTATTTGCATTGCCGAATGCTGGATTAGTGGCCTTGATTCTTTCGTATCGCTTCGGGAATGTTCGTATTTATGAAAAAAACCTAAGTCGTAAATCAGATTCCAATGTTAGCCGCATTTTCGTAAGACATGGTCTGTATCCGGGGAACAAGGTGACGCGTTTCCTAAATCTACCAAATTACAACGCCCACCTCCCGCAGATCCTTGAATATTGCAAGATCCGTCGCACTGAGAATGGCTCAAATTGTCCACTGTCGACGCGATAACTATGCTATAAACTCTCGTAATTCTCGTCGACCCGTTGTGACGCCGCGGTTGCCTACAAACTGATACAAACTGGCCGGGGTCTCTCGGGGAGACGCAAACACCGACATAAATACACTTTGTCGTCGAGCCGGAGGGCTTCAAGCACGTGCCTTGTCTTTCTTCAGGAAAAGAACTCGGTAGTAAATTGGAGCGATGCCATTTGGCCAAGCCTCCTCTTGCTTGGGTTTCCCGTGTTTGTCGCTCAGCATTTGTATCGAGCTGCTGATCGCTTGAAAGCGTGATTTGATGTTTTCTAGTCCGTGGCATTTGTGCTAGGGTTGTCAGGTTGAGCTCCGCTTCTTTAATCTTACATTCTTCATTTGTACCTCACCACCACCGCCGCAAAGTTTATTCATTACTACTACTTCCTCATTCTGTTCCTTCCGGCATATAGGCCGCAGCGCGAATAGTAAGCCCCCCCCCCTTCGTCAAATGTCAGCCGTGAGCTGAAAAGGAAGAAGCTCAAGGAGACATTCACGAGTGTGATCTTCGTGAGAAGTGTTAACCTTCCCCAACATCCTCTTCAGATGCATCCGTGGCATTTGTGCTTTAGCTCGGGTTCAACCGCGTCAAACAAAGACTATTTGATTGTCTCTTACCGGTGCATTATACCTTGCGTTGCTTTACGACTGCATATTCGCTTTACGTGAATATACCTTTACCTTACCTATTTGATCGCAATGCTCACCACAACATATCCTCAAACATCTTGTGCCCAACAGACCGAGATGTTTCCGTTTGCTCCCGATTATGAGCGCATAACTCAATAATTCGAATCACGACTCGCGGGCACTAAGTTGAGCCTATTTCTGGGTCGAGCGAGCCACATGGCTATTCATGCTCATTTGTGATGCACGGTTCTCACATTTCCTCCTCCTCCTCTTCCCATGCAAGTCTGTGCCTTGAGGATTCGCATATCGTATGCGCAAGACAAGCATCATGCATAGCAGAAATGGCATCATCTATGAGGAAATTCCTTGTTGCCCGCACGTTTTCATTATTATTGTTCCAGGAATACTAGTTTGTTCGTCGTTTCGAGTTTCTTTTTTCGGGCCATGTTTTGATCTCTAATCCGTGGTGTAGGTTCCATTCCATTCCTAATGCCACGTCAGCTAATTACGATGGTGGCCACCCTCGCGGCGAGTATACAGTTTAATCGCTTCTGTTCATGGAATCCGTCCATTCAGTCGCCTAAATGCCAAATCCTTAGCCAAAAAATACCGGGTCTTCTGGCTTTTGTGGTCGCGTATTCTCACGCCAGTGCTTTGATCTCATCAGAAATTAACGGAGGCGACCCATTTCCGACTTGGTTCCCTCTTTTGACTCAATGAGGGCGTATGGTGGGCTAAAGTTCGACATCATCATCTAGTTATAAGTAGTAGTGACCGATTTGGCTCATTGGCGTTTCCGCTGCCGCTAAATTCGACTTTAAAGAGCATGCGAAATCGAGAAACCGCAATTGCTCGTTCAAACCCCCAAGCGCGCTATTCCCGTAAGAGCAGCGCGCGCAATAGCGCATATCTGGTTCATTAGTCAGAAATCGCGATAGCGGTTGGGGATATATGATCTTCTGCCGAAGCATCTACGCTGAATTCTGGCATATTCGTTGACGCCGCATGTAGTAGTTTCGGAGACCTTTCTGAAAGGCCCCAATGAATCACCACAACAACCCGGAATTATTTTTGTGCACGCGCACTGATTCCAAAGATTCCAAATATGGTTATATTACTAATATCTACGTTGTCGAATATTTCACTACTGTGCTAGACCATCATGAACTTTTTTGGTTCGCTTAGTAATTTTTCGAACAAACAAAAATACGCTATTTTGCGTATTATGCTAGAATATTTTGAATAACAGACCATAACGCAATTCCCCTGCAAGGACTGACCGGGGCAAAGGGGGGGGCTGCGAGGGTGCCCTCATTTCGCGCCAATCTCTCAAATTACGACGACGCTTCTCGTTTGCTTCTAAGACTGACGCCATCTTTCGCGCTATTTATGGCACAGGCGCAGATTCGAGTCAAGTAGCCCAGTTAGTGCGGCCACGGTTTTCGCCCCCTTACTTACTTACTCATCTCTTCGTCATTTCCCGAGAGGATTTAAAAGATCGCCGAAACAATTATGCTGTCTGCACTCGATTGTTGATGCGCAGCGACACTTGTCAGCATAGGTCTCCACGTCAAAATTTGTCAGATAAGGGTCTTCCCGGACCCTGGCAACAATGACATGCTAGCCTTCGAGTTGCTACTTGACTATGATTCAGCATAACTTTTAATGATCCAGAAGCTGTAGTCTCGACGGTAGGTGAAAAACGGCTAGGCAACAACTTGACTGTAGTGCCATGCGTCCTGGAGCAGTTCAAAGTTATTGACGTTCGCTTGAGAGCAATTGGATTGGGTCTGCTATCTGGTCGCTCATTGCTTCCACCATTTCTATTTTAGTTTGAGCGTACAGTTCAAAATAGCGCATGCGTGCGTAGTTCAACACTCTTTAGTCGCTCTCCCATTATTAAGTTTTGCTCCGATCACTTCCGTAAACTCCTCGCACTACGGAATATAACGGATTTTTTTGAGAATTTATCAATTAGACCGGTTTTCTGCACGCGCTAGACAGACGAAAAACCACTGGTTTCCCAGACAGTTTTGCTGCTGTGAGGGCAAAAACCGCTGGAGTTTTCCGCTCAATCAGGGAGAGCAATTCGTCGCCCGCACATTCGAGCAATTACGCGCGCGCGCTCTTTGCTGGTGTCTAATCAGTTTTCTCGACCGGCTGATTGGATTCGAAGTTTGCAAGTTCCGAACTTTCCCAATATACGAACATTCTTGCCGGGACGGTACGCGACTTTACAGGGAACTTTTACGCGTGGGCGGATATGGTGCGCATTAGGGGCCACTTCAAATTGCTATAAATTCCCTGCGAGTCTGCATCCGGAAAAATCACGAGCTTCAACATTTCAAGTGTTTACAACAACGCCGACCTCCAGTCTCCCTGAACCATATTATTGCTTCAAAATCCCATTTCCCCTCACTCCTAATTCAATCACCACACCTGCGAGCCTGACCTTTTCGGTTATCATCGAGTGTGTAATTCGATTGGTTCGAGTTGTGCCGTTTCGCTTCTTGGATCTTGCCGTGATTATTCTTACGCATAGGCTTTGCTGCACTTTAAAATCACCGGAATATATTGCTCATTACACCAAACTCAACTAATCCAACCCACCCTCTTCCTGCTCCACCGTATTAATCTCACTTTCGGTGCCGTTTCGCTATTCGCGATTATTCTTTCGGATCGGATTTTCAAGCTTCGGTTCTTTTCAGAATATACTTCCGGCCATGCGATTCCTGCTCTTTTTCACTACAGCCCTTGTTCTGTTCTGCTCGCGATTCATAACCGTGGAAGGTCGAGCGTACGACAAGTATGTTTCACATTGTGCTCTTATAGCATCCTTATGATTCCCATTTGATATCACTCTCATGTTCCTCATTTAAAAAATCTCAAAACCAAAAAAATGCGAGATGACTTGAAATGCATGACAGAGTTAGCCTCATCACCCCCCCCCCCCATCATTCTAACCTGTAATAGAGTGTGAAGAATTGTAAACTTGATTATCACAGTGATGCTCAGTACCATTCCTCCTCCTTCAGACCCGACCGACCGACAACCTCCCTTCGACCGTACTCCGAAGGCGCGCTACTGTACCGCACGGAACAACTTGACCCGGCGCTCATGAGGAGGAGCCCGCCCGAGGAAGTGCTCAGCAGATACGTCAAGCAGTGAGTTGCTTGGCCCGGGTTTCGTGAAGAAATTTGCTCATTAGAATATTACTGAATACGTCAAGCAGTGAGTTTATTGACCCGCTTACGGCGTCAAATTGCGTCATCGCTGCACTTTTCCGAATACGTCCAGCGTTGAATTTATTGCAGGGCGATTGATGGAAACTATCGAATATGTTTCACGGTGCATTCAAATGTCTGGTGCGAGATGCGTTGATGATTCCGGTCGATGATGTCTTCTAATAAAGGACCTTATTTGCAGAAACGAAGAGCATCAAGCGTTGCTGGACCAACTCATGGCTGGCGGAGGCGTCGATTTGTTTAAATTAACAAGCAGCGGCCGAGCACGATCAGGATACTTGCGATGAGCATCAAGAAGATTCGATTTATGCCCTCTGATCCCGAACTCTACCACCCCTTGAAAAGTGTAAAAATATCTAGTTGTGTACTAGGAAAGTCTACATTATATAACTTGTTATATTGCAACTTTTCAACGAACAACACCACCACCAGTTTGGGTTCCGGCGGCCTTCTAGTTATGGTCATTCCTATCGCCAATCCTTGCCATCATATGATATATTTTCTCTCCAATAGTCAAAGTAGGGTTGCCAAGAAACACGATCAAACCACCATAATTGCTACGGGTTCGCTGTCTTATACGTGTGTGCTGTAGTGGGCACTAGGTCGGGTGAGAACATACGGATGATAACCTGCTGAATGAGAATCGTTTTATTCCTTTTTATTTCGCTTGTTGGCCTAAAAATATGTTCCTATTCAGTAGGTTGCCATCCAAAATATTTTGCCTGACCTAGTGTCGTGCATTGATTGTGCGCTATTTTCCCCTTGAATAGGAACACTTATATTTGTGCATATATCGGAATTTGTCGCGATTGGTTAGCGTATTTTTTCGGACTCGCTTATGTAAAGTGGAATAAATGTTGAAATAATGTACATGGAATCGTGACCAGGCATTAATATTTTTTTAACATTAAGAAAAGATATTGATTATCGTCTGACCAGAATCAAAGATGGATGAAGATATTTTGTCCCCCTACAGAGCAGTGTTCAGTAGCAACAAATTTCAATAACGTATCTTTGGTTCCATCTGTAAAATCGAGCTGTAGATGGATACATGGCGATGGGTTGGTGTGAAAGATCACTATCAACTTTTTCAATACAGTGAATGGAGTAAGTACCATTTTATCCTCTCATCCAAAAAATACGTTACGACTAAAAATGTGTTAGTAATGGTCAATGTATTGTATAAAACCACATCACATATTCGTTCAGCACACATGCGCGTCAGTAATGTTGGTAAATCTATAGAAATTGTAGATATAATTTTTTTCTGCTTATATATTGATTTTATCTAGCTAAAATTGTTTTCAAAGTCATCTTATTTCTCGTAATACGTTGAAATGATTTCGCCCAACCTATAAAAAGGTGATCGACTCTTCGATTGACAGAACGATGCAATTCATCGTCTTTTCTCTCCTGCCCATCTTCTACTTCATCGCTCAGATCCACTGCAGCGAAGTCGTTTACGAGTGAGCACTCCATATTTTTCGAATTTTACTCTCAAATAAGAGATTATTTTCCTCAAATTTGTGAAAAATTCTTTTTTTTCTTACAGAACTCGTCCGGATGTTCAGCTGATGCCCATCAAACATTCGTTAGCGGGAAGAAACTTTTCCTCTGGAGATCTTCTGTACCGCGAGCATCAACTCGATCGAGATCTCATGAATCGATCGAGTTCTTCAGATGTGCTCAATGGATACGTTGAAAAGTAAGTATACGTGTCGAAATCGTGAAACAGTATTCTACACCGACAGAAAGGGTTGTAGTCGAACTGTGAACTTGAAATATCGATTTCATGTCTGGGAGAATGCCCTGTGAATTCCAAAAAGGGGGCCTAGTGAATAGAATGCAAAGATAGCTGTCCGAATACCTTGAACAATAGATCATGAATGTGTGAAACACATTGATGATTTACAGGCAACGAAAGCAGAACGAGATGCTCAGAAATCTGACCAATGGAGCGGCAGGCGGGATCATCGGCACACAAGGATTGAAAAATCCTGGATAACTCAAAGCATCTGTATAATTACCAATGAAATATTTGATGTTTGATTATGTTGTGTTCCAAATACTGTATAGTTATTTTTTGTTTGATTCGTCGAACTTTTCTCAAACTTTTCGAACTTTTTCACTGTTGAACCCCGTGGTGAAACTTCAGCTTTCGTCTTTCGGACTCATCGTTCCATTTAAATTATTGCCTCACAGCGTACCCTCAAGCAGTCCTCCCTTTTCATGAAATGACCCCATTGGCAGGGATCAGCTAAGAACAATGGATGCGTCCATTCTGACTTGGCTTCGCCCATCCGACGAGGGGTTTATAAGGAGTGAAGATGTCAGAATATTCATCAGTCGCCCAACCAACGCTCTAATCGGTCTAATCACCTCTGCAGATTCTATGCGTCTGAATATCCTCCTTCCTTTCCCTATTTCTATTGAATCGTTCCCCAATTTAAGTGACACCCAAATTCACCTGTTATTATGACTAGCATTATTCGAACAAGCGTCCTCCAAAAAGCGAACGCAATTATTCACTCATCTTTTCGAAAATGTCCCTCCCTTTTCTGCAGGCCAGATGGAGCGAGAGACCATTCGAAATGGATAGATCGCGATCATTGATGCCGCTCTCTCTTTCCATTCCTCACCGGTATAGTGCTCAAGAAAGAGAAACCCTACCTCGCTAGAGTAGCGCACACATTCGCGTGCAAGTCACCACGTTGTTTTCGATGAGGGCGAGTCAGTTGGAAAATCGAAAGCAACGTGGTGATTTGCACGCGAATATGTGCGCTACTCTAGCGAAGTAGGATTTCTCGTCCTTCTCCATTCATTGCTCCCCTTCCTCCGTCCCTCACCCCACACACAACGTGTTCGTTTCGCTGATCGCTCTTTCCATCTCCTTCTACTCTGTCCCTCTACCCTGTGCTTTCTGCTCTAGTTTGTGTCCGTAGTAGCCAAGCCCACCACGTGTCTCTCGCACTTTACCATGATCTCTAAGCACTCTCTCTCTCTGTCTGCGCCCTCCTCGCTTCCATTGTCTCTCGTCCCGATCTCTTCCTTCATACATTCTCTTCCGAATGCGAGCACCCCCGAATAGTCATCGCGGGCCGCCGTTTTTAAAGGGCGCCTCGTCCGTAGGATCAGACACATCGGTCAAAGTTTCGCCACTGCTCGGTGCTCTCTTCTCACAATCAGCCTCTGATTTAGTTCAATTTCGAAACCCCAAGTGACAATAACTAGCGCGAACTCGTTTTCGTTTTGCTTCATCATTTTCTGTTGCCAATTGTTTACGCACCCAAACGCGAACCCAAAAAAATTGTTTACTTTAGTCCTTTTTGCTCGTTCTTCCAATCTCTAGACGTTGTGTTTAGTCCTTGCCCTGACAATAAGTGCCCTAATTCCTTAGAAAAAACAGATCGCACAAGTGTTTTTCGTCTCGTACACCGTCCTTGCTCCCAATTCCCTCCAAAATCCTTCTCCGCGTCCTCGTTTGTCTGATATTTGTCAATTGTTTCACAGTTTTTTGTTGTATTTTCACGTATTTCGTGCCGTTTTATCACCAATTATCGCCTAAGAACCGCTAACAGAATCACCACCGCCTCAGCCATGCCCACCTACAAGCTCACCTACTTCAACGTCCGCGCCCTCGGAGAGGTACGGTATCGCGATCGATTATTGATCGATATCTGACTCATTTATTTGGTTAAATCGAACACAATCGATTCCGAAAAATAGCTTATTCGCGAATAACAAATGCGATTAATGAATAATCCATTGTTATTCGGAATTGATTTTTTTCGATCTAACTGACTATGAATCATTCCTAATCAATCCACGCCTTCTTTTTAGGTCATCCGTCAAACCTTCAAACTGGCCGAGGTCGAGTTTGAAGACATTCGCGTCGATCCCGAGAACTGGCCCCAGTACAAGGACAGTAAGTGATTGTTGATCTTTGATCTTTGCAGTTTGTAGTCTGATCCCTAACCCTCGAATCATTGCAGAGACTCCGTTCGGTCAGATGCCCGTTCTCGAGGTGGATGGCAAGCCGATTCCGCAGTCATTCGCCATTGTGAGATACATCGCCTCCCAGCACGGTTTGTTAATTTGATGAGTTAATTATTAATTATTAAAGCGTGTTAGAAATCCCCCCAAAAACTTTGCCCGCTCGATATCGATAGAGATTTAGTTGTAGCGCGTGTGATAAGGGCTTATCGGCGACCATTGAGAGCATTGCATGGAATTAGGGGTCAACTGATCACTGAGACTATCTGGACAGCGCCATTTCTTGTGAAGTGTCACTAGAAGGTGGCACTGTGGATCTAGGAAACTCGTGGAAATAGATGAATCATCGCAATAAATCGCCAATACAGGTCTCGCCGGCAAGACGCCCTTCGAGGCCGCGTGGGTCGATGCTATTGCCGATCAGTGGAAGGACTTCCAGAATGAGTTCCGCAACTACTGGTACATCCTCATGGGATACAGAGAGGGCGACGCCGTGAGAAATTTATATTATTAATTACTTTGCACCAAATTCTTAGTCGTTAAAGTCGTAAAGAGTCGTTAAGTAAGTAAGTCGTTAAGGTTTATCTTAGGGCAATGGATCTCCGATTCGCTCTTAAAAAAATATAAACAAATAAACGTTTTCGAAATTCAGGAGAAGGCGAAAACCGAGCACGGCGAGACCGCCCGCGACAAGTTCTACCCTCTGATCGTCAAGCAGCTCAAGGTACGGTACCGTGGGTTACTGTAGCTAGCTCGCGTTATTCGAGTCAGTTATCGATCGCAGTCATTAACTACCGTAATCAGTTATCGATCCTCAGGACAACGGCAGCGGTTTCCTCGTCGGTGCATCGGCCACATGGGTCGACCTCCTGCTCGCCGACCAGACGGCAGCCATCCAGAAGGAGCTGCCCGGATTCCTAGAGAAGTACCCTGAGGTGAGGAGAGGGAGGGTCCTGACTGGAAGACAAGGGTTACGGTAGCACATCTCCAACTGAGCAATGGAACCTCTCTATTGCGAGCGCTCTGAATTTGATGGGAGTAGGGAGTATATCATACGGAGGGCAATAATTTGGGAGAAAAGGAAGGCCCAAAAAACAGAAAACTGTCTGAGAAATCGCGGTAACGAAATGCCTTCAGATCGTCGCCCACTCGGACAAGGTGCGTGCCATCCCTCAAATCGCCAAGTGGATCGAGACCCGCCCCGAATCGCGCGGTTGAACTGCCTCCTGTAAGCAATGGACTGCCGTATTCTATATTGGTCCGAGTTTACTGCCTCGCTAATAATCGAGTTTTGCCTGTTTTGCATCTGATTGTTCACAGTTTGTGTAAAGTTGACCTTGCTGTATTTTGAGTGATAAAGGTTTTGCATTCCAGTAAGTGCTTGCAATGCATACCACGGGAAAGGAACACGATTCAGTAAAATTTGGAAGCTCGTGAGGGATTTCAGATTCAATGCTGAATAAACGATACAAAATGAACAAGTTCCCCTGTTGGACGTTTAGTAGTGATGTGCAATAAATTCGTTGTGTTGAACTAACTCTAGTGGGAACTATGTCGAGCTCGTCTCTGGATACGATACTGGATATTCTTGGCTTTTTCAACTATACGGCTCACGGTTCGCTTCTTCATCTCTGTCCAATCATAGATCCATCGTATAAGTGATCTGTGCACCTGCCCTCTTTCCCAACTCGCCCTTCCAAAACAACGTGGTGACTTGTACGCGAATGTGTGCAATTCCCTAGCGATGTAGGTTTTCCCGTTCTTCCCTCTTTTCTCTGGCCGAGAGATGAAAAGGAGACGCGAAAGTGTGTGCAAATGGGAGAGACGTTGTCTAGCTTTGCTTACTTTTTGTGTTGTTTAGAAACGATCGACGGGAAGAGAATCTCTCATTTTGAAACTTCTCTATTTTCTCTGATCGAAAAGGAGAAGGGGAAAGGAGAGAGCAAATCGGGTTTCGCAACTAGAGCCAGCCCTTCTCTCCTCCACTCAACCCTTCCGAACAGGCAACCTTTTCAATAGAGCGAGATGGTTTGACAACGTTCTCTTTCACTCTAAATTTTGCTTGTTTAGATACTGTCCACTATTCTGTTCATTTTGAGCGTATTTCTCAATTTTTAGACTAAGATTTTTAATGTAGATCATCATGCCCGTTTACAAGCTGCACTATTTCGACATTCGCGGCCTCGGAGAGGTACGGTAATCGGGAATTAACGATTTTTCGTATTTACAGTAACCCAACGAGCCACAGTATCCCAATATGTCGAAGTAATAACAATCAAATTTGTTTTCGATCGATTTAATAATGCAGCTGCCCCGTCAAACTCTTACTCTTGCCGGCGTCGAATTCGAGGATGTTCGCGTGCCCTTCGAAAAATGGCCCGAATTCAAAGAAAGTGGGTTAATCTTTGATTTGTTATCGTTGATCTCTGACTGTATGGAAAGTAGTTTGATCTTTGATCTTCAATCTTTGATAACAGACGTAACTCAGAGACTCCCTTCGGACAAATGCCTCTCCTAGAAGTCGACGGAAAGTTCATCCCGCAGTCATTCGCCATTACGAGATACATCGCTTCTCAGCATGGTTTGTTGAAAAAACTTGGAAAATTTCAAGTAAAAATGGACGATATTTTCAAAAGATTGATTGACAGAAACAATCGAGCATAAATTGAATTTTCTGCCAACAAAGTAGAGATGAATCATTCGTGAAACATACCTGGAACTCGACACCATCCTTGCCGTCAATCCTCAAACATTTGTTTTGTGTGCTGAATAAAGGAAGCGGAAACATTGTAGATAAAATTCTAATAATATCGGTATTCGCAGGTCTCGCCGGCAAGACGCCCTTCGAGGCCGCGTGGGTCGATGCTCTGGCCGATCAGTGGAAGGACTTCCACAATGATTTCAAGAAGTACTGGTACCCGGTGCTGGGCTTCGGCGAGGGAGACCTGGTGGGTTATGCATCTACATTGATTAATGACAAATTTAGAAATTCGTAAAAATGAAAGTAGAATGATCGTTGTTCGGTTGAGTTTCATCTTCAATACATAACATACATTTGTTCTCTGCCAGCAATGTGACGTTGATCAATGCTGCGCAACAACAATTATTCAGGAAGCACTCAAGGCCGAGCACGGCATTCCCGCGCGCGACAAGTTCTTCCCTCTACTGGAGAAGCAGCTCAAGGTGGGTTCATCACTCCTGCGAATCTATCTCTTATTTCGCTGTGCTCTCTCGGTTTCTCTGATTAAAAGCAGTGCGAAAGGAGAGATCGATTGTTTTTCAGATTTCGGATACGGTACCTGTTTCATTGATTTCCTTTCAGGGGCGAATGAGAACTATTTCGCATTATGTTCTCTGACATAACAGTTGTCGCTCGCCTCCAAAAGTTCTTATTCGATACAGCGCCCATTCAGGACAACGGTTCCGGCTTCCTCGTCGGCGACTCGGCCACGTGGGTCGACCTGCTCATCGCTGAGGTCGTCCAGCTCGTTAGCTCCATCGAGAAGAGCTTCCTCGACGGGTTCCCTGAGGTGAGTCCCGACCGTTTCGAGCGCCAGACAGTTAGAGCTGAGCTGAAAAAACTCCATTTGCCGCTCTGGTGAGCGGGACTTGCAAGGAAGACTGTGATTACTGTAACATCGTTTGCAGGTGCTCAAACACGAGCAGAAGGTGCATGCGATTCCGCAGATCGCTAAATGGATCGAGAGCAGACCGGAGACGAAGGGATAAAAAGGAGAATGGATGATTCCAGGAATTCAATTGATTTTATTGTATCGAATCTACATTTTGTTCAAATCACAGTGCTATTTCCTATCAATCGCAAAATAACAGAAATAAACGATAATAAATACGTAAATTGTGATGCAGTATTTTAAAATATGGAAAGTACCTGTGAATGTCGAGACACGATTATTTCTGATGGGCAACCTCGATGCAGTGAAGCTCGTAATCAAACGCATATACGGGCTGAATCTATCTTCTACAGAAAACGCGTTGAAACGCGTACTCGAGAGGTTTTCGTTTAGGAATACGTATGCACGTCTTTATTTTGCGTATTTGCACATTACGTGCAAATGTGCTAAACGAGAACCTTTCGAATACGCGTTTCGACGCGTTTTCCGTAGAAGCAAGATTCAGCTCGTATTTGCAACCGGTGCATCGAGCACTGCATGCACCCCAGCGTCTCCTCCAATGTGTGCCCACACCACGTCCAGATGCGTGCCTATATCGTGTCATTATCTAGCGCGATAGGCTCTTGCCGGCCTTCTCAAGCCAGAGAGAGATACCGCCCAATGGCAGAGTGTACCCAGAGCAGAGAGTTTACCCGTAACAGCGCCGCCCGCTCATTGTTTGTGTTTCTCGTTATCTGCGTGTGCACGGGGCGAATTCGATAGATCGGAAGATGAAAGTCTGATCGACGAGAGAATATGCAAGAAGCGTTGTTTCGCCGCTCTGGAGCCCCCTTCCCACACTTCAAGCTCTGCTCCGCCCATCAGACTATATAGACGGCCTTCGCTGTTGAGCGATAGGCTTCGGCAACTTCCTCTTCTTGCTAACTGCGTATCGCCTTCCCCTGATTTTTTCTCAGACAGTATGTGAAATGAAGACATTGTGACCCGTATTGCGTATACTTTCTTAATGGACTTAATTGCTTTCCAAAATTACGTTTGTTCTTCTTTTGTTCTTCTTCTTTACAGTAAATACACAATGCCCACCTATAAGCTGTACTACTTCAAAATGCGCGGCCTCGGAGAGGTATGGTACCTAATGATTATCGATTAGTATCAATTTTCGTAATAAGATGTCCTTTTAATAGATGCAGCAATGCAGCGTGCTCTCTATCCAATATGAGAGCTAAGCAAAGATGTGAAAATATCAATGCGAACAGCCAATATTAATTTCCAATTGTAATCCAGCTCGCCCGCCAAACGCTCACCCTCTCTGGCGTCCCTTTTGAAGATATTCGAGTACACGAGACGTGGATGGAATTCAAAGGAAGTACGTTGATCGTTGAACTCTGATCTCTGACCATAATCCTCTTTGAGAGTGTCCCTTCGGTCAGATGCCTGTGCTCGAGGTCGACGGCAAGATGATCCCGCAGCAATTCGCCATTGCGAGATACGTCGCCACGCAGCATGGTGAACACATCTCCTTCAGTCTTTTTGTTGTTGTTGTTAATTAGGGCTAGCGGCAACAAAAAGCTAAGAAGAGGAAAAAGTCGCCACACAGTATGGTTAGTTCTGAATAGTATGCAATATTTCATGAAAATATGACCGATATTGGCAAATAATTTTTCAAGAACTGATATATTATGAGAAACCGATGTCAGACTGATATTGATGTGTATAACAGAAAAGCTGTAATGATGTATCCGTGAAACATAACCAAAATTCAGGAAAACTAACAATGAAAAAACGACCTCGAAGCAATGGTTCGTGAGCAAGACAAAACATTAGTTATTTCGAAAACTTAGCTGACCCTTCTGACCAAAGTATCGCTGATAAGCTAAGATATTGTTCAGAGTATTCATTTATTTTTTATCGTAGGTCTCGCCGGCAAGACGCCCTTCGAGGCCGCGTGGGTCGACGCTATCGCCGACCAGTGGAAGGACTTCCACAGTGAATTCAAGAAGTGGTTCTACCCGGTGATCGGGTTCGGAGGCGGAGACTTGGTGGGTCCATTGTGCAGTTATTCGGTGGAGAAGAATAAATGCACACCGTTTCATATAATTGCGTTTCAGTTGAGTGGAATATTTCGATATATCTTGATAGGGAAGTGTTTGGTTAAGTTTCAACATTGATACATCTGCTAATTCTAACAACAGCAAGCAATTAATTCTCGTTACATTTTTTTTTTAAATATTCAAGCTGTTTGAATTTCACATTCCAGGAAGCGCTCAAGGCCGAGCACGGCATTCCCTGTCGCGACAAGTTCTTCCCTCTAATCGAGAAACAGCTCAAGGTAGTGATCGATCTATTGGGTTACGGTACTCAATTATTGATTGACCCCTGCGCCAAGACAAATGTGATTCTCAAATATGTTATTAATAAATTCAACACAGGACAACGGGTCCGGCTTCCTCGTCGGGTCCTCCGTAACCTGGGTGGATCTCCTGATCGCCGAGGTTACACAGGGCATTAATGCCAATGTGAAAGGCTTCCTCGATGCGTTCCCTGAGGTGAGTCTTACACGTAAGAACGGGTTACGGTAGCCGAGTATCGATTTTCAGGTGCTTAAACACGAGAAGAAAGTACACGCGATTCCGCAGATCGCGAAATGGATCGAGACACGACCCGAGACGGTTGGTTGAAAGGATAGAACGGATACTATCAGACTGTTCCAAATATCGTATTAAAGCTTTAGATTGTTCATTTCCTTCTGATCAGGCCAATCAACCACCCACCTCATGTAATTATTCGTTCGATGAACTTTTCGATTGAAGTTGAAAGCGTTCCTGGTATACAATGCAAGCACAACCGATACACAAACAATGCACTCGTTTGTTAAATTCAGTAGTAAAAGTATTGTGAATAGTGAAATGAAAGGCATATGTGATTGATTGTTCAAGATCATGCACAAACAGTACCATATTTCATCAAAGACGAAAAGGATGAGGCTAAAAAATAATGATTACTACGCATTCTCTAACCGATCAGAGAACCGAGAGACCATACGAAAATGAGAGGGCGCGCGCCTCTCTGACGCGAGCCGCGTGCGATTTTTGGAGGCGATGCAGAAACTAGAGCCGTCTACCGCCTTCGAGACAATCATCCCCGAGATTGAATAAAGGTGTACGTCCATGCTAGTCGTACCGTCTTTCAAACACTATTCGCTTCTCGTATCACAGTAAATTCAGAGTTGTGATGTCCGCCTACAAGCTGTACTACTTTCCCATACGAGGGCTTGGTGAGGTACGGTATTCGGAATTATCGATTGCCTTCCTTGATTATGCGGTCGCTGTTTCAGCTCGTCCGGCAAACGCTCGTCCTTGCTGAAGTCGAATTTGAGGACGTGCGCGTTGAGAACTGGAAAGAGTTCAAAGGACGTGAGTAGACTTTGAAAAGGAACTAGGAACTAGTTCCTTACTAGTCAAATCGAGAGTGGACTCTCCTCATTCAACTCACTCTTTCTCGAATGGAACAGTGAATTTGATTAGTATGGAACTAGTTCCTTTTCAAAGTCTAGACGTGAGTTTGTCACTGAACTATTGGCTAAAATCATAATTTGACGCATATTCGCAGTCTCCCTCCTAGATCAATTTATTCTAGCTGAAACTTTAAGGTTTGAGTAGGCTGTGAAACATGTGGAATTTTATTAGATTGGTGCTGGCAAACACAGAAAAAGCAGAAAGTATCTGATCTTTGATCTCCTTTCAGAGACTCCGTTCGGTCAGATGCCCGTCCTCTTCGTTGACGGCAAGCCGATTCCGCAGTCGTTCGCCATCGTGAGATACGTCGCTTCACTGCACGGTTATTTATTTTTTGAAATAATCAAAAATGATATTGTCCGATCTACCGTCTGTAAATGTATGAACTCAATTTGAAACATATCTGAGAATGTCTCAATATTACTTTTAAAACTCAACAACTGAATATTGATCATACTGCAGGCCTCGCCGGCGCGACGCCCTTCGAAGCAGCTTGGATCGACGCGATCGGCGACCAGTGGAAGGATTTCCAGAGCGAATTCAAGAAGTTTCTGTTCCCGAAACTCGGCTATGGCGAGGGAGATCTGGTAAACAATTGATAATTTCCCGCGCTTCATAAAATACAAAATTGCGTCCGGTTATGTTTCACAAGTATGTAATTGCAAGACAATCACGGTATATATCATTGATTAGTTCATTTCCGCCAGACAAAAAAAAATACAACAAAATGAAGTCCAGGAGGCGCTCAAGGCCGAGCACGGCGTGCCAGCTCGCGATAAATTCTTCCCGCTGATCGAGAAGCAACTAAAGGTATGTAATGAACGTCATTGGTTCCTTGTCAGTGACATGTGCCTAAGAAATTATATTTTGTTGTGCTTCTTAATCAGTTTCTATTTCTGATATAATTAAGTAATTTACACAGGACTCAACCTCCGGCTTTCTCGTCGGATTCTCCGTAACCTGGGCTGATCTCCTTATCGCCGAGCAAGTGCAGATGATCACTTCAGCAGAGCCACGATTCCTCGATGGATATCCCGAGGTGAGTTCCGAGCGGTAAGAACCATCATTATGTACATTTGTACTTAGAATTTAACGAAAATTGTATATATTATCTACATGTACCTTTCTATAGCTGCAAATAGTGATTTTTCAGGTTTTGAAGCATGAACAGAAGATCCATGCGATTCCACAGATCGCGAAGTGGATTGAGAGCCGTCCCGAGACGAAGGCTTGATTGAAATAAATGCATTTTTACCGCTCAACTTCGTCGATGGAATAAATGATCACGACGAATAATCACGACAAGTTTCCCTCGGCCTCAGTATAAATTCCGCAGTGGATTCCACACCCCTATAATCTTTCTATTGTTGCCGATGTCGTTGTAGGAGAGGATAAGCCGTTGTTATCAGCGGCCTCGCTATTTCGAGGACGACCCTTTCCCTTTCGCGCTTTTCTGATCGACGAGAAACCCCTAAAAAGGAGGAGATTGCCAACTCAAGCCGTACCTTATCAATCGAAGTGTATCGTCTTATCAAAAGCTACGCTGCCTTCTAAAGGCAGAGTGTTGTCACTACAAGCCGCGTATCAAAGGGGAATCGTAGTAAGGCGAGGTCATAAGATAATCGCGATATTGCTCGAGAAAAAATCAAGAATAGGGCTGTCAGAGTTAGAAGTGACAATCATGTCGCTAATTCCTCTGCCATGCCCCAAGATATGGAGAAACGAAGGAGACGTTTCGCTGACCTTGTACCTGAAGTATAACTACGAATAGTAAGCACGTGCAATTTGTGTTTATTTGCTCAGCCCCTAGTCAGACGCGGATGTGTGGCTTGAATCTCGGTGCAGTATGAGGACTTGATCCATCTTCCAATTCGAGAAATCTGGATTCAATACCTTCCCTGCTTCTTCTACTTAGTACAAAATCGGTCTGTTAGAGGCTTTCGATTGATCATGTTGTGTAATGCATAATTTATCAATTCATAATCGTGAGACAGGAGCAGTTTCGGGCAGAGATCGGGGCGGGGGGGGGGATGTTTTCAGTGTATACAGTATTTAATAAGGGCGCGTCTCGATCCACTTCTTGAGCGCGGGGAGAGCGTGGATCTTCTTCTGGTGAGCGACAACCTGCAATGAAGTATTTATTAATTTCGATGCTCTAGCCCTTTCTGCACCTCTTCTTTGTTCAAATTTTGAATGAAAAGTTGAAGAGTTCTCTAGGTAGAGTTTGTGCATGGAACAAGGCATGAATGATTCACGTGCAGCAAAATGCGTCTAGATTTTAATCTCGAAGAGGCCAAGAATGTGGATAAAAACCTGACCTCCGGGTAGTCAGCGAGGAATCCGGCGTCCTTCTCCTCCAGATCGGCAGTGGCGTTAGCGATCAGCACATCGACCCACGTCACGCCGTCACCGACGAGGAAGCCGGAGCTGTGCGACTGCAATCGATTAGTTAGATACCGTATTCAGGCTACCGTATCCCCGATGGATCGACTATTGACCGTAACCTATCGATCGCTAACTACCGTACCTTGAGCTGCTTGGTGATGAGGGGGAAGAACTTGTCGCGCGCGGGAATGCCGTGCTCGATCTTCAGCGCGTCCTGAATAGAAAACTTCCGATATTTGTTTTTTTTTTGTTGACTGAGGGAAAGCGATGATTGCTTGGGCTCGATTCCAACTAGATTTGAGTGTGTCGTGAAACACAACCGAAACTCGGAGGTGCAATGGAGAAATGGAATGAAGAATACTCAAATAGGGGATACATTAGGGTGATCTTGACAAGAATAAATGCGGCTCACCAGGTCTCCCTCGCCGAATCCGAGCTTGGGGTACCAGTACTTCTTGAAGTCGTTCTGGAAGTCCTTCCACTGATCGGCCAGAGCGTCAACCCACGCGGCCTCGAAGGGCGTCTTGCCGGCGAGGCCTGGAACGGAATAACCATTTAAACAATCAATATTTAATTGTTATCAGGGAATTTAAATAAAGACAAATAGCTTCCACAACTGACACGTTTTTGTTACAGACGTAAAGCAGCTACATTGCTAGGGTCATATAATAAACAGCTAACCGTGAGCGGTGGCGATGTATCTCGCAATGGCGAACGACTGAGGGATGAACTTGCCATCGACCTCAAGAAGGGGCATCTGACCGAAGGGAGTCTCTGCAAGAGATCAAAGATCAACCAGATTACAAACTACAAAGATCAAAGATCAACAGACTCACTCTTCTTGAACTCGGGCCAGTCCTCTCTGGTCACGGCGACGTTCTCGAACTTGACCTCGGCCAGAGCGAAGATTTGGCGGGGGACCTTAATATTTGAATTTAAATCAGTTGTCGATCGCCCAGGATACGGTAGCCAATCGAAAATCGATAATACCGTACCTCGCCGAGTCCGCGGATTCCGAAGTAGTGCAGCTTGTACTCGGGCATGATTGGAGGATTGAGGTTGGCTGAAATCGGCGCTTTTAGGAATGAATTAGGGCAAAATTTAAGAAAAAATGAGCTTTTTAGAAGCAAACTGGGCGAAAAAGGAGAAGAAAGTTTGAAAAAGAAGGCAAGAAAGCGAGTGGAGAGGGAAGGAAGGCAATGTGCTGTGTTTCGCCGCCTCTCTTTATACACTCGCCCGGACGCTTGCGAAAGGGAGCGAGGCGGACAGAGGGCGGCGAGAGAGCAGGGAAAAGTGAGAGAGCGCGATGGGGTTTGGAGGCTGTAGTGTGTGCTTGTGCACAGAATACACACTACAAGCACACACTAGACGAGGAATGTCAGCATGAGTGGAAACCCAGGCGTTATCTCTGTTATGAGTGATGTTTCAATGGCTAGACAGTGCGAGAGAGCATGGAGAAAGAGGAGAGCCAGGAAGTGATTCGCGATGCTGACGTGTACTAAAATCTATGGAGCGGCTGTAGTGAAACAAGCCTATGGTCGGAGATTAACGAATATTTTATCCTGATTATAAGTGTGAATCTGATAAGATGTTGATTTGACGGGCTATTTCAGACAGTTGTGCTCTCAGTACGCTTTATTTCGCATCAAAGATATAGAATAATGACATACAAAAAATGACGTCATGAGCATCAACTAAATGGACCTAGGGCTGCATGGGAAGGACTCGAAAACAACGAATTCATAAATTCTGGGCTTTCAAACACCAATGATCTCTCTGGCCTTGGCGACCGCTACCGGTTTGCGCAGCAACTCCAGTCCCGCAGCTGAGTAGAAGAATCGCACAACATCTCCGACTTGCTGATCGATTGCGAGGTTGAGCAGATGAGTGCCGGCGACTACGGAGAGAACGGCGGCGCGTAGACCACCTGCAAAAATCACTTACATTATCGTCGAAGCTGATGACAGTACTTCTTCACACAAATATGAACTAATAATTTGATTTATGTACAGGTTAATGGCTAATAGACACGAATAGGTTCACCTTTCTCCACCGGAATCGCCCGACCGTCGAGTGAGAGATAGAGAGAGGATGAGTTGGAGCACTTGAACGCGAGTGGTTGGTTCATGTTCGAGTCGCCGAGTGCGGCGAGGGCCAATGCAGGGGAGGAGTACTGAAAAAGTAGCCACGTTAAACACTAGCAATTAACCACAGTTTGCTCATTTATCGAATCAAAATGATCTATACTGTGGTAAAACACAAAAAAAAGCGAGTGACTGTAATTTGCCCAGAAATTATTAGAGTTCAACTCACATTCATCGTCGTATACAACCTTCTCACTCGATCGATCTTTGCATTCCTTCTCGATCCATTGAGAAAAGCAATGAGATACAGAAGGTTGAGGAAGTCGGGATCGCCTGAAAAAATATTTCTCTTTCATTTATCGGAGAAAGAATACTTGTTTCTGGAAGCAGACAATATAATTATAAAATTGAAAAATCACCATTTCCAGCGTCCTCACACGCCTTCACATCCTCCTTCTTAAGGTGATCTTTGATCTTTCCGAGGGCGTCCCAGAGCTTAACGTTGCCTGAGATCAGCTCAGGCAGGGTCTTCTTAACGGAAGCCGCGAGGTCGGAGAGGAGCTGTAAGACAAGGTATTTTGATGAAAATTCTAACATAATAAAAACGAATGAATATCATCCAGTCTTCAGCGACGCTTCATCCACTTTCGTCTTTTCTCATGCCTTATTACTTACCAGATTAGTGTTCTTCTCCAGTTCAGGGAATTTCTTGAATGCGCAACCAGTCTCGTACAGGTTCATCCTCTCAGCCCTGCAATCATTGTCTTTAACGAGGTTTCTCTCGAGATCTCACTGAAAGCAAAAAAAGGAGTATTCCTGACCTTGACTCTTCAAACATTGCTTCATCGTTGTTGTCGGTATGTGGTTCTGAAATTATCGTTGATAATTTTCAAGGAAACCTAGTAATACTCACTGCCCAAACATTGATCTTCTGCCGGGCTTAATTGCTATACTTTACGGGCTATTTTATACAAGGATTACCCACCATCAGCCGCAGCCGGCGAATCGACAATTGGAGCAGGCTCTTGACCAGAATCCTTCTCTGACGGGGAGCCCTTCCCCTTTTCTCCCTTCTCCATTCGTTTGATCTCATCAATCAGCATTGCAACCGTCTGTTCACGCTCGTTCTTTCTTTGAGCGCAAACGAAATCTTTAGCGCATTCCGTCACGGTACTCGCTTCCGTTTTTTGATCTGCACTGGGTTCGGCAATATTGGAGATGGCAGGACTGTCAGTCACGCCAATTTGCTCTGAAATCAAAACAATTTAAAATGTCATCTGGATATGATATTTACTCTGTGAGTATTCACCATTGCTAGCGACGGTCGACTCGATAGTTGGAGTAGGCTCAGCAATCTCTGCCGCATCCGTCGTAGATACTTCTGATCCGGGTTGCACAGTGACAGATTCACATTCCGGCTCTTCTTTCGGAACTTGCGAACACTGTCCCTCCAGCATCGGCCGACTCAGAAACTCCCGTGCAGCTCTCGTGAGCGCTTCGTAGTCTGAAACCACTAAATTGCTTGTTAGCTTTTGCTGTTATACTTATACTTATACTTTATCACCACTCGATAATATGCGGTTGGGGGCGAAAAGGGGCTACAAGTGGTATTTCAGGCTCGGGCGAGCTTTTTTGTTGTTACTCCTTCCTTCATATCTTCATTCCTGGTTATAGCGATATTCAATCCTTGCTAAAGTGGTTAGCTAGGACTGAAGCTTTAACGATTTCTACGACTCGAAAAGTGGTGGTTGGCTTAGAATCTCACCATCATTCATCTCGACCACCTCTTGTTGTTCAGCAGCAGTCGACTCATGCACAGGATGCAGAGACTCTTGTTGAGGCTCTGCCGCTGCCCATTCCATCAGTTGTTGCGCCGGGAGAGGATGCTGTTGTTCGGCTTGCGCATACTGCGAGTGGTCTGAAAATGATCGAGATTCATTTTGTACCTGTCGCTATAATCTTTTATATCTGGAAATCAACTATTTACAGTTGTGTATTGTAGCTGATTACTCACCACCGTTATTCATCGGTGTCCATTCGGCCTCCTGCGGTTGCTGCTCCATGAGCTGCTTTGCGTAGGCAGCAGCACGTCGGTCTCTCGACGCCGATGCAGGGGTGAACTTGACAACTGGACGGTCGTCCGAGTGACTGATGTTGCCTGAAATTCCAATCTCTTTTTACTGTCAATTGTCGCTTACCTAGCTCACTATAAATTCATCGAATATTTTCACAATTGCAAAAGATGCATCCATGTCAAGCAACCATGATAGATATGTGAAAATTTAGAAATAAAGGCTCACCAATAACCAGCCGCTGCTGAGCCTCCCTCATTCTCCTTACGCGCATGTAGTTGCCCCTCATTCGCATGAACTTGTCCAGCTCTTTCTCCGAGATGCCGAGTCGCTCGTGTGGCGGCGGCTGCTGCTGCAGCTGTCGCACTGGCAGCAGGTACTGCTGCGCGTGCTGCAGGCTCTCCTGCCAGTGGGCGTCGTGCTGCTGCATCTGCTGCAGTTGCAGCTGCTGCTGCACTGGGTACGCAGACTGGTCGTGCGACTGCTGCTGCTGCTGCAGCTGCAGCGGCTGCACCGATAGGTCGTACGGCTCGGGCGAGGGTGGCATATCATCCAGGAAGTGCTGTTCGAGAGGAGCAGGCGCGGCCTAGAAATTAAATCCTCTTGAAGCCCCTAGAGATGAATGTAGTGGCACGGAAATGGTCAGCTTCCGATTCAAAATGTCAAAAAATCAAACCTGATGTTGTTGAACCGTAGCGTAATGATCCGCATAGAAAGCGTTCGAGTTCGGGAATTGATACATTTCGAGCGTTGGTCAAGTTTATCTGAAATTCAATCGATGGAAAAAGGTGCAATAGTCAAAAATCAAAGACGACTTTAAAAATGAGAAAGATGGAAAGAGGGACAACGCACGAATTCACAGTGGATCTGAAAATGATAGGGATGGAGGGACATCACATATCGGACGTTACCAATTTTTCGATGGCTCTGATCTTACCCAGAGGGTTTCTTCGGGGAATAATCGGATGAATCGTACAATAGCAGAAGCCCTCTGGCAGGCCTTGGATCGAGTAAATGTGAAAATGTGAGGAAATTCAGTTGTCGGTTTACATGTTTCGTATTATCCGAATAGTAACTGCTTTATCATCAATTAGTGCACAATCTCGTACTGGCGCACATCCCTCACTTTCCACGCGGTGATCTCATGAGATGGAGCGTCGGGAGAGATGTCCTCGGAGATGCGGTAGATCTACGAATATGAATAATCATTTGTAAAAAACACCGTTTCAAAAATTCCATTTCGAAATAATGTCTCTTTTTAGTAATGCTTGATAAAGTACGGCTTCGGACACGCGGAAAATCTAAGAAAAACAAATATTATCGAAATAAATGAAAAAGTTGTTGTTTTAAAATATAAAATAAATAATAAAGCTAAAACTCACGTATCTCTTCCCCATCGGTCGCTGGTAGCACTTGGTGTTCACGACGAAATCGAACGTGGTCGGGAGGCTCTGCGCTCCGGGCGTGTTTATTCCCTGGAAATTTCCCTTATCATCTTGCTTAAACTGTTCATATAATTTCAGAAATACCTTTTTCAGGGACAGTGAGAAATGTTTAGGGGAACGTACAACACAGTTAGCCTCGACGTACACGGCCTCCAACTGAATGTGCAGACCCTTTTGCTGCGCACGAGTGACCTAAAACCCATTTAATGAGATCTTCCCTCTCTATTATTGGAAATTATCAAAAAAAAGAGCAAGTGGAATGGAAGGACATCAGCCCTAGTGACTTGCGATATCCTTCGATGTCATGAGATCTACCCATCTCTCACTTGAAATCCGTATCTGGCCTTACCAGTGAACACAGCCTGGAGTGGTTGTCTCATGACACCTTGACGTTTATCACTTGAAAATACTAAAGAAATAGGGCGAATATATCGAAGAAAATTATTGTGACCTGCAACGGCATCATCGGATTAGCAAGGTTCTGGTTGATTCCTCCGTCAACGCGAGCCGCACGCCAGGCGAGGTCCTGTAGCATAGGGTTTAGAAATACGGGTCGCCTTCTCTTCATTTCACACACTCTCTCGCCTCTCTGACTAGAGAGTGTGCGAAATGATAAGACGAAAATATATCTTTTGTGAACATTTTCAGGGAAAAGCGATAACAAATCGACAATAGATTGAATAATAAAGATAAAAATTCAAAAGAGGGAAATTCATCACATTTGCATTCCCTCCAGGGCCGACGTATGTGATCTTCTCCCATCCATTCCCATAGCTCCACGGGACGACCGTTGGCACTCCGCGCGCTTGCTCACCGAAGACGACGGGAAAGATGACCAGGAGGAGCGAGATCATTGGACCTATAATGTATAAACTGGTCCAAAATTTGAATGGTCAAGCACAAATCATAAATACTCTGAAGTGAATTCTGAATTCAATACTAATGTTTAGAACTTAAGCAACTGGCGGCCCATTCGAACAATACGTCAGGGGATCAAGAGGGGTCACTGATTATGGGACAAACGCACACTTATGATAATGAGGGCGGGAAAGGGAAAGGAGGTCACGATATTTGCGCGTTCGGGGTTGGATATGTGTGGTCATGAGTGATACGAGAGTGATGCGATTTTCACTGATCAGTAGGCGCATCAATAATATGCGAAGCATGATTCGTATGCGAAATTTTTAAAGAGAATCTCTTTGCTTTCTGTCATAATGTTGCAGTCAATGATTTAAAAAAATATCATATTTATCCGAGCACAATTTCGTACAATCCAACATCACGAATCTTCCAAGCACTGATCTTGTTCGATTTTGCACCCGGAGTCTTGTCCTCACTGACACGGTAGAGCTGCAAAATGTCACTATCATTATTTATTTAAAAAACAATAATAACAATAACAATAACCATACAAAAAAGTAAATTTCTTACCGACCGCTTGCCCAGAGGCTTCGGCACGCATTTGCCCACGGAGACAAAGTCGAAATTTGCGGTGCCGGGAGCGTTGGTGATTCCCTGAAACGGTATTTCAGATGATAATGTATAATTCAACATAAGGGGCAATAATTATTCACTCACCACACAATTAGCCTCGACGTACACGGCCTCCAGTTGCGTGTGAAGTCCGGATTGCTGGGCTCGGGGGATCTATAGCTAATTAATAAATATTGTTTTATTAATTAATTTAATTAATTACTTGAATAAATTAGCAACCTGGCTCGGCATCATCGGGTTCTGGTAGACCTTGTTGATCTGATCGGAACGGGCTGCGCGCCATGCGAGGTCCTGAATCAGTAATTATTTTAACTAATTACTCATTTATCAGATTTCCGAGTTGGCTCAAGCTTGAATTCTAATTTGATTGTGCTCATTTTAGTAATAAAAATAACGGGGTTTGCTCTACACAAATACATTAATGATTGCATGGGTAGAAATTACCATAGCATCCGATCCTGGTCCAGTATACACAATCTTGTTCCAAGTGAGACCGAAGCTCCACGGAACAAATACGTTCTGGCACATGGAGACTGGGAGAAGGATGAGAGGAAGAAGGAACTTCATTCTTTTTGCAAGGACTACCTTACAACAAGTCCGGCTAACGATGATGATTAGTTTCGATTAGTGATGACCTTTATAGGGGAAATCCCACCAAAGATCAATCAGAACAATCAAGATTGAGATAAGGAGAGATAGTGGGGGAGATGATGATATTGTTTTCGTGATCAGACCATCAAGATGGATCGGATAATGAGTTGTAATCTAATCAAATGCGTGGTTGAAAGATGGAAATCGCTCAAATATCTTCTTTTTCTAAAAAATAATAAAAAATAAAGGGAAGTGTGTGAGGGGGTGTGAACAGCTTCTTAATCTCACTGTGTACTGAAAACCAAGAAGCAGAAGATATCGATTCATCTTAGCTTACCGAGCAGTGGTTGCTTCCTTCGCAAGTGAGAACTTCGCAAGCGTTTGGCGCAAGGATGTCGATTCCCTCATGCGGGACGAAATCCATTCCGTTGTTATGGCGAAACAAATAAAAAAAGACACACATGCGCAATTTAGCTTTTGCACCTTACTCGGATGAACGGAGCGTGGAAACGCGTATATTTTTTTTAAATAATCAATGCTTTCGGAAGTTTAATATCTAGGATAGCGAGCCGTTGATTGCCTGGGAAAGAGGAAGGGAAGGGGTAGGGGATAGGAGAGCAGGTAGATAGATCACTAGCCTCATCCCTCAACTACCAGTGGAATGAGAAATACTCTCACGAGACGATGACACCCAAGGAATTTTAGAAATTCATAACGCTTGATATTGAGAATACAGAATTTTTTTGCGAAACGAGGAAAACAACTAAAAAATTCGTTAACAATCTTCTGGGACACATTTAATACGAATTTCGGTGTTATCGGGAAGGTTGAACTGCATCAATCAAGGGCAATCGATTATTTCGACACTCTCGGTTCCGCAAAAGAAATAGTTGTACTCATCTGTAAAATATTTTCAGTTTGGTGAATCCTAGAATTTTTACAATTTAAACTCTTCATATAGTCAGGTGCACAAGTGTTTTCCGGAAAAGCACATAGAGCGACATCGCATGGTCCCAATTCTTCAACAGCACCCCTGATTCAGAATAATTTAATATTAAAAATTTTTTACATAAAAGTGACATAAACGCCTGCTAACTTGCATGGACAGCCACATTTATATGTGCATACTCTTGTTCTTTTGACTTTTGTGTAAGATCCACAAGTTCGTGAGCATTCGCCAGCATAAGTCCATTCTCCCCAGACACCCTTCCGGGGACATTTTGGATCCTACGAAAAACATGCGATTTCGGATGGCATTAAAATACAAAAAGGATCGCGCACCAGTTCATATTCCACCTGAAATGCGACCATGCTCAAAGTAACATTAGCCGGACTTACAATAGGATTCATGCACGTATTCTCTGTGTGAGCTCCGAGAAACGAGCACTTCGACGGTGTATAGTAGTAAACAGTGCAATTCAATGGCTTGATTTCCACAGAAAATTGCGAGCAATCTTCACCACTACGAAACGATTGATAAATAATATAATTGAGCAAAATCTTCCCTTGCATCTCCTCTGGCACAGTCACAAGCGAGCTCGCATTCGTCTCGTGAGGACACACTAAACGGTCCGAGGAGCACTTTCCGATGAAGAGAGGTAGTATAGGGTTTGAAAATTTGACAGTATGTCTGATCCATAAGAGAATAAGGAACATTTATGATCACTCTCATACCAGTTGTAGTAAACCAAGAAGCAGAAGACAACGAATCATTTGAGCGCGTAGAGATGATCTAGAAGAGGTTGCTCCTGAGCTTTTGGAAAGTGAACGATCTCTCAGACGAGACGAAATTCACTTAGTCGCTATAGTGAAGTAAGGAAAGGAGGGAGACTAACAGGAAAAATGTAGAAGAAGAAGGAGCGGAAGGATGAAATACAAACATGAACGGAATACGAGGTTTATGAAGAACCTTCAGATGAAACCAATATAAAATATTTATTCTTGATTTAAATAATTATTTGAGAAATAAGAAGTGTTGATCAAAGCCGGCGAGAATTACCACGGAGACTTCTCTCCGGTGTATCTGTAGAACTCGCCATTATGCTCTTCCGTAAGGGCCATGATTAGCTTGGTGAGAGCCGTCGTGGATTCCTCGACCTGGAATTCATTCACATTTAGCGTGCTCTTATCGCTCTCATCTTTATGCTCATTGGAATTGTAGTAATATTGAAAAACTTCTCTTTGGTGTTCCGGATGTATTCAATAGAGATCTGCACTCACCGAAAGGGTTGCATTTGCCGATCCCATATCCGTTCTCACCCAACCGGGAGTGAAAGCGGTAGCGCGAATGTTGTCCTTCTTCCACTCGAAAGCGAGACGACGAGTGAGCATGTTGAGGGCTGCCTGAAAGATTGTTTGATAAACAAAAACAAACAATATATATTAACAAAAATATGTAAGCGTAGACTACTAGATGAGCGAGATGTGTTTACTACTATTCACTTTTTACTACTTTTCTTATCTCAAACCTTGCTCATCGCGTAGAGAGTCGGCGGGTAGATTGCGTCCATCATTGCCTGAGCGAGTGCGCCGAATCCGGAGGAAATGTTAGCAATCTGCGCCGAACCGTTGAGTTCAGCGGCTCGCTTGAGCAGTCCGTGGAACTTCTGAAATTGCTCTTTTTCAATTTTATGAGATGCAACCAGAGCTTGAACATATTTTCGGAAACGTGTCATATAAGCCGGTGTCTCGGTAGTTCACTATTTGAAGAACAGAGAAACGTACATTGGAGACGAGAAGCGGTCCGAAGCAGTTCACATCGAATGACTCCAAGAATGTCGCCTTGCTCACGTCACCGTCGAGTGCGAGAGATTGAAAGATCGCGGCGTTGTTGATAAGAAGATCGAGACCCTTCCCATCGACGATTGCACTCACCTGAAAGAGTGGTCTGACTATGCACTCTAGCTCTTACGATTAAAGGGAAATGTGATATGAGTAGCAGACACTTGGTCCCCTGTTGGTTCCTTTGCTACATCACGTTTCCATAAACATTGGCCACCTTATTAAAATATATCAAATGAACAAATTCTAAGCGGTTGGCATTTTATGAGACTTACTTACTTTCTCAACAGCCGCGACGACGCTCTTCTCATCGGTGACTTCCATTTGGACGATGTGCAGTTTAGGGTTCTCGATGGAAGCGAGATCCTGAATCAATTTGTGTGTGTGTGACTAAGTTCTCCAAAACATATAAAAAGTCCGCCATTCACTGTGCAAATCCATGGAACTATGGAGCATGGGACATTCCATGGAAAAATCACAAACCTTGGCAGCCGCGACATTTCTCGCCGTCGCAATAACAACGTCGATCGTGGGTTCCTTGAGCATTTCCTTCACGAATCCCAACCCGATGCCACGATTGGCGCCAGTGATGAGGACGGAGGGCATTCTGATAGTTATAATAAGTGTATTATTTGAGGTAGCAAAGGTTAATGCACTGGGAGTCGGGATTCGGCAAGCGGGCTGGATAATAATTATATTTATGTGATTTTAGTGGAAATGACGCGGAAACAAATGAAAATTATGAATACGGCATTCTGATGGAGGCTCAACAAGCAAATGCGAATCGCCTTTTCACTATTGATTTGTCATCCTAGCTAGCGGATAGATAAGCGCAACATTTTGCGCTCGATTGTCATCATGGGATGGCTTCGCAGGAAATGGTCTCTCCATATGGCTTGCTCTATCAAAGGTCGATGAGGCGAAAGTGCTCGCGAAAGGGAGAGACCGATTCTTGCGCAAACATTCCAGCATCATTCTTCGCATTGAATCAAAGAATCAGGGAAATAGAAGATAATAGTTTATCGTTCAAGTCATGCATCATAATAATGGAAATAAGCCAGGAAATATGATAACTTTGCCAGAATAGAGTCAGGCTTTGCCAATCGGTTCTTGTGATTCCGTGGTTATATGCTCCAACATCACATACAGACAACAAGGAAGCGCTTTGTGCAGAATGAATGAGGAAGTTGACATTGGCATATTGTTGACAAAAGTTGACATTGGAGCGACACACGCATTGTTTGAAGGACGATCGAATGAATGAAGTGGGAGCCTCATCTTGTTGAGGGGGGGGGGGGCAACGGATGGAATACGTTGGCGTCTCATGAGTCTGAACGGATGAGAGCAGCGGACCAGACGAATTGAGGGCCATTTGCGCAGTGATCATGAGTAGACTTTCAATCGTAACGAAACAACTAGTCGTTTATTATGGAAATCAACCATCGCTCTCCTCATTCCGCACTGTCTCTCGTGAAGTCTCTCGTTTTCATTTCTCTAGTAAACGACGAGTTGTTTCATTACGATTGAAAGTCTAATCATGAGCATCTTTCGTCGTGGCCTTCGATAAATGCCTCTTATTTGTGCGATAAAGACATCACGAAACTTAAGTTTATCCGGATAGAAATGTAAGGTCGGTACAGCTTTGAAAAATATTACTAATCACTGTGAAGGATTATTGACAGGGCTTTTGAAAAATATCGGATGTGAACACTATTATGCGACATAATCAAGGGCACACCACTTTCGGAACATCTTCGGTTCCGCAGAAGAAAATATTGATATCATCTGAAATGGCAAATTCTCTCTAGTTATCCAAAATTCCGTACAGTTAAGGTGCTTCGAGAATCCGGTCAGGCATGTGTTTGCAGGAAAGGGGCACAGTGCAGTTCCACAAGGACCAATGTCCGAAGCGTCGCCACTGCATGGAAGTTATGGTAATCGCGAAACAAAGTCACTAGGGCAGATATGAACTTTTGGGGCGGAACATACTTTGAAATAGTTCTAATGATGTAACAAATTATGTCCTACTCGCAAGGGCAATCTCCACAACGCGTAGTGCACGTTCTCGTCCGAGTAACGTTTGTGTACGATCCGCAAGTTGTCGGGCACGCTCCAGTTTCCCATTCACTCCACACGCCACCGGCAGGACAACCAGTCTGAGATGCTGTTGATATAGCAATTTTTGCAACTAAATATTACCGTTGTGGGCATCTCGGTTGAGACAGTTGTAGTGGTGCTTGCAAGCGTTGTGGTAGTGGTGGGAGCAGTGGTGGGCTGGAATAGGAGTTCCACAACTGCATTTCTTGATACAAACTATACCGTTGTGATTGCAAGCGATGCGGTAGTGGTGGAAGATGAGGTCTGTGAAAAAATAAAACATTAAAAACGTACTAGTAGAATATAATTTTTCTAGATCCAATTATTTCTTTCTGAAGAAAAAGAGGTTAACCTGATGCAGTTGATGCTCCACCTGTAATATTTCATTTGACAGTGACAGTAAATAATTAGGTCTCACGATGGGTAGAATGCATGTGTTCACTGTGTAATCACCGAGAAATGAGCACCATGAAGCAGTGTAGTAATACACTTGACAATTCACAGGCTCAATTACTCCTGAGAACTGTGCGCAATCCTGACCACTGCAACATACCGTTTATTGCAAGTTTGTTTGCTGATGAAGGGCCTACCTTGCATCTCCCCTTGCGCAGTTGCAAGCGAGTTCGCATGCCGCTTGATTCTGAACTGTGAAGGGACCGAGAATACTCTTTCTCTCACGAGTCGCAGTAACTGCTTGGTAGATCTGGCTGTTTACCTAAATCTGATGATTTCTGGATTTGACTATTTAGTAGATACCTGGCCCAGCAAGACGAAGAGGAGAGTGACGCGCATGAGGGAAGACTCAATGAATGAAGTCTAGCAAAGTCGGCGGTTAAATACTATTTCCATAGCAATAGAGGGCCAATGGAACGGATAGACTCTCATGGGAGACTTTTGACGGGACTAACGAAGCAAACCGAGTGTATGACCGAACATCAGGAGCAGACAGCTTTTTCATTCATGCTTCATTCATGGTTCAGCCTAGGGTTGGCTTGCCAAGCAAGATTGCAAGATCTTGAAAAGATATCACGCCTGTCACGAGAGAATCGAGCTGATGATGGGAATAGGGCAAAAATCGTGAAATGAGTTAGCATCAGTTTTGGCCACCTTTAGGCGTGTCCTAACATCCCTCAAAGTCCCATTGTTCAGAAATCATTTTGGAGCTCCCTACACCGGGTCGGTATCCTGGAGCCCCAGCTTTGACGGGCAATATCTCGGTTCTGGTGCATTATAGAGAAAAATTCTTCTTAGAGCAACCCCACCTATTTTACCGAGCTCTATAGTTCTACACCGGTTAGATGTCATGAAAGTGCTTCTGAACGGTGCTACACTCAATGATGCATAACTCAAAAGTGTAGGAAAAGGCGCAGCTATTTTTTTGATATGTTATGTATCTCGTCGCGATCTATCGAATGAGTACCTTATGCAAAAATAGAATTGGTGCGGAGGTGCTCTTTACCCTTTCGAAAGATTTCTAATCATTTGAAATTTTTTTTCAACAACGAATTTCATTCGACACCGCTCAATTCATTGAGTTTGGTGAGGAATGAATAATGATTCCTCGAATTCGCAGTTGAAAAAAAACTTCAAATGATTAGAAATCTTTCGAAGGGGTAAAGAGCACCTCCGCACCAATTCTATTTTTGCATAAGGTACTCATTCGATAGATCGCAACGAGATACATAACATTTCAAAAAATTAGCTGCGCCTTTTCCTACACTTTTGAGTTATGCATGCTTGAGTGTAGCACCGTTCAGAAGCACTTTCATGACATCTAACCGGTGTAGAACTATAGAGCTCGGTAAAATAGGTGGGGTTGCTCTAAGAAGAATTTTTCTCTATAATGCACCAGAACCGAGATTTTGCCCGTCAAAGCTGGGGCTCCAGGATACCGACCCGGCGTAGGGAGCTCCAAAATGATTTCTGAACAATGGGACTTTGAGGGATGTTAGGACATGCCTAAAGGTGGCCAAAACTGATGCTAACTCATTTCACGATTTTTGCCCTATTCCCAAGAATTGCCATTCTAGCTCGATTCTCTCGTGACAGGCGTGATATAACTCAATTATCCCTTCTTGGCAAGAACAACGAGTTGTTTTTCAAGATCTTGGTTCTTGAAATGATCTTGAAATTCAACACTTTTCGTCATTTTACACGAATAGACCGGCCGAAGGGGGGTCGGTGTGGGTGGAAAATGATCATCCGATCTTGAAAATCTTGAAATTTCTTGGTTGTTTTTCAAGATCTTGAAATGATTTTGGCATTTTGCCAATTCTTGGCAAGATCATTCTGCGCCAATCAATCTTGAAATGCGGTTATAATCTTTCCAAGCCAACCCTAGTTCAGCCTCGTTGTTGTAATTACGGAAATCTTCAGCTTTTCTGTTGGTTTGACTTTACAGGATAGTATGTCGGCTACAAACTCCTTGTTTTTATTTCTAATAAGGTGTATCGGCGATGCGTTTTCGAATAACAGGGATCAGAATCTCTCATGAATCGTTTGATGGGATGAACGAACCAGGATGACTGAAACAGACTGGGAAACAGACATGAAGGCCTTGTGATTGTTTTTGAAACGAGTGTATTACTTTGGCGTCTCATGAGTAGGGCTGTCAGAGTGAAGAATCCGTCTCTTCATTCCTCGCACTCTCTCGTCACTCTGACCGGTAAGAGAGTGCGCGGAATGAAGAGACGGATTCTTCACTCTGACAACCCTACTCATGAGTCTGAATTATGAAGAGATGCGAACAGTGAAACAAACGCATTGAGGACCTTTTGAACATTCATCGAGGGCGTGTTCCGTCATTGTATTTGAAAAGTTTCCTCGGATGTTATGATGAGACCCGAATATGATGAAGAAAAGCTCGGCTCCATTTATGCACGTTAAGGGCATCTATTCTTATCTGCACTCTTATCTCTTTTTTGCTCTTTAAAGGTTTGGCCGCAAAGTAAAACGGTTGAGTCATCGCACTCGTGATGCTGCTATCTGCTCTTTCTTGTTACTTTCAAGCATCTTTTTTCTTTCCTAATAATTTAGCAGGCGTTAGTCGATTTGACCGAAAAACAAACGAATGGCTCCATCTGAAGGTTCCAGTAATGGATATCAGACTAAGAGCAATGTACAAAAAGTTAAATTGGCGACTATAGATGATGAACGATGAACATAACTGGGCTCCGTACGACCGACATAGACCTCAAGGACGACCGAAAGTTAGATGGCGTGATGAAATTGTGAAGGCTGCTGGCACAAACTGGGAAGATTTGTGCAGAAGAAACCCTGATATGTGAAAGAAAAGCATCATTCAACAGGCACACCACCTGAGATTTGAATAAATAATGTCAAATGTCTAATACAATTTCGTATAATCAGTGCAACAAAACGTCGAAATAAAAAGAATCTGATAAAAAAAAGCAAAATATCTGTGCTGGTTCGTGTAATGTGTGGTCAGAAATTTGAATGTTTTGCGTGCGCACAGTTCGTGTGAATGAAATGCATTTATCGGAAACGTCAGTTGTTTTTTTTGCTTTTTTTGTCGATCGTTAATTGAACCAGATCTGGTACGGTAGACCGTCCGTGTATGGGATTTCAGTGGTCTGAAATTCAACACATCCTCGTTTGCATCTATCTTACAATTATACACTAACCTGAATCCAATACGGGTTCGAGGCCGGTGTCATGATGCACTCTTTAGGCGTTATCCAATTGCATATGATATCAGCGTTAGGGAAGTGTCTGCAAATGCGTTACTAGATGCGACAATACGCAGTATTGAGCATCGTTTCGCATTTTTTTCTGAAGATGGTCAATATTTCATGTCAACTCTGTTGAATAACTCGGACTGGAATTATGGGAAGAACACTATTCGAACCATATCATACCCGGGTAAGTGCACCATCATGGAGATATTCGTGTTAACCGCCCGGTCGAAATACATTCCTCCGATAACAGTGTTCGGAGGCGTGACCTGATACGGCGAATTCCACTCAAACTCTCTCACAATCACTACACTAAGTAGGATGGGTACATCCCAATGACATACCTACTAATTTAGTACTTTTTTGCTTTCTTCCGCTCAAAACTGTTCCTTCCTAATGCCACGGTTCTGCATTCAACTCGACGTTCGAAATAAGTAATTATTAGAAGTCACCTGCGGCTCCGCTGGTCCGATGGCAGCGATTAAGTTATCGTTATAACCGAATGCAGCTTTGGCGTTAACGCCCAGTCCCGTCATAGTCCACTTGGACGCGACTCCATTGACTGCTGCAGGCAGCGTCACGCTGGTCTCCACACCGTTGCGACTCTTTTTAATCTGCGTGTGTGTTCGTTATTTTCAAAAATTCTAAGTGTCGCATGGTTCTCGTATGACCTGCTTACTTACGGATTGGTTAAAGATCCAGGGAAATGGATATCTTACCGTGAGGGGCGTGGACTGGTTGTTGTGCAGCTCGATGTTGTAGCACTGGACCGAACAGGCCATGAGGAGGAGAACCGAGACGAATCGCAGCATCTTGAAGTGAGTGAGAGCACTTGCTTATCACCGTGTGACTCGTCTTATGAAGGGTTTGGACGGTCCATTAAGCGCTTCGATGGCCCCTTCATCTGTCGACCAAATGTCGCTATCTGTGGACTTCGTGGTTCGGTGAGCCGACCCTTTGAACCGAAACAGCAATAACGCAGGCTTGAATATCGCACGATTCATGCAAACGACAATGAAAGTATAAGGCGCACTCTGCTAGACTGGATCCTCGACATTAATGTTGCCTCCCTGAAATGATAATTCTCTTTCGAACTTTCACAGTTCGGACTTCGTGTAAACCGAAACAATCGTAGAGTAAATGAAGTGACGAGGGTGACGAATAACGATTGGAAGAAAAAAGAACGATAAGATTTAAGATCGAATCAATTCAAGAGAGGGAATCGATCCATGGAAAAGTTCGAGAAGAAAAAAAAAGTCACGTAGGACCGCGCAACTCTGATTCCAATCGAGACTGAAACGTTGATTTGAAATAATTGGTCCAGTGTGATTGTGGGGTACGGTAGCTATGGTGATTCGAATCTGATTATTTTAACGGAATTTGATGTAATTATTTAATTGTTGGAATTTGGGTAGTGATCTCCTAATATTAAGTAAATCAGGATTAGACTCATTTATTAACGACATTTCTGCGACGTTTCCGAAAAATGAGTTTCCTTTGCAAACCAGTGGACACAAGTGATACAATTATTTCCTATCACAGATAAATAACTCAATGATACAATAATTTTTTTTTTGAAAAATATCGTTTATTGATCGCATTGTTGTTCGAATTTATTCAAAGAGCAAAGCGCACTACAACATGGATATTTAGAAATGAATCTATTCAAATTAATTATTGGGCGTAGGAAAATAATATCGAACGCATTAAAATATCGGAATATGTAATTAACCGAATTGAGGAGTGAACAAGATCTGAATCGGATATAACAGAGACTCTCTGAGAGAATTTAGATAGGCCCGTACAATAATTTTGGACCCTATGCTGAAAAATTGGCCCTAGGGGTACTTTTTCACGTATAGTTCGAAAATCGACCTTAGGAAGCCGTATCTCCAACCCCCGGTACCCTATGGATCCTGGTATCGTGCCAGGCTGTAGGAGCAACTTTGCGACTGGGGCTTCAAACCTATCCATGTGATAGCGCATTTTGTAGATCTCGTCGAAACAAACATTTTTTGTGAAGAAAGTGAAAAAAAATAATTTCATTGAAGAGAGTTATGGCCTCCGAAAGTTTTGAAACACCTGTCGTGAAAAATTTTTGCACGTGCCGTGCAAATTAAACTTTTTCATTCGATTCTCCATGCATTTTTACCCCGACGTACGTTTTTTCACAGAAAAATATTGGGTGGTAAGTTGGTTCATAGATCGCCGAAGCGGCGCAACCTCGCTTTTCCGAGAATTTCGGTATTGCGAAATCGAGCCTAATTCAATTTAAACGGGTTGAATATTAGTTTTTATCCTATAATTAGATGAAATAACCAAATATTAGTTTTATTGACATGAAAAATACATGAAAAGAATTAGTTCGCACCACCAGCTATACAGTACGTGCTAAACGCCTCATGTGTATGTAGGCGCGGCGGAGCGCCGTAGACCGCGGATTCGGCGGATTGATATTCCTCGAAAACTTGTAATTTTTTGAATTTCTAGCTTTGATTTTTGAATTCTCCGTTAAATTTCGGATATTTACCACTTTTCACTCATAAAATCCCAGCGAACAAAATCTGACAGAGTTGACTATGACTCATTCTTCGCCTATGAAACTTCCGAATGTCATAAATATGTATAGGAGGAAGAATAATTATGACTGATAGGATTAGTTGTTCCGATTGAGCTGCAGTTTTTCTTCTAAACAATCTTGTGAAAAATGGATTCATATCGAAAACATCTTTTGTATGAGAAAACATGCCAGAAAAAGATCGATACACCGGGTTCGGTTTTTAGTACGCAACACCGTTCGGAATTCGGGTTTTAGTACGCAACACCGACAGAAATGAGAGAATCGGGAGAGAGGGGGACGAATGCGAATGTCGAATATGATGTAAGTTTCATCTTCACTTCAACTTTCGAGCAATGACCTTGGTCATACAAACGGGCTCACGACATGAAAATGGACTCACGGGCTCGTTTTCGCCATATCGAAAAGGCGCCGAAATACGGAGTATTGTTGCTACTCCGGTGTGCTCCCACAAGTTGGAATCAAGCACTTCCCGCAAGTTGACTCCAAGCTTGATGGCAGCTTGTGGGAAGTGCTTGATTCCAACTTGTGGGATCTTTTGAAATCGGTGCGGACTACGGTAGTTTTTTTCTATTATTGATTCATGTTTATGACATTCGGAAGTTTCATAGGCGAAGAATGAGCCATAGTCAACTATGTCAGAACTTTGTCAGAACTATGTCAGAATTTTCTGTGAAAAACTGGAAAATATGAGTGAAAAGTGGAAAAAATCCGAAATTTAACGGAGAATTCAAAAATCAAAGCTAGAAATTCAAAAAATTACAAATTTTCGAGGAAAATCAATCCGCCGAATCCGCGGTCTGCGGCGCTCCGCCGCGCCTACATAGACATGAGGCGTTTAGCACGTACTGTATAGCTGGTGGTGCGAACTAATTCTTTTCATGTATTTTTCATATCAATAAAGCTAATATTTGATTATTTCATCTAATTATAGGATAAGAACTAATATTCAACCCGTTTAAATTGAATTAGGCTCGATTTCGCAATACCGAAATTCTCGGAGAAGCGAGGTTGCGCCGCTTCGGCGATCTATGAACCAACTTACCACCCAATATTTTTCTGTGAAAAAACGTACGTCGGGGTAAAAATGCATGGAGAATCGAATGAAAAAGTTTAATTTGCACGGCACGGGCAAAAATTTTTCACGGCAGGTTTTTCAAAACTTTCGGAGGCCATAACTCTCTTCAATGAAATTATTTTTTTTCACTTTCTTCACAAAAAATGTTTGTTTCGACGAGATCTACAAAATGCGCTATCACATGGATAGGTTTGAAGCCCCAGTCGCAAAGTTGCTCCTACAGCCTGGCACGGTACCAGGATCCATAGGGTACCGGGGGTTGGAGATACGGCTTCCTAAGGTCGATTTTCGAACTATACGTGAAAAAGTACCCCTAGGGCCAATTTTTCAGCATAGGGTCCAAAATTATTGTACGGCCCCTGTGGAGCCTAACTCAATTCTCTCAGATAGTCTCTGATAAGGACCAATGTTCTTCTGGTAGCCACATGGTCTGAAATTAGAAAGCTTTGATTTAACAATTTTCTCTGTTTTTTTGTAAGAACTAGAACTCTTCTTGACGATGATCATATTTTGTCTCTAATATTTTTTTCAGAACGTACATAAAATAATAGACAAAAAAAATGAAAAAGTGCTTTTCCCAGATGTAGATACGTAGGTTATCGTTCGAGTGTTGTCATTCGACCTTGTGTCACTTTCACTTCCTGACCTGGATTGTTTGGGGATTCATATTCGCATGTGGATAGCAATCATCTTCAGGGCCACCATAAGGCATAATGCAACGGTGTGGCGCATTAAAATTGTTGCATTCAATCTGAGAAGTGGATCTGAAATAAAAAAAAACATGATTGTTCACATATAATAGAATTCTCAAATCACGCGCAGTTCTCAGTAAATATTGGTAACGCAAGCAAAGAAGCAATTAAGTACATACCCGTATGTGTGAACGTACATAGAGATCGGCGCGTTAGTGGACTGTTCGATATAACCCAGAGAGATATCGGAGGTAATGAATGTGCAGGAGTTTGAAGTGTCGTCCGATAGTTTTATTTGTGCGAACAGATTGAGGCTTGTGGCGAAGATTATGTCGTCCGTAATTTTAACTTTAAACACTGTCTTCGAAGGGATTCCATTCGCGCGCTTGGGTAGGATAGTACTATTTTCTTGACCGCCATTAAGCGCATATTTAACCTGACTTATCATTATTGTCTCAGCAAAAAAAAGAGAAAGAACTTACGGTAAGAGGCTTTGTTCGGTTGTTGAGCAGCTCGATGTAATAGTCATAGCAGTGCGCCAATCCGGGAACGAGCACTAGCAGCAAGAATAATCTCATCCTGAAGTGAGGAACAGCACCTGCTTATCACCATTTTTGCCAGCTTAAATAGGGGTTTGACCACACCATTAAGCGAATCGATCCCCTTCATTTGTCGACGAAACGCTGTTATCTTGGTCAGCTTCTTCAAACGAATCGACTCGTTTAACCGAATGAACAATATCATTCCATGTCGGGGGTGGTTTGCAAGCAATTCTAGATCGATGGGCATAATGGGAGTCTTCTCTTCGTTCAATAGTTTTTTTTCACAATGCAACCCTCTTGTCGACGAATACACGATAATGGAGATCTCGAAGGTGCATGTTTAAGCCGAATAACTGCGCAAATGTCTAATCATACGGGCATCATGCTACAGATCTACAGCGTATTCCTCTGACTACTAATGTTTCACACTTGTACATTTGTATCTAAAAGTGCAGTTTTCCACAATTGATATGGAATTTGCCAATGTGAAGAACGGTGATAGTTTTCCTCAGTCTCGAAGGATGTATCTTGGAGCCTATTTAATCTTTCCGCCCGAGCAGTGGTCAGAGGGAATTGCACACGTTTGCTTCTCGAACAAAAGTCATCAGTGCACTGATAGCCCTGATAAAGACGATGGCCTGATACCCTTCTGATTCATCCATATCTCATCGGGTAAACAATGCATGTGTGAACTGGGAGAGTGCTTGGGCCAAAATGATCGAGATAGAATATATGACAATACACGCTTCACAGCACAAAATATTTCAAAAGGAATGCGTGAAGTACACATTGGACGTTTTGTTTGCAAAGTTGAGACACACTTTGTAGTAGCTTGAATCGAAAATCGCTCTTTTCATCGAGCTTGTTTTTCGCTGTGGGCTGTACGAAGAGATCATTCGAGAAAACAATGATCTCGTGAATATTTATTATGGTACAACTTCGCTTCAAAGTTTAAGTTCAGTGAAACAGCTAAGAAAATTGCTATCAGTAATCTGCCGACAAAAGGATTGCCAGCACGTTTAAAACGCTATTTAAGACAAGGACACCAGTGATAAGACAGTCCACTTCTCAAGGATGAGACTCGCAATTCTTCTTTTCGTCGTAGTCGCTACGGCGCAATGCTACAAGATCAACCTCTACAACAACCAATCCACGCCTCTCGATGTAAGTCGGAAATTTAATATATAACAAATGATTAATTTTTCAAATGTAATTTGAAAACATTTTTTTCTTCGGGTCATAAGTACCCGCACAGATCAAATATGTCAACAACGGCGTGCAGTCTACAGTGACCTTGCCTGCGAAGACGACTAGCACCGTGCCAAAGTGGACGAAGACTGGACTCACTGTCAGCGACAGTAACTACTTCTCCACGCTTAATTTCTACGCGATCATCACTCCGACAAGCCCGCAGGTGATCTCATTTGAAGCCCGATAGAATTGCCATGACATGACAGTAACATTATACTACATTTCTACGACCGCCACTTGCTACTGAATTTGTTAAACTCATATTGCACACCATCCGGCAAGTAATTTCTATGATTTAAGCTAGTGTAAGCGATATTTTCACCGTGCAGACCCCGTCGCCTACTCTGGATGTGGCAGGCGGATATTTAGCGTGGAATCCCGCTAACCCGAACATCTCGATGAAGATATTCTTCTCTCCCAGGTACCACATTGTCCGACTAGTATATCATTCAATCAGGACTGTGGTTACAAAAACATTTCCATCAAACTGATTGCAGTCTCTTTTACATCGTGTGCAATGAAGCGAGCGTGCTGGAGACCTGCAAGAAATCGACCTCTTCCGTCCACGAGTCTCCAGCGGTCAGTAAACATTAACATGACTAAAATAGGCAATATGTTATTCCAGACGCTAACTGTATCATACGTCACATCCGCGACGTACGATATCTGGTTCAATCCGCTATAAGCAACAAACATTGCGACATCGCACTTATCCACTTGGACGCTAAGACCTTCCTTGTCCATTTTTTTGTAGTTTGTACGTCGATTGCAATAAATGTTCGCACAGAATAGCCTCCCCGATTTTGGAGTTTACTCCTTCTTTAATTAATCACATCCGAGTGTTTATCAAAAATGGAAATTACCCTTAAAGAAGGAGTGGCACGAATATCTGGCTAACTGAGTTCTCGATGTCAGACAGTGTGGCATGAGCACCCCATAACGCTTTCGAAACTCCCATGTTTTCAATTTTCGTCTAAACTGAGATATACTCGATTGGCTGATTGCCAAGTCACCCTGAAGCGCAGGCAACGAGCTCCGCCTCACTTTGCATATCGGCGCGATTCGTGCCTCTCCTTCTTTAAGTGCTTTTCTGTAATCATGGTTAGTCATAACATATACTTGCTTGACTCTGCGTGGAATTTTTCATATTTGTCGCCGACATGCGTTTTTTTGCTTTGGCTTATCTCCCATATCGCCTTCTAGAGCCCGCAAGATCACCTCTCCTTATCAAGCGACGGCTTCGAGAGCAATGTCTATTCATTTCATGTATTCTCTCATTGATTCTCGAAGCTGAAAAGAAGGCGATTTGAAGAGGGTCGTGGCTGGAATGAATAATTTCATCAACTGAACTCTCTCAGAAACAAACGTTCTCTCACAGTCCCTCCGATAGAAAGATTGCTGATAAGTGTCTGAAGCGCACGAGCAAATTCGAATGTATAGAGGGGTCAACAACTTTTTTTAGCTGGCCCAACACCATATTTAAGATGAGTGAGACTTCGATAAGACAGTGTTTTCCTACTAGTCTCTCCAAGGATGAAACTTCTTCTCCTCCTTCTTCTCGCCTCTTCGACTCAAGCCTACATGATCATCGCCTACAACATGAACACCTCTCAGGACATCCAGGTATACAGGTTGATTGGCCGTGAAGATGGCCCTTCAACGAAGCTTTGAAGATAATATTCATAGTCGTGAATATAGCCGTACTGTGAGAATCAGAGCGTCTTCTGAGGGGCGTCCTCCTTTAACGACTTGTCATCGTTGCGCTATTTCAGCTTCGCTTCCAAGACTGCTGGGGCGTCGGTTCGAACACGACCATCTGGAAGCGGCCTCCTTCATCGGACGCACCGCACATGTGGTTCTCACCCGAGATCGCGGACACATCTTGCGTGTCCGTCGTTGTGGGCACCTTGTGAGTTTTCGATCCTGGGAGCTGGACAGCGGTCAAGTTTCAATGCTCGATCTCTAAATGTCATTCTGCATACTGGATACTCTCAGGTGGACGCGCATCCAAACCTCCTGGCTGCCGTCATATCACGCGTACACACTCGGAATGAACGTTACGACAAACCCACTCGCCATGCGCATCGAACCAATGGCGTACGTTTTTCGTATACATATGTCTGGAGCCAACGAGTGATCTGTGAGCAAAATGATGGTGCTTATCGAAATAAGCACCTTTGAGAACCCTAAATCTCAAAAATTCAGAGAGTCAATAATTTTTGGCTGTGCCAGAACAAGCCAGATCTGCTCGAATCTCTCGCAAACGGCCTCATATATCTGATAAATTCGCATGGAAAAGTCATAGAATCTAGAAAATGTTGGCCGGCGCTTTTCACGCAATCGAATTTCCAGGTCGCGTCCTCAATACGTTTGCAATGGCCCTGTGCCCAACAAGTGCACCGGACTGGGAGGCGAGAATCCGAACACTCAGCTGGTAAGTAAAGATAGTCAATACCTGGTGGAAACAAGAAATAAGGAACGGGAATTATCTTAGCTTATATATGATTCCCTTTTGGAGATCCATTTGTAGAGATGATTACCAGAAAAAATAGTAAATTATGAAATGCAGACGTCTACTGCACCGTACGGCACATCGTACGATCTCTTCATCTACTGAGATGGTCAATACTTCTTCAATTGCTAGTCCGCCCCCTCTCTCTTCATTGTCTCTGCTGGTCCTGACAATTGTCGACTATCGATTAGTAGCTGATAATAAACTATTCTTACTGAATTTACATTATCTGTTAACGAAAATCTGGGAACTCGAAAGTTTCCTATGATAAGTATCAGTTGATTCTCACAAAGTATACTTCACGCACAGTACTTATTCGGCCTAATATGTACGACAACGACGTCGTAGCACTGAGCAGAAGAGTGAAAAAATAGAGATGGAGCAGGAGTCTCATCCTTGAGACTCCTGGTCCATCTCTATTCATCACTCTTATCGCCAGTTGGTTAATCTGAACGAGCTCGAACAAGATCGTCGAATTGGTTTTAATAGAGTTCTAAGGCGTTTCAATTAACTGCACCTGTGAATAGAAGCTGCATCATTCCAATCATATCACTCAATCGATGCCAACTTGGCACGTATAAGTGAAGTTCACTAAAACACATCTCAGATAACGTCAATTCGACGACAAGTCGGTTGCATCAATGCGAGCGAGCTCAAATCCTTTTGAACACGAAGTAAACAGCGATAAGACAGTACCATCGTATACTCGAGGACGTGGCTGCTGCTCCTTATTCTCTTGGTCACTGAGGACATTCCACGACTTGTTCAGTATGTTTCCTCATAGTTTTATTTTAACGTGCGTATTCCAAACTCCCAGCGTGGCTAACCGACTGATTCTTATAGCGAAGATGCAGTGGAATCGCTCTCAACGACATCATCGTCTTCAATTAGTACCGTGAATCGTACCATATCGAGTTCATCTAGATACTTGAAAGATCCTTCGATTGCATCTTTTTTATTCAATCAAAGGAGCTAATATAGGGGCAACAATTTGTCGATCAATCTGCACTTTTTATCCAACAGTCGGTTTACAATACATCGTTGCACTGGGCAGCTCCTTTGGTCTCGCTGTTGATCCAGTCACAGAATGCGGAGGTGCGCGTGTAGATTCCTGCAACGATCCGACTTGGCGATTCAAACTTTGGCTCACAGTCAACCACTAGAGTTCGAAATACGAGTGATTGTCTCTTCATTCTTTTCACTGTCTCATCGGTCAGAGAGGCGAGATAGTGTGTGAAATGAAGAGACGAATAGCTCATATTTCGAACTTTACCGAGCACAACGTACCGGGAAACCTCAGAGCACCGCATGCGCTGCTCCACGAGAAGATACCGTACTGGAACCAAGCGCCTGAGTCGTCGGTCTTGACAAGTGGCCCGCCCATATCTTCCTAAAAGGAGGATAAGAATGAAACCTCGAGGAATCATGAAGTGTCAAAACTGCTTATTAATGTATACCAACATAGCATGCGGCGACGTCATATCCTCCGGCGCAGAACATTGTCTGAAAAGGGCATCTTTATGTGTAACATGTTGTTTCAGTGAATATCTGGCGCCAATTCAAATTCTCACATCCGGGTGAACCCTTGCAGGGTATTCCTTATCGCAAATCGTCTCGTTTAGAATGGGCATATTGACCTGGTGCAGCGCCAACTCCTCCACAGTATTGTCTGCAAGTGGCAACTGTGAATGAAGTCACAGCAGGGGTCTCTGCCAGGCTACTACCCCTTGTTACCGGAACGCCTTGTACCGGAACCAATACATGGTACCCGTACTTCTGGTGCCTGCTCCAGGCTACCACTTGCATGCTCACCTTTTCTGCTGCCCCATCCGGTGGCCCAGAAATCGTCAGGATAGGCGAGGGCGACGTCGTCGGTCTTGGGCAGGCACACCGGCTGTATATGGACATTGAAGACCAAGGGCGTACCCAGCTGCAAATTTGACTGTCGATGTTTGGGAAAGGTCGTCGTGCCGTGGTGCACTGTGAAGCAAAAAAGGTACCTCAAGGAGGGCGACGTCGTTAGCGTTTGTTCGGGAACTGAACTCCGGGTGAAGATGGACTGCCTTGACGCTCACAACTTGTGCTATGCCGGATCCGTCAGGCCTGCATTGGAAATGTAATGTTTGGCACGTTATTCATCGGTTATGGCAGGCTCGTTAACTCACTTTTTCTGATCAAAGATGCCTGCTTTGACATTCAAATTCGAGGGCTTGTAGTCGTAGACGCACTGACCTGCAAGTGGTTGGTGTACTTTGTGGTGTGTCGGGTGCAATAACTAATTCGACGTTTCTCACTCACCGGCGGTCAACACCCACCCGGAAGCGATGATAGTCCCTCCGCAATGAAGATCGCATTGGCCGAACCAGTCTGCAAAGATTATCTCGGTCGACGTTTCCCATTTGATAAAAAAAAGAAGCTAACCTTTCGTGCACAGTTCGATCATCCATGGCCACGAGTAGGGAACAGCCAAGTCTCCACCGACGATAAATTGGCCGACCTTGTCTCCTCTAACTCTGGCGTGCGTGACGTTGGGCTTAACGGGAGTCTGTCCGCAACTGGAAAACATTTGGTGTGATGGCATTGTGAGATTTGGTAAACGTCGCGACCGATATGCTTACGTTGCAGCCAGAGCAACGGCAAGCGCTGAGAGAAGAACGATGGTGGTTCTCATCCCTAAAACACGATATGAAATCACGAAAGTGGATTGCGACAAGCAGCAAGGGTAATATCTAATACTCAGATACACTCTTGTATGAGAGACTGTCTCGATCTTTATCTGTGCCGCACACTCTCTCTCTCTCTCCACATTAAAAGCAAGAAAACAGGTCGAAGCCAAAATGATGAGATGTAGTCTATCCTGCAATTATGGAGTGTCAGTGCAAAGTACTGAAATGGATTTGATTCCAATCTAAAGATCCATGTTTCAAGCGCACGTCAACTCCAGTGAATGATAGCGAGATTATCTCTTGCACACTCTCCACTGCACATACTATTTCGCACGCTCTGATCGGAAAGACATCAATCCGGTCAGGTTGTCAGTTTTGGATTTGGGGCTGGACTAAAGTAGCACAGACGTGCATTATCGAATACGGAAAGCTCGACTTCTTTGAATAATTGCGCAAAAAATATGAGAAAAAAATCCTTAATAAATAGTCCACGCGTTCCACCGATTTTTGTATGCGACAACGAATGATCAATTGATGGGCTCATTTTATAAACTTTATACAATGGTCGGTTTAAAGTACGTCGCTGCATTGGGCAGCTCCTTTGGTCTCGCTGCTGATCCAGTCACAGAATGCGGAGGTGCGCGTGTAGATTCCTGCAACGATTGTCTACCTTGGCGCGAGATTCAAACTTTGGAGTCTGACTCGAGCACCACCTAGCCACTAAATCGATCTTCGGTCTTTTCCGAGCCCCTCGACTGCGAATCGGGTCTATGACTCGAGGCTTCGATAGGCTCGACTTGGCTTCATCAACCTTTATTCAAACCTTGACCCGTTCCCAAGGACAAACGTACCAGGATATTTCAGACTACCGCATGAGGTGGTCCACGAGAAGATACCGTACTGGAACCAAGCACCTGAAGCGTCGGTCTTCACGAGTGGCCCGCCCAAATCTTCCTAAAAAAGATTTAATATTCAAATTTGAGGAAGAAATAAGGAGCAGAGGGATTGCTTTCACAAGGAATTGGTTTTTAAGCACAAAAGTATACGATTTGCAGCTTCTCTCCTCACGGATCACGGATCCATGAAAATCACACAGCTCCATGACTTGCTAAAACTGAATATTACTGCGCAACTAACATAGCATGCTGCGGTATCGATGCCTCCGGCGCAGAACATTGTCTGAAAAAATGGCATTTGTATGTGTATTATGTTATTTCAGGGAGTATTTGGGGGGCCGATTCGTAATTCGAATTCTCACATCCGGGTGGACCTTGGACAGGTACGTTTTCGTGCACGTCGTAGTGTTGACGAAGGGCAGATCGACCTGATGCAGGCCTACCTCCTCCGGTTCATTATCTGCGAGGGGCAATCGTTATTGAAGTCGACACCCGGGTCTCTCTGTCAGGCTACTACTGTACGAGCTGACTACTAGGGTGGGCTCTGTACGGAAACGGGGGTCCCATAAGAAAATGGGGGTCCCATCAGAAAACGGGGGTCCCATCAGAAAACGGGGTCCCATCGGGTCCCATCAGAAAACGGGGGTCCCATCGGGTCCCATCAGAAAACGGGGGTCCCATCGGGTCCCATCAGAATACGGGGGTCCCATCGGGTCCTATCAGAAAACGGGGGTCCCTTAAGTTTATTTTTATTTTTCCTTGCTAATTTCAGTTATCACATCACTAAAGCGTTTTTAGACGTATTTTTCGCCTCACTTTCGTAAAGATTATTTTCAAATGTAATATGTCCATTTCATTGAATAATATATTTATATGAATTTATATGATGTCACAAAAGCTTGTGAATCTGATTAGGAAAACTAATATATGCTATTTATACAAAATAGGTCAAAACCCGAAGTCAAACGATCAAAAACAGCCATTCCCGGGTCATCCCTTGCGCAAGGGTTCGAAACCCTTGCGCAAGGGTTTGCCTTTCTCACTCTCCCCTTCCTCTCATTCCGCGTCACGCCGCGCACCCTTCCCCCTTCCTTCAGCTTCTCTACTTGGGAGTCGTGGAAACCGACTTGCCCATCGAATCGGGGATGCCAGTTGAGCCGGTGGTACGAGAAGACTTGGTAGTAGTGGACTTGACAGTGGGCTTGGGAGTAGTGATTACGGTCGAAGCTCCACCGCGTTTCGGTCTGGTTACCGCAGTTAAAGCAGAATCCGGCTTGACGGCTTTACTGGTCGCGCGCGGAGAGGTAGTAGTAGGCGCGACTGTGGGATTGGGAGAGGTGGATACCGATTTGCAAGTCGACTTAAAAAAAATATTTGTTGGGACCCGGTGGGACCCCCGTTTTCTGATGGGACCCCCGTATTTTTTTGGGACCCCCGTTTTCTGATGGAACCCGATGGGACCCCCGTTTTCTGATGGGACCCCCGTTTTCTGATGGGACCCCCGTTTCCGTACAGAGCCCTAGGGTGGCATGTTCGGTATCGGGATTGCCGACACATCTCGAGGCAGACGCTTAGAGACAACATCTAGAGTGCGAGATATTCGACAGAATAAGAGCGTGCGAGATATTCGACCTAAACTGCAACCTTACTGGCTACGAATGAGGCCACGCACCCTTTTTGCTGCCCCATCCGGTGGCCCAGAAATCGTTGGGATAGGTGAGGGCAGCGTCATCCGTTTTCGGCAGACACACCGGCTGGATGTGGTCATTGAAGACCAAGGGTGTGGTCAGCTGAAATTTCAATTGTCGATGTTTGGGAAAAGTGGGTCGTGATGCACTCCGTGGTGCAGATTACGGTACCTCAATAAGGGCGACATCGTTAGTGTTGTGTAGGAAATTGAACTGCGGGTGAAGATGGACGTCCTTGGCGCTCAAAGTTTCTCCGGAACTGTATTGAAAAATATGATGTTAGACAAAATTCGCCTCGGTTACGGTAGACGTACGAACGTACCTGTCCTTCTCATCGAAGAAGCCAGCTTTGACAACCCAGTCTGTGGGCTTATAGTTATCGTAGACGCACTGACCTGCAAGTGGATGGTGTACTTGGTGGTGTGTCGGGTGCAATAACTAATGCGACGTTTCTCACTCACCGGCGGTCAACACCCACCCGGAAGCGATGATAGTCCCACCGCAATGAAGATCGCATTGGCCGAACCAGTCTGCAATGGTGAGTGCGGGCGACGTTTTCCAATTGATCCACAACGGTCGACCAATACTTACTTTTCGTGCACAGGGCGACCATCCATGGCCACGAATACGGAACAGCCAAGTCTCCGCCGACGATAAATTGGCCGACCTTGTCTTCACTTACTTTCGCGGTGCTGATGCGCGTGACATTGGGCTTGACGGGAGTCTGACCGCAACTGGAAAACACTTGGTGTACTGTCGCGGTGCGATTTGGTAAAAGTCGCCGCCGATATGCTTACATGGCAGCCAGCGCAAGGGCGAGCGTTGAGAGAAGTACAATGGTGGTTCTCATTCCTAAATCAATATATTTGAAAATGCGAAAGAATTGGATCGCGAAAAGTACTATCGAATACACAAATACATTCTTTTATAACGCAGTGAAGAAAGCGGAGTCTTTCATACGGTTCCTCTCTTTATCTACGTCTCTCCTGGCAGCTCGCTCTCCCCGCTCATAAAGGCTAGAAAACATGAGATGAAGCCAAAATGATGAGATAAACGTAGTCTATCCTGCAATTAAAGCGTAAAGTACGGTATGAGATGGACTTAAGTGTCCTTTAGAAGAAAGTTTTATTTTCTCTGTTCCTGAATTTGATACAATGAATTCCATCCCACGACATTCAAATATGCTGTCACAAGTTATACGCTATACATCAGCTATACGGTTATACAGTGATAGGTAACCGATTAATGTATCATGCTAGAAGATTCCATGATGTATGCATGTGCATATTCGTGATATTGTAGAGGAATGGCGATATTCCCTGCAATTCTGTGAATAACTTATGAAATATCACCAATTCCCCTCGTTATTATTGCTATTTTAAATAATTAAATCACAATATAATTAATTCAAATAATTTATGTCATTCCTCGTTAATTTGATTACGGTAGAATTTGAATTCCCACACTTGGCACGTTGCCAACTTTGGCTGAGTATCGTAGAATTTTGCCACGTGTGATTGTGCAATCAATATTAGTGTTCTTCTCTCTCGTTCGTTTTTTTATCCTTTGTTGTTCGTTTTCCGGCTTGTTATTTAACACTTGCGTTCTTTTTATATAAAGTCTCTTTCTTTAAAACAAACCTGGTCTTGTGTGCTCGTTTGGTGCGTAGACATCACAACTGTCAAGGGGCGTTTTGGGGAATTGTCATCCGGCTGCATTTCTTCTTGATTTTCACGTCTTCCTACTAGATTCTCTGTCCAACGCGGTTATTTGGCAAGTGACTAACGACTGTCACTTGCATTGTGGTTGATTGGCAAACGACTGCCATCTTCTGTTGATTGATTGGAGACCTTCGTCGGTCACAAATTGCATTTGTGCACCGGAGGTTCTCTTCGATTTTGGATTTGTTGACAATAAGATAGTATCCTACGTGAGTAAATATATATTTATTCGCATAGTCGATATTATTACATGGGGGCTGAGCCTCGTGTTTGACAAGAGAACCGTGATTATCAATTTGAACTGTTGAATTGCAGTTATGGCGACGGACGACGTGACAATGCGTGACGTGTCCGGCAAGAAGAACGACCCGCTCACCGGCCCGTCCGACTCTGAGCTACTCACCGGCCCGATCAATATCGTGGCGCCAGCTGAGGAAGAAGAGCTGCTAAGTGGAGAGCTCGAGAAGACTGTCGATGACGCGAGCACGGATGAATTGCTGAAGGGTGCAGCACTCCCAGTGACAGAGGTTGGTCGTAATTCTCGATCGAAATCAAAGACTCTTGAGAATAGTAACTCACCTAGAGATGCCGTTGTGCGTGTGGGTACTAAAATGGATAATCTAAGAGCGACTTTGTTGACGAGAGAGGTGAATACTAAAAAGACAGAAAGTGCAATTGCTGAATTTGAGTCAACGTTCGACAAAGAGAGAGAGTCGATTGATGTTGATTTGATGATGATTGATACAGCGCTGATGGTGAGTGCCAATCATAATGGAGAGATGAGAAAAATGCAAAAGCACTATGATCAAAAGTGTGATGAGCTGAAAGTAGTGAATGATGAAATGGCGCAAGTACTAGAGGGCACTGAATACACTCGTATTAGTGAACTGCGTTTCAAATTCAATGAACTCAATGAGCAAATAAAGAGTGCTGAGGAGAATGAAAAATCGATTTTGACTGATGTTGGTGTTGAGTCGATGAGAGAAGTGATTGAACGCGCTAAGCGAGTAGTCAATGCTGATAGTGCTACCGATGTTAGTCGCCAATTGATCAAGCAATGCAACGAGTTGTTGACAGAAGTAGGTCATGGAGATCTCGTTAGTGTAGCTGAGGAAGTGAAAGCAATGCGTGATGAAATAAATACATTGCGGAATGCTGAGGGTTATCGTACTGATATACTTGATGAAATGATGGTGCAATGGAATGTCACTGATGAATCAGATATACATCAAGCTATTCAGAAGACGATCGAGGAGTACAAGAAGAGTGAGGCGCAGTTACGTCACCGGCTCGACCAAGCAAACGATGCAATCGACAAGATGAAGCGGGAGCGCGATGCGGACCGGCGCGAAATCGATCAATGGAAACAGAAGGATCTCGAGAGGGCAACTCGTAAGTCAGATTCACCATTGAGCGATACGCTAATGAAAGAGATGAATGAACTCAGAGGTCAAATGCAGGTACTGCTGCAATCCTCAAGCGAGAGGAGGACGCCCGAGAGGCAATCGTCGATAGCTTTCGAGCCAGTGAGGTCAAGCTTGCCCGAGACTGGAGGAAGGAGCGAGATCTTGACGCCATCAGGTGCGAATTTCTTGAACAATAACGATGGAAACTCTGACTATCTGGGTTCGTATCTAAATCCTTCTATGCTTCCCGTGTTGGATAAGTATGATGGAAGTAAGGAGAAATTCGAGTCATTCAAAAATGGTTTCCTGGTGCGTTATGGTAGAATAAGGGATTGTGACGTGCATATTCTATTGCCTGAGTTTCTCATTGGAAAAGCTCGTCAAGAGTACCATTCTCTTCCTGAGGAGTACAAGACTAAGCCGATTAGAGACTGTCTTGATTGGCTCAAGGATAGAATAATGGGTGGCTCTCGTTATTTCGCCATTGATCTAGAAAGAAGATTGAGAGATCTGAAAGTTGGTGGTAGAAAAGTGGAGCAGATATGCCAGGAGGTAGAATATCTGGTGCATAAGCTGCACAGTGAGCCAGCGAAGCAGGAAGAAATCAAACAGAGGCAGTTGATCTTCTTGTATGAGGCTAATCGGGAGTGGTATTCTGGACTATTGAGATTGATGGACACTGGGTGTTCTTATGTGGATATGAAGGAGTATTTGATGAGAGAAGAGTATGTGGAGAGACGATTGGCTTCCAACAGACCCAATGTGGGCGGTAGCAGTAATCAATCGAGAGTGTACAACAGAGGTGCTAACGGTGTCGATCGTGACCGGCTTGCTAAAATCAAGTGCACATGTTGTGGTGGTATTGGACATGAAGAAATGAGATGTCCAACCAAGAGTGATTCGAGAGGTCTTCTGAGTGACCGACAGTGTTTCGTGTGTGGCGGAAAGGGGCATGTAGCTAAGACGTGCATTTCTGACCAGTCTATGAAGGATATGTGGAGAATGAGAGGTGGACAATCTGAGACATCGAGAGATGGTGTTTCTCAGCCACCATCGAGGAATCCCGGTTCCGGCTCGAATGCGATGCCACTCGGAAACGGAGAAAACAATGGAGGATACAGTGGTCCGCGAAGAGGTGGATATGGTGGTTCAAGGAACTCACCTAGACCCGCTGTTCGTATGCTCGCGTTGAGGTGTGAGGAGATGAAAGATGAAGCTGAGAACAAAGTATCGTTCCGGCAGGAAACTTCTGTGAAGGCGAAGGATGTAGTTGAGGAACCCAGGGAGGTATCAGAAATTACTCATCCAGCCGATGTGTGTGATGCAGTTGAGGAACCCAGGGAGGTATCAGATATTACTCATCCAACAGAGGAAGTAGTGAGAGTGGAAGATGAGAAGGAAAGCGAGGCAGACGATCCGTTCTTCGTCAAGAGATCGCGACTTGTGAGTGGATTGATCGGTGGTCTACAAGTAGAAGCTTGTTTAGACACTGGTGCTGATGTGAATTTGATCGATAGAAGAACTGTCGAGAAGATGAATGGTGTGAAGATTGAGCCTGGAAGTAAGTGGAATATCCAGGATGCTCAAAAGAATTCAGTAAAGACTCTCGGTACAGTCTTACTCGATGTGAAGATGGAGATTGGAAATGAGTGCAAAGTGGGATTTGTAGTGACGGAAGCTGATGTTGCTAATATTCTACTGGGTAATGGAGCACTCGATGCAATGGGTCTTGCACTCAGAATGAAGGAAGATGCAACACCTGCAAAACCTCCGAATCTGCCAGACAATGCAATCGTTCTGAGAACTGCGTACATTGGTCCAGGACGGATGGGTACGGTACTTGTGGGAGGTGGACGAGATAGAGAAGGTCCAAAGGTGTTGATTACGGAAAGAGAAGAAGTGATCGAAGGGATCAATGATGAAGATTCCATTGTTCGAGTCCCTGTATGGAATGATTCGAATGAAGATTTGATGTTCGAGCAACATGAAGTAATTGGTGTATGGTGCAGAGTGAGCCGGCCTGATGACAAAGAGTCACTACCGAATAATGCACTGTTGGTGAACCATGTCAAAGGAACTGAGAGAAAGGTCAACTGGAAGGAGATAAAGGAAAATCTCGAGAGTTGTCGTGGTGGAAAGTTGAGCAACAGAATGGAAGAAATCATTCGAGCTCGTGCTGATGTATTTGCTGTTGAGGATAGTGATCTTGGAAGATTGAAGGGAATGATGTGTAATATCCGGCTTGATGAACAAAGCAAACCAATCAGACAGAAGGAGCGTCCTGTTCCTTTTGCTCTGAAACCGGCACTGAGAACGTTACTGGATAAGATGATGTCGCAGGGAGTCATCAGGAAATCCAATTCGCCATGGTTATCCCCAGTGGTGCTGGTTAAGAAGAAGGATGGCAGTATTAGAATCTGCATCGACTTCAGAAGAGTGAATGAGGTGACGAGAGAAGATGCGTTCCCTCTGCCCAACATTGAGAACATACTTCAATCATTGCAAGGAAGAAAGGTATTCACCGTAATGGACCTTTCATCTGGATTTTGGCAATTACCTCTGAATGAGAAGAGTGCTGAGGTCACAGCTTTTGCAACCATGGGAGAGCTCTACGAATTCTCTGTTTTACCTTTTGGTCTGAATATTTCTCCGGCACTTTTTCAAAGGGCTATGGCGGGAGTATTGAAGGATGAATTGAGCAAGGAAGGTCGTGAGAAGGTTGTACACTGTTACATCGACGATGTATTGATTGCAACTGAAACTGAGGATGAGCATGAAAAGGTTCTTGCTCGTGTTCTTGATAAGTTGAGGAGTAATGGATTGCTGTTGAACATGAAGAAATGCAAAATTATGGTCAATGAAATAGAATACCTCGGTCATCGATTGACAAAGAGTGGTCTGCACATTGATGACAGGAAGATCCAAGCGATAAGGGAGTACAAGCGTCCTGAAACGATGTCGCAGATGCAATCATTCCTCGGAATGACGGGTTACCACCGTCGTTTCGTGGAAGCGTACGCTCGAATCGTGCATCCTCTTACCCGGCTCGTAGTAACAACTGGAAAGAAATTGCTATGGACGGATGAGGCAAATGTGGCATTCGAAACTCTGAAAGAGAAAATTGCGTCTGCTCCTGTACTGCAGCAGCCAGATTATTCTGGAGCAATGGATGGTTCGCGACCATTTATTCTGACTACGGACGCCAGTGGGTGCGGAATTGGTGCTGTGATGAGTCAGAAAGGGATCGATGGAATAGAAAGGACATTAGCTTTCTATTCTAGAACGTTGAAAGAATCTGAAAGAGGATTGTCTGTGGTGGACACTGAGGCGCTCGCGGTGTATGAGTCTGTGATTAGATGGAGACACATGACTCTGGGAACAAGGACGATAGTTCGTACTGATCATCAACCACTCGTAACGTTACTGAAAAGAAAGCATGTCGCCTCGAGACTGCTCAGATGGGCGACTGAGTTGCAACAATACAATCTGGAGATTGAACACATCAAGGGCAAGACTAATGTTGTCGCGGATGCATTGAGTCGTAACCCGAGAGATGAGCCTCCAGAAGAGGATAATGGATTCAGTGACAGTGTCGGGATTGTTGTTAATGCAATTACTCGTAGTAAGACTGAAGCTGAGAGATTGGAGGAGGAGAAAAGGCGAAAGAGTCTTGAGGATTCTGAAGAGTATGAGAATAAGAATCAATGGATATCGGATCAGAGTAAAGATGATTGGGTGGTATCTATGCTCGAGAAGTTGAAGGAAGTTGGTGAAGGGAAGAGAGATGTCGCTGAAGAAGTGACTACTCCCGGCACGAATAAAAGAACTAGCCTAGCAGATTGGATAGTTCATGATGGTATTCTGTATCTTCTCGGTTTTGATCATACAAAGAAGTTGTACATTCCTGAGGGAAGAAGGGAACGATTTGTGCAAGAGATTCATGACTCGCCGTTAAGTGGTCATCTCTGTTCAAAGAAACTAGTGCAGAAACTTTCGAGTGAAGTGTTCTGGGGTTCAATGCTGAAGGATGTCCAGAGTGTACTCAAGAAGTGCCAGAGATGCCTTCTTGCAAATCCTCAGAAGAAGATGATTCCTCCTTTACAACCGTTGATTGCTAATGATAGAATGGATGTAGTCGGAATGGATCTAATTGAAATGGGTCGAGGGAAGAATGGTGGAAAATATATCGTGACGATTATTGACCATTTTTCGAAGTTTGGAGGAGCATTTGCTGTCAAGGATAAGAAGGCCGAAACTGTGGCAGATGTATTCATCTCCCGATGGGTGTGTGAAGGCGGAAGAGTTCCGAAGATGCTTGTTACTGATAATGGATCAGAATTGGTTAATCAGATTATGGCTGAGATTGCAAAACGTTTCCAAATCGATCGAAAACTTACGTTACCGTACCATAGCAGGGCGAATGGTATTACGGAACGATTCAATCGCACTATTGTCGAAATTGTGAGAAGAATCAAGATGCGAGACGATGAATGGGAAGAGGCTCTGCCTTATGCCATTTTTGCGTATAATGCAAGTCCTCATGGAGTGACGGGTGAAACACCATCATACCTAATGTATCTGAGAGATGAAGTCCTTCCAAGTAGTCAATTACCACAATCCAATCCGGCATATACTGTAGATTTGGATGTATCTGATTACAAAAGGAGAATGAGTTGGATGCTAGAGAAAACAAGATCATTCGTATTGACTAAGTTGGAGAATGAGAGAAGGAAGATGAAAATGCTGTATGATGAGAAACATAAGCATAATATGAAGATAAAACCTTCCAAGGGAGATCGAGTTTATGTGAGAATCGAACCGAAAGTGGGTGATATTAAGAAGATGATGAGTCATTATGAAGGACCATATCGAGTTATCAGCACTTCTAATACTACTGCAACTGTAGTGAGGGCGGATAATGGTCTCGAAAATGGTAGAATGGAGGATAGAAGGGTCGTTCAATTTGATAGATTACGACTAGTCCCTAGAGAAGAAAATGATGTACACAATAAAGTGGATAATGCTACTGTGTGTAGAATTGTAAGGGCGGAGGGTCATTGTTCTGATTTCAGGGCCGAAGTCAACACTCTCTCGCCTCTTCATCCTGACTACAATTGTGAGCCGTGCGGAAAGCGTCAAGCTTCCGGCATGTTCAAAAGAGAGAACATGGGTGACGTGGGAAGACTGCTGTTCTCCAATCTTCGTGAGCTTGCTGCCATCGTTGATCTCAAGGAAGAGTGGAACGACCTCACTGCTTCTGAGGCGAATCGATCAGTAAGAGAGAAGGTACACAATGGAGAGATCTCATCCCGGGCATACCGAACTGCTTATGTGAAAGGATTGTGTACCCATGCAATCGAGAAGGCAAACGACATGGCAGATACCGGCGTGACCATTGTTGGTGAGAGTAAGGCCCTCTCAGACATTGTATCTGAAGTTATCGGTGGCACAAAGAATCGACTATACAAGAAAAATTGTGTAGCTTTGCTGCCCGAGGACTCATCAGTTGTTAAATGCAATGGTGAATGGAAAGAATTGGAAGTACTGAAGTACAAGGATTGGGATGGATTAAAGAGCAGTATCCTGTCTATGGAGAAGTCCGGCTCGCTCCCAAAGTCTTTGTGGGTAGTGCTAAAGTCGACTTTCGCGAAAGCGAATCTGGAAGAACTCAAGAGCTACTGTGGCCGGATCTCCGAGGACGACGCCATTACGACGTACATCTCTGCTGATATTCTGCCCCTGCATCCAGTGGATCCCAATACTGAAGCAATCAAGACTCATCAAGAATACCTCACATCGTGGAGATTGGAGAAGCCCGTTAAGAACATCGTCGTGATCAGCCCCATCTCCGGCATGATTTGGAATCTCTACCCCTTTGTGTTTCTCTACACTGTGGCTAGAAGAGAAACGAAGGAACTGTTTGAGAAGGCTGTTGCCTACATCGTGGACGGCAAGAGTTTCCCGATGGATTCTGCCATCGACCGTCCATCTGTCAATAAGAAGAGACCCGCACCCTCTCAGTGGGAACCGACTGATTCGACCTTGTCAGGAAGAAAGAAGAAAACATTCAAGTGCACCAATTGCCTGAAGTTTGGCCATCTCGCCGATCGTTGTTATCAAGACAAGAGAAGCCTGGAGTGAGGACACTCGCTCTGAGAGTGGGGAGGCATGTAGAGGAATGGCGATATTCCCTGCAATTCTGTGAATAACTTATGAAATATCACCAATTCCCCTCGTTATTATTGCTATTTTAAATAATTAAATCACAATATAATTAATTCAAATAATTTATGTCATTCCTCGTTAATTTGATTACGGTAGAATTTGAATTCCCACACTTGGCACGTTGCCAACTTTGGCTGAGTATCGTAGAATTTTGCCACGTGTGATTGTGCAATCAATATTAGTGTTCTTCTCTCTCGTTCGTTTTTTTATCCTTTGTTGTTCGTTTTCCGGCTTGTTATTTAACACTTGCGTTCTTTTTATATAAAGTCTCTTTCTTTAAAACAAACCTGGTCTTGTGTGCTCGTTTGGTGCGTAGACATCACAACTGTCAAGGGGCGTTTTGGGGAATTGTCATCCGGCTGCATTTCTTCTTGATTTTCACGTCTTCCTACTAGATTCTCTGTCCAACGCGGTTATTTGGCAAGTGACTAACGACTGTCACTTGCATTGTGGTTGATTGGCAAACGACTGCCATCTTCTGTTGATTGATTGGAGACCTTCGTCGGTCACAAATTGCATTTGTGCACCGGAGGTTCTCTTCGATTTTGGATTTGTTGACAATAAGATAGTATCCTACGTGAGTAAATATATATTTATTCGCATAGTCGATATTATTACAATATGCACAAAAGAATATGGATGAAGGTAAGTAATGCTGGATGATGGTATCTTGAAGATTCTTCTATATAATCTTTGGTCATCACACATTTGTCCCGCTCCGCTTGATCCATTAGTGTACATCGTGGTCATCGCTCCAGTTTCCCACCCAAAAGTCCCTCCTTCTTCACACGTCAACGGCAGTGAATGAAACCGAGATGATCTTCTGCAATCTTCACGAAAGACTGCAAGCCGATACCATGTTGTTCCATTGGTGCGTTGATACACGTCACGTGCTTCGCTGCAGTCCCTATCACCACATCATGATGTACGGACCCTTATTCACTTTTCGTAAGTGACGAAAATTAACAGCAGCACTTGTAAGATGTAAGAGATCACATTTTGGAAACATTGAACGCCACTCAAGAGTGGGGCTGTCATAATGAGCAATTCGTCTTATTAGTAGTTCATGTGTACTTTGACAGGATGACAATTTTCAAAATATCAAATATTTTTATCAAATCGTTGAAAGATTGCATAGTTATTACTTAACGTCGTGGCACTGGGCAGCGCCAACGGTCGCGCCGTCGATCCACTCACAGTATGCGGACACGCGCGAGTACACTCCTGCAACGATTGTCTTGGCGCGAGATTCAAACCTTGGCTCGTAGCCAAACGCAACACTCTTCAATATCAAGAGCGTTCTTAGGAAATTCATCAATGTGAGCAGCTGATTCATCCTAAACGCAGTTCGCGATATCCACCAGAGCCGAGAAGCAGTAAAAATATGCGCATACCGGCCTTCGAACTGCCGCAGTCATCACTCCACGAAACGATACCGTACTGGAACCATGAACCCGAAGCTGCGGCCTTCACGAGCGGTCCGCCCATATCGTCCTTAAGTGCGGCATTCGAGTTCTCTTTTTAGAAAATTTTCCGGATGTCCAATAAGACGAACAATGAGCGGAGAATGAGGAAGCTTTTGGGAATCCCATAGTGTTAGTGGAAAATCCATTTCCAATAAGAGAATCCTATTCGGCATTGTCGTCCGAAGTGAATTAGAATTTCGTGTATATCGAGGACAAAATTATGGTGAAGGAACTGGTTTGCCAACGTGATTGGCCAATCAGCTCAAGTACCTTCAGGGGTTTTGAACAGTCACGTCTATTTTTACGATGACAAACCTTGCAGACGCCGACTCCATGTCCTCCGGCGCAGAACATGACCTGAAAAACGGCAAATCCACGTGGAGAATATTCGATTGTGCATGATTTGGCGCCAATTCAATCTTCAAATTCTGACATCTTCGTGGAGCGTTGCTGGATTCTCCCTCTCGCACATGGTCGAGTTCACGTAGGGAACGTTCACTTGATGTAGCCCTTTCTCGATCGGGCCTTTCTCTGGAAGAGGCGACAGTTTCCACTTTGTGAACCCAAGGACGGTGCCAGGCGGCACGTCCGGTACCAGGTACCATACCGTGTCTGGTGCCCCATCCGGTCACCCAGAAGTCGTTGTCGGGATAGATGAGTGCAGCCGTGTCGGTCTTGGGCAGGCACACCGGCCGGGTGTGCTCGTTGTACTCCAGGGGTCTTGCCAGCTGAATTTTTTGACAAGCGATGTTTAGCAAAAGTCGTCGCACCGTGGTGTACACCACGGTGCAGATTACGGTACCTCTAGAAGGGCGACGTCGTAAGTGTAGTACTTGAAGCTGTACTGCGGGTGGATATGAATGGCTTTGACGGCAATAACTTGTTCCATGTCTTGTCCTTCGAAGCTGTAATGCAAAAGTTTGATTGGCGATGTTTGGTATAAGAAGCCGTACGCGTAAGCCGTACGCGTAAGAATCGCGTAAGAATGCTTGGCGCCCATCGTCATTAGCACCTTTGAGAACCCCAAAACACAAAGTTTCAGAAATTTGATATTTTTGAGCTGTGCCAAAAACTTCGGGATCTGTCCGACTCTTACGCGAACGGCCTCATAAGTCGCCCGCTATTCTCACGCACTTATCGTCCACATCGAAGACGCCTGCTTTCACCATCCAAGTCTTGGCATAATGGTCATCGAAGACGCACTGTGCTGCAAGTGATTGGAGTACTTTGTGGTGTGTTGGGTGCGGCAACTAGATCGACGCTTCTCACCGGAAGTCATAATCCATCCGGGAGCGATGACAGACCCGCCGCATCGGAGTACGCAGTCGTCGAACCAGTCTGCAAAGGTGCGTGTGTGCGTTTGGGTGGACGACGTTTCCCATTTGGCACACGACGGTCGACGAATACTAACCTTTCGTGCACAGGGCGACTTGCCACGGCCACGAGTAAGGCACGGATGCGTTGCCGCCGGCGATCAATTGATCGAATCGTCCATCGCTCGCAGATCTTATGTTGCCGTGCGTGAGATCGGGCTTGATAGGCGGCTGACCGCAACTGGAAAGAACTTGGTGTGAGGCTTGGTGCGATTTGGTAAACGTCACAATGAGCACATACTTAACTGCTGCCAGGGCTACGGCGAGCGTTGAGAGCAGCACGACAGCGATTCGCATGACTGAAGTGTTAGTTATAAATTTGAGAAACCAAAATGATACCAGAAACAAGACTGTTAGGCTGTATGGTGGCAATAAGCAAGACTAGACTCTGACATCTTATTTATAGGGCGTGTGTGCAAAAGTAGGGCCAGGTATACTGTCCCTCTCTTTCTCTCCCTGTCTCTCATCTGAGAAGCAAAGAAACAGGGTGAGATCAAAACGATGACATACGGTGCGCGTAGTCAAGTGTCGATTTAAAGGATACTATAGACTTGGAAATGATTATTTTCTATGCTGCACAACAGAAGACGGTGGATAGTGCAACAATGCCAACTGTGGTAACCTGGTAACGGGGAATCTATATCCTCAAGATGGAATTGTAGAAACGTGATGTATCTATCTTAGACTGATGCATTCGTTCAAGTCATCGTTATGAACTTTTCAACCACTTCTTGTTGCCTACCTTAACCCTCAAAAGAGCGCTTTGGTTATCGTTCATTTGTCAACCGAAATGATCAGCTCCAATGATAAACCATAATCTTCACGCCAGATTCCAATCAAAAGATCCCCCTCTTCGTTGCACGCATCAACTAGAGTGAATTGTAGGGAGATGATCTCGAACATTTAGCGCCGTCTCTCTCCTCCTTGTGTCTCTCTCTTGCTCATGGATTGATAGCGGGCCGATCCCACGTTGTTCCGCTGGTGCATTGATACTCACCCTGTATGGACTCTGATTCACCTGCTTACGTGACGAGAGATCGAAATGATACGCTCAGTGTGGATGGTATCATGAGGCCGACGTCTAGTTGATAAATTTATTCCGATGATCATAAAATAAGAATCGATGTATCGACAAATTCCAGTTAACCTTCCTAGGCGCTGTTTAGGTACGTCCAAACGCCGTGTATGAAAACGATAAATGGGGGGAAGTTCCGCTTTGAGAACACGCGAAATCCTTCATACAACAGCATCAACGATATCGAAAAAGAACTTCAACAATATTTGTCCTTTTTTATAAATTAGTTGTGCTCACTGCGTTACTCGTTTTGGCTTTTCTTTCCGTGTTATCAATGGTTACCGATGCTACACGTTTTACGAGCCCAGGCGAACCGATCAAAGTATCTCCTCGTTGAAGGCCGGGGTCTATGCCCGGGTCCATCTCATTAAGCACTTCGATCAGCCCTCCACTCTTGCAGCAGGATACACTACATCAAGCGTCATTTTGATTCTCAATCAGTCTCCCTGCTTTGATTGCGAGAGAGGTGGAGTCGGACAGACAGAGAGAGGAACTGTAGGCCCGGCTACACATTCCTCACTGTCATATAAAAGATGTTGCCCGACAATCCGATGAAAACCATTCCTTCATGCCCATGACCCATTGCTTCTGTCATCATGGTTCCATCTTTCATTTCTACTGTTTCAGGCATGAGAACCGCCGTCGTCGCTCTCTCAACGCTCGCCGTTGCTCTGGCTGCCACGTAAGTTCATCGGCTTCGACGTTTACCAAATCGCACCACGACTTGCACCAAGTGCATTCCAGATGCGGTCAAACGCCCGTGAAGCCGGTCCTTAATCCAGTCGACACCGAGAAGGCGGCAGCCGGACGACCCGGTCGATACATCGTCGGTGGAGAGATGGCAGTGCCCTATTCATGGCCATGGATGGCCGTCTGGTGCGACGTAGGTCAGTATTCGTCGCGGTGAAATCGCTAGTAAACGTCGCCCCAGACACACCACGACGTTGCAGACTGGGCCAACGCGGACTTCTGCCAGTTGCTGTGCGCAGCGACGATCGTCGCTGAAAAATGGCTGTTGATGCGGGGTGAGTGATATAGGTCGGACGTGCTGAGCACACCCTGCGCACCACCAACAACACCACGCCCTTTTCAGCATCATGCCTCTACGGTGATTCCAACCCCTGGAATTACAAGGCCAAATTCGGAGTCTTCGATGGATATCATGCGTACGTGTGGTGTGCCTACCGTAATCGTGGAGATCTTTACCAAAGCTCGCTAGTCAACAATTGTATTACAGGCACGAAGATGGCGAGCAGACAATCCCCGCGAGATACTTCTTCCTCCATCCCAATTACAATCACGATACCCAGGAGAATGACATCGCCCTTGTCGAGGTACGCCCGCTACATATCGCACCACTCGACGACATTTACTAAACGTCGCCACCATACACCGTGTTGGCACAGTGCGATCGTGCGATTTTCAGCATCCTTTTTGTCATTTTTTTCATTAAAAATTAAAGTCAAATGGGTGCTCCACAGGATTAATCGTGAGTTGTATTTTTTGGCTGACAAGCTGCACCACGGTGTGACTTTTACCAAACATCGCCAGTCGTATTTTGCAGCTGAAAAGCGAGATCACGTTCACCGACCACGTGCAGCCGGTGTGCTTGCCCAAGGCCGACGACATCGCGCTCTCCGGGACGAAGGACCTCTGGCTCACCGGATGGGGAGTGACCACGCGTGAGTGTGGGGCAGCCTGGCACCGCGACTGTGGTAGCCTGGCACTGGGCACCGATTGTGGCACCTTACACGGTAACTGAGGCTAACACCAGCTCACTGCAGCGGACGGTGTCTGGAATGTGGCCGGGCTGCATCAGGCTAATGTGCCCATCGTTGACGCTGACACGTGCGCGAAGCAGTACCCAAATGATTTTCACAAGGAGGTAAGGATGATTTGAAATTTTGAATTCCCTCCGGCGATTTCAGAAATTAATATTTCCTACATGATGTGGACACTTTTCAGATCGAGTTCTGCGCCGGCAAGAAAGGAGTCGACTCGTGCGCGGTTCGTTTCATTCTCGTTGAACCGGAAAACCCGAATCCGTAATTTGCTCAAAGCCGTCGTATAGGGCGACGGCGGCAACCCTCTGGTCCAGGCCGCCGCAAAGTCCGGCTCTTGGTTCCAGTACGGCATCACCTCGTGGGGCCTCGGGTGCACGGGCGATTTTGCTGGTGAGTCGGCGATTTTCGGCCACATGCTAAGAGTTGTCTTGGCGAAGAATCCGTCTCTTCATTCCGCGTACTCTCTCAGCGGTCAGCATCACGAGAGAGTATGAAGAGACGGATTCTGCACTCTGACAGCGATAGCCAAGATTTGAATTTCGCGCCCGAGAAGGCAATCGTTGCAGGAGTGTACACGCGTGTGTCCGCGTACTGCGACTGGATCAGCACGACAACCAACGGCACTGTGCAGTGTCAGGATGTACTGTAATAAATTTCTGCCCATTAAAATGGGATCAATTACTTGATAAATACGTTGAGAACACGACCATTGTACACGACCACATCATTCATTGAATTACTGTTTGGTAGATGAGATGTAAAAGAGAAATTCTGAATTTCCCTTTTTTCAACGCGTGAGTGCATCGACTTTACTTTCGGAATACCGGTCGTTTTGGCGTCTAATTAAAAATATCTTTGTCGGCTCGATTGAATCATACAAAGTGAATAGGAACCGGATGTTTCCGAATGGAATATAAGCGATGCATTGGCAATGGTGAGGGAAGAAGGCGAGATGCGTGTTCTATTGCTAGTACTGGTAGTTGTCATTGCCTTCACTTCCTCCAATCCCATGTGTGACTGCAACAGCTGCTACGGATGCGCACCACAGCCCGTTCTACCTTCTCATTATGCAATAATGTGCACACCGGAATGCTTTGCTCAATGCAATTCTCAGCCCGCGGTGAGCCCATTCGCTTGGTTCCATGCCAAGCCAAACTCGCTGACTTCTACTCGAGAGGCTGGGGGTTTGGTACGGAACTAGGAACTTCCAATCCATCCTATTATGAGAATTCAATCAAGATGTTTCAGTGTGCGTGCGGAGACACGACGACCGCAACTGCAGCGAATGACTAACTAACCTACTACTTGACAAATCCATTATGTATGCAAGCAAATGCGTTAAAATTCAAGATAAACGATCAGTAATTGCTTGTAAAGTAGTTTATTGATAGACCCAAATACAATCCCAATGAACTGTTTCCATCACTCAAGGACAGGTACACTGGAGTGCAACAGCCTTCGTTGCCGGTCCGGTCACATCGACATACTCGCCCGTTCCTTTGAATCTGAACACAATAAATTCGATAAAATATGTGTTGGTTGTTGGACTTACGGAGATCCGGGGACTTGGGTGAACGGATCGCTGAAGAGCTTGAGCGTGCAACCGGGCTTGACTACCACCTGTTCAAACCCGAGGTTGGTGAGCTGTAACGGTTTCATTCATCATCGTTTCAACATCATAAATTGTCCAACCTCCGGGCGAATCGGTTCAATCGCCTTGGATGGATCGGAAATTCTCGAAAGACCCTGGGAATTCACGGCGAGCAATTGCGCACAGTCAGTGAAGGGTTTGGGTGGCTGCAAGGAATGGATGATCATACATGACTATTGAAATGCATAAAGAGTAAGATTTCAAAAATCATACAGGAGAAGGTGCGCAGAAGCAGGCTTTGCAGCACATTTGCTTCTTCAGCTCCACCGTGAACGCCGGATCGGTGCAGAAGCCATCGGCCTTCCACTTGGCGCAACTGTAATCACGCAAATGATCTATGGCAGGTCTGATAAATAAAGGATCTCAAAAAGATAAAAGAGAGCTGTTTGATGTGTGTGACGCATACACGAAATTGACTCGAACGAGTACTGCTAAAAAGAGCCAGGTGCAAACACACTTCGCATTCTCAGTCAACCCATTGCACTGTGCGTTTACTGCGACGATTGCAGCAGAGAGTGCGAGGATGTAGAGACAGGTCGACATGTTGGACTCCTGTGATTGCTATATGTTTCACACGTGGTGAGCGAGTGAGCAGAATGAAGAGACAGTGGCCTTTGTTACGAGCTCTATCTCTAATTAGTAGAGACAGATTGCCACAATCTTCGAGGGGAGATGTGGAAGATGTCAACTGATGGAAACCTGCGACTTTTATATCTCCCATCTCGTCTAACAGTGTATGCACAACCTGTCCGTTGCCTCCCACGGTCGTGGCGCTTACTTCGTTCCGAAAAACGTTTTGTTTGTGGTGTACTAGGTCCCGGTTATCGATATTTTTCGAATGGTACCGGCTACAGTTACCATCACTTGCCAATCTGTAGTGGTATTCAAATCATGCCCGCTGCTGATGTTGCATCTCTCGACCAAATTCATTTCACATGGGATTGACAACCTATGCTCATATTTTTTCACAAAATATGGTCAGATGACTCTAATTGAGATGGTGCTTTGAGTTGCTCATTCATAACGCGAAGTTGGAGAGATGTAAGCCGAGATGTAAAGACCAGCCCATTGTGTGTGCGCAGCCGTGCATCCTGGATACAAACTGAACCAAATAAGTAACAAGAACCAGCAATATCCATGAGCGGGAACAGGAGGCTGTGCATACAACGTAAAAAGTGTGGTTTTCATGAGGAAAAATCCATCTCTTCATACTGCACACTATCTAGCAACTTGAGCTGACGAGAGAATAGGTGAAAGAAGAGACAGCGATAACGTAGTTCAAGCTCTAGACCAGACGTATAAATATCGCCCGTTCCATTCAGTCAACATCTTCTCTTTCTCTCGAAGATGATCTTCACCTACATCCTCGCTCTCTTCGCTGCAATCGTCACTGTGAATGGACAGTGCGCCGGCTTCACGGAGAATGCGAAGTGAGCTCTGATTAGAGCTCGTGAAATGATACCGCCGTCTCTTCACTTTGCACACTCTCTCGCCCGCTCGGTCGACTAGAGAGTGTGAGATGAATAGACGACGGTATCACTTCTCGATATCTAGTCCCGAAGTTTAGGTTTAGGTCACTTGTTTGATTAAGTAAAACGTGCAGAAATGTTTGAGCAAAATGTTCGGAATTGTATGAGCGATCATAAAGTTCTCTTGACCTATTTCAGTTGCGCCAAGTGGAAGGCCGAAGGGTTCTGCAAGAATCCCGCCTACACGTGCGAGCTGAAGAAGCAATTGTGCTGCAACGCCTGCTTCTGCAAACCTGCACCGGTATAAACTAGAGTGTGCAATGGTCGCCGTCTCTTCATTTCACACACTCTCTCACAATCACAGCTCGTCCGGACGAGAGAGTACGTGAAATGATGAGACGGCGACCTGAATTTAAAAAAAAGAGTTTTTTTAAAGCATTTCGGTATTTTTTTTTCAATTTTTGTAATCATCGATATTCAATTCATACAACAAGGAGCTTTTTTAAATTTTAAGTGGTACTCTATATTTTCACTTTCTTGCAGGCTACAGTCGCGCCCAAGCCACTGCCCGATTGTGCCGTGCTGGTCGCCGTTGGCTCTGCGGCTGTGTCGAGAATTACCGATCCATCCACGGCGATCGAACCGATTCGCAAGCAGGTTTGATAATTCGCTTTTATAGTTTGAAAAAGGAAATTCATATTGTTTTCCACAACAACAAATGGTTTTTTCCATTACAGTTCACCGACATCGGACTCGAGAAAGTGCTGGTCAAGCCTGGTTGCACCCTCAAGCTCTTCAGTGATCCGTTCACTCAAGTGCCTGGTTCTCCGTAAGTTCTCAAACTAAAAAATGTTTGTTGCTCTGGATTTTATATGATAACAAATGTATCAATTGGTTGCAGAATCACGGGAACGGGCGAGTACGTCAACGTGAATGGTCCGGCAACGAAGCCAATCGCCCTCGAGTGCAAATGTCCTTGAGAATGGAATCAAATGTCGACTGATCATGTTTCTAATCAATAAAAAATTATATCGATTTACATTTTTATATATCGTCTGACCTGCCAAAATGGAAAATCATGTGGTGTGCAGTGAAAAAGACAAGATCGAGATAACGAGCAATGGGAAGATGCGTGATGTATTGAGTATGTGTTTATCAATCCGCAATCCCATCTCTAGGGCCCCACACAATATGCAACCTCATGAAGGAGAAACACGGAGGTGGACGCTGTCGCATTGCACTCCGCCGGTGGAACGTACACCGCAATACGAACACATTCTACAACCTTCTGCAACGTTCTCCGCTCTTTCGAATATTGTAAGGCATTGTTGGAAACTTTCTCGATAGTTTCAGCTTCTGTAGTTATGGCCAGGCCGTGTTTGCCAATATGGTATATTAAAAATGCAACATTTATTTGTCAGCCCAGGACCCCAAATCTAGGGTCCCACACAGTATGCGCCCGGAGGGAGGAGGAACACGGAGGTGGACGCCGTCGCGCTGCACTCCACTGGTGGAACGTGCACCGTTCCGCAGAACAGCTTGTGCGTGTCGCCTGAATGTTCTTGGGTAATTTAACCGGTCAGAGGGCAGATCTTCGGCATGTTAAGCCCGTTCTATAACCCAAATTAACAGAGCCAATGAACATAAGTAAGAATACGGACGACTCACGGTTCAGACACTTTCTATATCCACGTGCGCACTCTTGGCCGGGTGCAGGGCACGGGGCGATGTCACACGGCCCGAAATCAGTTGAGATGCCCCTGAACTCCAATTGCTTGCCTCGTATTTCTCACCTTCTAAAGCCTACCGATTTGATGCATTTGGCACGTTTTTTCATTTGTAATTGTGTAAGTTTGGCAGAAGATCTAGCCAAATAAGCAAAAGCCAGCAAAACCCACACGCAAGGGCAGTCTCCGCATCGAGTGGTACAGAATCGTGTGCGAGGCACCATCACCGAAAAGGATCCGCAAGAGGAAGTGCACGGTTCGGTTACTGCCCACTCGCTCCAGACGCCTTGTTGAGGACAGTGAGGTCTCTGAATGTTGCCTATTAGAGTTCGAAATACGGGTAATCGTCTCTTTATTTAGCACGCTCTCTCGTCTTAGTGACGGGTTAGAGAGCACAAAAAAAAATGAAATGAAGAGACGATTACCTTCCTTCTACTAATTGTTGAAGAAAAGCATAAGGCCTAACGTCCGCAACCGGCTCTTTTTTCTGAGTGCAATTTACCGGAACGGTAGTTGTCGGAGCGGCCGTTGTTAAACTGCAGACGACCTGCGGGACGTCGGCAGTCCCGCAGAAGAAGGTCGATGATTCGGCTGGAATATATTGCTTACAATTCGACACGCGCTCTCGTTTCCAAAGAAAATAAAGAACATATTGTTGGTCATGCGGAAAAATTGACAAGAAGCTACCATTTTTACGCTTTGTGTATCCGTCTGCGCATGTTTGGCTCGGAAATGGGCAGAGGGCGATGCCGCACGGTCCGACGTCCGTTGAAGGACCACTGAAAGTTGATTGAGGCGGGCCTGGCTCTGCCGAATCAAATCGGAAACTCATCTATCCATATATATTCGTGCCACTCCAACAACAAAAAAGAGATCTAGAAACTCACACGCAAGGGCAGTCCCCACATCTGTTAGTGCAAGTTCTCGTTCGGGTCGTGTTCGAGTAAGCACCGCACGTTGTCGGACACGCTCCAGTAGTTGTCCAGTCGCTCCACACGCCTCCGATGGGACATTCCGCCTGAAGGATATTCATTCATTCATTCATTCATTATTTATTCCGTCAAGTTAATGTATACATGAAACTGAGATAGAGCGATGTTGTTATTGAATGCTTCTCGACTGTTAAAGAGATTTTCATTCATTTTTGCAGAGCTGCTTGACGTACCTCACAAGTGACTGCGGCTGCCGCGAGAAGCAGACAACTAGAAACGAAGGGATTCATTCCGATGAATGATGACTACCTCGGTAGGCGCCGTTTAATATGCCTTTCGATAGCGGGATTGGAAGCAACTTTCTATTTGCACAGCTTGAAAATAAGGTGAGAGAGCGAAAGCGTGGCCATTTTCGGGGAAAGAGCAAGGATCGATATCGAAATGATTTGCTGAAAGAACTTTTGCTTCAAATATCTTTTTCAAACTCGAATTTCAAAAAAAATAATACAAGGCCTCACGGATTCAGCACACAATATGTGAACATTCATTTCAGTCTTGGAGGTAACCAACTCTTTTCACAGTATACCATCTACTGTCTTGATAAATGTAAAACACTGCGTTCTCCCTTTACTCGTGCGTATGTGTCTTATTTATAGTGAATGCATTTCAGTGTGTTTGTTTTTCGGTGTGTTTGCTTTATTTACTGAAGCTATTTCTGGTTTCAACCGATAACCTTTGCCCGCTGTTGATCGCATATTCATTCCCACTTTCCTCCTCAAGCTGTGCAAGCAGAGTGTTTATCTCGCACTGGCGCCCACGTTTCAGAATATGTATTTATTGACGGGTATGTGAGCGCATTAGTAACCCTCAGAATGACCATAATCTCCCATTCAATTCTATTTGCGGCTTTCGCCGTGATTGAATGCGCGGTAAGCTTAGGGGAACTCTCAACAAGTTTCCTTCAGATATCATTTTCAGTCCGCAACATCCACTGTGGCCGCCGAAGGGTCAACTATTGCTTCGGTATGAATAATATGATAACTTAACAAAATGAATAATCTGTATTATACAAAGATTGAATGCCCACCTGGCGGCGTATGGAGTGAATGGGCCAGTGGACCGTGCGAGGCGACTTGCGGATCGTACACTACCGCAACAAGGACGCGAACTTGCACATCGCGTTGTGGAGACTGCCCTTGCGAGCTAGTTATAGTCCTTCGTGAAATTTTTAGCTTTTGAATTTCCGAGGCCCTGCTTCAGACGTTGGTCCTTGCGGGATCGCTCTGTGTCCCTTTCCAAATCCAACTTGCCGCAGTGGATACGTGAAGCGCCTGAACTGTATCCATTATTTGAAATAATGATTGGAAACGATTACTTCAGACGATGCCAATTATTTCTTTTGCGGTACATCAAGTGTTCCCCAGGTTGTCTGCAGCTCTACGACGGTGAGATTAATTGTGTGCACAATGAGAATTTATGAGGCTTAGTTGGAGATTGAAAAGCGATGGACCACTGATTTCAGATTGCTACTACTCCTCCCCCTCCCACTACAACAACATTGTCTCGTCCTACCACAATGGTAATACTTGTGATTTCGAGGATGTGGTTGATGTATACATTGTTCCTACTCCTTGAGGTTGTGTAATCCATAATGACAGGGAATCGCGAACTGTCCATTTGATATTTAGACAAACTGCCCGCCAGGCGGTGTCTGGAGCGAATGGCTCGCTACTGATCGATGCCCAACAAAGTGCGGTGCATACACTAATATCACCCGGGTGCGATATTGCAAGGATCGATGCGGAGACTGCCCTTGCGTGTAAGAAAGTAAATATCAAACTTGCTGGATCGGTATCGTAAAACGCTCTCGTGCCAGATGGCTAGAGGCAAGAATTGTGTTCAATGCGATAGAGACGGCGAAGGAAGAGTGTCGGGTACTTATTAGTAGTTCCGACACCGATATTGCAACTCAAATTCTTCAAATACTTAGTATTATAGATAGATCTTTGTTTCATAAATAGATCTTTGTTTCAGGGGCCCCTATTCGGACGTCGGTCCTTGCGGACTGAACCTGTGCACATTTCCGAATAAGTCGTGCATGGACGGCTACAAGAAGCACCTCAATAGTTTGATTACTTCGAAAATGTTGAATGAAAATACAAGTTCCAGATAATACTGGCGCGCTTTTCTGTGGCACAGCGGACGTTCCTGCCGTAGTGTGCCCTTGAAATCGGCATGACACGGCCTTCATTTCCATATTCCGATAAATATGCAAAGCAATTTTTAAAAACAATTCCGAATAAGTTATTTATCAACGGATGAGGTTACGCTACATAATTGATTTCGAGTACAAAAAATCGCATGACTCTTTTGATGCAGAATTTGTGTTCTGTGTATTTCTTACGGCTGCAGTACGTACTCCACCTGAAATGATATTTTTCGATATTAATAGCTTTCCGAAGGCACTAGCTCTGATCATAACTATTCCGCAAGTTCCAACTGCTCTCGAGAATTTCTCATCCGACCTTGCGCTCCTCCCGAATCTACTCACAATGGGCAGAATGCACGTGTTCGCAGTGTAATCTCCGATCACCGAACACCACGAGAGCGTGTAGTAGTATGCTTTGCAGATTGGAGGCATGGGAAAGTAGATCATTCCCAACTTCTCGGTACATTCCGATCGGAAAAGGAAAGCAATGGTGTAAATTATATTTTCGAAAATATCACGCAGCTTTTTGAAAACAATCTTATCGGTTTCGAGATATTTATATGAGGGGGGGCCACTTGATTTTACTACTTGAAATGTCTACCTCCAATCTCCTCTAGCGCAATTGCACGCCATTTCACAATCTTCCAGTGATCCAACTCTAAATGGCCCGATCACTGTCTTTCTCTCGCGAGTGGTAGTCTCGGCCTTGTACACTGGCCCGGTCGAGTTGGCCTAGAACAATATCCGTTACGTTTACTTTTTTCACATTTTTATTGCTGAAGCGTACCAGTGAAAGGCAGATGCAGAGGAGCAGGAGGCGCATCGAAGTAATACGTAGAGCAGCCATTACGAAGAGACTGTTAGTACGTTCGGATACCAGGCTTTTATATGGAAGGAAGAAGTGTCGGCTGGCTGCGCAGACACATTAATGAGAATGACTCTCTCGAACTTACATAGTCCCTTGTCTGGCTAGAGTCATTCACGGCGAAGCGAAAAGATCAGGCTGATTGCCCTGGATACAGACAGGAGGCGTAATGCGAAACACCCAACGAGTCTGGGAAAAAAGATTCGTGATGAGGGGAAAAAATGGAGAGAAGAATGAGATGGATGCCCTTTTACGCATCCGACAAATCAGAGGTCAAATCAGAGTAGTCTATTAGCAATTAGTTTTGTTAGTCGTATTGCAAACTCCGTATTATTATGCGAATAAATAAATTCATTGCTTCATTGATGTCTCCATCACGTTCCATAAATTGTGACCGATTCTTTCCTCTTTACCCTCTTCCCTTCCATGCGATTATTGCGTCGGTCAGCTATTCTTCTTATCAGCGACCGCAAAAAAGAAACAATTCAACTCTCTTCTTTTTGCATTATCGCCGTTTTCTCTGATCATAAAGAGCCGATCCGTGGTCTCATTTCGCACCCTCTCCATTGTTCACAAGCTCTCTCGTTTCACGAGCGGGCTAAAGAGTGTGCGATATAAAGACGCTGTTCATATCTCGAGCTCAAGTGCCTTTGCTTTTTGACCCCTTCGAAGAGTATTGACGGTGATAAACCGCCTTGTGATAACAGAGTGGACGAGTCCTGATTACGCGCTTCGTTCTCCATTTTCCAGCGTGATTCTTTACTCTTCGAGGCAACAATGGCCAAGAACAAGGTTTGTTATTTGTCGCTATTTATTTTTTGCATTTTGTATGCTGCGCTCCGCTTGTTTTTTTATTAAACGATACCAATTTACCGGGTAAATATTTAGATGCCGAAGATAGACAAGATTTCGGACCTTCCCTTCTTTGGAGATCCCCGATTCACACACTGGAAGTGCTGCTGTGGTGGCATTCACGTCTTTGTGGGTTTCATTTTTTTCGATATAAAACCCATTTTTTTACTCTAGATTTGATTATTCTAGGTCTTCCTGCTGATTGTTGCTGCAGTTTTTCTGGTTGTGGAGCTAATCACTTTCTGCGACAAGCTAACTGTGAGTTACTGTTCGGATATTCGTTTTTTGATTGCATCACAAATTCCGTTCGTCTATGAATGATGATTATTCGTAGGCGAAGGAATCAAAAGCTGCTGAATTTTTCTTCGGTGTGCTCGGTCTGTTGTTATTCGGTATCATGAAGCAGAGTCGGAAAGTGCTACTCGCATTTCTCGTTGTTCTGGTATGTGATCTTTACTGTCTATAAGATACAAAAATTAGACTTTTCGTCAATCATCTTTTCTAGAAATCGTTCATAATTTTCTCTTCCCTTTGAATCAACATTTTCCAATTACATATAATCACCCAATTCCAGGCAATGATCCTCACTGTCGACACCGTCCTCTTCATTATCAATGTGAGATTCATTTTATCGATTATTATTTGTTTCTCTATTTCCAGAACCCATTTGGCTCGCTCACGGGGGACTTAGATTTAGTTACTCTCGTAGAGGAACTAGAAGCAGAAGCCGACGGAATAACCAGATCTACAACAACCACGACGGAGACTCCAGATATCGAGATTGCTGGATGTGAGTTATCTTGATAATATCTATGGAAAACATTGAACATTTTAGTCAATTTCGCCATTTTCAAGTTCATTCTGCACTCGATGCGCATTATCATTGGCATTTATCTGTTTGTGGTATTTTTTTGGACTTAGGGTTGATTTTGACAGATTAAATTGAGGTAATCATCAACTATCGTCAGTATTTAACGGAATGGAAGAAGGTGAGAGATGCGGAGAAGGCGAGCAAGCGCCGTTGCATTAGCTGCAATAAGAAGATCGAGGCGAAGAATGAGGCTAAGAAGAGCAAAGAAATGTTGAAGAATGCAGCTGCACAGGGAGGTAAGTGTAAACAGATGATAAGGTCGTTTGACGTAGAACCATTTAGACCCTGAGAAGGGCATTGTCAAGAGCGGCAAAGTTGGTAAGAAGGGAAAGACGGCAAAAAAAGCTTCTGAGAAAGGAGGAGGTCAGTTCTGCATAGTCAAAATAAACATTGTTAGCTGGTTAGCTTGATAGTAAAAAAAGAGTTTTCAGTGTTTGCAACAATCAGTGCAATGACCGACACAATTCCGCTTGAAGTAAAGGAAGAGATGAAGGAAACAGCGATCGCCATTGGAAAATCTGCCTTCTCTGAACTCACTGGAGTAACCGCTGAAGGTCAGTCGATCTATCTTGAAAAAAAACCTCCCTGACATCTGCGAATAATAGATATGATGATTAGTCAAGGCTTTTTGTGTCCAGTAGGCATGATTGATTGACAGATTCGTCAGGAGGGCTGACGAGTGAAGATAAAAGTAGCCATTTACTTTTTTTCGTCTTAAAAACAGATGGAAATAAAGGTAACCTTCTTTGCAGATACTAAAAAAATCATAGACTCGGCGTTGGCTAATTCCCCACCAGCAAAGAATGGAAAGAAAGTGCAGAAAACTGCAAAGAATTCTATGTCCGCAAAGAAAAAGAATAAGAAGAAGACTGAACCAGTCGAGGCGGCTCAAGTAGGCTCCTCCGTGGGTTAGTGCTCTCAAATCACTCGTAAAGTGTACAGAAATTTTCAAGGAAAGAAGTCCGCGAAGCCGTCCCGCGCTTCGTCTTCGTCAGCACAATCGAAGATAGCCACGATGGCCTCGTTTGCGATGCCGTTGCTGTCGAGAATCACGAGGGATGATGATGATGATTCGGGCGAGTCTGAGGTACTTTTTATCCTCGTGTGTTTAAAAAATGTCTTTGAAAACAACAATGATATAAAATGACAGGATGAATCTGAGGCCTTTTTAATTCACTTGCCGTTGATAATTGATTATAATATGAATATCATTTTATTGAAATAACGGTGGAACAATTAAAATAATATATTTGAGTTGGGTTGAGATTGAACGAAACGGTTTTGACTACGTAGAATACGTTTTGAACTTTTTGAAAGGAAGTCATCAGAGAAGTCTCTCCGAAGTAATTGCTATCCATTTTCCATTTTAAAAATGTATTCCAACACTCAAAAGTTGTGAATTGCTAGGATGAGACGGACTCAGAGGATTCCGAGGTGGAAGACGAGGTCATCGACGAGGACGAAGAGGAGATGGAGGAATCGGACACGGAGGAGGAGGATGCAGAGGAGGAAGAAGATGATGTGGGAATATCATTGTCTCTTATCGTGCATAGAGTTCTCTTATTGGAATATTTTTTCGTATTTCCAATAAGGCGAAAAAGGATTCGCCCGGCTCATCGAGCGAGAATCTACGCAGAATGAGGAGAATATTGGAAATCCAATAATGTTTTCGGAGAACCATTTTCCAAGAAGAGAATCATGAATATTGCTATACAACAGTGCTTTCAGGAAGAAGAAGACGAAGAGCAAAAAGACGAAGAGGAAAATGAAGATGAAGAAGGTGTTGAGAATGAAGATTCTGGCGGTTTCGTAGCTGTGGTTGTTGATGAAGACGATGAGAAAGAGAAGAAGTGAAATTTACAATGGTGTACAATCCATGTAAATTGAATAAATCTTACTTAAATCCTCAGTTTCCTTCACTTCATTCTTTCTTCTTTCTCTCCGATTGACACTTTGGTCTTTCATTCATATCTTCCATCTCATCGCCTCATGAATTCATCAAATCCTTCCCATCGCCATAGTCACCTATCCACCGTTGCCTCAAACTGAATCCACTATCCCCCTTTCATTCACGCGATTCCCAACTATACGATGCGCATCTTCCTTCTCTTCTATACACTGGCTCTGGTATTTCTCAATATATCAAACCCTACTCAGTCAAGGTTTAGGTTGACTGTCAAGTCTACAAGGCTGTCACTGCTACTAAAGAAAGAAAGAGTATTCTCGGTCCCTTCACAGTTCCGAATCAAGCGGCTTGTGAACTCGCTTGCAATTGCGCGAGAGGAGATGCTAGGTAAGGAAGTCATAAGCAATGGAAACTACTGGAGCATGTTCCAGTGGTCAGGCATGTGCTCAGTTCTCTGGAGTAATTAAGACCGTGAATTGTCTTATTTATTACTACACTGCTTCATGGTGCTCGTTCCTCGGCGATTACACAGTGAACACATGCATTCTGCCCATCGTAAGACCGTATTTTATTTCAATTATCTTCAAATATACCTTTTCAGGTGGAATATAAACTGCAGCAGGTGATACATTGATAGAAATATTAGATTTATATTTTCAAACCAATAATTTTCAGTACTACTTTATTTCAGGTTGTTCGAATTACTACCCTTTCACTCGATTTAACCACTTTCTCCACGGTATACCAATTTGCTTGCGGAAAAAACAACAAATCTTTCTATCAAATGCTCTCTAATTCCAGACCGAAACTCCTACCACTACCACTACACTCCTGACCACAACTGGAACCACTGTATCATACAGTTAGTCGCATGTACAAGCTGCTTCCACTTCAGGAACAGCCTACCACCGAGATGAGTGGATGGAGCGAGTGGGTGACAACCGGAGTGTGCCCGACGACTTGCGGATCATGCAGCAATGCGACTCGAACCAGAACGTGCAAGATTAGCCCTTGCGAGTTTGTGGAATCGCATTTCGAAATTGATCTTGCTTATGTTTCAGAGGAGGTGTATCCGCTGATCTAGGTCCTTGCGGAATCAGCCTGTGCGTATTTCCTGTCAAATCGTGTTGCCGTCCATATGCAAAAAGTCTCAACTGTAAGTATTCACCAAACTAACCTATGGATAGTATGTGTCGATCGTTTTAGACAGAACCGGTAAATTCTTCTGTGGAACAGACAACGTCTACTGAGTAACTTCTCGATTTCCGAATGTTGTACAATAGTATCGAGAATATCACTTGTTAATAAATAGGTAATAAAGACAATGACACGTCCCGAATTCCGACCTCTAGAGATACTAAAGAAGAGCAAAATATTCAGCACAGATTTCAGTGATTGGAAAAAATATTTTAATTAAATTATCAATTGTCTCTTGTATGCAGCGGAACTGTGAGGCTTATGGGGTGGTTGATTCACGATTTTATGCACATTACAATTTTGTTCACAACGAAAAAAATATGTCGAGTCTAATATGCTGATTATCGATGTCCATTAGCATAGTGATGAATCGGGAGATGGCCCTGTAATTATAGAATTATTTACAATAAAATTCCAATTATTTTTGCAGATCGAATGAGCATTGTTATTTAATTTTTGAAGTGAACACTTGGAAAACACATAACAAAAATCGCTTTTTCACTGACCTGAAGGACACATCAGTCTTGTACGGAAGGACATTTCACTCTAAAAAGTCCACCGTTAGCGTCTAATTGCTTGAAGGTGGTTTTGTTTGGGAATGTTCCGAACATATCTGCAATTGAGCGTTTATATTTCGCATGGATAGCGTCAGCGAACTTCCTGAGAGGCAAGTGATTGAGAAAAGAGAGCCTCTGACTTCGTCCTCCATGTAGTGTGCCAAGGGACACATCAGCACTTGCGTATGGGGAGCGGTACGCAGAAGCCCATTGAGGTAAAAGTAACATCTCTCTGAAAAAAAGATTGTCACAGTTTCATTAGAGACCGGCATTTACAACAGTCACATCATCAATCAATTTCTGCTATAAAATGCAAAAACATGCTTTGGCTAACTATTATACTTCTATGTGGCTACAAAAGACGTGAAAGACTTTTACTGAGCGGAATAAACTGTACTTACCCGAGAAAACGGCATAGGTATCAGTACAGGCCATCTAAATATGTTTAATTGCAGTAGTTCATTAAAATATCACAAAAAACGATAGAAGCGATATAAAAAATTAAAAAAATTGCGGCTTACCGTTTTCAGACCCGTTGTCACTCCCGTCTCAGAAATCCATCTGCAATTTTTTTTCTATATATTTCGTATATTGTTACTCAATAATTTTGCCATTAAGGATGAGTATTTGCTTACTCAAAGTGCAATTTGGAAAAACATTTTAGACTCACTTTCCAACATCCGGCTCACATGTGTAATATGAGGAAAGCTCGGCGGTAAGATTACCGTTGATTGCTTCGAAATTCTGTAAAAAATTGACGTTGAATTTGCCGCTTTGCGTACATTTATTTTCATTATGGCTTATATTCCAAAATAAATATACTGATTTCGTTGATCTCTTGAAGAACATTTCTGAATAATAAAGAAACTCACACCGACTACTCTTTTATCACAAGATATTTTCACTCCTCCTCCAGTATGGTCGGTAATATTGAAATCACGCTTCGCCCATGGTAAATTGGTCGGAACTGGGAGAAGGGCGCATCCGGGCATCTGCAACGAATTGTTTTTCCGTTTAGAATATTCGCGAGCTGACCACCGCAACAGTTGTGGTAGAGACCGTCGTCACTGTCGTCGAGGTAGTCGGGGCTAGAAAAAGCGTTATAAACTTGGAAAAGGGTGAACAGACACCCCCCCCCCCACTCAACGTTGTTGTTCACTCACCAGGGATACATTTCACTTCGGGCAGGCCTTTCAGATTCTCAACAACATTGTTGAAATGAATTACCTGGGTATCTGCAATTTTGACTATAGCATGTGATTGATAACTTTTAATACTGATCCTTTTTAAATAAATATTACCCGATCCGGAACACTGCAAAGTCCTGACATTGCCGATGCTTTGGACATTCATAATCTTTCCTGTCGGGCATTTAACCTCTTTATCGTATACAACGTAAGTGATTCCATGCGTTTTAAACCCGCATTCTAAAATGTTTCGATTCATCAAAATCATATTTAATAAAAGAATAGTTTACATAACATTTACACTTACTACCAATCGGAGAGAACGGAGCGCAAACAACCTGCAAAGAGAAGTCTATTCAATGCAAACTCAATGTTTTGATAATTGAACCTAAGCCCTACCCCGCACAAGCTCCACTCGTGCGGACACGATTTACCCAAAAAAAACGTAACATCTAGATCGAAGGGAGAAGGGAGAGAGAGAGACGCACAATAGGAGCAGCTCCTTTCCATTTCGTCTCGTATTTCCCTCCCCTCCGCCATCGCGTTGTACTTCGCGTGCGAAGTTCAACGCGCTGAGGAGGGCAGTTCAGTGACAAGAAAATATGATTCGGCAAACAAATATGAACTTATTGTTCAACGACACTTTTTGTATAATAATGTGGAACATTGGCAATCTACATTGCTGTCCATACTAGGGCTTACAAATCGGCGCGCGGCACAATGGCGGAATTCCGGGCGTCTTGCCTAGCCGCTCGCTCCCTCTCCCAGCCCGGCACGATATCGGCACCGCTCCCCTCTTCCCTCCCCCATGCAAATTGA